>CM030323.1:507196531-507261503 GCA_002915635.3 Ambystoma mexicanum
GAGTCAATGTTGTCCTTAATGGTTTTGGGGGGCAGGGGTCCACCTGTTTGGATGAAGCCTTCATAGACCGGACTTGTCTGGCGACCTCATCGGGTGTGACGGGTGTGAGAGAAGAGAGGTGAAGTGGAGGAGGCCAAAGGAGGCACCAGTGTTGGTGTATGCTTTGTTGTGGGGAAGGGAGAAAAGGATGTCTTGGGTTTCGTGGTGAAGTGTGCAGCAGGGCGAGCAAGGTCCTGGGTGGATGTAACGAAAAGAGGCTGCTGCAGGATTGGCCAGTTCCTTGCAGACTTTGAAAGTTTGGCCGTGTTGTTTGATGCAGCGGAGATGCAGGCTTGAATAAAGACTCTTTTCTTGGAGCGGATGCAGAGTCGATATTGCCTTTGAAGGAGGCGGCAGGCCAGTTTGTCAGATGGTCCCCCGACAAATTCCATTTCCGCTCAGCTGCCCCACACATGCGTTTAAGGGCAGCCTGATCAGAGTCGTACCAAGAGTTGCACTTTTTGGAAGGCTTCAGTCGGACCCTCATGACAGGGGCAAGAGTATCAAGAGTGTTGGAGATAGGAGATTAAGGTTAGTGAGGGCTGTGTCAGGGTGGGAGTCAGCCGCAGGAATGGGAGGAGGAGAGTAGGTGGAGGCAAAGGCAGCCACAGTCACTTTTTTCATGGCTGGTGACTTTGAAGACCGAGTGGCTGTGCGGGTGTGCTCGCTGCAAGAGGAGAGGAGAGCTTCAGGTGTGTTGAGAGAAGAGAGTGGTTGGACCAAGAGAGAGGGGTAGTGAGAGGGATAGAGAGTGGGATATCAGTGGAGATGAGAGCATCCAATGTGTGGCCCGCAGTGTGAGTGGAGTCAGAGGGTAGGATAGAGAGTGAGAGAAAGTTACATAGGTTGCGGAAAGTTCCTGAAGAGTCGGGAGAGTCCAGATGGATGTTGAGATCACCCAGCAGGAGGAATTGAGAGGAGGAGGAAAGAAGAGAGGAGGCCAGGTCAGCCCACTCCAAAAGGAAGAGAGTGGGCTGTCTAGGAGGCCGATAGAAGGTGGCAATAAGGAGAGAAGATTTAGGAGAGAGTGAGAGCCTGCAGACTATGCACTCGAAGGAAGAGTAGACCTGAGTAGGGATGATGGACATACAGTATCCATTCTGGGAAGATCAGCGCTACTCACCGCCTGTCTTCTTTGGCCTTGTTGATAGTACTTCAGGAGGAGAGTGTCAAAGCTTGTGACAGAGCTATCCTTGAACCATGTCTCAGTGATGGCGAGCACATCAAGATCCATGAGTTCGAGAAGGTTGCAGATGTCAGACGAGTGTTTTACAGCAGAGCGAGTGTTAAGTGTGGCAATGTGGAGCAGCTTGCCATCATTTAAGGTTCCTCGGCGGGGGGCACAGGGGACAGGTGGTCTCCTCCACCCCCCTAGGTGGCCAGAGGATAGTGAGATGGCGGAGGAGCCAAGGCCGACAAGGAGCCAGGACAGTAAGGCAAGCAGGCGCCTGTGCAGAGGAGGAGGAAGGCACAGTAGGCAAGGGAGCCTGTGCAGAGGAGGAGGAAGGCACAGTGGCAAGGGAGCCTGTGCAGAGGAAGAGGAAGGCACAGTGGGCAAGGGAGCCTGTGCAGAGGAGGAGGAAGGCACAGTGGGCAAGGGAGCCTGTGCAGAGGAGGAGGAAGGCACAGAGGCAAGGGAGCCTGCCGGAGGGGAGGTGAGGTTAGAGAGGCAAGGGAGAAGCCTGTCAAAGAGAAGGTTGGGTTGAAGACTCTGAACCAATGATTGGTACCACTGAAGTAAACATTAATGATGACTCTGGAAATGGTGAAGAGGTCCAGAAGAACCTCCCAGCGAGTGCCACCATTAATGGGAGAAGAGGCAATAGGAGAGAGAAGGCCGACCATGTAGCGAGTCCATAGGTCAGGTGCATAAACAAAGAAAAGGTTGTCAGTGAGAGTATTACTGGTGGAAGCTGTCACATAAGTGTCTGCAATAGGAAGGCCTGAGTGGAGCCCAGTCTTAAGTTCTACGCCACACATCTCCCAGTTCTCCTCTCCCATACCTCTATATGACAACCCCACCACACTTATCCATCACTCCTTCATGCAAACTAGCACTTCCTCCACTATCCCGGTCCTATTTCATGCTCTACTGTACTTGTCCCTGGTTCATGTTTTTACCCCCCCAGCATCATCTGGTCTTATATCCACATACTGTCACCCATTGTTAAGGACATTGCTCCTCCACTCTGTAAATCAATGTTAAAATGCTTTGTAAGCTTGTTTGTGCCAAAAATGCATTGCTTTTCATTAAATAAATAAACAAATAAGTAAATGATGTGATATGATATGGCATTTATAATGCGCCTGCACACAAGTCTGTCTAGGCGTGACAAGACAAGGATGGAAAACAGAGGGAGGACAAAAAGAATGATCTTACTATGTCTTATGTCATTCAGATTGCGCAAGTGCAGGGAAGGGAACAAGTGCCCAGGGGGTGCGTGTGGAGAAGTGCAATCAAAAATGCGGCCAACGTGTGGCAAAGTGCAGGTATTAGAAATTGCAGCCACTGGGTGGCTCATAAGTGCAGAGAAAGGGGACTGTAGGGTTACAGATACAGACCACAAGTGCTAGGGGAGCCAAGAGGCAGTGCAGGTTGCAACTGGACAGGTAGGGACCTGGCCCAATTTCAGAGGGTGACCAGGTGACCAGTGTGTGGATCAGATGGGTCATCAGCAGGGAACAGGAAGAAAAAGGCAGAACCAAAGAGGAAGGTCTTGAGTTGCTTCCAGAACCAGAGGTGGTTCTGCTCAAGTTTTAGAGAGGCAGGGAGGATTTTGTCAGAGCGAGGCCCCAGCCGAAGAAAGAGATCTGCCCCCAACTCTCTGCTTGGAAAAGCAACTGACCCTCAGAGAGTTGGAGGTGGATGAGCAAAGAGCTTGAGAAAGGAGATGTTTAGGAAGAGAAGTTGTAGTTGTGTGGTCCCAGGCCCCAGAAGCCTTGTGGACCATGCAGAGGGTCTTGAACTTGATCTTGCCGCCACTGGGAGCCAATGAAGAGATTTCAGAGCTGGAGAGATACAGATCCTGGCTTGAGGCCAAGGACAAAGTCTTGCAGTCCTGCTCTGGATAAGTTGTAGAGACGGAGAGTAGAGGCAGGAAGATTTAGAAAGAGGCTGTTGCAGTAGTCCAGCCTAGAAGAGGACGCAGAGCTCTGGAGACAGTGAGCTTCTGGGGGAAGTGAGAAAGGAAGAATACCTCTGAGAGGTGCAGCGGTAGTTTGACTTCTTAGAGATGTGAGGAGAGAAGGAGAGGGTGGAGTCAAAGATGACCCAAGGTTCTTAGCCTCACAGGTAGGAGAAGGAAGAGAGCCCAGAGTGGCCAGCCAGAGAGAGAGAGAAGGAGGGAGCTGTGTTCCGATAGAGGAGGATCTCCGTCTTACTGCATTAAGGCAGAGATCATTGCAGCACACCACTCCTGAATTGCGGACAGACAGTCTGGAATGAGAGAAAGAGTAGAGGTGGCCGGAGGGGAGCCTGAAAGAGAGCTGAGTCATCTCGCATAACACTGAAAGTTGGAGCGAAGAATGCAGTGGGCAAGAGGTGCCAGGTTGAGAGAAAGATAGAAGAGAGGAAAGACCCCAGTTGGACCATGAGAGGGTCGATCAGTGAGAAAGGAGGTCATCCAGGCAAGGCCTGATCAGTGATACCAGCATATCACAGAGGCGAATTAAGTAGGATGGCATGGTTGACCGTATCAAAAGCAGAAGAAAGATCAAGGAGAACGAGGACAGAAGGAAGGTTAGAGTCAAGGTTAGAGAGCAGGTCTTCACAGATGTTCAGGAGAGCAGTTTCTGTGCTTTTGGACACTCTAAAGCCAGACTGAGGGTCATGGAGACAACCAACAAATTCAGTGTGAAGGTTAAGCTGGGAGATGGCTGGCATTTCAAAGAGTTTGCCCAGGAAAGCAGTGATGGAGATTGGCGATAGTTAGTAGTTGAGGATGGATCAGCAGCTGGCTTCTTTAGGAGGGGGGTGTGTTAGGGAGAATTCTCGAAAATGGCTGATTTCCTTTACCTAATGAGTCCCTCAGCAGCTTTGCTGGATTTCTAGGGTTTATTTCTTTCACCTGGTAAGAGTGTGAGCCTTTTTTCCACTCTCACGTGTGTTTTGCTGTGTGTGTTTTTACCATTTGTGTGATCTTGGGCTCTGGAGCCTCACCTACTCCATGAGTATTGCCGTGACACAGGATTGTCTTTTAGACTTCCCACTGACTCCATTTTTCTGGGACTGACTACTATCTCCCAGATACATGTAAAGTTGCCATTAACTTTATGCAGTCTCTTTAAATCACAAACCCAGTAGACCCCATCTTACATGGAGTATTGGAAAGGGTTCATTCTTATTCCTTTTTGTCTGTTTCTCTTGGAGCACTGTTTTGCTCCCTTTGGCTGGTGGCAGTGGTAACTACCCTATTTTTTAAACCGCGGTTATCTTAAATAACCATGGTATTGTTTTAGGCTATTTTATTAACCTCGAACATAAACCCGCTTGACCAAATATATTTTATTTCGGCTCTGGCTGGGTTTATTCGCCATTTCTTTTTGTTAAAGTCTTTCTCGTGTTTTACTCTGCGCGCCAAACCAGGTTTGGTCCCTTTGTTCGCCGTCTTTTCACAGGCTTCTGCACAGAAGCCCTCCTTAAGGCGCCTGAAAGTCTGGGTAGGCAGGATGTGAGGGAGGGGTCTTAAGACCCCTGCCGTGGGTTCCCTTGGTAACCCAAGTCGCACTGCTGATTGATTGGCTGGGTGACTGTCCTTGCCAGGCAGCCACCCTGCTGTGTGATTGACAGCCAGGCTGTGTGAATGGGGGAAAACTGCATAAAAAGCAGGTCACTGGGACTGGAAAGGTAGAGTCGCCACTGGAACGAAAGAGCCAATGAGGAGCTGACAGAAGAGGACCCCTACAACGACTGAACCGCCCGGTGAAGCCCTGCTGGAGGTCCGAATCTTCAGAATCCAACGACAGAGAATATTCTCCGGGAATCTTCTTCGCTTGAGCTGGTGGGACAAACCAGTTTGCCCAAACTGCAAGTCAGGGCCCCTCCTGTGGTCGGATTTGCTGTACAGAGCTACAGTGGGCCGGATAGCCAGGAAGGTCGGCTCCTGCTTGGGTTTTAAGGCGCGCTCCTTTTATTTGTTGTTTCGCTCTGCTGCTGGTTTCTTCCCTGGGTAGTGCAGGACCCTCCAGTCTTCCTACTTCTTGTCAGTCCAACAGTCGCTTCAGGAACAGTGAGCCTGCAGGAACTACCAGGAACCTCCGCCTCAGCTACAGCTTCTTCTCCGTTTTAAAGTACTGTGCAAATCTGGTTATTTTGTTTCGTTCAAGCCGCGGTGAAAGTGTTTAAAATCTTTCTCCAATCCGAGGGCTTGTCCTTCTCTTCTCTTTGAACTAACTTTTCTGCCAACCAACCTCGTCCGGAATCCGTGGCACAAACTTTACCGCAAACTACCCTGAACAGTGTGATCTTGAGTAAAAGACTTTTGACCTATTGACTTTGGCCCTAAGCCTTTTCTACTTGATTCTGTCACTGTAGTTCCTCTTGTTTCATTGCCCTGAGTACTTACTTGTTGGTGTGGTTCAATTTCTATTAACCTTGTCTTTCCCTCCCTTTTAAATTGCTGGAGTGCCATTTTGCTCCCACTTCATTTTGTGAGCTTAACTTGTCTGGGACCTATTGGGGGTGGTGTGGTGTATTAAGATTGTGGTTTTTAAGCCGCTTTATGATGGTGAAATGTTATTCATCTAAGGAGTAAATAAATGTATATTCTTTTACTTGTAAACCTTGAGTCAGTGTTTGTTTGAATCAAAGTAATTGCTGTCCTTTGTGTAACTATTTGATACTGCTCACTTGCTCTTGAGATAAGTCTGGCTGCTCAGCCATCGCTACCACTTTCACTGTGTAGTACAGGCTTGTACCAAAGGTGAATTTGTACTGTCACTTGTAGTCTTAATTGTGTGTGGTGTTCCCAAAGGGTACTGCATATAATTCTGCCTAACAGGGTGAACAAGGGAGAGCTTCGGGGGGAAGGGAAGATTCTGGTGGCAAAAGAGAGTGGTTTCAGAAATCGTCCAAAACTGGAGCAAGGGTGTCGATTGGTCCTTGATGGTTCTAGATGAACAGGGAAGAACCTGTTTTGATGAGACTTTCATAGATCAGACTTGTCTAGAAACGTCGTCAGAGATGAACAAGGGAAAGAAAGAGAAGGGAGGAGGACAGACGGCCACAGGAGGGCCAAGAGAGGAGGAGGAGGGAGGAGAGGAAGGGAGGTTGGACAGGATGTCCTGAAGTGATGAAATGAGAAGCCAACGCCGTAGAGAGGGACTGGGAGGGAACAGGAGAGGTAGAGACTGAAGCAGGATTTGCCAGCTCTTGCAGATTTTGAACAGATTTTGAACAGTTTAACCGAGTTGTTAGATGCCGCAGAGATGCAAGCTTGGATGTGTGCTCTCTTCTTGGTGAGGATAAAGAGTCTGTACTGCCTTCGGAGCAGGCAATGGGCCAGTTTGTCAGGGGGTGCACCTGATGCCTGAGACCCAACCTGCTCTTGTCAGAGAGGTGGTGAGGAACCATGGAGGCTCCTCTAGATCTAAGTGATCCCCTTCTAAGGATCCCTTGAAAAAACCTATTGTAGGTTCAGAGGTTGTTAAAACTTCGGAGGGACTGGTAGATCAGATCCCCTATACATTAAAAAAGATTGCTGTACATCAACAGGTTTGTAGGTCATATAGTCTGCAGATAAAGAATGTCACCACCAAAATGCTGATGGTCTCTCCAGGATGTTTTTAACCGACTAGAGGTAGAGATTCATTAATGTGGATTAAATCCTCCTGTCCCTTAGTCTGGGGGGGGGGCGAGTGTTAGGGAGAATTCTCCAAAATGGCTAATTTTCCTTACCTAATGAGTCCCTCAGCAGCTTTGCTGGATTTCTAAGGTTTATTTTTTTTCACCTGGTAAGAGTGTGAGCCTTTTTCCCCACTCTTACATGTGTTTTGCTGTGTGTGTTTTTACCATTTGTGTGATATTGGGCTCTGGATCCTCACCTACTCCATGAGCATCATTTATTTGTGTGTTACACAGCACCTTCAGTGCAGTGACACAGAGTTGTCTTTTAGACTTCCCACTGATTCAATTTATCTGGGACTGACTGCTGTCTCCCAAAAACATGTAAAGTTGCCATTAACTTTATGTAGGCCCTCATTACGACCCTGGCGGTGGACCATGGTGCTAATAGCACCATGGTCCATGCCAGTAACTTACCGACTCCTCCATGGCGGAATGGGGAATTACAGCCCCATTCCGAGGTTGGTGGGGCGGTAATTCCCCTTCCGCCATGGCCCTTCCCATTCCCATTTTTGCCCCATAGGGCTCAATGGAATGGGAAGGCGCTAAGTACGGTGCCGCAAATTGCCGGCACCGTATTAGCACCAAGGTCCCTTTGCGGGTTGGTTTTTAACGCCTGCAAAAAGCAGGCGTTAAAGTCTCCAACCCGCAAAGGGACCTCGTAATCAGGTGTTAAGGGTTTAACGGCGCCGCCACCTTTTACGGTGCCGTTAACCCCTTAACGCCTGGGTTGTAATGAGGGCCGTAGTCTCTTTATATCACAGACCCAGTACACTCCATCTTACATGGAGTATTGGAAAGGGTTAATTCTTATCCCTTTTTGTCTGTTTCTCTTGAGGCACTCTTTCGCTCCTTTTTCATCAAGACTTGGCTGGTGGCAGAGGTAACTACCCTATTTTTTATACCGTGGTTATCTTAAATAACCATGGTATTGTTTTAGGCTATTTTATTAGCCTCAAACATAAACCCGCTTGACCAAATATATTTTATTTCGTCTCCGGCTGGGTTTATTCAACATTTCTTTTCGTTAAAGTCTTTCTCATGTTTTACTCTGCGTGCCAAACCAGGTTTGGTCCCTTTGTTCGCCATCTTTTCGTAGGCTTCTGCACAGAAGTCCTCGTAAGGCGCCTGAAAGTCTGGGGAGGTCAGTTGTGAGGGAGGGGTCTTAAGACCCCTGCCATGGGTTCCCTTGGTAACCCAAGTTGTACTCCTGTTTTATTGGCTGGGTGACTGTCCTTGCCAGGACAGCCACCCTGCTCTATGATTGACAGCCAGGCTGTATAAATGGGGAAAACTGCATAAAAAGCAGGTCTCTGGGACTGGAAAGGCAGAGTCGCCACTGGAATGAAAGAACCAATGAGGAGCTGATGGAAGAGGACCCCTACAATGACTGAACCGCCCGGTGAAGCCCTGCTGCAGGTCTGAATCTTCAGAATCCGACGACAGAGAAGATCCTCCAGGAATCTTCTTCCCTTGAGCTGGTGGGCCCAACCAGTTCGCCCAAACTGCAAGCCAGGACCCCTCCTCTGGTCAAATTCGCTGTACAGAGCTACAGTGGGCCGGATAGCCAGGAACGTCGGGCAGGCCAGTTTGTCAGGGGGTGCACCTGATGCCCTCCACTTCCTCCCAGCTACCCTGCACTTGCGTTTAAGGGTGACAAGGTCTGAGTCGTACTAAGAATTACACTTGTAAATGGGCTTCAAGCGGATACTCATGACAGGGGCAAGTACATCAAGAGTGTCAGAGCTAGAGCAATGAATGTTAGAAAGGGCTCTGTCAGGGTGTGAGTCAGCCAAAGGTGCAGAAAGGAGAGAGAGAGCAGCGGCGAAACCTCAACGGACACACGCTTCATGGGTCGGATGACCCCGAAGGTAGGTAGCTGTGCTGGATTTGGCTTGGCCTGAAGGGTAGAGAGAGGGAACTGAAAGGAGAAAGTGATCACTCCAGGACAGAGGAGTGGTGAGAAGGGTAGGAGAGGCGGAGGTCTGAGGAGATCAGAACATCCAGGGTGTACCCTACACAGTGGGTTGGGCCAGAGGGAAGAATAGAGAGAGGAAGAGAGTTGCAGAGGTTGCAGAAGAGTCCTGCAGAAGGACAAGAAGCATCCAAGTGGATGTTAAGGTCTCAGAGGTGGAGAAGTTGAGAGTTATAAATAAATAATGGAGTTCAGTTTTACCTAATACATTCCTTCTGGGCCACATGTCAGGGTCTTGGCATTCCTCAGTGGTCGGTGCGGCCAGACTTGACCAACTGTAAATATGGTAGAAAACCATGTCTTTAGGAAAGCTTGATGCTTGAGGTTGGGTTTCTCTGGCCTCTTCAAGTGGAGAGTTTGGGATCAGAGTTACTTAGTCTGACTTCTTCTTCTACCAGTGGAGGCCTACCCTCTTGGTCACCCAGTCTCATGCTCATTTCTCCCCACACCGTGGGGTATATGCCTTCAGATGCTGGTATCACCACTAACCCAGTTCCACAATCTCTGGATTCAACTTCAAATATTTCTCTGCCTCCCATATTATCACCTCTTCCTTGACTTCACCTCTATCCTCTGCCTGTTGTCTCATCACGTCCTCCTCGACTTCACCTCTATCTCGGGAGGATAGCTCAGGGGCAACGTGCTCACCTTGGAAGCAAGACGACACACAGCAACACAGGTTCGATCCCCGGGTCCAAGCTTAGAAACCTCTGGGTATTAAGCGCATTATAAATAATCTATCATATATCACATATATCATATCATTTGTCTCCCATCTTGTCGTCTCTTCCCTGACTTTACCTCTGTCATCTACCTGCTATCTTATCACCTCTTCCTCGACATAACCTCTGTCCTCTACCTGCTATCTTATCACCTCCTTCTCGACTTCACCTCTGTCCTCTACCTGCTGTCATATCACCCCCTCCTTGACTTTACCTCCGTACCTCCACTTGCTGTCTTAGCACCTCCTCCCCGACTTCAACTCTGTACCTCTACCTTCTGTCTTATCACCTCCTCCTTGACTTCACCTCTGTACCGCTACCTGCTATCTTATCACTTTATCCTCAACTTCACCTCTGTCCACTACCTGCTGTCTTATCACTTCCTCCTTAATCACCTCTGTACCTCTACCTGCTGTTTTATCACCTCCCCCTGGACATCACCTCGGCTCTCTACCTGTCTTATCACCTCCTCCTCGACTTCACCTCTACTCCTCTCTGCCTGCTGTCTTATCACCTCCTACTTGAATTCTCCTCTGTAACTCTTCCTGCTGTCTCATCACCTCCTTCTCGACCTCAACTCTGTACCTCTACCTGCTTTCTTTTCACTGCCTCCTCGACACAACCTCTGTTCCTCTACCTGCTGTTTTATCACCACTTCCTCAACTTCACCTTTGTCCTCCACCTGCTGTTGTATCAACTCCTCCTCTACTTCACCTTTGTCCTCTACCTGCTGTCTTATCACCTCCTCCTTAAATTCACCTCTGTACCTCTACCTGCTGTCTTATCACCTCCCCCCTGGACATCACCTCGGCTCTCTACATGTCCCTTATCACCTCCTCCTCGACTTCACCTCTACTCCTCTCTGCCTGCTGTCTTATCACCTCCTCATTGAATTCACCTCTGTACCTCTCTACCTGCTGTCTTATCACCTCCTTCTCGACCTCAATTCTCTACCTCTACCTGCTTTCTTTTCACTGCCTCCTCGACACAACCTCTGTACCTCTACCTGCTGTCTTATCACATTTTCCGCAACTTCACCTTTGTCCTACACCTGCTGTCGTATCTCCGCCTCTTCAACTTCACCTTTGTCCTCTACCTGCTACCTCCTCCTTAAATCCACCTCAGACTACCTTCTTTCCATTTTTGCATCTCATTCCACAATTCTTAACTTTTGTCCCTGACTTTACCTATGACCACCTCCACAATTTCCCAGACCTCCTTATTGACTTCTCTTAGCCCCTCCTAATCTGTGCCTCTTCCTGCCACCTCTGCGTACTCCTACGTCCCGTCCTCTTTCCTCCATACTTATGGGACATTCCTCCATCCTATGGGACGGGACCGGAGCACTTTGTAAAAGCATCCAAAAATGTTGCAAACATTTTAGTCCTTCCTCTCTTTCCACACAGGGCCCGGCACACGGCCGTAACCCCGCCCATCTCAGCTCCACCCCACGCATCGCCCATCAGTCCTTTTCTCCGCTCGTTCGGGACTGAACGCACTTGCATCCGCGGAAGATCTTCTTCCCTTTTTTCCTCTCTCTGGCTCTGGCTAGTGATCGTGTGCAACTCTGTCTATGTCGTTCAAACTAGATTTTCCAGATTGTTCGTGTCACTGACGCTTCGCGAGGGCAGATCCCCATCCTCTTTGTTTAGAGTGTTTGGGTCCGGACCACCGTTGGGACTCATGTTTTTATTGCGATTCCCTTTCGGTCCGGGCACTTCAACGTCGGTTGGAGCGGTGGGAGGAGGTGTTTCGACGTACTCCTCCCTCGCACTTTCAATCTTTTACCGACAAAAAGAAGAAACGCCCGGTAAGTTCTTTACGTTTCAGAACACCCCAGCCAGGGGACACCTTTCCGGGTTCTTCCCGAGCCGGGAGGAGCGTCAACCACTCTGTCACCGGGGATTGCCCCGAGGTTTCTTCTGTGTCTAATAATTGTACCAGAGTTTTCTCCGAGGGTCCCCGTAAGGGGCCTGTGGATACCGGAGTACGCTCTGAGGCCCCTCCTGTGGGGGCTGCTTGTAGACCCAGTTCTACTGAGTCGTGGGATAGCGGAGCTCGCTCTGAGGCCTCTTTATCGGCTTCCCTCAAAAATACCGGGGTGCGCCGCTAGGCCTTGGTTGGGCTTGGTGTTACTGAATGGATGTTCGAGGCCTGGGCTAGTAAGGCTGTTACTGGGCCTGGGTCCGAGGTCCCTCGTACAGAGGCCAAAGTAACCAACATTTCTGAGAGGCCCGGCAAGGCCTTATCGGTGAAAGTTGTTTCTCAGCGTTCCCGCTCTTGTGGTGATGCCAGAACTGTTGAGGGGGCAAGGAGTGAAAGTTCCTCCTTCACCAGCAGTGCCGAGGTCCTTCCTGTGAAGGCTAGTTTGGCTATTGGTATATCACACAAGCATTCCAGGCCCCATAGTACCTGCTCGGCCGACGTTCCTTATGTAAAGGCTAAATTTAAGACCCCTGATCACCGACGGGTACCCCTACCTCATTTCCCTACGTGCCGCAGTTCCCCTCAGGTGATGGCAAAATGGCGGCTGTACCCGCCACGCCCACGGCAGCCATTTTGGGAGCTTCCCCTACTACGACGCCATCGGCCTCAGGTGTAGGAGTTGGTTCTGTGGGTGAACATAGGGATTCCTTGTGCGCATCCGTTTCGTCCAGTTTATGACTTGGAACGCTTCGGATGCCCTTTCATCGCATAATGTCTCTGTTTGCCTGTGGGTTCGCCGCTTTTGATTTTGTGGACCTTCGTCGGTGGATGGGCCCGGTGTGGCAACCTCTCTCGCTTTGCGTCCCTGGAATTATCCTCCTCATGAGAGGCCTCCTTCTGGCTCCAAAACGTCCCGGGAGGACCTTTTTCGGCAAATTTCAGACCTCATGCGTACCGACCCATTAGCGGTATTTCAAGGCTTTTTAGGGAGATATGCCCACCTGCGCCTCCGGGCTCCACCCGCTCCTCTGGTGGCTCTGCCAGCGCCGCCCTTGCATATGGTGCCTCCTCCCACCCTTCCGCCCTTGCCTCCATTGTCCCCCGTGGACAAGACAGTGCCTAAAACGGTTCAGCAGGATCCTGACCTGTCGGATGATCCGCAGGGCGATCAGGACAGCGAAGACCAGCCCCGCTCTATTAGAGCTTTTCATGACCGGGTACTGGACATGATGTGCCTATTGAATGTTCCAGTGCCCGAGGCACCCACTCCGCAGGAGGGTATGCATTCAGGGGCATTCACCCTGTCTCCTTCAGAGCCTACCGGCCTGTTCTTGCAGAAGGACGTTTTGGCCGAGGTCCGCAGGGTCTGGGAAAAGCGACACTCTGGACTGTTCATCAATAAGAAAATTGACGCGCGATACAGGCTACATTCTTCGGAAGAGGTGGCCCCGTCATCATGTCCGCCCCCCTCCTCCACAGTGGTGGCTGCGGCCACTTTACAGTCCAGGCCTGCTGCATCTTCTTCTACGATGGTTACTCAGTTCCTGGAGAAGGAGGACAAGCTCCTCGACTCCCTTGGGAGGAAGATTTTCGCTAACTCGGTCTTGCAGCTCCGGCAGGCTAATGCGGAACTGGTGTTAGCGGGGTTGAATATAAAGATGTGGAAAGGTCTGTCGGAGTTCGAGGAGTTCATCCCGGTCGAGAAGCTGGAAGACTTTAAGGCGGGTCTATCTGATGCCAGGGTCTTGGCCCAGGATCTGCTTCAGGCTGCGGCTCATCACGTCGACATTTCGGCTCGGGGCCTTATGCTGGGAGTTGATACCTCTCGACAGGCGTGGTTGCATGCCACCAAGTTCTCAGAGGAGGTGCAGGACAAGGTGTTGGACCTGCCGTTTGACGGTAAGGAGCTTTTCCATTCCACAACGGATGTGGAGCTCACCAAAACGAAGGACAGCACTCAGACAGCAAGTCCTTGTCCGTCCTGGTTAAAACCCTTTTCAGAACCAGAGACCGTTGTCGCAAAGCCGACCTTCCTCTGGCTTCTAGGGGCTTCCTAGACCGGAAATCTCGCAGAGTGGATACCCCTTCGGGAATAACCGCCGGAGGCAGCAACGGACTCGGTTTTTCTCCGCTCTCAGCCTCCTCCTCAGGTTCAGGTGGCAACACCACTGAAAACCTGCCAAATGAGGGTTTCTCCGCGCTCGCACGAGACCCCGGTGGGAGGACGCATTGCGTCTCATTGGGAGGCGTGGCAGACCATCACTGAGGACAGGTGGGTCTTGTCAGTCGTTCGGGCGTGCTTCCGCTTACCCTTACCCCCTACCCCACCCTCAACCCTCCTTTCCAGCAGTCGGGTCGTCCTCCCTGAAAGCCAAGGTTCAGAACTTCTGGACCTCAGAGCTGTGGAACCCGTTCCCCTGTGGAACAAGGAGAGGGCTTCTACTGCCGGCTGTTTACGGTGCCCAAACCCAAGCAGACTGGCCTGCGCACCATCCTAGACCTTTCCCAGTTCAATCTTTTCCTACCCCAAGAGAAATTCAAGATGATCACGCCCGGCCAGATACAGTCCTCCCTGCAGATGGGCGATTGGCTCAGTGTGGTGGACCTTCAGGATGCGTACGTGCATATTCTGATTTGGAATCCACACAGGAGATCTCTCTGTTTCTCTGTGGGAGAGGAGCACTTCCAGTTTCGAGTGTTTCCTTTTGGTCTCACCTTGGCGCCGCGTGTCTTCACGAAGATGATGTCAGTGATTGCGGCATATCTTCGTCTGCAGGGTATCCATGTGTATCCGTATTTGGACGACTGGCTTTTACGCAGCTCTTGCCCGTTGAAAGCCGCCTGCAATGTTCAGTCCCTCCTCCAGCTCCTGTTCCACCTCGGGCTGTCAGTGAACTGGCGGAAATCTTCCATGACGGTCTCTCAGGATTTGATTTTCCTGGGTTTTCGCTGGAACACGATCGACTGCAGAGTGTACCTGACTGGGGACAGAATGGCGGATCTGTTGGCCACGTGTCAATTGTTTGCGCAGTCGGAGAGCATGTCGGCCTGGTGGTTCCAGAGGCTTCTGGGCCTCAGGGCCTCGTGCGTGTTGGCTCTTCCTCTTGCTCGTCTCAAGATGAGACAGACTCAGATGGCTCTTCAGAGTTCTTGGCTTCAGGCTGTGGATCCGGACTCCAAGTTGATCACGATTTCGGCTTTCATGAGAGTGGACCTGGACTAGTGGTCGTCTCTCAGCAACCTGTCAGTGGGGGCGGGTTTTCACGACCCAGC
The DNA here is from genome assembly GCA_002915635.3 of Ambystoma mexicanum. Taxonomy (NCBI): domain Eukaryota; kingdom Metazoa; phylum Chordata; class Amphibia; order Caudata; family Ambystomatidae; genus Ambystoma; species Ambystoma mexicanum. Next base: position 507,211,308 of record CM030323.1, read on the forward strand.
CCCGATGGTAACGGTCACGACGGACTCCTCCCTTCAGGGGTAGGGTGCGACGATGGATCTTATTCAGGTCTCGGATCTTTGGCCGCCTCAGGACAAGCTCCTCCACATAAATTCTCTGAAGCTTCTGGCGATTTATCTAGCGCTCAAGGCGTTCAGACCAATCATTGCCAACAAAGTGGTCCGTATCTGCACAGACAATGTGGTGTCGATGTATTACATCAACAAGCAAGGGGGTACCAAGTCTCCCCCCCTCGTGGACCTGTCCATACAAATTTGGGAATGGGCAGTTCGTCATGGTGTCTGGCTACTTGCAGTACACATTGCGGGCCAGCTGAATGTCACGGCAGATGCCTTCAGTCGGCAGATGATGGTCAGCTATGAGTGGGAGCTGAAGGCGGCGGTCCTCTGATGGATTTTCCTGCGCTGTGGCACTCCGGAAGTGGACCTCTTCACTACGGCGGCAAACAAGAAACTTCCTCTGTATGCCTCCAGAAACGGACTGGGGGCCTCCTCTCTGGGGGATACTTTCGAGATTCCATGGCACAACATGAGGGCTTATGCCTTCCCTCTTCTGCCTCTAGTTCATCGGACGATTTGCAAACTGAAGAACACGGTGAACTGCTCTCTTCTACTCATAGCCCCGTGGTGGCCGGCCAGGTTTTGGTTCTCAGAACTTCAACACCTGTTGGTGTATCCGCCGATCAGGTTACTGGTGACTCCCGATCTTCTTCACCAGGGGGAACAACAGCTGTGGCACCCCTCCCCACAATCGCTCAGTTTGGCGGCATGGTGCCTGAGTTCAGGTCTTTAGAACATCTTAGCCTGTCTGCGGATAACGTGCATATTATTCAAGCAGCCAGGAAACCCTCGACTAGGTCCCAGTGCAGAAGCAAATGGCTCAGGTTCTGTCATTGGTGTTTAAACAAGCAGCTGGACCCAACGGCGGCTACAATTGACACGGTACTGTCCTTTGTATCCCACTTAGCAGAGTCGGGTATTCACGTTCTGACATGTAGAACTTATCTTTCGGCGGTTTCCGCCTACCTATCTACGGACCAATGTTCTTACTCTCTGTCTAATCCAGGGGTTAAGAGACATTTTGCAGGCTTGACACGCCTTTATCTTCCGATCCGTAGTCTGCACCCATTGTGGGATCTGAATGTGGTCCTGACGGCGTTGTGCCATAAACCTTTCGAGCCAATGGCCACGGTGGACCTCAAACACCTGTCGTGGAAGGTGTCCTTTTTGGTTGCCGCTACTTCAGCAAGGCGCGTGAGTGAGCTCCAGGCTTTGTCGGTGGGGCATCCCTTCTTGGTTTTTACAAAGATAAGGTGGTCCAACGGACAAATCCTGCTTTCCTGCCGAAGGTGGTCTCTGATTTCCATCTGAACCAGTCTGTCTCCCTGACGTTTTTTTTCTGAACCCTGCTTCATAGGCAGAAAGGGTTCTGCATTGCCTGGATGTCAGAAGGGCTCTTAAGTTCTATCTGGACAGAACATCTGAATTTAGGAGCTCTTCTCAACTATTGGTGACCTTTGGTAATCCACAAGGTAGACAGGCCTCTAAGACGACTATCTCCCGATGAATCGCTGCCTTCATTACGGAGTCTTACACCGTCCAAGGACTGAAGCCTCCTAAAGGTCATGCACACCTGGTGCGGGGCAAGGCAGCCGCAGTTGCTTTCCAAAAATATGTTCCCTGGGAGACCATTGCAAAGGCGGCTATTTGGGCCTACCCATCGGCTTTTTGTAAATATTATTGTCTAGACCTGAGCTCAAGATCTGATGCTCAGTTTGGTCAGGCTGTGCTGAAGAACCTGTTTCAGTAAGGTTTTTTTCCATCCACCCATAGTTCCTGTAAGTATGGAGGAAAGGGGATGTGATGTAGGAGTATAACCAGGTTACTCACCGTAGTGACCACCTTACTCCTAGTCCATAGTCCCCTTTCCTCCATACGCCCACCCGCCGACCCCTCTAATAAGGTTCCTCTGTTATTGCTAAAAGATCTTTGACCTGGCAATAAAAAAGGACTGATGGGTGATGCGCGGGGCCCGCATGGAAAGAGAGGAAGGACTAAGATTTTAGCAAGATTTTTGGATGCCTTTGATCTTCTCCTCTGCTCTCCTGCTGAAGAACTTTGCTTTGACAATCACAGGCTATTTGGGTAGTTTTCCCTTCCCCCGGACTTTGTAATAACCCGAATGAACCACATCAATAATGGGTGCTGGGCCTTCAGGGTTCATTGCCTTTCTCCTCCTTTCACCTCTGCACTGCTTCTTTCCCTCTAGCTCCCCACTGTTCCTCCTATACCTCTCTCTCCATTGCCAGTCTCCTCCTTGTACCTCAGCACTGCTTCTTCCCATCTAGCTCCCCACTTTTCCTCCTATACCCCTCTCGGTCTCCTCCTTTCACCGTAACACTGCTTCTTCCCCTCTAGCTCCCCACCCTTCCCCCTTTATCATTCTCTGCATTGCCAGTCTCCTCCTTTCACCGCAGCACTGCTTCTCCCCCTCTAGCTCCCCACTGGTCCTCCTGTAACACTATGCATTGCTGGTCTCCTCCTTTCGCTGCGGCACTGCTTCTTCCCATCTATCTACCCACTGTTCTTCCTATACCTCTCTCTGCATTGCCAGTCACCTCCTTTCACTATAGCACTGATTCTTCCCCTCTAGCTCCACACCGTTCCTCCTATACCTCTTTTTACATTGCTAGTCTCCTCCATTCCTCTATGTTCAGATCCTCCCATCTAGCTCCCCACTGGTCCTCCTGTAACACTCTCTGCATTGCCAGTCTCCTTCGTTCACCTATGCACTGGTTCTTTTCCTCTAGCTGCCCACTGTTCCTCCTCCCACCACTCTCTGCACTATCAGTCTCCTCCCTAGACCTCTGCACTTCTTTTTCCCATCTAGTTTTCCACTGTTCCTCCTCTACCACTCTACATTGCTTGTCTCCTCCTTGCACTGCAGCACTGCTTCTTCCCCTCTAGCTCCCCACCGTTCCTCCTATACCTCTCTCTCCATTGCCAGTCTCCTCCATGCACCTCGGCAATGCTTCTTCCCACCTAGCTCCCCACCCTTCCTATTTTACCACACTCTGCATTGCCACTCTCCTCCTTTCACTGCAGCACTGCGTCTTCCCCTCTTGCTCCTGTCATGGTTACAGGCCAGGGGCATACCTGCAGACCCTCTTTCTGTGTGGCTCATAGGGATAGGTGGGTAAGGCAGTCAGGAACGGCGTGGGTTAAGGCCTTGAGAACCTGGAGCGTGTCATCAGGGAAATCTCATCAACCAATCATATCCAAGAGAACTTCCTGCTTCCTCCAACATGGACATTGGTTTCTAGCTCAAAGCAAGCAGCGTGGTCTAGTCTCTGGGCGTCACTGCCTATATAAGCCATGCCCAGAGACCAACACGCGCTTTGTGTGAATTCTCTATCACACGCTTCCCCGGACTTCTCCGTTTACCTGTTATCTCTGTGTGGATTTCACGACCGTCGGCTTCGAGGCAGAAAGAAAAGCTTGATAGCGGGTTCTTCTCTGGAGTCGCTCACCTGTGTCCCGCAGTTACCACAGCATTCCAGCACCTGAAAAGAAAGGCAAGAACAGGTGATTAACAACAGGCTTACATCAGGACTTTCTGCGCTGTCTGCCGCACGCTTAGGTACCGTTCTGAGATCACCTATAGCTACTCACCTCCGGTGCGCGGTCTTCATCTTGAACTGATTCTGCTTCTGCCTCTTACTTCTTCTGCCATCCAGCACCTTAGTGCCTCCCGGAGCTGTCCTGTGTAAGAGAAAGAGAAAGACAAACGTTAGAATCAGAAACTTTCACACTGCACGCTCTCTGCATTCAGACTCTAAATCACGCAACGCAAGCAACCCAGTGAGGCAACCGGGATATTGAACTTACCTGGTACCAGAACTTACCTGTTAGGCCAACTCTAGGCCAACTCTGAATCCAGTGAGTGAACTGGTTTCCTGAATTTACCCTTGGCTCAAGAAAACCGACCAGTGAGGCAACTGGTCCCAGACTTTATCTGAACTAAAAAGACATACCTGAATATTAGCCGTTACTAGTGGCCATCTCGAACGACGCCCACCGGGCCCCTGAAACAGTACCCTTGCAAGAGCAGGATGGAGAGCTCACCAAGTAAAACTGAAAGATGAGTAATACCCTAGATTTAGAAGGGACAGGGAAGAGGGGTGGGGTTTGGCCCATTCAACTTTCCTCTAAACATCACCCTTTTTGTACTGTATAGTCAAATTATCTGTGTTTTATGTATTATGAGTTGAGACGTGGAGGACGCTTATATTTGTTCCAAGGCTCTCCTCTTAGTGTCATGAGGATTAGATTGGGTACAATGTTTTACCATTTTCAGAGACCTTCTTTGGGTTGATGTAATAGTTAGCTTAAAACCCAGAACAGTGTATCCCTCCCAGGGTACTACTTGAGAACCCTGCGAACTCCAAGAGAGCCTGTGATTTGGTCACAGGATTTCACTTAAGGTTTGCTGCTTTTAAGCATGGTGCGTTTGGCTCTTCAAGTCAACAGAACAAATGCATGTGTATTAAACAAGCCGACGGCATGGAACTCAAACAAGCAACACCTGGTGCTTGTGAGGTAAATATTGTGTGGCCAGTTGGGAGCTATGTATTTGAAGGTTTTTTTTTTGTTCGCTATGAAATACCTACATGGATTTTTATCAAAAACTATTCTAAAAAGTGGATTTTACATAGTTTTAGTTTCGTTCATTTACTTATATAGCGCACCTAACCCAAGGGTATCTGGGTGCTTTTACTTGAAAACATAGCAAGTTACAAGATTACATGCATGGTATTACATAATTACAATTACAATATGCAGCATAAAACATAATTACAATCTATAATATTACAGTTTTACACATTTACAATAGATTCGACATGTAACGGCCATGATTGCTGGGCACAAGAAGGCGGCTGACTTGGGTTACAGATCAGACTCAAGACACGCCTAGTTTCGTCAGTGAAAGAAGATACTATACAATTATATACAGTGTGGCATGACGGTGGTGGACAGAACTCTGATGACAGTTGAGTTTGATTGAGCGCTGAGCGAAGAGCGAGGTTTTGACTTTAGCTCTGAAGGCCCAGAATGAGGGTTCTGCTCTGATGGTTGGAGGGAGTAAGTTCCAACATTTAGCTGCTAGCACCGGGAAGCTGGACCCTCCAGCAGTTTTCAATTTATATTTTGGGATGTTGAGGCGGTTGAGGTAGAGGGATCTAGTGGGTCTGTCTGACTAATTCCTTGAGAATTTGTCGGTAAGGTATTTTGGAGCTGTATTGGAAAGACATTTATGCGTGATGACTAGCGAACATAGCGTAATTCTGTCACAAACGGGTAGCCAGAGTGCATCACGTCTAATGGCTGTAATGTGGGAGGAGCAAGGGATATTCAATGCCGACCTAAGGGCATTATTTTGTAATACTTGAAGTCTGTTTAAGTTCCGTGCCGAAGAGCCTAGGAATAGGGTGTTGCAATAATCCAACTTCGAGAGGATCAGTGCTTGGGCTAGAGTAATGCAACTCTTGGTCGATAAGTATGGTTTGAAAGAATTTATGAGTTTGCTAGTGCAGGCTGTGGTAGAGGCTATAATACTGACTTGTTTTTTAAGATATAGGGGGTCATTACGAGTGCGTGCAACTCTGTGGCGATGACAGGTATGCTTGAAAGAATTTATGAGTTGCTAGTGCAGGCTGTGGTAGACGGCTATAATACTGACTGTTTTAAGATATCAGGGGTCCATTACGAGTGCGGCCGCGGGAAGTGTAACCGGCACAAGAGATGCGATGTGACCGGTAAGGATTCCAGTGCCATTAACCCCTTACTGCCACATTCCGAGGTCCCTTAGTGGGTCCCACTAAGGCCGGCTGGTAAAAAGGCCGGCTGGTAAAATCAGCCGTCTTTAGCGGGAGCCGCTAAGGGACCAGGGAGCTAATAACGAGCCCGAAATTTACAGGCCCGTTATTAGCTCCCTCCCCATTCCCATTCAGCCCTATGGAGGCTCGAATGGGAATGGGGAATGGTATTCTGAAGGGGGACATACCGGGTCCTCCAAGGTCGGAATTACCCAGTAAGTGCCCATTCAGAGAACCCGGACACGAGTTTGGAGGCAGCCATGGCGCTAATAGCTAATAGCGCCATGGCTGCCTCCAAACTGGTAATGACCCCCCATAGAGTGGAGTCTATATAGACCCCTAGTGTTTTGACCTTGTTAGCAACGTTGATAGTGTTCCCATCAATGTTAAAGGTCTTGTAGCATTTGTCCAAATTGTTGAGGCGAACTTGTAAACCAATGATCATAAGTTTAGTTTTATCTTCATTTATGCAAAGGCTGTGGGCTGCCATCCAGGCTTGAATCTCAAGGGAGATATTGTTTATAATTTTAGAATCCTTAACATAGCAGCCAGAGAGAGTAATGAGGATCTGGGTGTCATCCGCGTTGTTTGTGTAGGTGACACCCAGATTATCAAGACGATCAAAGAGGAGCTTAGTAAAAATGTTACAAAGCGTAGGTGAAAGCAAGATCCCTGTGGGACTCCGCAATGTATGGATACAGGGGAGCAGCCGCTGATGGTGCAAAGACCGTGGTTGTTCTGTTAGAGAGGAACGATTTGATGCAGTTGGCGGCCTTCGGTGAGAAGGCTGAGGCTGAGGTTAAATGTTTGGTAAGGATCTGGTGGTCAACAAGATCAAACGTTGCAGAGAGGTCTAAAAGTAGGAGGATGGCTATTTTACCGTTGTCTTTGGTTTCATCCATCTGGATTTTTTTTTAGGAGAGCGGTTTCAGTGCTGTGTCTTGGTCTAAAGCAGGACTGCCGAAGTCCTATCAGATCATTATCTTCCAAGTGTTTTTGTATTTGGAGATAAGCAGCTCGATCTAGTATTTTTAAGAGAAATGGCACTGTTGTTATGGGTCTGTAATTAGTTGGTATATTGGGGTCTAGATTAATTTTTTTAAGAATTTAAGAATCAGCTTGATCCAGGCCTCTTTTGGGTTGTTAGGGACTGATCAACTTTTGGAGGAGTTAATTAGGGCTGTTATGAATGGTGCTAGTTCTCTAGCTCCATCCTTGATGGTTGGTGCTGGGCAAATATCTCCCTGGCAGTTGGAGAGTTTGAGACCTAAGATGATGTTTTCTACTTCTTTGGTGATTACTGGAGAGAAATGGAAGGGAGTACACGATGGACCAATAGGATCAGGAAGTGTGAAGTTGTTGGAGCTCATGGCTAGCCTGTTTATTTTTGTTTCGATTTTAGCTTGCAATAAGGCTATTTTGTCTGAGAGAGCCTTCTGAATGTTGGTAAACCAGGCCTCGTCTTTCAAGCAGGTCTCTGTGGTCGGAACAGGCGACTCAATTTCCCATAGTATGGTAAAGAGTTTTTTGTACTTGACTTAGAATTCTGGATTCGTTGCACATCTCTTTTGGTGCTAATAATTGCTGTTTTGTAGATAGTGGCGGCCGTGGTAAATTTCTCTTTGTTGATGATTGAGGGTTTTTTTCTCCAGAAAGTTTCAGCAACTTTTTTTTTCATTCCAGAGCAGTTTTAGGTCAGCTGTAAACCATTTATTTAGGTGAACTGCAGGCTTAGCCTTTCTATGTTTTAGCGTTGCAATTTTATTTAGTGCTCGTTCAAAAGTTTTGTTATACGTTTCAACCAACAAGGAGGGGTCTTTGAGTTGTGAGGTATGCTGGTAATGGGTTGTAGGTGGGGCCGTAAGTTGCCAAGAGTAATGTTGCGCTTGTTTCTAGACAAAGTTTGAGGTGCTAAAGTCAAGTTGGTGTTGTTAGGGGCCTTCTCCTGTGTGGAAAAAGTGATGCAATGGTTGTCAGACCATGCTCATGGTACATTGTTGAGGATTGTGGTGGAGCAGTTGAGCTCTGCCAACCAATCCAGGTTTCTACCGTTATTGTGGGTAAATTCGTTAATCTGGAGTTTGTGGCCCAGTTGTGAGATGGTATTTTCAAGGATTGTGGCATTAGCATCTTTGGGGTCGTGGAGGCCTAAGTTCAGATCCCCTAGTAGGATAATTTGTGAACCTGGTTTAGTATCATATGTCAGAAGGAGAGAAATGTCTTAGTTGAAGGTGGAGATAGGGCCAGGGGGCCGATGGATGAGATGGAGTGATATGGTACGGGTGGCAGTGAGCGCTAGTTTAACTGAGAGGAGTTCCGCTGATGGGAGCGGGCACTAATGAATTCTCTGAGGCCGAGTTGGGATTTGGCTATGAAAGCCACACCACCCCCTTTCGCTGGTGACTCTTTCTGCTCTGATGATTATGTAGTTGCCTGGGAGGGCTAATGCTAGGGTAGGACCTGCAGCTGGGGATAACCAGGTTTCTGATATGACCAAGAAATCAAGTTGGTTGGAGGTTATGAAATCCACAATATCGAGACATGGGCAGTCAATGAACGTGCATTAATCAGAGCTCCTTTGATGGAAGGTATATCTGGAGGTGGAACAGGAAGTAATAAAGTGGAGCCTGTAAGTGGAGGTATGTTATTGCTAGGGGAGTGGAACACAAAGGTGGGTTTATTGATTTGTTCCATAGCAGGCCTAGTACTGTCCTGATGAATGATAGGGCTGTTTTTTTCTTCTTGTATAGGAAGTGAGATCCTAGTCCTGCAATGCTCATAGTGAGAGAGCAAGGGACAAGTGGAGTGGGAGGGGAGGCAAAGAGATGGATCCATTCCGCAGGGGAGGGAGGACATGAGGCATTGGTGGGGGATTTAGGCCCAACGGGTGGTGGGTTGCATAGAATGAATGGTAAGAATTTAAAGATTTATAGTATGGAATAGAGGTAGCAGGGTGGCCATTTGGGCGTGCTTAGAGGTCAGCTCAGTGGGCTATGGAATGGGAAGCTTTGCACAATGGGGTGGAACAACAGGCAAAAGCAACTGAGTGGGCTCGCTAACTAGGTACTAATAGTGAGACGTTAGACTAGGTACAATGCAGGGCATAGTGGGCACTACTAGTAGCTGACACCAAGGATAAGCCAGATAGGCAATACTGATGAGTAGAGCACAATGGCTGCACGAGGTAAGCAGTGCTAGTAAGCGAAGCAGTGGCTAATCAGAGTGGGTCATACTTATTAGGTAGTACGCCGGCTAAACATAAATTACTGTTCTAATAGACGATGCAATAGTAAAACATAGTCTGTGCTATCAGGCAGCGCAATAAGTAAAAACACAGGCTGATCTAGTGGGCAGTCCCAATGAGTGAGGCACAGGCTATAATAGTAGGCAGTGCAATAAGTAAGACGCAGTGGCTAGGCATACTGGGCAGAGCAGATACGCAATGCAGTTTCTAATTTGACTAGGCAATACTTAGTAGGACATATAAGATTGTGCATAATTAGCTGTTCAATTAAGCACTAGTGATAGAAATGTAATTGGGCACATGAAATGCTATGCACGGGGAATAGATGGGAAGTGGGGCAACAAGGTAACTTCAAGGGATGTACAGTACGGTTCAAGGCAGCCTAGCTGACACCCTAAGCACGGCGGATTGGAAAGTAGGCCGATTTAGGATTATGTGGTGAAAACAGCAGACTGTGCAGTTGATGCCAAACCCAAAGGCACGTTAAAAGATGGCCAGCAGGATATAAGTGGCAAGCAGTAGCAACGGTTATATGCTAGTGGAGGGGCGGTCACAGTCCATTTACAGTTGCGGCTTTAACAAGCGAAAACAACACTGAGCAATGAGATGGAAAATTAGATGAGTAGGCATACGAGGTTGAGAAGTCACAATAAAAGGTAGGTTGAATAAATCATGAGTACGGCAAGAGTAGGGATGAAATGCAGGAGTCTTTGTAGGTAGTGGAGAGTCAAAGGCAGATGCTGAGGCGGACAGGGGTTCGCACCACGTGGCAAAGACAAGCAAAAGGCATGCTCTGGCCTTAATTGGCAGGCCTTTGGAGGAAGCGGGCCCGCTAACGCCTTCCGGGGGCATCGAGCTGGGTAAGGAGGATCAGCCCAATCAGAGCTCACAGCTCTGCAAACACGGTTGCTTGGCAACCAGACACAAAATAAGGCAACTATTGGTCCTTGGTAGGGATCCCTCCGCTAACATAGGGCCTCATTACGACCCAGGCGGTAAGTTACCGCCTGGGCCGTGACTTTACCACCATGGCGTAAACTACGTTTACGCCATGGTGGTAGGCGGACTTACCGCCCCATTCCAACCTTGGCGGGGCGGTAAATCCCCATTTTCCCATTTTCCCTTCCCCATTCCCATTTTGCCCCATAGGGCATTATGGGAGTGGGGAAGGCGTTAATTACGCCACCGTAAATTACGGTGGCGTAATTAACTCCATGGTCCCTTAGCGCCATGGATTTTAACACCTGCTAAAAGCAGGTGTTAAGTCCGCCATGGCGCTAAGGGACCTCGTACTCAGGCGGTAAGGGTCGGCGCTGTTTACGCCGCCGTAAAACCCTTACCGCCTGAGTCGTAATGAGGCCCATAGTGTTGAATCCAACAGTTAGGATCAGTACCCAAAAGTCGGCTAATGTCTCAAATATCAGGTATCAGTTTAACACCCGGGTCATTAGAAGTCATCTAATCTCTACAATGCACAGTATTGTGTACACACACAGACACACACATATGTGTTTTTATTCACATATTTATTAACATGTTTACAACAGAACAGTACAGACAACAGGCCAGGTAAACAGAGCACAGATCGAAATAAGTCACACCAGTTCCAAAAACCTCCCCCAGATTCCCTCATACAAATGTGCACAGGTCCTCAATCCGGGCAGACCTGGAAGGAAAAACAACTCTTCCACTCCCTCAGTATAATTGTCCAGGCCGACCTGGAGGGAAAAACAACTCTTCCACTCCCTCAGTATAATTGTCTTAGCAGAGAGCGCAGCTGTAAAGAACCAACATCTCTGCGGATAGGACAGACCCTCCAAGCAATTATGTACATTGTCGGTGTGTGTCTGGTGGTTAACTGTGTAAAACGCTGCTTAGAGGTCAAGGAGAACCAGGAGGCAAGGATGGCCATCATCAAGGATTTTAAGGGAATCGTCGATCAACTTGATGGTAGCTGTTTCTGTGCTGCATCTGGATCTGAAGCCATATTGGTAGAACTGAAGGAGGTTATTGCCTTTGATTAGTTGCAGGATTCTTGTGGCTACTGCTTTCTCAATGATCTTACTGGGAAAAGAAGATGAGTGATGGGCAGTAGATGCTGCAGTCGTCAGAGTCCAGTGTTTTTGAGAAGCAGGAGAATTTGTCCGGTATTCAATAAATAAATGATTAACATGTCCAGGGATCCACTGCTTAATTGCTGGTAGGAGCATTCATCATGAATGTATCCTCATGAATGTAAGTTGCGACCAGGACCATATCAAGATGAAATTGTGAGTCGCATTCGAAGCCAGGGACACATGGCTAAGCTGTAATACAGCTGATGTCCTGGGTCTAGACCACTTTGCATTTAGAATATAAAGCCTGTAACCTCACTGCTGGATGAATACCAAGATCTATTCAATGGCATTAGATACTTGTGGCACCACCCAGGAAACAGATGTGGCAATTCAACCTTTTGTTCAATACCACAGTCGAATCTGCACACATTTAATAAAGAAAGGGGACTGAAGTTTGCAGACCTTGAAAATTAGGTTGTCCTGGAAAGATTTACTGGTTCAACACTGTTGGTGTCCCATATTGATGTGGCTGCCAAACCAAAACAGGGTGAGGCATTGCCCATTTCCATATGAATACATACTGACTGACAGTGCACACTTGTGTGGACATGCACTTACCTAACAAAGCCATAAGGTGAGTACACCAACCAACTCCCACAATTTACACTACTGAGGCAAACTTGCAAGGTGCAAAGGTTTTAAAAAAAACCAAAATGGACCTGAACGCATAGTTATATCAAGTCATGCTTCAAGGAGATTCTTGTTACATCACCACATTTTCAATGTGCTTATGTATATTTAGATGTAAAAGACAGGTTTGGAGTCTTCTGCAGAGTCTACGTTTTGTAGTATATGATTCAAGGAGTAATGGCCGGCCTCCTCGGAGTACTGAACTTGTGCGATGATGTACTTAATATATGTCTCATCCATTTAGGAGCAACTGGTGAGGCATGCATTGTGCTCGTACATTTTCGTGACAAAGGTTTGACCTGCAGCAGAGATAAAAGTGCATTCTTTGAAACGAAGCATCGAAGACTGAGTTCACTGTATGTTTACCAAGATTCAGGGCCCTTGGCTGGGCCAAGGAAGATAGCAGATACACAGGCTGTTGCCCATCCCACATCTCAGAGGGACGTCTGGAGTTTTTCAGTTATGGTTAATTCCTGCAGAAGATTCATCCCAGCACTCAAGGAGCTCCCACGGCACCTCAGCGTATAAGAAAGCTTATGGGAATGGTCACATAAGGAGCAAGAGGTATTTCTGAAATTCAAAGCGGCACTGTCAGGAAATGTAAAGGGATCCAGGATCCGAACCAGTCCGGAGCCCGGTGCCAAGTAGCAAGACCTGTTACACCTGCTGTTTCCACACATATCCGCCTTAACCATCAGGGAAATAGAGCACCTCCCTACGATAGGCGTACCCATACTCATAAGGTACGCTTTCAGTCATTCTGAAAGCGTGGGGGGGTTGCCATGGCAATGTGGATGCTCTTAGTTGTTGGGATCACGTGTATTTTCACGTTGAGCCCAGTTGTGGCGGATCACGTGAACAGTGATTGGAGTATTAATGGACCTTTCAAACTTGGCGCTTCGCTTCTGAATTTGTATTCTATTGCCTTTGCTTTTGCGCTTCTGGATTTTTGTATTCTTGTGACCTTGGCTTGCTTACTGGATTCCTTTGGATTGCCCCTTTCTGTCTTCCGGCTCTGCACCTATTTTGAGCTCGGACCGCTCATCGACCTTACTCTGCTTCGTGATTCTGTCATACTTGGTTTTGACCCACGGACTACTCATCGACCTGCTGCTGCCTCTCCCTGGTTCCTTCATTACCTGTATTGTGCTTACCGCAGACTTCGGTTCCTCCCGGCGTGCTGAACTAGAGACGCTTTGTGCTGCTGATTAGGCGTCCTCGTGCCGACGGTGGGTAGGTGGATCACTGAACTCCTTTTTCATGGACACTGGGATTGTGAATAACAGGCGTCCTCGTGCCGGCGGGTGTTAGGGTTTTACAGACTTACCTTGCATTTCAATTTTCCTTTTTCTTCATGACCCTGCAAGAAACATACAGATGGTAAGAGTGTTCCATGTTACGCTTCATTCAGTACTTTAGCCATATCCGTGACTAGTGTCTAATATGTTAGTGTTCTTTTAGGTTAGACGTCTCACAGTTCCTCTTACTGATTCTTGCTAGCTTAGCAGGTATTACCTTATTATGACTTCCTGTATTGGGTTATTACTGTCCATTGGCTGTTACTAATTGTTACTTCCTTTGCAGGCTGGCGGTTCCTGTGGCGTCCATCCATATTTTGGTTAATAGATCCTTCAGGGGGTATTTCTGAGTCCCTCTGAAGGGTATATTGGCAGAAAGAACTCGTCAGCTACACGACGGGTTCAACTGCCAAGATTGACCTCTGCTTATTTGGCAAGAATATCAAGCCTGTGTTGACAGACACTAACACTGGACAAGATGATGGCCTTCTTTATTCCAGCAAGGCCCACAGAGGTGTCTGTGGATGCTAGCCCCATGGTCTTCGTAACTGTACTAGTCCAGGTGTATGAAGCACAACCAACAATCGCCCCGGTCAGAAAAGTGTGGAAGAATGCTGGGCAGAAGAACACAGACAGCGAGCAGTCCTTGTATCATTGTGATTGCAGTGCCTCTAGCCGGTCATGCAACATCTGTGAGCGAACAACTGGAAAACGTTTTACCACTCCAAACATTCTACATAGATCATGCAAGTGAGACATTGGAATGCCTGTGGTGGGTCCTCATTGGATGACAGAGTGACATGAAGGGGTTCCAGATTTGTCGTACCTTCAGTGCTGTGGATCAGTTAATTGTATTAATGCATAGGGCATCAAGATGCTGCTAAGCGCAAAGTTATGCTAAGGGAAAAGGTCTGTTTGCGAAGACTGTTGAGGAAAAAATAAAAAAATTGGATAATATCCCTGGTATCAAGCAGCAGTCAACAAATATAGACAACCACTCACTGAGACTCCATTGTAGAGTCAGAAGCCATGCCAAGCTGATAGAGGGACTTTTGTACCATTCTGATTGACCAGCATTTTTTTAACTAGTTGATGAATGCTCCCGTTACCTGGAAATAGAGTTCCTATAATCAATGGCGGCAACTGCGATGATCGCAAGTCCTGGAAATTATTTTTGCTCTGCACAGGCTGCCTGAATTGCTGCACTCCTTTAGCAAGCCACAATCTTAGTTCAGAGGGTTTACTTCAACGTCAAACCACAAATACAGCCTATGATGATGTCCCTTGCCTCGTTCTGGGGATGACCAAGTTAGTTACTCATGGGATGGGTGCCATCTCAAGTCAGTGGATGTTGGGTCTGGATTCAGTGTGAAGAGATACCTCGTCCCCATACATTGATCCTGTCACATGGCAAGGAACAATTGCAGTGCCTCACCACAGACCTGTCTTGAAGGTCTGGTCCCTTCCTACTGCATCAGCCCATTAGGCTAGTGAATCCCGGGACCTGTGGCCCTTTAAGACAAGGTAGCAATACTTAGAGATGGATGGAGATGTAGAACTTACTCCTACATCAATACTCAAACCGACTCAGGAAGTTGGCAAAACACTGTACTGTTTTATTCACAATTATCTAAAACAGGGAGTTACAACAGACATCAACAGACGTTCGCTCGATTTCTCTCAATGCATCACATGAAAAAAAAACATTCTTATAGAAAGAATTAGTCACCACTGACGTCATCCTACATGGCAAATTAAGAAAACCTACTAGAGTATGTGATAGGCTTAACGGGAACATCTAGGTATGCATTCCATACTGACAGGAGTTGTGATTGGGTCTCTAAGATCAGTTTGACATCTAAGCCCATCCCAAGTGCAAGTCATCTTCCATGTCATACTAATCCACAACACTCTTTTGTTTACACAAACTATAGTGCTCTTTGATACAACAATTGGTTGGCACGTTTGTACCCATCTGGAATATTCAACTTGCTAGCAGCACGCAAATGGCACCCCAAGTGCTGTGGGGTGATCTTGACTTCACCTCCCCACCAAATTAGCCCAACATCCATCATCACTCTGGCGGTCTGCCAATCAATTAAGGCTTTGAACTAGGCTTTGCAGAGCCTCACTGTACCTGAGGATAAAAGGGAGTCTGGCATGGTCTTATCTTCTGGTTCCGGTGTAGCTCGACCGACAGTCTATTTTCATCTGACCATGTGACTGGAGACCACGTTTTCGAGCTCTTTGTTGCATAAAATACTATTAAATGATGATCTCATGGAACTTTCAGTGTTTTTCCATTACACCTCAACACAAGTCTTTCTCACGTTCATGTAGCTTCTTTGAACAGACAACCAGGCGCACAGTGATCCCGACTCTTGACACTGGACCAGCCAGCCTTTGTTGTATTCTCCTTCGCCATCAGCTATTTTCAACTGGGCCACACTTCAAGTCCTTTCCATTCACAGGGTTTCATGTTTGTTAAAGTGCATTGTGGAACATCCAGATTCTATGCATTCCTATGAATATACATTTATTTATTTATTGCATTTTTTATACGCCGAGACCCGGAGATATCACGGCATAGTTACAGACAATGGGTAAATACAAGCTTTATAATATAACAAAATATTTAAAAAATACAAGAAGTACAAAAGACAGAGGTTATGTTATATACAGTGTATATACAAATGATGGTTGAGGTTAGAGTAGTCTATAGTCTTCGCTCTGTTTATAATTGATTGAATAGCCAAGTTTTTAGTAGTTTTTTGAATTGTGGAAAGGATGTTTCATTTTTGATGTTGGTATGTAGGGAGTTCCAGTGTCTGGGAGCGAGGACTTTAAAGCTGCTGCCCCCCGCTTTCTCTCTTTTATAACGTGTTACTTCAAGGTTAGAATTGTTGTTAGATCTGAGGTGTCTGGTTTGGGATTTCTTCAAGACTGTGTTAATGAGGTATTTGGGAGCTTTGTTGGAAATGCATTTATGCGTAATGCTTAGGGGTTTGAATAGTATCCTGGCTTGGATGGGGAGCCAGTGGTTGTCTCTCTTGATATTTGAGATGTGTTCGGATTGTTTTATGCCTAGGGCCACTCGGAGAGCTTTGTTCTGCATAAACTGAAGTTTGGCTATGTTAGTTTTGGGGGTGCCAAGGAAGAGAATGTTACAATAGTTGAGCTTGGAGAGTATAAGTGCTCTTGCTAGTGTAACGCAGTTTTCAGGTGAGAGGAATTTGTGACTGAAGGAGATGAGTTTGGATGTGTATGATGTGGATGAAGCTAGAGTGTTTACTTGTTTTGCCATAGTTAAGGTGGCGCCTAGGTAGACATTGAGCGTCTTAACTTGTTTAAGTACTGGGATGGTGGTACCATCAATGATGAATGATTTGTAGGCAGGCTGAAGAGCGTCAATTTTGGAAGATGAACCTAGAATGAGTAGCTCTGTTTTGTCATCATTGAGGCAAAGGCTATTGTTAGCCATCCAGTATTGGATAAGTGAGTAGATTTGATTGATGAGTAGTGAGTCTTGCCCATGTTTGCCTGTGAATGGGATGAGGATCTGGATGTCATCTGCAAAGTTGGTGTAGATGACACCCATGGCATCCAAGGCTGCAAAGAGTAACTTCGTATATGCATTGTAGAGATTGGGGGATAGGCAGGAGCCTTGCGGGACACCTATGGGGACTGGTATGGGGTCGGCTGATTCTTTGCCAATGTAGACTCTTGATGTCCTGTCCGCTAAAACGGATTTAATCCAGTCAGTGGCGTCCTTGGAGACGTTGAAATTGTTAGCTAGTGTACCGCAGAGTTTGTCATGGTCGACCAAGTCGAATGCTGCCGATAGATCCAGTAGCATTAGTAGGCAGAGTTTGCCTCCTTCTCTGGTGCCATCCATTTGGATCTTCAACTCAAGGAGAGCTGTCTCCGTACTATGATTAGTGCGGAATCCTGACTGTCTGTCCCCTAGTAGTTGGTGCTTGGGAGTAGGCTATTTTATCTATTATTTTTAGGAGAAACAGGACAGTTGTAATAGGTCGGTAGTTGGTGGGGATTGAGGGGTCTAGGGTTATTTTCTTTAGTAGAGGGGTCACCCATGCTTTTTTGGTGCTGGTGGGGACTGTATTAGAAGACAAGGAAGCATTAACAAATTTAGTGATGATGAGTGTAAGGGTGGGGGCGCATAGTTTGACTAGATGGGATTGGTCTTCTTTGCAGTTAGATGCTTTGAGTTTGGCTATGGTGTCTGACACTTCTTTGTTCGCCATGATGGTGGTAGAGTTTTTTCTGGTAAAATTGATTTTTTGCTATCAATTTTCTTTTGCAATAATAGGATTTTAGCTGCTAGTGCATCTTGAATGGTAGTGCACCAGGCTTTGCTGGTTTTCGTGGGTGCTGTAAATTGGCATGGATTTTCTAGCTCTCTGAGGATAGAGAACAGTTATTTGCTGTATGAAGAGGCATTTGTGATGCGAAGGTTGAAGGCATTCGTTTTTTGAGTAATTATGGCTGTTTTTTTTATTTTTTATTGACTTCATGAAAGATTTAGCTGAATCTAGGGTGTTAGTTTTCCTGTGGATGTGCTCCAGCAATCTTTTTATGCGTCTCAGGGAAACTAGTTCCTCGTTGAACCAGAAGCATGATTGTTTATCTGGCTTACGAGTTTTGGTGGTGACGTGAGCAAGTAAATCGATAATATGCGTAAGGCTTTGTTGGTAGCATTCTGCTAGGTAGTTAGGATTCTTGGTTTCTGGAGAAGTATTGGCTAGTGCTACATTAAGGGCGGGGGAGAGATTGTCTGCTGTGAGCTTCTTAATGTTTCTGCTTTCAAAGGTATCAGGTTTTGTGGCGGTAGAGTGGTCTATGATGTTGTTATTAAATGTGAAGTTGATAACGAAGTGATCTGACCAATCTACAGGGAGGATTGAGTCAATGGTGACTTGAGAGTTCAGAGTGAGGAGCCAGTCCAGAGTTCTTCCTTTGGAATGAGTGGGTTCCTTTATCAACTATACAAAGTTTATGTCTAGCATAGCTGTATGGAATGCTGAAGTGTTGAGATCTAGGGGATCACTAAAGCCTAGATTGATGTCTCTGAGAACATTGCATTTCATGATAGGCTTAATAAAGGGATTTAAAAGTAGTGGGATGTCCAAGTTGGGGTGAGTGTTTTTGTTTGGTGATCTGTACACTACCAAGAAATTGGTAGTGGTTTTGGGGTTGGGTGTGAATTTTACTAGTAGTAGCATGCAGCCCTGAATTTGTTCCAATGGGCAAACTCTGATTTGAAAGGATGTTCTGGGTGTTAGGGTGACTTCACCTCCTTGTGTGTTGGTCTTGTCTGTTCTAAGGATAATAAATCCTGGGGGGATAGCAAGTGCTAGGAGGGGGCCAGCAGCAGGGTGTAGCCATGTTTCAGTGACTACCAAGATATCAAGTTGTTAGTCTACTATGAGGTCGTGAATTTCTATGGCATGCGCTCCGAGGGATCGTGCATTGATCAGTTTCACCTTTGAGAGTGGATGTGGGGGCGGGGAGGAGCATTACCTGGAGTATTACCTGAGTTGGGGGTGTGAATATTGGTTTGGAGTTGGTTTGGGGTTTGGTAGGTTTCTTGGGATGGTTTTTGTGTTGGCAATTGTGTGAGTTAGTGCCTGGTTTGGTAGGTGTATTTGTACTTGGGAGGGAGTGTGGTGGCTCGATGGGTAGTTCTGGTTATGGTTCGGGCCCTAAGTCTGTTAAGTCTATCGATGCCCAAGGTCGACATAGGCCCTCATTACAAGTCAGACGGTGGAGCATGGTGCTATTAGCACCATGGTCCATGCCGGATTCCGCCATGGTGGATGGCGGAATTACCGCCCCATTCCAAGGTGAGTGGGGCGGTAATTCCCCATTCACCATTTGCCCTTTCCCATTCCCATTTTTGCCCCATAGGGCATAGTGGGGATGGGGAAGGCGCTAATTACGGCACCGTAAATTACGGTGCCGTAATTAGCACCAAGGTCGCTTAGCGCCTTGGACTTTAACGCCTTCAAAAAGCAGCCGTTAAAGTGTGAATCAGTCGTTAAGGGTTAACGGCGCCGACGGCGCCGTTAAACCCTTAACGCCTGACTTGTAATGAGGGCCATAGTCTTGTTATTAGTGTCATTGGGTCTGAGTCGTTTGGCAGAGTTGTAACTGGGACTGGGGATAATTGGGAGTGCTTTATTCGTGGTGCTGGAGGAGGTATTGTTTATAGCCGTGATTTGTGTGGGAAATGGAGTTAGTGAGGTAGTGATTGGCGCATCGCCGCAATCTATTTACTAGTCAACCTCAGGATTACTTTGTCTGCTTGTGTTATAGCATCTGTACAGTTGTAAAATGACTTTTCTTCACTGTTTCTTCGCACACGCAACCTTCATTTCGGTCCCGAAATGTTGCTTTTCTTCGATATTTCATCCTCAGATCCTATAGAATGTCTATATTCCTTCTTCATTTGTGTCTTTTCCGGGTGCGTCAATTCTGCTTCATATGACGTCACCAGTTTTCTTTCTCATTCATTTTCACACTTCTTCTGGGACTTCTTTCAGTGCTTATAGGGTTTTCTCAATGGATACATTGTCACAAGGATTCTTTGCGGTATAGGCATACTCACTGGTACTGTGCATGTCGCAATTTCTGGTTCCCAACATATAGGCAACATGGGGGCAGAGCTTCTGGTAGGGGTATTTGGCTCTCCCTCTATACCCCCCCCCCCTTTGGACAATTCATCAACCACTCTCTCACCATTCTTTACATCAAGACATCCTTGTCTGATGAAGTGCTTCTTTGGAGTCCATATATTTATGACTCCTTTCAGACAACCTGCTGATTTCACATATTCAACAACACTCCAGGTCATAAGACTACATTTTCCATTCGGACTGCAGGAGATCCATCTTCCCACATACTTCCAGTGGTTCTTTCGGAAACAGGAACTTTGTTCCCTCAGGTGCAAATATACTGGCCTTTACGTAGTCTCTAATTTCTTCGCCTGTCAGCCCTTTGGGTTTGAACCCTGATTCAACATCAGTTACGCTCTTCATTACTACTGCTTTCTTTGCAGTCTTCATGCATTGTGTGATTATTATCCTGATCACACAGAATCCATACACAATCATCACCAACAGGGCTCCAAGGAACTTAAAAATGTTTGCCATCCATTGTAGAACCCATGAGAAGATCCCTCGTAAAAAGCAGAAGTTGTCGAAGTCGAGTGCACCTTCGTCGACGCCATCGGTGCTGACAGCTTCGACATCGAAGCCTATACTATCTTCGACGCCCTTATCGAAGACTTCGTCAAGTGTGTCGAAGGTTCCTTCGACCCCTTCGAAGAAAACACCTGTTCCTTTGACAAAAAATCAGGAGGAAGAGAGAAGGTTTACACCTTTACCCAAGTCAGATTTTTTAGGTCCACTTTAATTTTTGAAGAATCTGGCTCGGAGGATGAAGATGTCACTCCTTTTGGAGTAAAATATGGCACTAGACAAGTTCCAGAGGAACTTATAAACCCTGAATCGAAAATGAGAGACCTATGCGAAACTCTACATTCTGCTAGTGGTGTTGACACATCACCTGAATTAGAGTTTGCTGCACCTGATCCTGCAGAACATGTAGACTCAGGATATAGGAGTTTGATGAACAGGGTGATAGAATATATGGGTTGGGGAAGAGCCTCACCTACTTTTGAGCAAGATGATATGACGGACATAATAGTCAGAGGACCACAGAAAGGTCCAGTTCTCCCTTTCCATAGGGTGTTTCAAAGGACAGTTGAAAAGAACTGGGAAACACCTGATAACATTGCTGCAGTAGATGGCAATCTTCCTAAGAAGTATAGAACTTCTACTTTTGATCCAGAGTATCTAAATAGACACCCTACTCCAGAAAGTCTGGTTATTCAGGCTGCTACTACTTCGAGACAGACAGCACACCCAACCATACCCAAATTTGCGTGGTTGAGAAAGTCGGGGTTTGCACCAGATGTGCAGACCAGACTTCTCAACATGCCCTTTGATGGCTCGAGGCTGTTTGGTAGTAAGGCTGATGAGAGCCTAGAAAAACTACAGACCTCAAAAGCGGCAGCTAAATCCCTTAATGCCTCCATGCGACAGCCTCAGAAACCCTATTCGGGCTCATTTTCCTGGAGGGGTCATCCTTTTCGATACTACTCTTCTGTTGGTATAGAAAGAGGACAGGCTTTTCAAAGGGGCAAAAGGAATATCACTCATGGTGGACGAGGAAAGACTACAAAGCCATCTTCAGGAACGGCATCTATGCCCTCAACCGCTCCTGCAGCCGCCTCCAAATCACTCTGAGGTCTTATCATACAAAACACCAGTGGGAGGCAGAATCTCTCAGCATCTGAAAGAATGGTGGGGCATTACTTCAGATGCTTGGGCACTGGAAACAGTAGCTCAAGGTTACTGCCTTCCCTTCCTAAAAAGACCTCACGATCATTCACCGGGAGCCAGCTTTACCAAAATTCCAGACCAGCTTCTTTTGCAGGAAATTTTAACCCTGCTAGAGAAAGGTGCAATAGAACATGTACCTGTAGTGGAGAGGAACAAGGGTTGGTACTCCCCTTATTTTCTCATCCCAAAGAAGGACAGAGGACTGAGACCCATCTTGGACTTAAGAAAATTGAACAGGTTTCTCAGGAAGGACAAGTTCAAGATGGTAACCCTTTCTCAGATCCTTCAGGCTCTCCAACTCCAAGATTGGTTGGTATCATTGGACCTTCAGGATGCTTATTTTCATGTGCCAATCCATCCCAAGCACAGAAAATACCTGAGGTTCGCAGTTGGCGGTTCTCACTATCAGTTTCGAGTTCTCTGCCATTCCGGCTGACCTCGGCTGACCTCCGCCCGAGGGTTTTCACCAAACTGATGGCGGTTGTGGCAGCGAGTCTCAGGAGAGGGGATTCACGTCTACCCCTACCTGGCCGACTGGTTGATCAGAGCAAGTTCTCCAGAACAAGCTCAGGAACATCTGTCGATCACCTGCCACTTCCTCCACAACCTGGGCTTCTCCCTCAATTTCAAGAAGTCCCACATGATACTGTTAGGCAGAAATCTGTGCAGTTCCCTCTGGGACCACTGCAAAAGAGTTAAGGCTACAGGTGTTTGGCAGTAAACCCACTTGGTAGCAGTCTGTACCACACAGATTCACTTGGTAGCTGTGGCTGAACAGTCAGACTTCCCTCAAGAAGAGTTAGGCAGTATACAGAGTATTCACAATAGGTCAAAAGAACACAGTAGAACAAGTAAACACTGACCATGCTTGGTGTAAAAGAGATAGAATTATTTATTTAAAACCACATCTAGAAAACACACAGGCACTAATGGTAAGCAATTCAAAAACACGGTCACTAAAAATATACACTCCCTTAAAGAATATTAGACAAGTCTTAAGTAAAGCCCCACTATTTTCAGACAGCAGTGAGCGCTTAACGCAGATGGCACTCTAATAATTCGTTTTAAAAGGGAGAGAAAAGCAGAGAATAAATTGAAACAGATCCAACACTTTTACAAGAACACAACAAGAGAGGAAGGCAAAGAAAAACGTGAGTTTAGAGTTCAGTAGGCTGGATCCACTTTAAGGGATCAAACGAAAGGTGTCCAAGGTCACATGGTTGCAGTGCACAAAAGTCTTGAAAGGTTCAAAAAGAGTTGGACCAAAGAAAGGGACCAGTTAGAGGGTCAAGGCGGCCAGCCCAGTCCAGAAGGTTAAGGGGTTATTATTACCTTGTAGCAATCTTTAGAAAGGGAGGCCTGGCGGACACGGTACCTTAAAGTGGTGAGAATACTCCTGCTGGGGCAGTTGTTCCTGGCAGCGGATACAAGTCGGTTCTTCGTCCGGGGGAAGAGAGGATCTCGCCGGGGAGGAAGACAGGAGTCCGTTGCATTGCCAGGGAAGAAACCAGCCGCGGAGTTCTCAGGTAAAAGGAGCGGTCCTTTAGTTCGCGGTCCAGTGGTAAGTGGCTATCCGGTTGCCGGGGTGCTTGGCACGGGCAATTCGACCACAAGCCGGGCTGGAGTGCGAAGAGAAGAAGGTAAACTGGTTGTGCCCACCAGTCAGGGGAAGAAGCCTCTCCAGCCGGGAGATCTTCTCTGTCGTCGGGAAGTGGTGAGTCGGTCCGCAGGGCTCCACCGGTGGTGTCGTCGTGGTAGGTCGGCTCAGCTTCTCCCTCGTCGGATTCTCAGGTCCTGTGGCGACTTCTGAAGTTCCAGTCCCAAAGCCCTGCTTTTATGCAGCACACCCCCATTCACTCAGCCTAGCTGTCAATCAAACATGCTAAGTGGTGAGCCGGCCGGCTCACCACTTGGGCCAATCACACAAGAGTGCGACTTGAGTTACCAAGGTAACTCAGTCCAGGTTGCCTAACCCCCTCCCACACCCCTGTGGTACCCAGACAGAGTGGCACCACTTTTGGAGGCTTCTGTGGAGAAGCCCGCCAAAAAGTGGAAAAAGGGCTCGACTTGGGTTGGAGTCACAGAAGAGAACACAAACGCATTTTAGAATCGAGTCCTGGCAAAAAATACAACCAGCTGAATTAATATTAATTAAATAAACCCGGCGGTATGTTCGAGGCTATGAGAATTAAATAATTAAAGTTGGTAGCCTCGAACAATGGGAAAATCCCATAGGGATATATTCGCGGTCGAATATAAAAAGTAGTATCCACTGCCACCAGCCAAAACTCGATCAGGGGGACGGGACGTGCCCCTCGACTAACAGACCCCAGGGCAATCGAATTGCCCCGACCAGTACGTCCACAATATGATGGTTTGTACTGGTTTCTGTTAATAATTGGGACTAGTAAAGCCAATGGTGACTTTACATGCCCTGGGAGACAGTAGTCAGTCCCAGGGTATGGAGTCTATGGTGGGGTGTCACTATGACACCCCTGTGTCACTGCACGGAGGGTGCTGTGTAACACACATAGTAAAAACACATGAGACCCTATGGAGTAAAAGACCCCATAGCCCATAAAACACATTGGGCCTCATTACGACCCTGGCGGTAAGGGGTTAGCGCCAGCGTTAGCTGCGCCGACCCCTTACCGCCAATTACGAGTTCCCTTTCCGCCATGGCGTTTTACACCTGCTTTTAGCAGGGTTAAAAACCATGGCGCTAAGGGACCTTGTGTTAATTACGCCACCGTAATTTACGGTGGCGTAATTAACGCCTTCCCCACTCCCATTATGCCCTATGGGGCAAAAATGGGAATGGGGAAGGGTAAAATGGGGATTGGGGATTTACCGCCCCGCCAAGGTCGGAATGGGGCGGTAAATCCCCAACCCCATGGCGTAAACGTAGTTTAGCCCATGGTGGTAAAGTCACGGCCCTGGCGGTAACTTACCGCCGGGTCGTAATGAGCCCATTAACAGTCAAAGGAACACCATAAATCATGTCCAAGAGTGGGAGAAAAAGAGTCTCACTCTTGGCAGGAGAAAAAAACAAACTCCAGAAATCCAGCAAAGCTGCTGGGGGACTCACTAGGTTAGGAAATTCAGCCTAAACAGAGAATTCTCCCTAACACTCGTCCCCCCCAGACTAAGGGACAGGAGGATTTAATCCACTCCTGGTTGAATCTCATACCTCTAGTCGATGACATACATCCTAGAGAGACCATCAGCATTTTTGTGGTGACACCCTGACCTGTGCTCAATGGTGAAATCAAACCCTTGCAGGCAGATTGACCATCTCAATAGTTTTGGTTTTCCCCTTTCATTTGCATTAACCATCTCAAGGTTGTGGTCAGTCTGAATGACAAAAGTAGAACCATACAGTATGGCCTAAACTTCTTCAGAGCCCACACAATAGCAAAACACTCTCGTTCAATGGTTGCCCACCTTGTTTCAGGATCCTTCAGTTTTCTACTGATGAAGCAAATGGGGTGCTCCCTACCTTTCCCATCCAGTTGACTGAGGACTGCACCTATTCCTACATTTGAAGCATCTGTTTGCACAATGAAAGTTTGGTGATAGTCAGGAGCTCTGAGTACTGGGGCTTGGCAAAGAGCCTTTTTAAGGTTTCAAAGCCTGATTGCATTCCTCATTCCACCTAACCTTTTTAGGGAATTTAGGAGAGGAGATGACATTCAGTGGAGAAGCTATGGCCATAGTTCTCAATGAAATTCCTGTAATACCCAGTGAGACCTAAGAAGGCTCTCACCTGGGTCTGAGTAGTAGGTGTTGTCCAATTTTGCACAGCTTCAATCTTACTGAGCAAAGGCCTTATTTCCCACCTCCTACCTCATGTCCAAGATAGACCACTTTACTCTGTCCAATCTGGCATTTACTTGCCTTTATGGTCAGATTGGCTCTTTCAAGAGCCTGCAAAACATATCTCAGGTGGTTCACATGTTCTTCCCAGGAATTGCTGAAACTGCAGAAGTCCTCCATCCCATTCAGAACCTGGTTTACCATCCGTTGAAAAGTAGCAGGTGCATTTTTCAATCCAAAGGCATAACCTTAAACTGGTATAAGCCAACTGGGGTAGAAAATGCAGTTTTCTCCTTGGCATGGTCTGTCAGGGCTATTTGCCAATAGCCTGACGTCAAGTCAAATGTGCTGAGGAACTTGGCTGCACCAAGTTTATCCACCAACTCATCTGTCCTGGGCAAAGGGTGGGCATCAGTCTTGGTGACTGCATTTAGAGCTCTATAGTCCACACAGAATCTCAAGTCTTTAGATCCTGCCTTTGGTACTAACACAACTGGGCTAGACCATGGACTAGTAGAGGGCTCTATTACCCGAGATCAAGCATCTTGTTGACCTCACTTTGATGTGGGTTCTTACATTTTCTGACATTCGATATCCTCTGCTTTTGACTGGCAGACAGTCACCAGTGAGTATAGTCATGCTGTCCCCAAGGGGTCAAGCCTGGTGAAAGTGAGAACAGAGAGGCAAACTGATTTAACATAGATTTGCACTCTTCCTGTTGCTCAGGTGTCAGATTTGAAGAGAGATTTACTCCTTCAATCTTTTTGTCTAAAGGTAAGCCTCTGAGGAGATCAGGAAGAGCTTCACTCTCTTCTTCTTCCTCTGATGATGCTAGAAGCAAAGCTCCTACATCAGGTCTGGAGACATACGCTTTAGTCTGTTGGTGTGGAAGACTGTTGGAGCCTCCTTGGGATTGCCCAAGTCCACCAGATAGTTGACCTCTCCAAGTTTACCCACAACTTTGAAGGGTCCCATCCATTTGTCTTGCAAGGCCCTCTGCCTTGTTGGATCATAACGAGAACTAGCTGGTCTGAGTGAAACTCAACCATGTTAGCCTTTTGATCATGCCAGTGCTTGACCAATGCTTGTCCAGCTTTCAGGTTATCACTTGCTTCTGCCATCATGTGTGACATTCTCCTTCGGAGACCTATCACATAGTCAGTCACTCTGACTGGCTTGGGGGAAGGAGCACTCTCCAACCCCTCCTTGATCAGGGCCAATGGACCTCTGACCGGATGACCATAAAGAAATTCAAAGGGAGAATAACCTACTCCTCCTGAGGGACTTCTCTATAAGCAAAGAGAAGCATGGCAGTAGAAGGTCCACTTTCTTTAAGGGGTCCTCTAAAGCACCTATCATGCTCTTCATGGTTCTGTTGAACCTTTCAACCAAGCCCATTTGTCTGAGGGTGGTATGTGGTTGAGAACTTGTAAGTAACTCTGCAGGTTTTCCACATGGCTTTCATGTAGTGGGACATAAAGATTCGACCCCCTGTCAGAGATTACTTCCTTAGGAAACCCAACCCTGGTAAAAATACCAAGGAGGGCCTTAGCCACAGCCGGAGCTGTAACAGTCCTCATAGGAATTGCCTCAGGATACCTAGTAGCATGGTCTACTACAACAAGTATAAACCTGTTGCCTGAGGAGGTTGGAGGATCAAGGGGACCAACAATGTCAATCCCTACTCTCTCAAATGGGACTCCCACAACTGGGAGAGGCACTAAAGGTGCCACATTCTTGGAGCCAACCTTACCAGAGTCTGGCAGGTGTGGCAGCTCCTGCAGTACTTATCTACTTCAGCCCCATCTTTGGCCAATAAAAGTAGAGTGAGAGCCTTTCCTTAGTCTTCTTGAAACTCAAGTGACCAGCCAAAGGAATCTCATGGGCTAACTGCAAGAACTGTGGTCTGTTCTCTTTGGGTACTACAAGTCGTTTGTAGTCCCCAGGTGCAGACTCCGTTGGTTCACTGTAGAAGAGGCCATCTTCCCAGTGTAACCTATATTTCCCAGGCTCTTGCCCTTCAGCCTGAGCATCTGCCTGGTGGCGAAGACCTTCCAGAGTTGGACATTCTCTCTGTCCCTTACTGAAGTCTGCCCTGTTGGGTCCACCTTCTGCCAGTAAAGACTGCAGCTCAGGATGGTCAACAGGATCCAGATCTCCAATGAGTTACTGGCCTTCCACTAGCTCTTCTTCAGAGTCTAGTTCAACCACACAGGGTTGTACCTCCCTCTCAGCCTCAGCTGGAGGGGGAGTTACTGGTGTAACTTTGGACAACTTAGGGGAAGTCCTTGTTGGCTGCACTGGAGTGCTGGCTGTGAGATTCCTTTTAGAAGTTTTAGGTTTCCCTTTTTCTTCTAGTTCCTTAGAGACAGCAGCTGACATCTCCAGTGGAGCAGGAGTGATCTCTTTCTTCATCATCTCCTTGGGAGTACCACTCATGGTTCTCTCCCTTGCAGGTCTGGTGAGCTCCTGTAACCTTTTACTAGGAGGTCTGGGGGTATGTGACACTACTCCAAGAGTTTTCAAGTCATTACCCAGCAGAACCCTTCCTGGTACCTCACTTTGTATGCTGACAGGTATCTTCACAGTCATGTCATTACACTGGATGAGAACTGGTAATTGGGGAAGCATCTGCACAGGCCCTCCAGCTAACTTGGTGAGGCGTTTGGGTGCCTTAGCAACATCCTCAGCCTGAAAAAACGATTTATCCACCACAGTTATGCTGGCCCCAGTGTCCCTAATGGCAGGAGTCTCCTGACCATTCACCTGGACACTGTCCTTATAATACTCTTTAGTATTATCGGGGATAGAATTATAGACATCTAAATTCTGTTGTTCCCACAACCCCAGAGATACTAAAGAAACGCTGGCTGAGACTCCAATGGGTTCGTCAGCTAGCAGTAGAAAGTTTCCACTTGCCATTTGTACTTCCTCCTCTGGAGCGAAGGCTTAAGGAGACAAGCTGGACCCCTGAAGGTTTACCCTTACATCTGGGATCTCCTTTCACATGGTCAGTAGAGCCACAAACAAAGCATTTACCAAATGCTTTCTGGAATGGTGGCTTGTTCTGACCTCCTTCTGGTTTGGCACCAGGAGGTACACTAGCCTGATTTGGTTTCCCTGTGGCTTACCCTTTTGGTTTTGTTTGGGGCCCTCTTTGAATTGGAATTATTAGAATTCTCTTTGGAGTCCTTTTTTGGCTGCTTTCCCTCATCCTTTTTCTGAGTAGCCCAGAATCCTTGTGAGTGGCCCTGTTGGCAACCCACAAGTCAGCAGCCTTAGCTAACTTCCTGGAATCTAATTCCTTTGAATCAGCCAAGTGCTGTCTGAGCTCAGGAGAGCAGGCATCATAAATTGACTCCAACATTACAAGATTCTTCATTCCTTCATAAGTGTTAACTCTGTAACCCTTAATCCATCCCTCTAAGTTTTTCAAACTTTCACTCACCCAGGTAGCCCAAGGGGTACCATCATGCTTTTTGAGGGTCCTAAACCTCTTAAGATACTGGGAAGGGGTCTTCCCAAATCTAGCTATCAAAGCTAGTTTCACACATTCATAATCCTTCTTATCCACCTCCCCAACTCCATTACCACATCAGTTGCAACAGGGGGAAGCCTAGAGAACAACCAGGGAAGTAACTCATTCCCTGTGATGTCCTGGAGCCCATGATTATACTCAAACATTTTAACCAATCAACACATCCAACTAGGTTCATACATACCCACTAATTCCTTAGGCATCCGGGGTCTTTTGGGACTGGAACTCCTAGAGGAACCAGAGGAGAGAGAAGCATTTTCCACAGACAACTTTTTCATTTCTAGTTCATGATTAAGCTCTATTTCTCTGAGTCTTAACTCAGCTTGCTTCTGCTCAGCCTGGGCATTCATTCTTCTGAACTCTAGCTCTTGGTTTCTTTCAGATTGAGCAATAAAACGTTTGTACTCTAATTCAAGCTTCATTTTTTCAAGTTCAAAATAAGCAGGGTTACATGTAGGACCTGGTATAGGCCCAGTAGGTACAGTAGGTAAGGCAGACAGAGGCTCAGAGTGGCTAACTTCATTAGGTTCACTTTCCTCTTCTGACTCATTATCAAGACTTTGATTCAGATCAATACCATCACTGTTTTCTACATTTGCTGGGGGGGGGTAGATTCCTCTGTACCACCCAGACTTTGGTTTTCTAACAATCTTTCTATAAGTTCCATTTTCTTGCCCTTCTCAGAGAGATTCTTATGTCTACACAATACTTTTAAGCAATCAGCAGTTTTGGCAGACAATGATTCTAGGGTATAACTCTCCATAGCAGACATAGTTAGAAAATCAGCTTTTTAGTGCTAAGCTCTGTGGTTAGTTGTCCTAAAGTGTTCAACAAGCACTCTAAAGTGTATACTCAATACAAATCCCACCGCTGTACACCAGTGTTAGGCAGAAACCTGTGCAGTTCCCTCTGGACCACTGCAAAAGATTTAAGACTACAGGTGTTTGGCAGTAAACCCACTTGGTAGCAGTCTGTACCACACAGATTCACTTGGTAGCTGTGGCTGAGCAGTCAGACTTCCCTCAAGAAGAGTTAGGCAGTATACAGAGTATTCACAATAGGTCAAAGAACACAATAGAACAAGTAAACACTGACCAGGGCTTGGTGTAAAAGAGATATAATTATTTATTAAAACCACATCTAGAAAAACACACAGGCACTAATAGTAAGCAATTCAAAAACACGGTCACTAAAAGATATACACTCCCTTAGAAAGAATATTAGACAAGTCTTAAGTAAAGCCCCACTTATTTTCAGACAGCGGTGAGCGCTTAACGTAGATGGCACTCTAATAATTCGTTTTAAAAGGGAGAGAAAAGCAGAGAATAAATTGAAACAGATCCCAACACTTTTACAAGAACACAACAAGAGAGGAAGGCAAAGTAAAACCGTGAGTTTAGAGTTCAGTAGGCCGGATCCACTTTAAGGGGATCAAACGAAATGTGTCCAAGGTCACACGGTTGCAGTGCACAAAAGTCTTGAAAGGTTCAAAAAGAGTTGGACCAAAGAAAGGGACCAGTTAGAGGGTCAAGGCGGCCAGCCCAGTCCAGAAGGGTTAAGGGGTTATTATTACCTTGTAGCAATCTTTAGAAAGGGAGGCCTGGCGGACACGGTACCTTAAAGTGGTGAGAATACTCCAGCGGGGCAGTTGTTCCTGGCAGCGGATGCAAGTCGTGCTTCGTCCGGGGAAGAGAGGATCTCGTCGGGAGGAAGACAGGAGTCGTTGCACTGCCAGGGAAGAAACCAGCCGCGGAGTTCTCAGGTAAAAGGAGCGGTCCTTTAGTTCGCGGTCCAGTGGTAAGTGGCTATCCGGTTGCCGGGTGCTTGGCACGGCAATT
Source organism: Ambystoma mexicanum (assembly GCA_002915635.3). NCBI lineage: Eukaryota > Metazoa > Chordata > Amphibia > Caudata > Ambystomatidae > Ambystoma > Ambystoma mexicanum. Next base: position 507,242,109 of record CM030323.1, read on the forward strand.
CGACCACAAGCCGGTCTGGGGTGCGAAGAGAAGAAGGTAAACTGTTGTGCCCACCAGTCAGGGGAAGAAGCCTCTCCAGCCGGGAGATCTTCTCTGTCGTCGGGAAGTGGTGAGTCGGTTCCGCAGGGCTCCACCGGTGGTGTCGTCGTGGTAGGTCGGCTCAGCTTCTCCCTCGTCGGATTCTCAGGTCCTGTGGCGACTTCTGAAGTTCCAGTCCCCAAAGCCCTGCTTTTATGCAGCACACCCCCATTCACTCAGCCTAGCTGTCAATCAAACATGCTAAGTGGTGAGCCGGCCGGCTCACCACTTGGGCCAATCACACAAGAGTGTCCAAACCCCATCCCACACCCTTGTGGTAACCAGACAGAGTGGCACCATTTTTGGAGGCTTCTGTGGAGAAGCCCTCCAAAAAGTGGAACAAAGGGCTCGACTTGGGTTGGAGTCACAGAAGAGAACACAATCGCCATTTTAGAATCGAGTCCTGGCAAAAAATACCAATCGGTGAATTAATATTAATTAAATAAACCAGCGGTATGTTCGAGGCTATGAGAATTAAATAATTAAAGTTGGTAGCCTCGAACAATGGGAAAATCCCATAGGGATATATTTGCGGTCGAATATAAAAAGTAGTATCCACTGTCACCAGCCAAAACTCGATCAGGGGGACGGAGACGTGCCCCCTTGACTAACAGACCCCGGGGCAATCGAATTGCCCGACCAGTATGTCCACAATAGTCCACAATATGATGGTTTGTACGGTTTCTGTTAATAATTTGGGACTAGTAAAGCCAATGGTGACTTTACATGCCCTGGGAGACAGTAGTCAGTCCCAGGGTATGGAGTCTATGGTGGGGTGTCACTATGACACCCCTGTGTCACTGCACGGAGGGTGCTGTGTAACACACATAGTAAAAACACATGAGACCCTATGGAGTAAAGGACCCCATAGCCCATAAACACATTAACAGTCAAAGGAACACCATAAATCATGTCCAAGAGTGGGAGAAAAAGAGTCTCACTCTTGGCAGGAGAAAAAAACAAACTCCAGAAATCCAGCAAAGCTGCTGGGGGACTCACTAGGTTAGGAAATTCAGCCTAAAGAGAGAATTCTCCCTAACAGATACCATCCCAAGAACTCCAGTTTATCGAAGCAGTCTTGGACACTTCCTCGGGCAACGCCTCGCCGCCCGAGGTAAGAGCTCTCCACATCCAGCAGATGATAACAAAATTTCAGAAAGCCCAGCATCTGCCGGCCTTTGATTTTCTGAGGTTGCTCGGCCTTATGGCATCCTGTTTTTTTCTGTGCCAGAGGCCAGACTGAGAATGAGATCCCTCCAATGTGCCCTCAGAACTCAGTGGTCCCAATTATCGGGGAATATGTCAGATCTTCTGTGAGTCCCGAGCGCAGTTGCTCAGGATCTATTATGGTGGGCTTGCAATGACAACATCTTCAAGGGAGAATCTTTTTGGCAACCATGGCCGGAGATAACAGTAATAACGGACACCTCACTCACGGGGTGGGGAGCTCACACCAGCAATCTGACAATCAGCGGACGTTGGTCTCCATTGGAGTCCAAACTATACATCAACCTATTGGAGCTGAGGGCAATCAGACTGGCGCTGAAGGCCTTCCTGCCCTCTGTACAGGGAAAGAATGTCCTGATAATGACTAACAACACAGTGGCCATGTACTACCTCAACAAAAGAGGAGGCGTAGGATCACTACCTCTGTGCAGAGAGGCAATGCAGCACTGGTTCTGGGCAATATGAGAAGGAATCTCTCTATCGGCAGTTCATCTACCCGTAGAGCAGAATACGGCGGCAGACGCTCTGGGCAGGCAGAGCACAGTCTCCCACGAGTGGAAGTTAGCTCAGGAAGTCCTTCTGGAGATCTCCGCCCTCTGGGGAACCCCTCAAGTGGATCTGTTCGCAACCACACTAAACGGGAAGTGCAATCAGTATTTCTCAAGGGAATTTCCCCCGAGAGGAGCTCTAGGAGACACGTTCGTAGTAATGAGGAGGATGAGAAAATTCAGGAAAGCCATGATCCTAATTACCCCGGACTGTGCCAGGAGACATGATACCCGGCCTTCTGGACATGTCCATCTGCCCTCCAACACGTCTTCCACAAAGAGAGGATCTTCTCTCGCAAGAGGAAGGTCGGGTTCTCCATCCAGAGGTCAAGACACTCAACCTACATGCATGGTTTCTGAGAGGTTGAGATACAAGGATTGGGATCTTCCGGATGACGTAATGGAGATTTTGCTTTCGGCCAGAAGGCCAGCAATGAAATCCTTGTACCGGTGCCGTTGGAACAAGTTCAGTAACTGGTGCAGAGATAGGGATGTGGACCCTTTTCAATGTGGCACCCATATGGTGCTTTCTTTTCTGCTACACCTAGCCAATCTGGGGCTCCAGATTGGAACAATTAAAGGATGTCTTGAAGCGCTGTCCATTTTTAAGCGCTCCTCGGAATAGGTTTCTTACTTTAAAATTCCATTAATCATACAGTTCCTGAAGGGATTTACCAATGTATATCCACCAATACCGTTTCATGTCCCAACTTGGGATTCAAACATAGTTCTTAAATTCCTAATTTGTATGCCATTTGAGCCTCTGCACTCCTGTCCTTTGAGGCTTTTAACACTAAAGACTGTCCTTCTTGTGGCATCAGTCCGCAGGGTTAGTGAACTACAGGCTCTCTCATGTAAACCTCCATATACCATCTTTTACAAAGACAAGGTAGTTCTTAAGGTTAAAACTTCTTTCTTACCGAAAGTAGTTTCTGACTTCCATTTGCCACAAAAAATTATTTTACCAACATTCTATCCTCCTCATTTAGGTAAAGAAGAGGAGAGATTGCATAGACTGGACCCCAAGAGGGCCCTCAGTTTTTACATTTCAAGAATGGCAAAATTACGTCAAGATGACCAACTCTTTGTGGGTTACACAGGTCGTAAATTGGGGTTAGCGGTGACAAAACAAACTATTTCCCACTGGATCATTCTGGCTATATTGGAATGCTATAGATTAGCAGGAAAAGACCCACTGGATGGGCTACGTGCTCACTCCACTAGGGGAATGGCAACTTCTGCGGCTTTGAAGAGGGGAGTCTCTGCAAAAGACATTTGCTGCGCTGCAACATGGGCATCAATGCATACCTTTATCAAGCATTACTGCTTAGATGCCTGCTCCTCCAATGAGGGGTTATTTGCCAGGGTGGTACTTCACTCCGTCCATGAAAACAAAAACTAGCACTCCCACCTCCAAATTGATCACTGCTATGGGAGTCTATCACAAGATGAGGAATACGTGGGAAGACACAATCAATTCGAAGAACAAGTTACTTACCAACTGCAACGTTCTTTCGACTGGATGTTCCTCCCACGTATTCCTCATCGACCCTCCCAGCCTACCCCGTACAGTTTACATGTTCTTACACTTTCCTCTCATGATGGGCCTATGAGTCACAGCATACGCCTGGATGTTCCATGAGTATTTCCTCAAAAAAACAGAACTGAAGCCAACGGGCGCTGCTCGATCTACTTATACCAACAGTGACGTCGACACGGAATGGATCCGTCGAGTGACAATCAACCCCACGACCCTGAGCACAGTGCCCTCTACCGAAAAAAACATTCCGAAGCAGCGAAGCTGGTGATCACAAGATGAGGAATACGTGGGAGAAACATCCAGTCGAAAGAACGTTACAGTTGGTAAGTAACTTGTTCTTCTCAGGTGAGCAACTGCTTTTGGAAGCTCTCCAATGTGCAGGTCACTCTTTGGAAACACTAACGCTGGAACATGGACAATCACTATAGAACATAGTCCTCCCCAATCTCTGGGCAGCTTCATGTAAGCTTTGGATCCACAGGCCCAGTAGTGATCCATCATCACCACTATCCCATCCTTTATTTCTGGCACATCGAAGATTCGCTCACTGAAAGGAGCAGGAACACGCCACACCCCTAACATCGAGAAGAATTTGCTAATTATTGCAAAATTGTGTGCTCATATTTAAAAACATAGCCACTACAACCTTTTTGTAATCATAGGTTTTCTTCATAGGCAGTAGCACGACCCTATGATACTTGGGTAACCATTTTATTATTGTTTTTTTCGTATAGACAAATTTGAATTCAATTTCTTTGAGCTGAATTTACATCAACATCGGTGACACACTAGGCAATAGTTGTTCGCACATTTGTACAATTCCTGTTCCTTGCTCGAGGTGAGTGGCTGTTCTAACACAATTAAGTGCCCTGGCCAAATGTAGTGCTCCAAATGCAGCACTTCAACCAATAATCTTTTAACTCGTGACGCTTAACATGTCTTTTCAGATTTAGAATTCTTTTGAATTCAACTTGAGTCAAATTCTTTGAGTCACACTTATGGGTCTGGCTATTAAGAGCATATGACATTGGGAGTCAGGTTAGTGTTGCTCCTTTGGCCTTTGTGTTATGTTGTGGTGGTCTGGTTCTCTTCCACGGTGATGGTGTAGTTCCTCTCGAGACACAGTGGTTCTTTCTGGTTTTAGGGTTTCACAAACCCCTTTGGATACTCTGGAACAATAGAGACACCTCGGGACTTACCACCACGGGGTGCCTCTAATGTATTTTAAAGTGTAATGGATGGTACAAACGATTGCATGTTGTCAGCTTGTTGTCAGCCAGTTTAGGCAAGTGGATTACTGCATATAATTGTTGTATTTTTGTTTTTCAGTGGTAGTATTGTATTTATTGTTTCTCCTGATGAAGATGTTGTTCCAATTGTTTTCAAACGTCGAAACCGGTAGAGAAGAACATCCGGGGATGGGGCTTACCAATTTTTGTTGAATGTACCCACTCCGTGGAATAGAGCACATTTTGGATAATCATTGTGCTGATACACATTTAATGTGGATGAAATGAAATGACAAAAATTATGTGGGGCTAATTCATGAAGTGCTACCACATATATATTGTACTAATAGTTTGGTTCAATTGTTAACTGTGAGTGAATGCAACTCATTGCTATGAGTTGTAAATGATGGTTTGATTGTTGAGGAATGATGGTTGTGTTAGGCCTTTTTATAATCTGGTGTCTTATGCTCTCCTGCAATATTTATGTAATTTCATGTGTGTATTAATCGATGATTAATTCATTGTGGAAAATAATGTATCTTAGTAAATACATTTTTGATACCTTTAAAAATAAATAACAACCTCTGGACATCGAAGATTCAACCACACTGCTGATTTTCTCCAACTTGTCTTGTGCCATTGTTTGTTGTGCATAGCTCTGCACTAGCACAAGGCACTATCTGCAACGGGCCTCCTTTGTCTCCGACCCATGTCAGTAGCTTTGCGAGCCTTGGCCAGAGTGGTTTGCATCCTTTTTTCATATTTTTTTTAACACACACCAGTGTTTCATAGTTTCTGCCAACTCACCGGCTGTGTGCATTTCTTTCTTGACTTTATAGTTTTTTCAATTTTCGAGTCAAGGTTAATACGACAGGCTTGACCTCGCCTCCCCAACTCTGCCATTCTCCCGGGAGGGTCGTTGGCGTCCTTGAAACACAATGCAGCCTTCTCGATTGGGATTTGGCCTTCTCCACATGTCTTTCACAATCTTTTGTAGGCACTGACCTCTTGCAGGGAACTCCTGGGGTCCTGAACCCGCTGCTCTCGTCCCTTGGTCTGTCGCTCTGCTTTAGTAGGTTTGCCTTTGCCCTGGCAGTTCTACTCCTACTCATGTTCCCCCTTGCTCAGATTCTGTCTCTATGATCCGCCTTTTATCCATGTTCGGAGAGCTAATTATCAAATGTATGCACTTAAAGTCAAGTGCCTGACTTTGCCCGACACGATTAGCGGGACATGTCCAATGTGATGTGTAACAGTTAGTCTTGTTGCTCTCAGTCACCCTCTTTTTCTGCCCAGTGCTTGTGTAGAAAGGTGGGGGGGGGAGTTGGGACATCGACAAATCCTAAAAATACGATGGGTTTAGTTGTAAGTGAAAAGGGGGAATACCGCTTCTCACCATCGGTCGCCTCAACCCCCGAAAACCCCTCACCCAGTTGATCCTCACGCACTGGTGCACCCGCAGGGTCTGCATCCAAAGGTGATGGCTGTGCCCCGGCCACCTGAGAGAGAAATCCCCGGGGACTAGTAGGTGAGACACCCTTTGGTTTCTCAGAGTGCATCCCTTCTCCTTCTTGAAAATGTTTGTCCTCTGCATTCCATGAAAGGGTGGGTTGTATTTTGTAGTGTGCTAGAACTGTCTGTTGAATAATAATAAAGCAGATATTTTTATACAACCTTGACTGGACAGTCCCTTATATCAATGATCATCAAGCTTGCAGAGATAAGCCTGCTGTTCTGTCCACGTTAACAAAATTGGACAAGGAGGTTTATAATTTACTTGTTTTTCCAATCTGTTCAGATCCCTTCTGGTGTAATAGAGGTGTAGTGCTGATTGATGGTTTAGAAACCGATATTCATCCCTGGACCACTAGTGCCCCAGAAGTTGATTTGGCAAATTGGTGGCAAGCGGTCGGATCTAGTTGGAGCCTTGCGCTCAGCTTAGTCATCCAATGATAAAAGTATTGTTGCAGGCAATGTTTAGACACTGCTAGGTATTTGTAATAATCATGGATCTTCACATGGAGACTGAAATTGAAGAAACGCCCCTAAACGCTCACACCAGAGAAAATACAACCGGCTAGGGAAGAGAGGCCCAAGTCGTTCTTGTAAGGATAACAAGTTTTAATCTCACACGGGGATGAGAACAATAGTAAAGCACTCTGCTGCTAACAACGTTCTGCCAAAGAGAGGTACAAGCAGAAACTTTTAAAAGGCACACAGCTCATAATGAGAGACAACATACAGTAAAAACCTGTGCGGCTGATTGAATGGACCTATACATGTACCACCTTTATCATACCGCGTGACTATCTATTGGTCCCAGTCCAGTCTGTCCATCTTCCATCAAGTGGGTGCTGCAGGGCTCATCTCCTTCTCACGTCAAAGGTCAGAAAATAAATTAATTATACTCCTACTATACAACTTGTTTTATCACTCATACTGTGCACTTGGCAGGCCTTAAAACAGACACAAAGCAGGTTATGCGGCACTCTAACCTTCACACACACACACATTTCACTCACTCCCCTCTGCACCATCTGGCTCCAAGGTCTCCACCCTCTTTTTGAACTATAGTGCATCCCTCCCAGCACTTCGCAATACAAATCAGACAATTGTCGCTCAACCATGTGCCCTGTCAGTCCCATTTGAACATTTCAGGACTTGTTACTTTGGGATTGGTGGTCAAAGGGCACCTGGTGCCATGGAATTCAGGGATCTTAAGGTTTGGTCAGTTATATGGGCTATAAGTCATGGTCACCCAGGAATGGGCCGAGTCATGCTTTGGCGAGTCTGAGATAACATGCACACCAGGCGCCGGACTCTTATCTTGGCTTTGTAGGGCACATTCCTCTTGGGTAAATTACACATCTTTGCAACACTGTTATAACAATTAATAGGCATTGTAGTGGTTGGTGGTGTGGGCTGTCCTCATGGGAGCTCGGGCACGGCTGGGGATTTCTGTGGTCTCGTGAACTTGGGCCTAGTGCATGCAATGTCACATTTACTGTGCCAGGCCTTCTCTTCCACCTGTGATTACTAATATCTATGCAAAATAGCAATGTTTCTCACGCTTTTAGACTGTATTATGTAGTTATACTATATTTGGGTATATTAAAATGGGGTCCTGTTAAATGGGAAGGCATCCCTCTCACTGTCCCTCCCTTCTACCTGGCCAATCATAGTTCCTCCAAAGCATCTTGCCTCACTCTAAAGCACCTAGAGGAGTGGGATGAAGCTGTCCCCTTCCCAACATCCCCCCTTTCGTTACTTCTACAGTAACGAACTCTGGAATGCTTTTGCTCTCTCCCCGTCTCTGCATCCACATATGACTGAGCACCCAGGTCCTAAACACTGATCGCAAACTCTCCCCCCTACTTGGGAGGATATCTCAGGGGCAACGTGCTTGCCTTGGAAGTAAGACGAAACAGAGCACCACAGGTCTGATCCCCGGGTCCACGCTTAGAAGCCTCTGGGTATTAATCATATGTTATCATATCATACTCCTTAGGTGAGCAACTCATATAATTACACCTCCCCTCCCCTGCCAGGTCCACCCAAACCTTTGTGTAATTTTCTGGGTCAGGGGGTGGGGAAATGATAGTGTGGTATGGAGGATCACCATCATCTTCATATGTGAAGGGGAACATTTCATACTTCGGGCCACCCTGTAAGATATCTGTTTGTACTTCAATATTATTTGTTTCGTTAGGTGCTTTTGGAACCCAAATTGATACCATCATTCTTGCGCTATCAGGTGCCACTGTGGCACAGCATCGAAGGACCAGCTGACAAGTGCAGAAATTGACCAGGATGACCACAATGATGGGCATTAACATCTTCACAATCGCTCCATGACGGGGCCCAGTTGAATGCCATAGTCAGCCAATCACTGTCCTGTATTCCTTCCTCCCTCCTTCATGCGGACACCCAGGCCATGGACAGCTGTAATGATGTGGGATAACAATGCGTTCTTTGCATCCTCTGGCGATGTGAATGTACAGCAGGAATCGCCAACTTTTTTGCACACCCCTCCTTCCATTGCTGTCAAAATGTCCAGCACGTAACGGTTTTGCATTGTCATAAGGCTCAATGCTCGCAACTCAAACTTGATCACGTTGAATCCATTCTCTGTGTCGTTCGCAAGCTGGAACAATTCCCATCTTACAATTTGCAGCCATTTGGCATTTGCTGGGCCTGCACTCCCGGCCATTCCCTCTACCTTTCGCTAGGCCAATTCTGTATAGTTGTACATACTCACGTGACCCTTAGTGTTTTCTGCACTTGTTGGGTATTTTTTGTGTTTATCCTGTAATAACATGTATGTATTTGATATGCTCTGCTATGTATATTTATTGTATCATGTATGTGTTCATATTGAGATGTAACCAAGATGAAAGTTGTCTTATGCAATGCGCCCTGATACCTTTGGGTCCGGCGCGCAATACAAGTAATAAAACAAACAAACAAACATGAAGATTTAAAAAAAAAAACGCTTCTACTGACCTGAAAAGCCTGTATTCTTCTGATATTTCAGCAAGCCAAGCAAGATGGAAGAGTCTTTAGATATGTATTTCGATCTTTTCATCCTCTGTGGTTGTTGGAACTGCCCTTTTCCTGGCCGGCTCTGGGGCTCTTGTGTGGGCACCAAGCTCTTACTTCATTTTTGACTGTGGGGAAACTCGTTGGTCCCTCTGCAGGCAGTACTCCCCCTTTCAGGTATTCTTCTGGGATTACTAATAACGCTGAGTGCAATGTGGCCAGCAAACAACAGCCCCTGGTAAGCTTGTTGGCCGCAGACCCTATAGTAATCCATCAGCGCCTCTGTTCCTTTCATCATGACTGTGATCAAGGGAGTTTTATTGCAATGTTCATTTGAACCGACAAAGACTGCAGCTTTGTTGCAGAAACAGAGTCTGTATTCTTCTTCATTGTGCACTTGCACTGGCTTTTCCATTGTTGCAATCCACGTCAGCTGTGTGATATGTTCTGTCCAGATTCGTGCACAGAAAGTGTCCACTCATGCTATCTCACCTTCTGTCAATGCACAGTCCCTTGATTTGGGAGTGTCATCATCCTCCCCCTCGTATGTGGCACAGTCGTGTGCCGTCAAATCCACTGCAGTAGGCATGTCCGTCAAAAAGGTGGCAGGGTTCACTGTTTTACATCTAACCACATGAATATGAGGTTTTGAAATAATTAACTTATATGCTGAAGACCTTTGTGTAGCCAGGGTAGATTTTGACCTTTCTAGAATGGCAAATAAAGAATGTTCCACATATAGTGTTACTGAATACCCCCATTACAATTGTAGAACTTTTCTCTGTTGCAAAGGCATCAGCTGCCAAAGCTTGTTCGCACATGAACTGCCTTGCATCACTGCATTCAAGTGCTGCTATAATAGGCCAATGTCTTATGGCCCATAGTGCTTTTCTGCATCAACACTGCTGTCATAAGCTGGCCATCCGAATGAGAAAACAAATAAAATTCCTGTGTATAATCTGGGGTGGCCATTACGGGTGCCGAACTAATGACTTCTTTTAAGTCGTCAAACTGTTTGATCATATCTGCCATCCACTGTAACTTATGGTCTTTTGTCTTTTGCCCTTCCCTAAGTAAGAGTGGGCTTGTGTATGCCACATAATCTAGAATCCAGGCCCTACAATAATTACACAGGCCAAGGAACTTCAGCATTTCCTAAACTGAGGCAGGTCTGGGGGTGGCACATACCGACGCTGCCCTCTCTGGTAATATTCTCTTACCGTTCGCTGATATACACTGCCCCAAGTAGATAACTTACTGTTGACAATATTGCAATTTGGCCTTGTCAACCTTCTACCCCTTATAGGGCAACAACTATAGGAGTGCAACGGAGTCCCTTCGGCAGTACTGTTCACTGTTACTACACACTAGCAGATCGTCCACATACTGTATAATTGTGCTAGGCACCTGAATATTCCCAAGATTGGCATGCAGTATTCTGTTAAATATGCTCTGGCTCTCGCAACACCCCTCAGGTAATCTAGTGTGTTTGAACAGCATCTGACCCTTTGTAAATGCCGTGAAGTGCCTTTGTCTCTGAATGGAATGGAATCGAGAAAAATGCATTTTTCAAACCACTAAAGTAAAATATGTGGCTTCTTTGGGGATGCTACATAAAATTGTCGCAGAATTCGGGACAACTACAAACTCTTTCTGTACCACGTCATTTAGGGGGCGCAAGTTCTGAATCATTCTCCAATTGCTCCATGTTGATTTTTTGACCGGGTATATTGCAGTGTAACACAGGGACGTAGATGTCATGATGATCCCCTGGTCCAGTAGGGCCTGTATTGTTTCCTAATACCCTCCTCCGCCTTCCTCGATAGTGGATATTGTCTTACCCTAGGCAGCACCACACATGGCTTCAGTGTTATAAGCACAGGGGTCGTGTACTTCAGTAACCTGTGAGGAACTCATGGTGGCAACAATAAAGACGGACACAAATGATCACAGTTCAAGTGTGTTTATTAAACTGTATGCATATTGGAAAAACGCCTAATCTAAACCTAAATCTAAGATGGGAGCAAGCGTCACCCATCAAATGAAAATAAGCCAGTCCTAGTGGCATTGTGTGAAAATAAAAAGGGCCCCTATACTAAGAAACCTATTGCCAAACCTTACAACTAATACAAAAAGAGTGTGGGACGATTTTCAAGAAAAGAAAGAAGTGTCCACAGATAATATGTCAGGATGCGATAGCCTGGGGACTCCCTGCCCCATGTTGTAACACAGCACACATTTGAGTTCTCCCAGCACGAGTCAACAGTTCCACTTGCAGCTGTCAGGACCATATATGGCCAAGTCTCATTTCCCTTGAAAGTCTTACCTTTGTTGGCCTGACGTATTCAATAACAAATCAAAAGTTCCTTTAACAAAACAAGTTCACGTTGGGTGATAGCTTCACTCCAGGGTCCCCCTCTTCTGGGCGCTGATCCTGCTTTACTTTCAAACTCCCTCCGCCGGGTTCACTATGGCTTTTCCTCTCACTTCTCTTAAAGCCTTTTTAAACAGTTCCAGTGGACATCCCTCAGCCGGGTTCACCTTGGTCAACACACTGTTTCTTGGGACTTTAGACTTAGCCCCATTCTCATCAGCATCCCTTTTCCGGGTTCACTCTTGCCAACTTCACATTCACTTTGCTGTCAATGATGGTGGGATTCACTTTGCTTGCTTATGGATGTGGCGTGATTCACTTCCCTTACTTTCTTTTAAGTTCTTTAGGGTCAAATTGTTTCGACTGTATGGGGATTTTGCTTGACATCCTGTATTACCACTGTGACCTAACTTGGTGGCTCTCCAACGTCCTTCTGGTATCTGTGCTTTCACTCAGATGGGGCTTGACCAGAGTTTCTCTTATCAACTCTCCCCCCTCGACTTAACGGCTGTGATGAACCGCTTGGCTTTCTTCATAACTGGAGTCAAGGCCGGTACCACGGTAGCAGGAGTTTCACTCGCTCCCGCTTATCAGTGTTGACATGCTGCGTGTACCGTTGACATCTGCTGCAGCACACTTGGACTATTGCCATCTGTCTTACGATTCCCTCTGCAGAGGTTTCGCAGGTCTGCGTCCAAAAGGGCAAGGTTGTGTCTCTGCTTGACAGCCTCTTGATATTCGCCACCTTTTTCCTCCTTTTGACCTGCCGGGCCTAGATAGCTGTCTCGTTGTGCGGTCTGCCTGGTTCGTACTCTGCACTCTTGATCCACCTTGACCAGAGTTTCTCAAAGTAACACCCATGTGGTGCTGGTTCCCTCTGCAGCTGGTCTCCCCTTATAACTTTCACAGTTCTCTGACCTTGGTCCAACTTGCCACTTTGTGACTTTCATTCGCCACAGCCTGGGTTTTATCAACTCTGTGATCTGAATGACACTTGGCTTAGTAGGATCATTGTCTCTGTTTTCCCTCTGTTCCCCCCTCTCTTGCCATGTCGCACCTTGAAACACTTGTGTATAGGCATGCTATGAATGCCATATCATGTCACCTTTTATCCCTGTGGGGAACGGAAAGGGTTGTTAGGTGTGTGTGATTCTGATCAATTGCCTGACCCTTGTATTGGGACATGTTAGGTAAATGACTCTGGTGTTAGTCCATTCTCTGGTGTGTTGAGCGAAAGTGTTTGTATCGGAAAAGGGGGGGGTGCAGAGTTTTTCAATGTACTGCATGGTATGATTGGGGAAAGGTGTTGAAAGAAGGGGACTACTGCAACTCACCCGTTGGTGTCCCACTCCCACTCCCTGAGGACCCCCATCCAAGTGATCCTCCTTCACTGGTCCACCCCCAGGAACTGGATCCAATAGCGATGGCGGTGTGCTGGCCACCTGGATGACAGATCCCGGGGGACTAGACAGGGAGATACCTTCAGGTTTCTCACAAACCCCACATCATGTGGATTTGTAGTCCACAACTGTGAAGGCACGTGTTGTATGTCTTTGTCAAGAAATTGAGGTGCCGTTAATACTGCCATTAAGGGACACTGCACTCTTTGGTACTGTATCATTATGTCACAGGGGATACATATCTCTAGGATTATTTCCCCCTCTTTGTCGTTATCTTCAAACAATTCGTCATCCGTCATCTCCTTTAGCTGTACCTTTTTTTCTACACAGAGCCCTGGGCACCACTCACACCCGTCCCTGTCCGAAACCAACAATCCCTGTAAATCCAGTGATAATATTGTTCCCACCACCACCTCAGGTGACACCATTGGACGAAAGATAAAATCAGTGGGCACTCGCCAACACTGTTTGGCAATCTGGGACACCACTTCTGCAAGCCCCATAATACCATAAATGAACATATCCAGGTCTACGGGAATCCCGCAGACTACCACCTCCGTTGTCATTGCATGTATTATCAACATCGCTCTTACAGCGCAGATCCCAGGCATTGGACAGGCTACCCCATGATCTGTAATGTATATAGTCATGTTTAACTTGCTGAGCAGGTCCCTACCCAGTAGATTGACTGGGGAACTTTCAGAATATAGTAAGGGCGGACCTGTACTACCTTCCCTCCCACCTTTACTCAGTGTATGGAACCTTGGAAATAGTCCCAGAGAATCCCTGTGCGTCAAGATATTTTCCTGATAGTGGAAAGTTTCCTTCCATGATATATTTAGTTGCACCTGAGTCCACCATGAATATGAATTGTTTATTTCCTATTTCTGTCCCCACCAAAGATTCCTCTTCAGGGTAGGTAGTCATCAACAAGACCAGACATGCGCATGCTCTCTGTGGGCTGTACTAATCAGGATATGAGTTTGTTCTAGGAATTGAAAAGGGGCTACCCCCTACCACTGATCCCCACTCAAAGGTAGCAGCAGCCCCACCTGGTACCCTGTTCACCGAGGCAGCGCCGCCCTGCTGCTGCTGTGGCAGATGCCACACTTGCATAGCCAATACTTAAGGCTGTTGATTATATGTTTGGTCTTAATACGGTTAAATGGTTTCAGACTTTTCTAAGTAATAGAAAGTCTAAGATTGTCTGGGGAAATGCTTCATCAGACTAAGAACGTATTAAGTGTGGAGTTCCTCAGGGGACTTGTCTGTTAAAACATTTTCTGTTGTCCACTCACACAACCCCAGAGTGACTATGCAGTCTCCAAGTGACCATACAGCCTGAGTATGTCCATACAGCCTTGGAGTATGGGTTTAGTTGTAAGTGTGCTCATTCAGCCTCAGAGTGACTATGCAGTCCGAGTGTGTCCATACAGCCTTGGGTGGACCATATACTCTCAGTGTACTCATGCAATTCAGAATGACCATGCAGCCTGAATGTTCTCACAATGGGCCAGAGGGACCATAGGGCCTGGGGAGATCTCACAGAGCCACCATAGAGAGTGCACTTTGCAGGAGTGCTGTGGCTCTTGTCATGCGGGTATGTTGGGGGAGAGGTGCCTCTTGGAAAAGGTCACATTGTGACACTAAAATGTGCGGTGGCAGATATTTTGGGCTCAGCCACATTAACTCATGCTAAACCTGCAAATGCATTGCTCTCAGTCGCTGTGCCTGACCCGATTCTGAGCACTGGACAGAGACTACATGGACAGGCCTGCACTCAGTTCCATGTGCCCTGCCTAGGACCAACCCAACAAAAGGAGTGACCTTTTGCATCTGCGTAGTGGGGCGGGTCAGGTCGTCCTAACGACTTTCTGATGTGTCTAATAATATTGTCCCTTATTGTGGAGTTTCCAGTGAGGGTCACATAGTATAAGACCGGCACACAACTGAATCCTGAATTTATAGTGCGTGCAATTTGAAAAATGTGCAGGAATCATCTGTTTCATTTCCCACGTAGTTGCACATTCAGTGATAAGCAAACGCACAGCGCCTAGAAAAGCATCAGGTGACTGTGCTTCACTATATTAAATTTCAAAGGAAACTGGAGCTGTGTAACCTTACTGTCGGCGAGGATTAATAGCTGAACAGGTCACCTTTTCTTGCTGCATTGTCTCCAACTCTGTACTTGCTTTCTGGCATCCCATTGACCCCCTAGCAGCATGGCCATCCCTGGTCTCGGCTAGAACGGTTTCTGCCGCTTTTGCTGTTCTCCTAAGAGTTTCAAAGCTGCTCTCGGGTCTCGCAGTTTGGAATTCTTCAACAGCTTAAGACCGATTGCTTGAACAACCAGATTTGTTCCCTACCCCTGAATAATGGGCATGCAGAGTAATGAGTATGCACCAGAACCACCTCACCAAGCAGCGCCGGCATCATCCAATAACTGGCCAAGTGGGTCAAAGCGTGTAAACATACATTTTTTGGTGGGTGGGGAGCTTAGGGTCATAAGGTTAACGTCTGCCTAAATGATCTTTTCTTGCAGGAAGAATACGCTTACAAAAGGCAATAAAGGGCTGAGGTCCTCGACAGTTAGGGCCAGATTCATAGAAATGGCTGCAGAAATAAAGCAAGAGCCATGCGCCGAGAGACACTGTGCAAGCCAGCGCGCCGAATGACAAATGCACGCCCTGCTTATTTATGAAATTTACAGCGCAAAGTAACCCTAATCGCAAGTCGCGGCCGAATCGCCCCTGACACGCCCACACGCAATGCATAAACAGCCATAACAGCTACCTTTGTGCACTCCCCTGTGCGCAAATATACATGCACCCTTCAAACAGCCTGTGGGGTACCCTTCAAGCAGTCCTGCATCTCGGTCACCCTGCGTGTGGTCCCCCGTAACTGTATCCAGCACCCCGAAAACATGCATTTAAAAAAATCGTAACTCAGTGATTACTCTGGAAATCTGCGTACGAACCCCCGTAAACTGTTCCTGCACCCCGCTAAACTACGTACACACACCCCTAAGTTAGATCACAACCCCGGTTGAGTACACCCACCCCTATATCCAACATGCAACCCCAACTCTGTGCTGCGATTCCTACACGCAAGTGTACTTACGCATGCCTTCGGGTGGCAGATAGTATGAAGGACTTACATTGCAACTTACCGGCCGAGAGGTTGCGCAATCGAATCCATATATACGTCTCGTCCCGTGCAGTAGTGGGTGTCCGAGGGACTGCCTGTAGGCTGTACCTCGGAACGCCCATTTTTGAGCTAATTCTTTGCCATTTTTGGTGTTCCACCCCTTCCGAGCCCTTTGTGCAAGCCATGCCCATGCTCTGCGTGGAGTCTCGCGCAAGGCCCTCGACGGCTTGCAGAGACTGTGTGAACTCCATGCAAGTCCAGGAAAAGTACAGCGCATTCGATTCCATGACTCAATGAACTGGGATTTGCGTGCAGAATGGCGCGCAAATACCCTATTCGAATGGATTGTGTCCTCCCACTTATTCCTCATCTTGTGATAATTCGTTATCTCCTGCTTCGCTGCTTCGCAAAAAAAATTCTCGGCAGAGGGTGCTGTGCTCGAGGTTGTGGCGTCGATTTTCCACTCGACGTACTCCGTACTCTGTCGACGTCACCAATGGTATATATAGCTTGAGCCGCGCCCGTTGCTTCAGTTCCGTTTTTCCGATCGCTTCGCTATCAAGAACGGCGCGCTTCTATTTTCTGTGAAGAAAATGTCGTCATCTTCGACACCTTCGACACCAGGACTGGGTTCAAGAAGTGTGCAGATTGTGAATCAAGTAATGTCGATCACCGATCCCCACCGGATTTGTCTCTGGTGTCTCGGTTCCAGTCACCGAACCGACGATGACCGAAAAAGCTCTTTGTGAGAGGAGAGGTAAACTGTCGGTGGGGAGGGAGGCCTCAAAAAAGGTTTTGTCAAAAAGACACAAGAAAGCGACTGATTCTAAGGAATCGGATCGCCATAGGCACTCAAAGAGATCTCAATCTAGGCGTGGATCGAGACACTCTTCGTCATCATCGAAAAAAATGAAGAGGAGACATAGATCTCCCTCATCATCATCTTCTTCTTCGGAGTCGACTGAAGAAATTCGTTGTCCGACTAAATCGGATTCTCCCCATAAGTGGCCCCGACCCCCTCGAAAGACCCTTGAAAAAGCCATACCCCTAAAGTCGCTCCATTGGACGACAAAGGGAAGTCCAAGGCTACCAAGGCAATGACTGGTAGCGTCGAGGAATCCAAAAAACCTTGAGTCGACGTAAGACCGTCGAAGACTCTTTGAGAGTCGAGCACTTCTCCAGTGCCATACAAGAAACACAAGTCGTCGAAGACTTCGACAACTTCGTCGACGCCCTCTGACGTCGATAATTTCGACTCCAAAGCCAAAATGTCCCTCAACGCCATTATCGAAGTCATCTTCGAAGACTTCAAAGACCCTTCGAAAACTTCGAGGATTTGCCAAATTCCTTCGAAGCAGATGGAAGAGGAAGAAAGGAGATTCACTCCTTTGTCCAGGTCAGACTTTTTCACATCTATGTCAGCAATCTATGAAGAGTCTGCTTTCAGAAGAAGACGAGGTTACTCCTTTAGGAGTTACTTATGGTACAAGACAAGTTCCTGAGGAACTTATTGACCAGAATCTAGAATGAGAGACCTGAGTGATACTCTACATTCTGCCAGTGGAGTTGACACATCCCCAGAATTAGAGTTCGCCAAACTGATCCTGCAGAGCATGCAGATGCTGGGTAACAGGGGATCTTATGACCAGGGTAGTTGAATATATGGGGTGGGGTAATACTTCACCCATTTTTGAACAAGATGACATGACGGATATAATCGTCAAGGGACCTCAGAAAAGATCCTGTTCTCCCCTTTCCACAGAGCCCTCCAAAGGACTGTGGAGAAAAACTGGAAGAAAGCCAGAAACTATTGCTGCTGCAGATAGCACTTTTCCAAGAAAATATAGACCGGCTGGAACGATCCTGAATATTTGAATAAACATCCGACTCCAGAGAGTTTAGTCATTCAGGCAGCATCTACTTCAAACAAACTGCTTATCCAACTATCCCTCCAGATAGAGAGGATAAAAAAATTGATGCCTGGGCACGTAAAGTTTTCACGTCAGGCAGTATGGCACTTAAGTCAGCAAATGTCACCTGTACCCTAGCCAGGTTTACCCATACCCTGCGGGACTGTATTTCGGCGGCGGCTGATCATATTCCGGAAGGCGAGGAAAGGGAAGGCTTCCTGAATATAGTCAAAGATGGGAAGGAGGCAATGGGGGAATGTGTCAGGAATCTGTGGAAAGGCCGAGGACGGCGCTTGGTGCTTGGCAGGAGGAGATAAACTACATTTCCCATTAGGCTTTGGGAAGTGTGTAGTTCTCCTCTCTCGCGCCCGGCACCAGCTGCTCATTAGCAGCAACTGTTAAAATCAGCCGCCGCCCGTGCCTCGGTGCAGGTAATTACAGATTATCAGCACGGGCGGCGGCAGCGGTAGGAGCAGGCATGTGGGAGCATATCGGACGCCGAAGGACTTATTGAGCTTTCCCCCTCCCCGGCCGCGATGGTAACGCTTGATGAACACAAGAAAGGCAGTCGCGGGCCTGCGGCGGTTGAAGCGGCTCTTCCTAACTGTGTTGGGCATCGCTCTTCAGGGTCCGGATGTCCTCGTGAGGCATCCGGACCATCAGTTAAGTGTTTTGGACCTCATTGTTTACATTCTGGGGTTATAATACGTTGATGTTCATGTATTGATTTATTATCCAAATAATGCAGTGAGTGTGTGAGGTAACACGCTTTTAGGATACACGCTCTGTGTGAGACACGCCATGTGGAGGAAACATGTTATAAGAACTCTGAACTGATAAAACAGTGCACGGGAGCAGATTATCCTAATGCGCACGTATTTGGAATAAGTCTTTAGGGTCCACTTATCACAAGGGCCTGTTGTGTGTATTTGTTCCCAAACACTGTTGTGGCTTCATTGTGCCAGCGGGCCATGTGTCTTGTATCTTTATGAAAGGGACACCCCTTTTGTTTGTGCCATTTTGCTTGTAAGCCCATCTTATGTGTTTTCACGGGATTACTGTCCCAGTTACATGTTACGTTCAAAGGTCTGTGTTCTAGGTTATGTTTGTGATGTGCAAAGTGAAGACTTGTAAAGCCACAATGGTTTATGATGTAGCAGGTTCACTTCAGAATATAAGATTAGCTAGTGTTTAGGAATTAGGGTTACAGGTACAGGAGTATTGCTATTGTATGTATTTGTTTGTTATGTTCCCTTCCTTTCCTTTGTCACTCCATCCCCTTTCCCTAACTCCATCTTCCCCCATTGGCTGCCACGTGGCTTCCTGTGATATCCATTCAGGCGCCCGTGCCAACCACGGTGGGAGGGGTCCAATCAATTTGGCTTCTGTGGTTCGGAAGAGGG
>CM030323.1:507261523-507276924 GCA_002915635.3 Ambystoma mexicanum
CCCATAATGAGATTATAGAGGATCTCAATGCAAGTCTTACGCTGCATAGGTTCTAAACTTATCTCTCAGGTACTTCAGCGTTCATGCTCACTAGCTTCTACAAATGATGTAGATGGCTGGACTAGCAACAGTGTAATTACTGAGGAAGTTGTGTGTATGAGAAGTGATAAATCACTGAGTGAGAATGTTAATGCTATGCCACTTTTGAATGGCACATACATGTGCTTTGAGTTGAGAAATGTAGCCTCAGTCTTGCCCTTGAGAACCATTGTAAAAATAACTTTAATGAGGGGATTAAGGCCAGGGCCGTCCAACCCAGGGCACACAAGTGACTCACTGGTAAGTACTATAGATCATGCATCGACAGTGCATGGGGTAGAGGATAATGAACTTGAGAGCCAGGGTGCCTTGAATGGCTGCAGAGAGTTTCCATTGCCCCATGCTTTGATTCAACCCCGCTGAGTGTCTCCACTCCATCTAACCATAAAATGATGCGGGTACAGAATCATGGTGATAGAGTGTTAGTTGAAGCTGTGACCAGACAGATAATTTTAAAGCAGGCCTCTGTATCACATAGCGCAGTGGCCAATGAAAGGCCAGTAATTACCACTCAAGGAAATTTTCGTATGTGAGCATTGATGATTTGTTGAAAAATTATAAGCTTTACAAGTATGAATACCCCTGAATTCTTCGAAGCTTTAGAGAATGTGTTGACCACCTTAATTGAAAAGTGTGAGAATATTGAACGCAAGTTAGATGGCCATTCTGAATTGCTGCATAAAAGCATTAATAGATGCAGGAAGGTTCTTAAGGATACTGGTACTATACTGATCAAAGGCAATATGAGAACAAACTAACTTTAAATGAGGGCATACAATCCAGAGTGAATTGAACCACCTACTGATGGTAACAGTAGCTATACCATCACTGAATGTGATGCTAACCCATCTACCCATGGAAAAACAATAGATGCAAATAGAGGCAATAGTAATGCTACTAAGAAATCTGCTGTTAGAGTTAGAAAAAAGAAAAAGCTGTACTTCCAGGCGGTGATGTACAGTAATAGACCTTCTCGCTGCAACACCAATGGGTGTATTGTAGCTGAAAAATTAGTGACCAAAATTGATCTTATTACATCTGATCTGACTCACCAAGATACTGGATGTAAGCTGATTGGACCGAAACCCTTGCCTTTATGCAAGGAACCAAATTATATTGTCCCTCATCTAGCTACTATCCATGCCAACTTACAGAAGGTGAAATAAAAATGACCTGCAAACAGAACAAAAACTACCGATATTAGACCTTTTCTAGTTAATTCTGAACAAAGAAAGGAACAGCAACATCTGGAAGGTTGGACAGGAACTAAGAAGGTAACCGCCAAGAGAAAAAGGAAAGCTAAAAAAAAAAATGGGATAGCATATGCAGTACTGAGAGACCGTAAAGCTATATTTATTGTAGATACTCAAGTTGAGCAGCCAATTGAAGCAGATAACCAGACTCTAATATTAACACCACTGCCCAATAATACTATTAAATATACTCACAAATCAGTTGGATTTGAACCTGCCTCTGAGAAATGTAAGAATGATACGTTAGAGGCAGATAAAACAGAACTCATTAATGTTACAATTGCCCTACAATCTTGTGCATTTGAACCCATGACTAAACTGGTGACAATGAACACAAGTGCTACCCTGGATATATGTAGATCTATAGTTCCTCTTCATATTATAACATCAAAAGACCTCAAAATAGTGCTTGCACATAGGAACCTTTTCGAAAAATTAGGATATGCGTGTAAGGAAACCATGATGCCTAAAGTAAAACAGCAGAAAAGTACAATGAATAGCATGAAAAATAGTACTCAGTTTACTTCTGTGTGGCTGACACTTTTGAAAGAACTCAAGTGTTACCTTCAACTGAAAGGCCAGTGATGAGAAATAACGGCATCAAGAGTGCCCCAAATCGAACTCAAGGTGGTGCAACCATTCCTGATGGGTATTAGCAATGGTTGCAGTTAGATTTCAAAAACTACCTTGAGACTCTCGGCATAATAATGTCATGGAACACAAGAGGTAACTCCCATTATGTTTCAGAAAATGGTCTATTGGAGTCGATATCTTATTTTAATGTAGTTGCCCTTCAAGAAACATGGTTATATACTGAATGTGAACTTGATGGGCGTACTACAATTCAAGGTTTAGCCACAAAAGGTCAGAGAGTCTGTCCTAAAGGTGGCCTGTTGATCTCTATCAGGCACCCTTGGACTGGCCTGAATACCGTTTGGTCTACCTCTATGGTGCTGGCGGTGTTAAGTAAATTGTAATCAACCAATGTTCGCCTCGCTTTTGATAGTGAACATTTACAACCCACCGAAAGGCCTGTACAATAAGGAAAATATAGATACAGTAACCAGAATACTAGATGAATATAACTCCCATATTCCTGTGATCATCTTAGGAGATTTTAATGTGCAGATTAAAATGGAGAATGATCAATATGACAAGCAGGAATCTGCACCGTTGGAACCTGTCTCAAACATCCATGGTCTACCCTGGTCCAAGTTATTTCTTAAATACCAATTTAAGATATTAAATGGTGACACATTAAGTGACTCTAATTATAGTGCAACACGTGTCAGTGGATCCTCTATGTTAACAATTGATTATATCATTACCAATACGAGAGCCCATGCAGTGACGTTAGACATGGCAGTGGGATGCCGGGAAGAGAGTGATCATCTTCCTCTGATTCTCCTGCTACCCACTAATCAGACATGTAATGATGATCAAGTTAATGCAAACTTTGGCTTAAACAATCGGGAAATCCGATCACATGGAATCCTTCCAAATTAGGGAAAGGCAAACAGATTGTAGAACATGAGTTAGTAATATCTGTAGACCACATGATTTGTGCACAAGACGAGGAAGAGAATGAAATGTTATCAGCATTTGAACAAATTGTCGTAGCCATAAAAGCTGTAATGACCCAGAAACGCAAATACCTAAGTAACTTTGAGAGGTGGAACTCTAGCCAGGGTAAGAATAACTTATTTGATGCAACTATACATAAAGAAAAAAAACCCATTTAAGATCAGTTGTTAGAGAAGCTAAGAATAGGAGCAATAAAGATGTCACGATAATAATTAGATTAGCTAAAAAAAAAAGTATTGTATCTGGTTACGCCATTATTGTACCTACAAAGCAAATGAGATATGGCGCAATGTAGCATTGTGTGCGCAGAATAGCAATAATGAAGGGATTTGGGCTATGATTAATGGTACCAAGAAAAAAAACGTACCTATAAACAGTGTTACCGAAAAAGATTGGATACTTCATGTAAATAATATGCTTCGTGCCTTTATGCCTTTTTAGAAGAGTACTCCCTGCAACATTGTTGTCTGGAAGGGTAAATATACCCTTGACACTTTGATCAAACTGATTAAGAATCTGCGTAGATCTAGTGCGGCATGCCCAGATGGTACCTGCAATGCACTAATAAAGATGTCCGCTGAGAAATGGGCTGTGGCACTAAATATCCTGTTCCAATGCACAGGGAAACATGGTGTTATAACGCCATTTTGGCACGAAAGCATAATCCTACGGTTTATAAAAAAGGGTCTTGGAAAGACCCTGGAAATTATAGGATGCTAGGTATGCTAGACATCCCGCGAAGATTTTCACAAAAATCCTATTGACTGAATTGAACGAATGGATAGAAGAATTTAATATACTTCCAGCTAATCAATCTGGATTTAGAATACATTTGTCGACCACGCACAATATAGTGAACCTAGTGACAGCTATCGAAAGCTCTTGGAAAATCTGTAATCTGCCTGTATTTGCTGCTTTTTATAGATTTTCCAGCAGCATTCGATACTATAATACGTGAGATATTATGGTCCAAAGTCATAGCTTGGGGTTTATTAAGCTAGTTTATTAAGCGTGATTCAACTATTATACATGGAAACAACTGTGAGAATACACCTTAATAATGAAGGAAGGTTGTCTGACTCTTTTAAAACCCTGCGAGGAGTCAAGCAAGGATGTATTGTTGCAGCTACTCTTTTTAACTTGTACTTGGCCGATCTTATGGTGGATTTACAGGCTATAATTTCAGATGATGTAAAAATAGGTAACTGGAGATTGGGAAGGCTGGGTCACACATATTACCTTTTTACGCTTAGACTACACTCCTAATGGTTTACAAACTAAACTGAAAGCCCTTGAACATTTTGCAAGAGTAAATGGCCTAAGTATCAATATTGGTAAAACCAAAGTCATACCATTTATAGGCAAAGTTAAATGCCCTCGTTCCATATATAAACGGATGATTATGGATCAACAAATTGAAGTAGTGAGTTGTTATAAGTTCCTAGGCTTGATTATTGTTCAGAAACTTAGCTGGAAACAACATTGGAAGGACATAAAATCAAAATGTATGAAGATTGCTATGTCATTAAGTCACTTTAGTGGCCAACAAAGTGTTTTTTCAGTCAATACCGTTTTGTTACTATATTCATCTAAGGTGCTATCGTGCTTACTCTATGCAGCAGAAATATGGGGTGTAAGATATGTAAATGAAATGAACCAATTTGAAGCAAAACTGTTAAAGATTTTTATTCAGCATGCCTAAATCCGTATCCAGAGAATATCTATTATTAGAATATGATTTTATGGGCACAACTGACATTTTAGAGTACAACACAGCAATGTTATATGTGAAATTATGCACTTTAATGAACAATACTTTTGTTGTGGAACTAATGCGTGGTATTGTTACAAAAATGATTCTGCTGGATTGTGGTATTATAGCAGTGATGCATAGTGTATATCTTAAATGGGCTAAAGATAATGCAGCCTTATGGTTGCAAAAAACCCACGCCAAGACCAAACGTTTACTGAAAACTGATATATTAAATCATGCCAAAGAACGGAACATGATTAATCTTGCGACCAAAACAAATAGTGTTTGTTTTTTAGTTCTGGCCCACTGATTCGATAAAGCCCAAGTGTCAAGCAGCCTATCCTGATTGTAATACTGTAAGACATTATCTCTTCTTCAAATTTCATATGCGAGACACACAGGAGGTCCTGGGGACACATTGGGAATTGATAGGAAGCTGAGACATTGCAGACTATGTGGGAGGGCAACCACAGAGTCAGCTGAGCATAATATGTCAATGTGAGAGCCTCAACCTTCTTAGACGTATGACAATACCCGTGCGGATGTGAATATGTATGATACATGGCAAACATCACTGCATGGAAATGATCATAACCTTATGTTCCATATGATGACATGTTATGAACTTGTTTTATCTATTTTAACTGAGTTGTCTGTTGGCACCCTGTTTTAACTAGTTCTATATGTAATCAATTTTATTTGTGGTATCTCTGGTATTTTATGATGAATTGAAGTTAGTATATTGATGTTTTTATATGTAAAGCATGTGTAGCTGTGCACATAATAAATAAATAAATAAATAAATAAATAAAATAAATACATAAATAAAGGCTTTGAACTGGCCTTGTAGAAGCTGCTTGTCTCTGAGAAATAAAGGGAGTATGGCTTTGTTCTGTCTTCTGGTTTCGGTCATGTGATTCAGAGACCTCTCTTTTGTTCTTTTCTCACGTTCATTATAACCTTTTAACAAGCGCCCAATTTACTGTGGCCTTGCTTTCCTGGTGCTGGGCCAGCAAGCCTTTCTTGAAATTCGCCTTGCCATCAGTAATTTCCAACTACGCCACACGCCGAAATCCTCTTCAGCCTGCTTTAAAGTGCATCTTGGAATATCCAGTTTCTGTACATTCCTATATGTATACATTGGCGCATCACTGCAAAACTAGTCACTACGTAGCCTGCCTTTAAGATCACTTTTCCCAACTTGCGTTGCTGCATCTGTACAAGTGTAAACTGTTTTACATATTCTTCATCGTTTCTATAGCATGAGCATCTTCATATCAAGCCTGAAATGTTGCTCATCTTCATCAACTCCTCCTTAGATATTAAAGAACGTTTATGTGCTTTCACCTCATTCATCCTTTCCAAGTGCGTCAGTTCTTACTTTGCATGACGTCATCAGAATGTTCTCCTGTTCAAATGCACATTTCTACTGGCACATTAGTCAGACAGGCACTATTTCTTTGTGCATTTATATAGGGTTTTCTCAATGGGTACCTTGTCTCAAAGGTTTTCTGCGGCATTAGCATTCTTACTGGAACTGCACGTGTCGTCATTTCTGGTTCCCAACATATAGGCAGCATGCGGGTGGAGCTTTGGGTGGGGGTACTTGACTCCACCTCTACAAGCCCATGCTTTATCTAACAGAGCTGGCAATAGCATTTCATATTAGGGCTGGCCTGCAGCTGTTGAAAATCATGGTGTAGCATTGTAGAAATGGTGTTTGGCCTAGTGGGTGTATAATTTGAGGTAACTTCTTTTATTGTTTTATGCGTTTAAGTGTGGGCACAGTAATTTATACTCATCAGAGCAACATACACAAAACATTCCAGTGTCCTATTGTATGGACAGGGGACACATCATACAAAAACAGGCATATATGCTTTTACATAGAGGAGCACCACATAGACAGCATTAACCGACAGGGTGGTGACTTGTGCAGCTCACAAATTATTGCTGCACACATACCACAACACCCGACGGAGCAGACAGGGTGTGCTTTCCCCATCCATTGACACACTGCATGCAAGTAGGAGAGACCTGCAGGAAGAACTCTGGGAATCAACCAGCATCTTCATTGGAGCATCAGCTCATTTAAAAAATGGCAGCTGCATTCGACAAAGAATACGCTCTGTGCAGGCCTGCCTCTGTCTCTCGAACCCATGGATTGGCTGCAAAGTTACCCAAATGTGCCTATCTGGGAGAACCATTTTCTGTTCCAGTGTGACAATGAGTGGGTGGGCATCATGGGAGTTGTAGTTCAAAACATATGTAGAACACAGGTTGCAGACCCCTGCACTAGAACACCCCTTATCTTGCATGATTAAACTCTGAGGAAACGGCTCGAAGACTTGGTTGCGTCTCCAGAAAAAGGTTTAGGAATTCCTCCGTTCTCCGAGACAAGGAGCAGGATTATCATTTTGTCTAACTGAAGATAAGAGAGTTAACTCCGCCCACTATTTGTACAACCTCCATATAAGCAGTGTGCATGCGCACCCGTGGAAGTGCCCATAAGTACCGCTTAGTTGATGGGACCCTAGCTCACAACGCTATTGTGTAGCGGTATGCTGTCTCCACGTGTTGCCTCCTAAATAACATATAAAGGACTTTGTTTTCATAAGATTCAACGTGGTGATTAATATTACTTCTATATTTCTTTTACTCTTGTAGATTATCCTTTTTGTCTAATTGAAGATGAGAGTTAAACTCCAGTTAAACTCCACCCACTATTTGTACAACCTCCATATAAGCAGCGTGCGCACGCACCCGTGGAAGTACCCAGAAGTACCGCTTAGCCGAATGGCCGTGCGGCAAGCAGTGAGAGGTAGCCACTTGTAACTGCTGTTAAGTAACACAAAGCTTGTCAGGCACGTTTTTCATCTGTGAATCCAAGTTTATTAACAACACCTTGCTAAACACATTACTAATTAAGTGCATAGTTAATTATGTCAAAGACCCTACATACACTTAAATTGAACATGGCACCTGTAACTGAAACAACGAGAGTTACCATGCAACTCAGACGTACACCACAAAGACAAATACACTCGCCCACAGTGGCAAAAAAACTCACGGATGTTAACACCCCAGTGCTACGTAGAAAAAGAGCCACTGCGATATTCAACAATTTTGCCACTTGGGCAGCCTTGCCAACGAGCATTCCGACTTACCTAACACCTCTGTCCCGCAAGCATCCCCAATTAAGCTTGTAACTACCAACGAAGACACAATCACCATTGTGATTCCAGACTCTCTCGTTGTAACAGGTTTTACTGGTACTCCGAAAAGTCATATCAGTCCTCCATTCGCTATTGAAAACACATTACACTACAGTGAACCTGTAGCCGTAATAGACTTATCCGTGGCGGTCGACGATCCACATTTGTCTAATCCCTCGGCAGGCTGTGCTGATCAAGAACACCAAAGTTTAGCAGAAAGTATGGAACACAGACAGCTTAGGCCGATCATTCGATCGATAACACTGCTAACATTCATAGCGACTCCCCGTCCAAGGCGTGGTCAGACGCACGAAGGCAACTTCCAGCTGCAAAAAATAATAGTTTATCTCAATCCCCAATTATGTTCGATCATTCTTTACAGAGCTTGTCAGTCCTGTCTATTCCCTTTACACATCCGACTCCTCGTAAACCAAATAACACCTCTTTAATACCTCTCGATTCGCACCCTCTTACGGCTTCCGCTCCGGTGATAGACATTACGCTATCAGCGATGAACACTGCTTTGATTTCTCTATCACGATTGTATGAAACTCTTGAAGCAAAAACCAACCACCAAACAATGCTTATTAACCAACTATTATTGTGTGATTCATCACAGTTTCTGTCTATTCAGAATGGAAGTAAAACAATATTGCTCCAACACACAGACTCAGTAGATAATCACGTTCAATCAACATTGCCAAGGCTGAACATTTTAACTTCAGCTTGGAGAGAACTGTTAAAACCCTAATGTCTGAACAAAAACAGCATCCACTGTATATAGAAAAACAAAAGGCTTGCTCCCAAAGACAACTGCAAGATAGATCACAGAGCAAAGCATTTGACTGGGATCTTAATAAGAAAGAACTGCGTCACTCAGAGAAAGTGTCCATAGTGGGCATGATCACAATGTTGAAACTTCCTAATAAGCATATATAAAAAACAATGTTCATCAGAATCCCATCCATCCCCCTACCACCATCTCATCACGACATGTCGTCCCTCCCCTTACCCCAAGTATGATCTAAATAGAGCCAGGGTTCTCACCATTTTCGGCGATGTTCCAAGTCTTGAAGATATCACATCATCAGACATCCAACAGGTAGAATTTAAAAAATGAAACAGATTTAGCAGTATTTAGATTATGGATCCCATCAGGAGTGGTCTTAAATGCAATTTGGAAGGAAAGAAAAAACATCTATGCCTTAGGTTTTGTAGTTCACCAGGACACTATGCCTTCCGGGTCAGCAATGAACCAAAAAGATCAAGACCCTGCAGTTACATTGTCCACTTACTCTAAGATGGTAACGGTAGAGTCTCAGAAATATTCAGGGATGCTAGAAAATATCAACCTTGAAAATTGGAATAACTTTTGCTTTTGTACTGCTGCACGGGCATAACGACCGTTAAATAACTCTGAGCACCGAATTTGTCCAACGAGCTGGAATACACACGGGTTCACTCACTTGACTGATAAGTCCAACAAGTACTTAAACACAACGGATAAAGTGGCCCTCCAAGAGACGTGGCTCCTAGAAACCACTATGTGGAATGAGGAATGACCACCAGATGGCCTTACACCTTGCAAAACGAGCCGCCAAAGGACGCCCGACATCTGGCCGATTGGTCGCAGTAAAATTTAGCTCTGGCTTAACACTTGAACCTTTGTTAACTCCTAACCATTATATTCAAGTTGTGAAAATACATATATTAGCCAGAACAATTGCTTTCATTAATGTTTACTGGAATCCTGTGGGCATAACCAGCTATAGATTCTTTCAATACCTTGATAAGATCTTTAACCTCATCACTAAATCTCAGAAAATTACATATACTATTTTGGTGCAGGATTTAAATTTACATTCCTTCATGGAGCAGACATTAAAAACTCCTATTTCCCAAGGTTGGTCGTCAGTTATGAAACAGAGGAACATGATATTGAATAATGGAACATTACCAGGTGATATTCTGCCTAAGAACACATGGCGGAGGGGGACTCAAGAATCAGTAAATGATTTTATATATATATATAGCACTTTATGATAATCGGAGGCTGATATGCACTAAAGCACTAGGCACTTTAGTAAGCTGCTAGCACTAGGCACTTTTTTCATGCACTATGCATTTGAAGTACAAAGGCACAAGGCACTTTATTTAAAGAGATTGTGCAGATTGGACCGTGTTGAGGGACTTTTTTAAGGAATTAATGTAATGGATTTGTTGGTTGGACAATTTATACTGAGTGAAAAGTAAATCCTTAAATGATTACTCAATCATGGATTAACGTAGCTTAATTTTGGAGGGATTAAGCCCTGTTCAAAGATGTCCGCCGGCCGTACAACACAATCAAGTCCTTCCTTTATGTTCATGGTCATTGGATCCCCATGTCCCATTTCTATGCCTGCAGGCATGTTTTTGTATTTAAACACTATGGTGACAGCACTTGGTGTTGTAAGCAAGCGGCAAGTAACGCCGCGAAACGCGTCGACTTTTCTGGGAAGCTGCAATGCTGTATTTTAACTAATAAAGAAGCCATTATGGATTTGCTGGTCACGGACTGATTATTTAAGTCTGGTATGAAGGAGAGTGCTCCTCGCATAACTGACATTCAGCCAGTTCTTTTGAATATATATATATATATATATATATATATATATATATATATATATTACAACGGCCACGGTAGTGGGTGTGTATTTATGGTTAAGTTGCTGTTTCCATAGGAAGAGCCTTTTTGGGCGGCGCTAAACTCCGCCCCCTGGACGAATCCACACCACTTGCATAACAAGTATATGCCCACTCTGTTTGGTGAGGTTTAGTCCAGGGGAGAAAAGTTATAGCGGGGCCCAAAACTTTTTTTTTCCCATAGACTGAATTGGGGAAAAACTTTGCGCACGGCTATAGGCCAAACCGCTGGACGGATTTTCGCCAAATTGCGGCAGGAGCAGGGCCTTGGTCCCGAAAGCGTGCTTTTGTAAATTTGTTGACAATCCGTGCAGTACTTTTCTTTAAAACGACAAAAAAGTAGGTCTCACAAAATTAGTGATATCTATGTCCGCTCCGCGGTCACACTTCCCTGTTGGCTCCGTGGACAAGATACCGATTGGCTCTGTCGATTGGCTGCAGTGAGACGTGTTGTGTGTCAGATTGTTTGGATGCGCCTGACATCTTGGATCCGCCGACAGCGCAGCGGCGACCAGCGGCAACATGCTATTTCGAAACCTATTTTGCTGTGTCATAGTGCTTGGGGTGGTTCACACTGTAAGAGATGGGTGAAAAAATGTATTTGTTCAGGCAGTAGGTGTTAATATTGTATTCTCTATGGACGCCTTGTTCGGAATGTTTGCGCGTACAGAAAATGAGGGTTTTAATAGGGGTATTATTTCAGTCCGTGCTGTGCCCAGGAACCTTGAAACTGTTGTAAGGACTTGCGTGGTGTTAGCGGAAATTGAAATTGAGTATGTGTCGTTATTACATTATTTGCTCCTATGGGTGTGCTATTGATTAGTACGCCGCCATGGGTGTGACATGCTGCAGTGGTTGTGGCCAGGGCCTAGAGTCTTGGATGCATGACACTAGGCCATACTTTCAAGACTGTAGGCCCTGGCCACAACCACCTGCAGCATGTCACACCCATGGATACACCTGTAGTATTGATTATCGATTAGATGGTTGTGGGGAGCGTGTACAGTTTTGGCTGCATGGCCGCAGGCCATGCACCTAAGAACAAAATTGTAAGCACTGGAGGTATTAGCCACTGCACACCCATAAATTGTAATAGGTATGGATATACAGGTAGGAGTCTAGCCTCTGGCCAGAACCACTGAAGCATACTACAACTATTGCTGCACCTCTACTACCGTGTGAAAACAAAGAAATTGATATGAGGCTGGGAAGCCCAAAGGAAACACACCAACACAGGTTACAAAGGACATACAAAGTGTTTTATTTAAAAGCTACAACAGTCACCAAAAAGTCAATTGACAAACGGATAGCTATTCGGCTCTCAGAGTAACGTAACAAACTTCAACGAAGGTTCGATGCATTAGTAGAGAGACCGTACATTGGAATACTTGGGCTTTTATACTCTTTATCCAGCCCTGGCCAACCCCTCCGCGGGTTAACCATTCTTAGGACCAGGCCTACGGTTCCTTGCCAGGTCAATCCCATAAGTATGCATTTTGATCAGTTCCGCTGATACAGTTGTTCATTGTCAAGAAATCAGCGTCTGCTCCCTGCTCTATCTAGCGTTATGTCAAAACTACACGTTCCACAATACCAAGACACACGGAGCCGAAGCGTTTCCAGAGTATCAGACAACGCTGGGGTTGCCGTGGAAACGTTGGTTGCCTGAGCACGTTCGTGCACGAGTACGTCATGGCAACGTTCCCCGCAGGGTCACGTGATTAGTTTAAATCTCCGCCCGGCATTCGGAACGCTGCTTCTGAATTTACGATCTCTGGAGCTCACTACTGTGTTCTTGTCTGGCCTGTTATTCTTGGACCCTGTTTTTGTCTCACGGATTGATCTTGAACAACCCTTTAAAACCTTGTATTGGATTTTCCTGTTTACTCGACCTCGGAACGAACGACCATTCTTTTGCCTGGCGTTTTCTGCATTTGACGTCTCGGACCTTTTCCTGCACTTATCACGGAACTCTCTTACTTAGGAAATACTGTCACTCGGAACATTGTTCTTTGGACCTTCTTCATTTCTTTTGGAACTTATCACAAGGAACAGGGATTATTCACGGACATTTCTTTTATTAGGCGTCCGCGTGCCGGCGGATATAGGTTTAGGCTGGATTGTCCCTATTTCCGGAAAAGGTATCATCGGACGAACTTCCTTTCATCTTCCTTTCCACGACAAAGAATATTACACTGTCAAGCACCGAATCTGATATCCTGGTTATCCTCGACCCCTGTCCTGTCTGATTTACTATCCTTGCCCAGAGGTATTCCCTACGTGAGTACGTTGTTTGATCTACATTCATTTGCTTTGTTTATGTCTATTTCATGAACCCAACTCCTGACATTGTGTTCTTTGTCTAGGTAGCTGTGTTCCGAATCATATATCTTCTGGGTAATTCCCCTTCCAAAATAGTCCCTTTGTACTATTGGGAGTTGGATTGTCTGGGAGGTTTCTACGGCTACACTACGCGCTCAACTGCATCCTGGTATTACCAAGTTTTGCGTGGGTGGTTCCTCACATATTCAGAAGCCGTATATCCATTATAATGGAAACTGCCGACGATCCGTTGGCAGCTTTGGTTCATTTGGTTGCTGGTTTACGCGCAGATATGACTGCGGCTCATGATGCCACCCAGCGTCGGATCGACGCCCTTCAGGCCGGTTTGCAGGCGGGTGGTGGTGTTAGCGCCCCTCCTTCTGGTTCTGCCCTTGGAGCAGGCGTTCCTCGACAAGAGAACGCACCTGTGTACATGACGGCCCAGTTTCCCTT
Source organism: Ambystoma mexicanum (assembly GCA_002915635.3). Lineage (NCBI taxonomy): Eukaryota > Metazoa > Chordata > Amphibia > Caudata > Ambystomatidae > Ambystoma > Ambystoma mexicanum. Next base: position 507,274,888 of record CM030323.1, read on the forward strand.
GGCCCCTCTGGAACGTTTCATGGGGGATCCTAAGACTTTCCGCACTTTTATCAACCAATGTAGGCTGCATTTTTTGTGCCGTCCTACGTCTTTCCCTGATGCCACTACCAAGGGGGCTTTTGTGTTATCCTACCTTGGGGGCACGGCAGCGGTCTGGGCAAACCCATTACTGGAACAAGGGAGCCATCTTTTGTACGATTGTGATGCTCTTATCTCTGCTATTTCCTGTGTCTTTGACACACGGTATAAATCCCAAGCCTCGGATTTGGAATTACTCTCTTTACAACAGAAGGATACGTCTTTGTTGTCCTACCTAGCCAAGTTTAACCAACTGGTGGCGGAGACGGATAGGCCTGAGGCAAAGAAAGGGGCTCTGTTTTACAAAGGGTTTCGGACTCTCTCAAGGATGTTTTGTCCACTGTCCCAGTGATTCCTACGGTTTTCGGAGTTGGTTGATCTAGTTCTTCAAATCGATGGCACGGAGGGAGAACGCAAAGGGGAAAAGAGTCTGGTTCCCTATCCTACGCCAGTAGCTGCTGATCAGAGCCATGCTACGCCTGAACCTATGCAGATAGGTACCCTCAGGGCTCCGCTCTCATCTGAAGAAAGAGAGAATCGTAGGAAGAACAACTTATGCTATTACTGTGGCTCCTCAGAACATTTCCTGAGACAGTGCCCCAAAAAACCACGAAAACAGGGAAACTCCAAAGCTCGGCAATAGAGAGAGCCCCTTTGTCGAGTCCCTTTAATACGGGCTCTGATACCATGGTTTTGTTTCCCATAACGGTTGATGTCTGCGCTCCTTCCATTGTTTCTTGTACAGCGGACGCTCGATTGGATTCAGGGGCCACTGGGAATTATGCTGACAGCCAGTTTGTTAAGAATCATGGTATTCCTCTGATTCCCAAGCCTTCGCCTGAACTGGTCAACGCCGTTGACGGCACGAACCTTGTTATCTGGTCTGGTCACAGAACAAACGGTAGATCTCATCATGACTACTTCTTCTGGGCATACTGAGGCCATAGCCTTCGACGTTATTTCAGCACCTCAGTTCAAGTTAATCCTTGGACTACCCTGGCTAAGAAGGCATAATCCGTTAGTGGATTGGGCTAAAGGGACGGTTTCTTTTCATTCTCAATACTGTGCTACGCCTTGTGGGATATCAGGATCCTCGTCTGAGGGACCCAGTACTCATCTCTTGGATTCCGCTCTGGTCATTGGAGCAGTCATGAACCCGGTATTACCTGGGGAGTACCGAGACTTTAAGGACGTATTTGACAAGAGAGGTGCTGAGATTCTACCACCACATCGACAGTATGACTGTCCCATTGATTTGGTTCCTAATGCTTATACCATCTGGTCGTGTCTATTCCTTAACCCACAAGAGGACTTAGTGCTCAAGGAGTATCTGGACAAGTCTTTGGCTTCTGGCTTCATCAGGCCATCACGTTCTCCGGCGGCATCGCCTCTTTTCTTTGTTCCAAAGAAGAAGGCGATTTGCGCCCTTGCATCGACTACCGTGCATTGAACGCTGTCACCATCCGTAATCAATACCAATTCCGATCATCTCGGTTCTTCTAGACCAATTGGGTCTTCTACCATCTTCACCAAATTGGATTTGCGGGGCGCTTATAATTTGGTCAGAATACGGAAGGGTGACGAGTGGAAGACGGCGTTTAAAACCAAGCACGCCTGTATGAGTATTTAGTCATGCCTTTTGGTTTGAGCAATGCCCCGGCTACGTTTCAGTATTTTATTAATGATGTTTTCAGTGATTTACTCAACCACTATGTCATTGTATATCTTGATGATATCCTGATCTACTCACCTGACTATGATACTCATCTTCAACACGTCTCCACGGTGCTACAAAGGCTCCGAGACAATCATCTCTATGCTAAGCTAGAGAAGTGCATCTTCCATGTCCAGCGTGTGGAATTCCTGGGATACGATATCACGAACCAGGGAGTCGGTATGAGCGATTCCAAAGTAAGGGCTGTATTGGACTGGCCTGCTCCTACGTCTATTCAAATCCTT
>CM030323.1:507276944-507323471 GCA_002915635.3 Ambystoma mexicanum
AACACAGGTCCCTTCAGACTCTGTCTGCAGATTTTATTTTTACTCTAACCACTGTCTACGGGAGCTTCACGGTCTACTCAGCCAGATGGCAAAGGACTTGTGATATTGCCGAGGACCTAGAGTTACTTTATGTCGAGGTCAATGGGTGTCTTATCTAATCGATAATCGATAACCATCTATCTCTGCTACCAAGTGTGCTCTGGGACCCCAACCGGCCCATAGAGTCGGGGTTTGCCCAGAAGCACTTTAAGACAAGATAGCAGCACCCTTGAGATGGATGGTGGTGCAGATTAATACTCCAACACCAAATCAATAATGACAACTCGACGGTTTGGCAAAGGGAGTCCATTTAATGACAAGTACAAAAAATGGGGCGTCTCATGAATATCAGCGGATGTGTGATCTTCTTTCTCTCTTCACAACTCCAATGAACTTCATAAAAACCATAACATTTATACTGAAGATTCGTCATCATTGATGTTTAACACTTAAAAGTTGGCATGCACTTCTATTGGTTCAGGAAAGGTAACTTTAATATAGGTGCTATATCTGTATGTGGTAACGGAGTAAAGGGATTGGATAAACACTGTCAGGTGGGACATCTAAGCCCTACCTTCAAAATGGCTACTGTAGACATCACTAAAAGTACGACGTCCATTGGTTCTACTAATATAGGACCTAGATTACTTGGTCCACTGTGATTGGTTGGCACCAACCCCACTCATACTTTTCCACTTTGCTTAGCAGACACAAAATGGTCTCCCAGGTGCAGGGTGCCCCTTAGCTCCCCCGGCCTTTCCTCCAATTATTGTTACAATCAATCATCACTTTAGTGGCCATGTGTCAATTATTTCACTGTGGTTGGCCTCGAGACTGCATCTCCTGTCTGGACAAGTTCTGATATCTTCGCCTGGCCTGCTGCCATGCGTAGGTGTGAAGGTCTCGCTTCTTCTTGCTTGGCTGGTCACGGGATTCAGACACCGTGAATTTGCGTCTTCTTCATGTAATTTGTGTATTTGATTTTCGTTTCACCCACCACCTGCATTCAGTTTCTTATTTTGAACTTTCTGAAGCAGGATATTCTGTTCTTAGCTTCAATTATTTGTAGCTACTGTTCATCTATTCTGCTGATACGACCTTGGCTTTCTTGGCACGATTTTCCTCTGCTGATTTTCGTTCCTGCCGCTTCTTGTCGATTTTGCTAAATATGAAGCTTTCCACGTGTGGCCTTTAGTAAATTTGGTTAATTCTGCTTCTTTTGCAAAGTGGATGTATACTTATATAACATGCTTCCTTTGAGGTAGATATGTATAGGTGGTGCTTGCCGCACTATCTTTCTACTAAGCATAGCAAGCTGCATGATTTTCTTAGCTTTCTTGCGGTTCCACGCATATGTACATGCGTAAACTGGTTGAATATCTTCATCATGCTTACAGCTTAAGCTCCTTACATTTGACATCGTCCTTTCACTTTTAGGTTCACGATGACCCTTGTTCATGGCGTTTCGTCTCTTTACATAATTCTCTGGTTGTCATTTCTTCTATATGTGAGTTAGTCCGGGTTCTCGTGACGTCACCATTCGTCTTCCATCAAGACCTTCTTGATTTCTTCAGGGACGGCACTTAGATGGTCTCCATTTCGTTTCATTTGTTGACATGAGTTTTCTCAATGCGTACCTTACTGTCCATGGTTTCCTTGGTATCGGTACTTCAATAGGCATTGTTCTTCTGATGGCTACTGGAGAGAGCCCCACTGTGGCTCTCTGCTGATTTATTTGCTCATCATACGTCACATATTTTGTCTTGAACGCTCCTGGTACTTCAAAATGGACGTTGGAGTGCGAGGCTGTATGAGACCTCACTCTACACAGGAAAAAAATAAACCCAGAAATCCAGCAAAGCTGCTGGGGGACTCACTAGGTAAGGGGAATTAGCCATTCAGAGAATTCTCCCTAACACTCGCCCCCCCAGACTAAGGGACAGGAGGATTTAATCCACTCCTGGATGAATCTCATTCCTCTAGTCGATGACATACATCCTAGAGAGACCATCAGCATTTTGGTGGTGACACCCTGACCTGTGCTCAATGGTGAAATCAAACCCTTGCAGGCAGATTGACCATCTCAAGTAGTTTTGGGTTTTCCCCTTTCATTTGCATTAACCATCTCAAGGGTTGGTGGTCGTCTGAATGACAAAAGTAGAACCATACAAGTATGGCTAAACTTCTTCAGAGCCCACACAATAGCAAAGCATTCTCTGTCAATGGTTGCCCACCTTGTTTCTGGATTCCTTCAGCTTCCTGCTGATGAAGCAAATGGGTGCTCCCTACCTTTCTCATCCAGTTGACTAAGACTGCACCTATACCTACATTGAAGGCATCTGTCTGCACAATGAAGGGTTGGTGATAATCAGGAGCTCTTAGTACTGAGCTTGCAAAGAGCTTTCTTCAGGTTTTCAAAGGCCTGATTGCACTCCTCTTCCATTTAACCTTTTTAGGGAATTTGTGGAGAGGAGATCACATTCAGAGGAGAAGCTATGGTCCATAGTTCTCTATGAAATTCCTGTAATACCCAGTGAGGCCTAGGAAGGCTCTCACCTGGGTTTGAGTAGTAGTGGTGGCCCAGTTTTGCACAGCTTGTACTTTGCTAGGCAATGGCCTTATTTCACCTCTCCTACCTCATGACCAAGGTAGACCACTTTACTCTGACCAATTTGACATTTACTTGCCTTTATGGTCAGATGGGCCTGCTCAAGAGCCTGCAATACATACCTAAGTGGTCAACATGTTCTTCCAAGTAGGGTGAACACTGCAATGTCATCCAAGTATGCCATGCAGAAGTCCTCCATCCCATTCAGAACTTGATTAACCATCCTTTGGAATGTAGCAGGTGCATTTTTTAATCCAAAAGGCATAACCTTAAACTGGTAGAGGCCAACTGGGGTTGAAAATGCAGTTTTCTCCTTGGCATGGTCTGTCAGGGCTATTTGCCAATAGCCTGACGTAAGGTCAAATGTGCTGAGGTACTTGGCTGCACCAAGTTTATCCACCAACTCATCTGTCCTTGGCAAAGGGTGGGCATCAGTCTTGGTGACTGCATTAAGAGCTCTATAATCCACACAGAATCTAAGTTCTTTAGATCCTGCCTTTGGTACTAACACAACTGGGCTAGACCATGGACTAGTAGAGGGCTCTATTACCCCGAGATCAAGCATCTTGCTTGACCTCTCCTTTGATGTGGTTCTTACATATTTCTGACATTCTGTATCCCCTGCTTTTGACAGGTAACAGTCACCAGTGAGTATCTCATGCTGGCCCAAGGGGCCAAGCCTGGTGAAAGTGAAAACAGGGAGGCAAACTGATTTAACATAAACTTGCACTCCTCCTGTTGCTCAGGTGTCAGATTAGAAGAGAGATTAACTCCTTCTATTTTCTCATCTAAAGGTAGCCTCTGAGGAGGTCAGGTAGAGGTTCACTCTCCTCCTCCTCTTGAGCTGAAGCTAGAAGCAAAGCTCCCACTTCTGGTCTCGAGACATATGCTTTTAAATGGTTGGTGTGAAAGACTCTGGGAGCCTCCTTGGGTCTGCCTAAGTCCACCAGATAGTTCACCTCTCCAGTTTTCCCACAACCTTGAAGGGTCCTATCCATTTGTCCTGCAAGGCCCTCTGCCTTGTTGGCACATAACTAGTACAGCTGGTCTTGAGTGAACTCAACCATGTTGGCCTTCTGGTCATGCCAATGTTTGACCAGAGCCTGACCTGCTTTCAAGTTATCACTTGCTTCTGCCATCATGTGTGACATTCTTCCTCCGGAGACCTATCACATAGTCAGTCACTCTGACTGGCTTGGGGAAGGAGCACTCTCCAACCCCTCCTTAATCAGGGCCAAGGTCCTCTGACTGGATGGCCATAAAGAAGTGCAAAGGGACTATATCCAACTCCCTCCTGAGGGACTTCCCTATAAGCAAAGAGCAGGCATGGCAGCAGAAGGTCCAATTTCCTTAAGGGGTTCTTCTAAAGCACCTATCATGCTCTTCATAGTATGATTAAACTTTCTACCAGTCCATTTGTTTGTGGATGGTAGGCTGTAGAGAACTTGTAAGTGACACCACAGTTTTTCCACATGGCTTGCATGTAGTGGGACATAAAATTGGACCCCCTGTCGGATATCACTTCCTTAGGAAACCCTACTCTGGTAAAAAATACCAAGTAGAGCCTTAGCCACAGCCTGAGCCTAACAGTCCTCATAGAGATATGCCTCAGGATATCTAGTAGCATGGTCTACTACAACCAGGATAAACCTGTTGCCTGAGGAGTGTGGAGGGTCAAGGGACCAACAATGTCAATCCCTACCCTCTCAAATGGAACTCCCACCACTGGGAGAGGCACCAGAGGTGCCACATTCTTGGCTCCACTCTTGCCAGAGGTTTGGCAAGTGTGACAGCTCCTACAGAATTTGTCAACTTCTGAACCCATCTTAGGCCAGTAGAAGTATAAAGAGAGCCTTTCCTTGGTCTTTTGAAACTCAAGTGACCAGCCAAAGGTATCTCATGGGCAACTGTAGGAACTGGAGTCTGTTTTCTAGGGGCACTACAAGTACTTTTGCAGTCCCAGGGATAGACTCTGGTCAGTTCACTGTAGAAGAGGCCATCTTCCCAGTGCAACCTGTATTTCCCAGGCTCTTGCCCTTCAGCCTGAGCTTCTGCCTGGTGGCGAAGACCTTCCAGAGTTGGACATTCTCTCTGTCCCTTACTGAAGTCTGCCCTGTTGGGTCCACCTTCTGCCAGTAAAGACTGCAGCCAGGATGGTCAACAGGTCAAGATCTCCAACTAGAGTAAGGTCTTCTTCCAGATCTGATTCTTCAGTCAATCGATCAACCACACAGGGTTGTACCTCACACTCAGCCTCAGCTGGTGTGGAGGAGTCACAGGTGTGACTTTGGACAATCTTGGGGATGTCCTTGTTGGTAGCACAGGGTGCTATTTGCTTTCTTCTGGAGGTCTTAGGTTTCCCCTTTGCCTCTTTCTTTTTTGAAATAGCAGTGAGCTATGCCTGTGGAGTGGGGGTGATAGTTTCCTCTATCAATTCCCTGGAGAGCCCTCTAAGGTCCTCTCCTTGCAGGCCTAGTGAGCTCCTGTTTCCTTTTACTGGAGGCCTGGGGGTCTTGACACAACTCCAAGAGTTTTCAGATCATTACCCAACAGGACTCTTCCAGGCACTTCACTCTGCACACTAACAGGTATCTTGACAGTCATGTCATTACACTGGATGAGAGCTGGTAACTGGGGAAGCATTTGCACAGGGCCTCCAGCTAACTTGGTGAGGTGTTTGGGTGCCTTAGCAACATCCTCTGCCTTGAAAAATGATTCATCCACCACAGTTATGCTGGCTCCAGTGTCTCTGAATGGCAGGAGTCTCCTGACCATTCACCTGACACTGTCCTTTAATACTCTTTAGTATTATCTGGGATAGAATTATAGACATCTAAATTCTGTTGTTCCACAAACCCAGGGACACTAAAGAAACACTAGCTGAGACTCTCATGGGTTCATCAGCCAGTAGTTGAAAGTTTCCACTTGCCATAGGTACTTCTTCCTCTGGGGAGAAGGCTAAGGAGACAGTGTGGACCCCTGAAGGTTTACCCTTGCATCTGGGATCCCCTTTCACATGGTCAGTTGACCCACAAACATAACATTTACCAAATGTTTTGATGAATGGTGGTTGTTCTGACTCCTTCTGGTTTGGCACCAGGAGGTACACTAGCCTGATTCGGTTTCCCTTGTGGCTTACCCTTGTTTGTTTGGGCCCTCTTTGGATTGGAGGTATTAGAATTCTCCTTGTTATCTTTCTTTGGCTGCTTTCCCTCATCCTTCTTCTGAGTTGCCCCAGAATCCTTGTGAGTAGCCCTGTTGGCAACCCACAAGTCAGCAGCCTTAGCTAACTTCTTTTGATCTATTTCCTTAGAATCAGCCAAGTGCTGTCTGAGCTCAGGAGAGAAGGCATCATAAATTGACTCCAACATAACAAGATTTCTCATTACCTTCATAAGTGTTAACTCTGTAACCCTTAATCCATCCCTCTAAGTTCTTCAAACATTCACTCACCCAGGTAGCCCAAGGGTACCATCATGCTTTTTGAGGGTCCTAAACCTCTTAAGGTACTGGGAAGGGGTCTTCCCAAATCTAGCAATTAAAGCTAGTTTCACACACTCATAATCATCCTATCCACCTCCGCAACTCCATCACAACATCAGATGCAACAGTGGGTAGCCTAGAGAAGAGCCAGGAAGCAACTGATTCCCTGTAATGTCTTGAATCCCATGGTATATCTCAAACATTGCCAACCAATCCAAAATATCAAGCTTAGCCTCATACATACCAACAATTTCTTTAGGCATACGGGTCTCTTAGGACTGGAAGACCTGGAAGACTCTGGGAGAGAAGCATTTCTCAATAGACAACTTTTTCATTTCTAGTGCATGATTCAACTCCATTTCTCTGAGCTTAAGTTCTTGATGCTTTTGTTCAGTTTGAGCATTAATACGTTTGAATTCCAATTCAAGCCTCATCTTTTCTAGAGAAATGAATTCAGGACTGAGTGTAGGACCTGATGGGGTCCCAGTGGACAAAGGTTGAGGTTGCTGAGCAGGTATAGGAGCAGCGAGGCCTACATTGTGAGACACATCTGCCTCATCTAACTCATCATATATATGACACATTATCCTCTTCATCATTTTCCACATTTGCTGGAGGGTTAGGTATTACAGACCCACTCCCCAGACTTTGGTTCTCCAACAACTTTTACATTAATTCTGACTTTTTGCCTTTAACAGAAAGATTCCCATCTCTACACAGATTTTTCAAATGATCAACAGTGTAAGTAAGGTGGGTCTCCTGACTGTATCTTTCCATATCAGACATGATTAAAATTGGTTTTAGTGGTGGTTAGCCTTGTGGTTAGTTGAGCCAAGTTAATAGCAGCACTCTAAGTGTTTATCCTCACCAGTGTACACCAGTGTTAGGCAGAATCATATGCAGTACCCTTTGGCAACACCACATACAATTAAGACTACAAGTGTACGTACAATTTCACCTTTGGTACAAGCCTGTACTACACAGTAAAGTGGTAGTGATGATTGAGCAGCCAGACCTATCTCAAGAGTAAAGTGAGCAGTACAAGAGTTTACACAAAGGACAACAATTACTATGATTCAAGCAAACACTGATTGAAGGTTTCTGAGTGAAAGAATATACATGTATTTACCCTATCAGTTATAAAACAGTCCACTATTATAAAGCAGCAGAAAATCACAATTTTAATACACTACAACAACACCCAATCAATTCTGGACAAGTTAAGCTCAAAATGAAGTGTGAGCAAAATGACACTCCAGCAACTTAAAAGGGGAGGAAAGACAAGGTTATTCAACAATCAAGCAGCAGCAACAAATTATAGGCAGGACAATCTAGTAAAGGCTACTACAACGAGGATTCAAGTCAATAGGCCTGGGCCAATGTTAATGTTCCAGAGTCTTTGCAGAGGATCACACAGTTCAGAGTAGTTCGCAGTTAAGTCTTTGCCAAGAGTTCAAAACGAAGTTGGTTAGAAGAAAAGTTATTCAAAGGAGTAGAGAAGAACAAGCCTTCAGAGAGGCAAAATATTTCAAACACTTTCACCGCGGTTGGACGGAACAAACGACCCAATTTGCACAGTACCTTAAATGGAGAAGAATGCTGTAGCTGAGGCAGTTGTTCCTTGCAGTTCCTGCAGGCTCACGGTTCCTGAAGCGATTGAAATGGTAACAAAAAGGAGGACATCTGGAGAGTCCTGCACTGCCTAGGGATGAAGCCAGCAGCGGAGCCAAACGTTGAATAAAAGGTGTGCTCCTTAAAACCGAAACAGGTTCCGTTCCTCCTGGCTATCCGGTTCACTGCAGCGATGCACAGCAAATTCGAACAGGAGAGGGAGGCCCGCATTTGGTGTTTTGCGAGCTGGTTGGTCCCATCAAGCTCAAGGGAAGAAGATTCCTCTCAGATCTTCTCTGTCGTCGAAGTTTCGGGCAATTCGGACCTATAGCAGGGCTTCACGGGATGTCCAGTAGTTGCAGCAGTCGTCTTCCTTCAGCTTCTCTTCGGTTCTCTCGATCCATTGGTGACTCTGCCTTCTAAGTCTCAGAGACCTGCTTTTAAGCAGTTTCCCCCCATTCACACAGCCTGGCCGTCAATCACACAGCAGGGTGGCTGCCTGGCAGGACAGCCACCTAGCCAATCAAACTAGAGTGTGACTTGGGTCTCCAAGGAGACCCTGTGCAGGGGGCCTCAAACCCCTCCCTCACATCCTCTCCACCCAGACACTCAGGCGTCTAAGGAGGGCTTCTGTGCAGAAGCCCGCCAAAGGACAGCGAACAAAGGAACCAAACCTGGTTCGGTGCGCAGAGTAAAACATGTGAAAGACCTTTATGAAAAGAAATGGCGAATAAACCCGACCGGAACCAAATAAAAATTAAAGGAGTCCAGCGGGTTAGGGTTTGAGGCTACCATCATAGCCTCTTACAGTACCGAGGCTATTTTCATAGCTTGCGGTAGAATAAAAATGGTAGATACCACTGCCACCAGCCAAATCTTAGAGAAAGGGGAATGAAACAATGTTCCATGAAAATCAAACAAAAAGGGTTAACTATTAACCCTTCCCAGTACTCTATGGGAAGATAGGGTGTACTGTGTCTGCAGATTTAAAAAGACTAGTAAAGTCAATGGCAACTTTACATGTTCTGGGAGACAGTAGTCAGTCCCAGAAAATGGAGTTTATAGTTGGAAGTCTAAAAACACAACCCTGTGTCACAGCACTGAAGGTGCTGTGCGACACACATTAAAATGATGATGGCTATGGAATGGGTGAGACTCCATAACCCATGAGCATAAAATGTACAACACACAGCAAAATACATGTAAGAGTGGGAAAAAGGCTCACACTCTTACCAGGTAAAAGAATTAAACCCTAGAAATCCAGCAAAGCTGCTGAGGGACTCAACAGGTAAGAGAAATTAGCCATTCTGGAGAATTCTCTCTAACAGTCACATTAGCTGTAAGAGACACAAAGAGTTTACTCGCCAGCATACTAGGTGAACAGACAAACAATATTTGGAAAAAAGAAGGGTACGGTGCTCCTTTTAATAACTGTTGAGCCCCATATATGGGATGCTCTGAGAAGAGCACACCCAGACCATCCTGACATAGGATCGATCATGGCACTTATCATGCAAGCTGACGAAGTCCCAGTATTATACATTAATTTGATTTACGAAATGTGGAGAGCGGAAACAGGCAAAGCATGGGGTAAACTATACCAATATTTTACCATGTGTCAAGCAGGGGTCTTCCAACGGATTTATAAACATAACTAGAACAAATAGTGGACATTGAAGCGAAAGCATGGGGTGAAATACAGGCACATTTAGTACATTTTTGGAAGCGCAAGCACAAGAAAGCTATTGAAAAGGAACAACAAGCGCAGAAAGCAGAAACAAAGTTAGTACAGAAAAAGCTAGCAAAGGTAAGTATAGGAGGTGTGGTAGTCACGTATGTCACAGATGAACGACAAGATCAGGAACCCCAGCAAGGGAGAACAGGTAATATGGGAAACGATAAAAGAAAACTGGGAGGCTTACAAGAAGCATGAGGAAACTCCCAAAGAAGGTGAAGGGAGGATTTGGTGGTTTAAGACCAAGACGCAGAAGGGCATGTTGGACATGCAGAAAAGTGGGACATGTATAGCGAGAGTGCAGATACAGGCAACCCATGCAACACCATCCAGGCTCACCCCAAAACCAGTATCTAGCCTATGAGTCAATCTATAGGGCAGCAGCCTATGGAGGATATGCCCCCGTGTCCGTGTAGCCACACCATCAAGGTCCACAGCAGATAATTGCCCCCTCGCAGAACCCTTACAGTACCCAACTGGGAATATCACACAGAATACTACACAGCAGGCACATTCCCAAGCAATCACACCACCATGGGAGCAGAACGCACTGCTGCGAGGGACAATAACTCATTACACAGGAGCAGGTTTCCTGGGAGATAAGGCATTCCTGCTACCAAGGACAAAAATGTATTCACAATAGGACAGGAGAACCAACATGTCCAATCCTGTGAATCACCCTGAACCCAGAATTGGAACCTAAGGTGGGAGTGAAGATAGGAGACAGGATATTCACCCTCATTGTAGACAGAGGAGCCACAATGTCCTCTATAAGGGATGGAAGGTTTCCTTTGATCAACAGATGTATGGACACGCAGCGATTCTCTCGGGCTATAACAAAGGTTCAATTTACAGAAGATTTACTCATTAGCGTTGGGTCAGAGGAAATAGTGGCACCATAAATATACAACACTGAGACACCAGTAAACTTACTGGGCAGAGACGTATTGAGTAAACTCAACATGACAATTTCATTCACAGGAGCAGTATTGTCTACATCAGACACGCATTACACCAGAGTACCCACAGTAGTTCAAACACTATGCAGCACTAATGCCATTCGAGCACTGCCATTGCATGAACAGATGTTCATGTATGCAGTGACTGTCCTGATCGGCTGGCTTGCAGGAGTTCAAAACATGATATTTTGCTTGCCAACAGGATTTCTATACAGACCAGATGTCCCCCAACAGAGTGCACCTAGACCAGTGTTCACTCTACACATAGATGCAGTAGTTACCAGGAATAATGCCATCATTCTAACAGGTACAGATGATGAGGGCATGGAATGGCGAAATACTGTTTGAAATGTGCATACCATGCTACAGGATAGTACAACACAGACAGGTACTACAGACAATACTAGTTAAAACAGCACAACCAACATGATTGACTGAGGACTTGGCAACAGTGCCCAGTCGGCTATGGAAAGACAACCCCCGTGATGTAGAGTTATGACCAGCATAGGAGCAGTGAAGATCAAACTCAAACCAGAAGCAATGCTTCCAAGAGTTAAACAATACATACGTACATGACTGTTCAGTGTATGAAGGAGAGCAGGAAGACCACAGCAGGGTGAGTGAAGATGCACTTGAACCGGAGAAGAACTATATGCAGACAAGTCATCAACAATAAATCAGTAGAATGGTCAAAGGCACACATGTAGCAGCAGTGTTGAGGTATACAAAAGAACAGGAAGAGAATACAAGACAGTAATACAAACAAATGATTACCTTCACATTTTTCAAAACAACCAGCAGAACTCATTGCACCCATAGAAGCAATCGAAGCATCATCGGACAATAATGTCAAAATATACATAGATTCAGCATATGTAACATCCACCTCTATCAAGATGTAAGAGGAGATTGGCTGCAGAGTTCAGTCTGTGGCAGTCACTCCAATCCTTCTCTCAGAGACAGGAGTCTCTCTACTGTTTCCAGTCTTTACACGTGGGAGGACCCATAAAACTCCCACCCAGCTGCGGAGCAGCCGCGGAGATGGCTGCAGAGTTGCAGTCTGTGGCAGTCTGTGCACGTCTGAAACGACTGAAATGGCCTCAACATCAGCAGACCCTTCTTCCATGGACATGGCCACGGACAGCGAACCCGCGGAAATAGAGGAGGGCCTACAACATCGCGGTGCACAACTACACCACCTGCTGGGTCTACCTCATAAACATTTAAAAACCCCAACAGCAACAATGGCAAACGCCTGCTTGAAACGGGACCTTCTCGAACAACCTGGGCCAAAAACTTCAAAATCTGCAACAACCTGCCAAAAAACAAGCCTAGAAGAAGCAGAGGACCCGCATCAACAGCTACCTGGAACCACGCCTCCAGCGCTGAATCCGCTGAATCCGGACCCTGAAAGTGTCCCGCTGGCGCTCCCTCGCCCGCGCCAACAAGTTCCTGCTTTGGACACGGACTCCGCCAGCACCCGGCCAGCGCTCCCTCGCCTGCGGCCCCCACCCTCACAGCTCCGGGACCCGATGACCTCCGGAGGGAGGATCGAGGACCGTGAGCGGGGGGGAGGGGCCCGCACCTGTGGGAAGCGCGGATCAGATGCCGCGAGCCAGCCCGGAGGGAGAACGAAGTCCTGCTCCCTCGGCAACGGCCATCCCGGAAATGGCCCCGAGAGAGGCTGCGCATCCGCGGGCCTTCCAGGGGGCAGAACCTGGCTCCATCACTCCTCCCCCTGCAGGATGCGATCAACAGTGGGAAGGGCTCGACGGCCACAAGGCCACGCCCCCCACTGCGGAGGATTTGCAGCCACCTCGTCCGCTACGAAACAGATTAAAAGACCTCTCAGAAGAGCACAGAGGTCCCGAAAGTAATGCAGCATCAACCAAGAAAAACCGAGACACCAACGTGTCATTACAAACTGAAGCTCAAGTGCATTCCAGCAAGCCATCAAAAGTCTCTCCTCGTAACTTGGTAGACGAGCACAGAGCCTCGGGGACCATAGGAAACGAAGACCAGGTCTCAGGCCTGGAAAAGTCTACGCCCCCCCAGCCTACGCCCCTGGCAGGGTTGATAAACAAAAAAAAAACGCAGCAGGAAAGAGGCGGAGTCCCCCGACACAGGAAACTCAAGACCCTCCAGGAAGAAAGTACCCTCAAAACCTGCAAATAAAACACAAAAACGCACAAACAGGCTACAGATGTCAAAAAACAAAGTGGTCAAGCACCAAAAAAATCTGGGGGCTCGGAATCAATAAAGCCATCGGTCGCTACCCTCGTAACCGACTTCTTTCATGCTTTCGCGCCAGAGCCCCACTCCAGACAAACTGACCTTACCGACGAGGAAATACTGGAGGCAATAAAAACCTGCCAACCCCCTGAAAAAGCGAGGAAAATAAACCCGAAAATCCGTGTGTTCAGCCCCAAAACTCTGCAAACGACATACAATCTGCTTCTCCTTCGAACGGGCCCGCAGGAGAAATCAGCAAAGCAAATTGACCCGATTCCACACCGAGTACTGGGCCCCAGCACACATCTAAAAGGGAAAATACGTCAAAACAAACCTCAGAAACCGATCGAGCTATCGTAGCCACAGAAAAGCTCGTCGGGGTGACGCCAACAGCCTCACCCAGGGAAAACTCGGCTCTGGTCAAACTTAAAGCCTCACAAATCCTCAGTAAAGGCTCCTCACATCCAACCAACCGAATCCAAATGCTTTCCCTGAAACCCCAGGGCAGTCAGGGACACAGTCGTCTCAAGATCAAGCCGCCGAAACACAGAGGCCAACCCCCCGCAAACTGAACAAAAGCCTGAAACTCCCTCACACAATGCAGCCTCACCCAGAATAAACAAGGAACGGCCGATTGGCACCCGGCAGGACGGCGCTTCAACCGTTCATCCACTAAAATCATACCTTCCAGGGAGACTCAGTGGTGGCCCACCTGATCTACCTCCTTTGCCTGTAGTAAGACGGATCTTAACCGAGTCCAACTCATTTTCGCCAGAGACCTTCTCTCAATAATGTCAGCTGTCACCATCTCAATGAACCCGTTTACCAAACTATACGAAGGCATAAACGGAAATTTGAAAGACAACACCGCGATGCAAGCAACAATGCTCTCGAAACTAACCTTCCTGGAAGGATACATAATAATGTCAGCTGTCACCATCTCAATGAACCCGTTTACCAAACTATACGAAGGCATAAACAAAAATTTGAAAGACAACACCGCGATGCAAGCAACAATGCTCTCGAAACTAACCTTCCTGGAAGGATACATCACAGCCTTAGACAACAAATTCAAAACCCTAAAGTTGGACATGGAACAAGGCCATAAAGACATGGCAAACCTCCTCACCTCATCCTACTTGGGGGCCAAACAGGGAGGCCAAATCTCTTTAGCACAACCTTCACTTCCACCCTCTAGAACAGTCCCCCACCAGCTATTGGACCTTGGCTCACTAAATTCTGAAACGCAAGAGGTGATTGACATCACAGACGAAACAGCTAACGCTTCGCTTCCCTCGGAACCCCCAGTGAGGGCGGCAGACCCCTCGTATCCCCTGTTTACAGGCACGAGACCAGAAAAACCACCCCCTGGGGGAAAAACCGAAACCCAGAATCCAAACTCAGCGAACCAACCAAGTTTACGTTCATCTAAAAAGAAAGAGAAAGAAAGAAATTTGGCCCTGAGTCCGGCCGCAAACCAAACAACATCAAAAGCATCAAAAGCCTCTCCCAGAACATCAGAGGACTTTCTGGCAGACGAGGTCCTGATGAATATCTCTCAACACCTAGAGGACACTCAAGATACATCACCGGACAAAAGTGGGAAAATGCCCCAACCACCAAATCCGCAGACTCCTTCACTTGAAGGTGATCAAAATGCTAAAAAAGAAAACTTAAAGGAATCGTCAGAAGAGGACTCCCCATACAATTTTACCACCTTGGAAGAGCGTAGGAAAATCCTCCAACGTCGGAAACCCGCTACCTCCCGTAGCCCTTTGAGCTCCCGAGCGGTGTCATTCACATACCCACCAGCTCACGAGGGGTCAACTTGTAAAAAGTCAGCCTCCGGCGCCCAACACAGCCTACAGCCGACGCGATGAACTCAGGACCTCCACCTAAAGTCCAAAGAGGACACACATTTGGAGCCAAAGAAAACCAACAAAAGGGGGCAACACCCGCGACCCCACTTCATTTCAAGGACTGAACAACACCGGAAAAGACATGGCTCCGTGAGGGAGTCCCCCATCAAGCTTGAACAACACGCTGAAAACGACGACATCATACTGAATAGAAGAGGGATTCTCACGCTATTCAGCCTGATCCCAACCCTCCGGAAGATCAAGTCCTCCGATCTAAAAATCATTGACCCATACCACTCTAACGAAAGAGCGAAAGCCTATATCCATCCAGTATCAAAGCACACCAAGACAAAAATTGCAGACGGAACAAACGACCTGGCTGCGCTAGGTTACATTGTGCAAAGGGATCCTCAAAATTCCCAACGTCGGGAGAAGGCTCAACCGGAAAGAAAACCGGATCAAAAGGACAAAACCCCTGAAAAAGAGAAGAAAGCGGAGATACGAAGACCTTCAGAACTCACTCGAACAGTGGTAAACTCATCCTCAAAGCCACATGAGAGCCACCGAGAAAACAAACATGTCAACCCCAGGCACGAAAAGCCGCAAAAGTCCATAGAAGCGACGACTTCGAAGTCTAAACAGCCAAAAGCAGACCTACTCAACTTGACCAAGACCGTGTTTATGGCGCAGAAAAACAGGACAAACATCGGAGCCCCAACAGAGAGCACCTCTACATCCTCAAAATCTGTCGTGAAACTACAGGGGCTGTGGGCCTGGCTCCCAAAGGCCTTATCCCACGCCACAAAATAGCAATCCGCAGGTCGGCCCACTGAGCCCACGGGAAAACAGAAAGTCGACCACTTCATATCTTCACTACATCTTTGCTCATGGAACACGAGAGGACACTTACATCTTACCACAACGGGTGATGCAAACCTAGCCTCATTTGACATCATTTGTCTCCAAGAGACCTGGCTCAGACAAAATCCAGCTATGGATGGATATGATACAATCTTGGCCCCAGCCAATAAAGGAGCCCTAGGTCGGCCGACATCAGGTCTCCTTCTGGCCTGCCGACAGGGAATTGGGCTGACACTCAAGTCCACCCTTCAATCGAATCTCTCAATATTAGCAGTACTACTCGAATGGGCCGAAAAACCTTCCTCCAGTCCATCGCAAATAGCGTTGATTAATACCTACTGGAACCCAGCCACCATCAATCACCAGACCTACCTTTCAATGATGGAAAACCTGGTCGACGAAATTCAAGCAACACGACAGGTCTCTTCAATCATTATCTGTGGGGACTTGAACGCCAAATGCTCCAAGGAAGCGCGAATACTGGATGCATCCTCTCAAACCACAAAGCAGCGAAAAGAGGTTACCTATGGTCTTCCTTGATGTCCTCCAGAAAATTCGATAACCTGAACTTCGTCTTCCAAATGAGAATCGTCTGCTGTCTTGGAACAAGGCTCACTAAACGCGACCATAGATTACATCTACGTATCCAGACCCTCCTGAGCAAAGTACAAACCTTTGAAGTCTGACAGACCACAGCCAGCGACCACAATCAGCTGACGATGTCTCTGGTAAACCACTTCAAGGCGCCTGAACCCTACACCATGGAAGTAGAATCAAACGCCCGTGGAACCGCCTAAATTGACAATCGAGCGGTGAAATCTTTGTTGGCAAATTATACTGGGAAAGAAAGATCCAAGGGCGCAAACAGTGTCGACTATGTACCTCTGCTGTTAAAACACCGGGTGAACTTAAAACAGAAAGCCTCGCCCTCCACATCTCCAAAGCATACTTATGATTCCACCCTGGTGGCAAACCGACGGGAGCTCCAAAAACTCAAAAGACAACTAGGTAACGATCCGTCAAATAAAGAAAAACTAAAATCGGCAATCGTAACCTATAAATCATGGGTGGAAGAACACCGACACCGACTATACCAACAAGACGCGAAAATCATGCTAAAAGCCATCAGTGGCAACAAAGCCAAAGAATTCTGGTCTTTGCGGAAATCTGCGGTGCCTTCAATCAACAACTCTCCAATCAACGCCATGCCGGAGCACAAATGGATCACACACTTCTCTACGGTCTTCCAAGTCCCCGCTCAAACCACCTGCTGGGATATCACAGACCAGATGTCAGCCTGGATCCAACTGGACGACCAACAAGAAATCAGCAACCATATCAAAAAACTGAAGATTTCCAGAGCAGCGGGCCCGGACAGGATCTCAAACATCGACCTGAAAAATAACTGTCAGGAATGGGCAGCGCTGTTAGCTTCCATCTTTCAGGAATGCTCTGAGCAGAAATCCCTGCCGCCGTCCTGGACAAAAGCAATCATCGTTCCCATCTACAAAAAGGGGACATTACTGATCCCCGAAATTACCGTCCGATTGCACTGTTGGACTGCATTGGCAAGTCTTTGGAAGTCTGCTTCTGAACCGCTTTCAATCTTGGGCTGAATCTGCCCCATGTAACGACAAATACCAATCGGGCTTCAAGAAAAACATGGGCACGGCGGCAACATCTTAGCGAGCAGCACTTTGAAAAGCAAAGCCTGGGAAAAAAAATCTCGAATCTTTATCGCCTTCATCGACCTCTCACAGGCGTTTGACCTTGTCGACAGATCTTGCTTATGGGAAAAACTGGAGAGGTGGAGCTGCCCACATGAAATACTACAACCAATCAAAGCCCTCCACACGGACACTTCCCTCAGGGTTCGACTTTCCCAAAGAGGCACCCTATCAGACGAAATTCAGATTGGGTGGGGTAAAACAGGGATGCCCGCTAGCTCGTGCACTGTTTCTTGCATATATCAGCGATTACGGGGACTCAGAAGACCTGGAGCATACTTTTCCACCGGCTCTCGCATCCTCAAAAATAAGCCATCTGTTGTATGCGGATGACTTAATACTCCTGGATCAGACCCAGATCGGCCTCCAGAGACAGCTATCCAACCTCTTGAGCTACACTGCTGAAACAACTTAAAAATAAACCAAGAAAAAACAAAATAATGATACTGGAAGGAGGCCAGAAGAAGAACAAAACCTCTGAAAAATTCAAATGGTTCCTTGAGGGAAAAGAGATCGAGAGGGTCACCGACTATAAATACCTAGGCGTCCAGATTGACCCCTCGAAAAACAAATTATCTATGCAGAGCGCCCTGGAAACCAAGCTAAAGAAATTAGCCTCTCAAGCAAAGGCGATCGACTCAAAATTTGGCAAATTATCGTGCATCCCTGCAATAGACTTTTACAAGAAAAAAGTTGTCCCTTCAAATACCTACGGAGCTGAGGCTAGGCCAACAATCCCAGAAAGAACCTGGCAAAAACTGGAGAGCAAGTTCTGGAAAACGGTCCTGGGTCTTCCAAATTCCACATCCATTGCTGCAATCCGCCGGGAGCTAAGCTTATTGTCACTAACAGCAACAGTCAACCTAAACTCACTCAGGTTATTCAGGAAATGTATCACGGCCGACAGTGAGCAAATCTTTGGCCTGTTGAACAAAGAACTACAAAGTGGCAAAGTCAAAATGCTAACAACTTGGAAAGGCAAAAACATGTCCCTTTTGGACTCACTGATGTGCTCGGAAGCTGACCTCATCACAAATCCTTCGAGAGTTTACAAGAAATTGAAAGAATTGGACTAGATCCAGACTCAAGATCTAGCCACCAGAAAATAAACTCCTTCTTCACCTTCCCCCTCGCTCTCTAAACTAAACGAGCCGATGCAATACCTCCAAAAATTCCCAACAGGGGGCACGAACTACATGCTAAGAACCAGGTTGATCTGCTCAAAACCAACGAGATTTTAAACATCAGAGGCCTATCAGACTCCAACACGTGTCGTCTGTGCAACGCCAAAAAGAATCCATCAGGCACTTACTGCTCTCATGCCCAAAAACCCTAGATCTGAGATCGGCCTACATAAAGCACTTCAGCTCAGAGGAATGTGGGTGGGGACGAAGACATCTGCTGGAAAGACTGATAGGAGGGGATCGAACCTCCTGGCTCCTAGCAACAATCAAAATACTGCAACATACTCTGCAGATGATAGAGGGTTGATGGTCCCACCCTTGTGCAGTTACTGGACTTTTGTTTTTGTTTTCTCTGCGCAACTATCTTATCGTCTTTTTGTAAAGTTCTTAACGAACATACACAAATAAAAAAAACATTAAAAAAAAAGTAAGAGGAGATGGTACATGAAATCAGATGGATCACCAGTTCAGCACAATCCACTATTAGCTAGATTAATAGATGGATTGAAATGTCCACTCCATGTAGCCACTGTAAAGTGTGCAGTGCTCACCAAAGGAAAAGATGCAATTTTGCACGAAAATGCAGCTGCGGATACAGCCAACAAACAGGCAGCTTATATGCCCTTTCCTTTCCAATTGAAAGCAATATGCCTGTAATAAGCAGTGCAACAGGAACAGTTACCAGAACTGTACAGCTTGTTGTCCATTGTGCAAATTACAGAGTTGCAGGAACAAGTGCCAGCTGAGGAGAAAGCACTATGGGTGAAACAAGGATGTACATTATCACCCACAGATATGGAATAACGACAAAAGAGCACAGGTAAAGTAGTGATGCCCCTAGAACCACTAAACGTTGCATTGGAACAGCTTCATCACCCAACACATGCACCTAAGCAGCTCATCGCTGCTGACATCAGTGAGGAATGGTTTGTGCCGAACCTAGCAGAACATGTGGATAGGTTTGTGGCAAATTGACACACATATTACGTGTTCCGCACTGGATACACCATGAAGACTTTAAGGGGTACATTTCCCACCCATCAGGACCCTTCAAGAAACTCAGTGTCCACATTTATGACATGGTGAACAGGTGCAGTACATAGAGGTATATGATTGTGATTATATACCCATTTTCCCATTGGATTGAGACTGGTCCATGTGTGAACACTGATGAAAAATCTGAAGCTACATTTTTTGTCAGAGATATATTTTCAAGGTAGGGGATATGCAGTGTCCTGAGGTATGACAATGGCCCTCATTTTGAAAATGAATTCTTTAATGAGATTGCACAATTACTGGGTATGAAACACAAGCTATGCACAGCATTCCACCCACAAATCAACGTTATTGTCGAGAGACTGAATTGTTTATTGAAGAATAAGTTACAAAAATCTTTGAAACATTAAAAAAGAGCTGGCTTCATTGCCTGCCGTTGACACAGTTCAGTTTACGCAACCAACCAAGCGAGGACCACCACTTGTCACAGCACAAAGTGGTGACAGGTAGGCAGATGCTCACGCCGGCTTCACCAATGCGAACACTGGCAGATGTTCAAAGGAGATCAGACATCCTTAGGCCTGAATTTAAGAATCTGTCAACATGCGCAAAGGTGTCTCATCAGGTGACAACCAAGATACATCAAAGGGCCCAGCGAACCCTTTGATGTACCTCTGTGAAGTTGAAGAATTTTAAGGTGTGGGACTACCTATCTGACAGCGGAAAAGATACCAGCACAGCAACAGATCTCCAACGAGAATCAGATATTGGAACCAGCATCCACAACCAAAGTTGAGTAGAGTAGAGAATATTAAATGTTATTTCGGGAGAGAGTGACCGTTTGCACAAACAAAAACTGAGATGTCGACACAGATATTAGAGACTCAAATAACAAAAGGCAAAAGAATGAAACTGCTGTTTATAGGGATTTTTTGTTTGTTTTTCTCTCTTTTTTCTTATTATGTTATGCAACAAATAACTGTAGGGATTAGAAATAGGTATTGTAATAAGAGTTAAATCATAAATAGAATGGCAATTAGCGGTAACATCATGACCAGACATACAATAAGTATTCAGAAAGTAGGAAGTATAAATGCCAATATTAGAGATGAACATCATTCTGTAGTAAATATCTGGTACAGTGCTATGAAAGCAATTGGCAGGGCCCAGTATAACGATTCATGTTATGTGTTTGGGCTTATTCTGCATGCGGTCGTCACCCCCAGACTGTTCACCCCCGAGAGATACCAGTGCTAGACGCACAGTGCTTGGCACATTTGATACTCTGCAAGTTGCAAGGGCAGTTCCTGGAGACACAGTTCAAATAAGGCTTCGAAGAAACTAACAAAAGTAAATTGTGAAGGGGAAAAAGGAGCAGACTATACAAATGTGCAGTAAGACGCAGATGTACATAAGAAGGAGCCACATATTGGAACAAACAATGGGTTAAGGGGCGAGAAGTATTTAAAGCAAGGACCTGGTAGGAATATGCAGAAGATGTCATCAAGAATGTAGATGGAAAATGCTGAGAAGTCAATAAGGTAACGAGTTTGCAACAACATGAGCAACCAGTAAAAGCACATGTACTCACTTGATCTTCATTTTGTTTCAGAGGCCAAGGAAGCATGCCTGGGGGGTCAGAAAAAGGATGCAACAAAACCATGACCATGACAGCACTGCAAGATAGCACCGCCATGTAATGGACCTGTTCTGACAATGCAGGACTAATGCCTACTTCCAACTACCGTCATCGTGGAACGGGGTGTACTGCCTCATAAACCTGCATGCTCCAGTACGTTTACTAAGTGAAGAGCACCTATCGATTTCAAAAGGAAAACAGCAGTCACCTACTGTGGCCCCAACAGTGCAGAGACAGAATGACTCACAGACATTGTCACGCAGGAGAAAGTCCAATTACTTCAGTAAAGAAGCAGACAAAGCCCTGGAAGTATTGCTTATTTTCCAAAACAGAGAAATTATTTGCATCCATTTTAGCCCCTGGAATACAGGCAGCCACGAATGCCTAATTTCTCCCGATCACACGCTGGAGCCTGGTCCAGCTTTCAAATGCCACCGAGCATGGACTGAACACTGTGTGAGAAGAGATGCAGCTCTCTTGACCTCCTTACGGCAGTGGATGGGGTAATCTGCTGAAATATCCGTAGTACAGGATGTACCTACGTGCCCTCAAATTATCAAGATAATGGATAACTTTCATTTTTAATAATAGCTTTGCACCACCTAAAAATATGGATGGACGATGAAGGAGGAATTCATAAAGAAAACAATTGGTCAACAGAAATATTCTCCGGATGTCAAATTCATTAACAAATGTATGTAGGGTTCAAACATATCCATCCTGATCTTCTTAATTTTAATTTCGAGCATTTACCAAATAGTGAAAGTCTGTTGTGTGTCCAATGGAGATGGTGCAAGATTACTTGCAGTTAAGGTAGGGGATGCCACTAATCTTTGGAAACATGAGAACATCCACACAGACGAGGTACAGAGAAAACCCAAACCAAAAATAGTACAAATAGAGCATCCATCTGTCCCACCACGATCCCTTCGGACACGAAAATTATCTCGAATGGTGTGAAGATCCCACAGGAGATTGAGGTTGCAGTTTTTTAGGATACTGTCCCTGGGATTACGCAAGGGGGGAGAAAATCTGAGAAATGTTAGCAAGATATGGGTCCCAAATACAAATATAATTGGGCACACAAACAAGACTTAAGAGATAAGAAGTTCAAGAGGTAATTTCTTCTGGAAGGAATGAAAGTGGGGACTGTTGGGATGAACGTCATACATCCCCCACGTGAGAGGAAATATAAGTTAAGAAAACCCATAAAACACAAGTCTGAAACCACACTAAAAGCCAAAGGCCCAGACAGCAAGCATATCACACTGTCATTCCCGCCATATCCCTTTGATGAGAGGCAAACAGCAGACAGCACGACACATACATGTATACTTATAGTACAGATGTGTGGAAAGATGGCAGACACATATAGCCAGTAAACACACATTTAGAATCAATGCAGCACAAACAAACACACACAGTAGGCCCCAAGAGATAGGGAGTATTTTAGGCAATAGAGTGAGCATTAATTAGATATAGCAAGTGGTAGCAGATGCAGACAAGATAGATATAACTAATATCCTTTAAGTGGGAACACAGAGTAGGCCTCAAAATAAAGGAAGTTCATAATCCATTTAGATTTTAGTAGGCGTCAGAATCTCATGGATTCTTCCCACAGTTGAAATGCATACAGTTTCAGTTCATAATGAGAAACACCCTGACAAGGTTATCAGCCTTGAACATGGTGTAAATTTGTGCTGCGATTCGTCTTGATTATGAGGGGAAATTCTTTCTCAGGCACAGAACAAGGAAGCATAACCTAATCAGATGTTGCAACTATGAGCAAAGCCTGTGAGGGGAAGCTATAAAATGCTGTGCAGGGATTGATTACGAAAAGAAAGGTGCAGAAATGTCCCACACATCTAACAAATGAAACATATAACTAATAAAGTTTCTGCCCATGTTCTTAGAAACTAACAAATACAAGGCCACAGTTTGATGGGACAAGGTGATGAGACATGCACTGGACAAAGTCACTGGGACAGAGGATGCACACTGCCCCCTGTAGGAAACTATTCACTCAGGAGTCAAGCAAAAGCAAGAGGTAATATCTGCATTTCTTATCAAGAACCTACAAAGGTAGTTAATTAAGATTGTTGAAACTAAGAAATATACCAAGGAATGAAGGAACACAAACCATAGAGGTCCTGGCACTTATTGCATGTATATGTTCAGACCGCACACACCCACACCCAACCATTTATGGAATACACAGTTTAGTCTTGCACATGGACTCAGAGGAAGAGGTCAAGAAACACAGCCCATGAAGTCAGATAGTCATGTCATGAGAAAGGAAATATATGGGATTCATGTTTCCAATAGGAAGTTGCAACATTAACTGCCGGTTGAGCATTCCAAAGGATGTGAACAGTAAGAGTGCCAACCTTTTAGCTCTCATGGGAAAGGATGCAAATTATTCTTTTTTTGCTGACACACTGTTCGCACCTCACAATTCTTTTGGCCACCAATGACCGAAGCAGCCCCCCCAAGGATAACCAGAGGGGCTATACCAATCAGAAATAAAGTTGTTTATGAAACATTTTAGCATGTCTTCTGTCCAATTGAAATCTCTTTGAAACTAAATGAGCCCATCATGAGATCATTACCAAGAGGTAGTCATTAGAATGTTCATTGCGGATAGGAAAGGCCAATATAGCCGAGGCATACATATGGAGCAAAAAAAGCTGACCAATCAGAGAATATGAACTCAAACATATTCTGAAACAATGTTTAAAATGTCTCTCCACTCTTCACTATTTAAGCAGCCATTTTTATGATTTACTTCGAACGACTTGTGGATTGTTCCCAGCTGCCTTTGCATGTAATAAAAAGTATTGTTTTTCTTGCACCTGTGCACCTTTTATTGGCTCATTGAATTAATTGTATATTGTTGATTTCTGGGCCTTAACCTAAACACCTGTCTGGTGGATACATCGGAATCTTGCCTCTAGCATTCCGAATGTGCGATCAGTACACTTCCTGGTTCTCCTGTGTGCCTCATTATAGACAATCTGTGACATTGTACCAGGGGTCCTCACAGGTGTCATCGACCAGGGTAACTGTGGGTAGCCTGAGTCACCTACAACAAATACGATATACAGTGTTACGCATGGCCGTTTGTCTGTCGAGGTACATGTATATTATCCTATTGGGCAGGTGGTGTGCTCATCTGCGCATGTGGATGACACACCATGCATCAATTGGGGTGGAAGGGCATTGGCCTGCAGAACGCACTTGCAGTCATTCACAGTTTGTCCAGCATCATTCATCGTGTGTTTTTGTATGTGCTGACATCACTCCTGCAGTTGTCACTATGGCGATGGCACTAGGCCATGCACTGCTCGATGATGATGCATTTAGCAGGGAATGACTTCTTGGATTGGAAAGGTGCCTTGCTTGGTGTTAATAATTATGCGCCTGCATCTATGCATGCCAGGATGTCCTGTGGAGTTACCTCAGGTCATTATGTGGACTGTGGAAAGTCGATCATGGGCCATTCATTGTATTCTTGGTAATGCATTATGGGACTTGTAATTTGCTTACATTTGTTCTCATTCTGGTCTCCATGTGTGTCTCTGCGCCATGTCATTATCAGATTGACTACTTGCCCACAAGCCAGGTACACTATCCTCTGTCTGTGTTCTTGTAAGCTGTCAGGGTGCTGTTCCTCAATATCATGGTGTTGTGTGTGGCACTGGGAATCGGGTGCAGGAGTGACTGATGGTGAGATTGCATCACATGTCATCTAAATGTTCATGGAATTATTATGTTTCCTGTTCTCCGATATGCCATCACCCCTGCCTGGGGGATGAAGGGAGGGGCACACTAATACCACATGTTTGCAATCCAGTGGTGCAATGATATTGAGGAACTGAGCAATGGGGTCGACACATGCTTTAGCTGCATACAACTGCACCATGGTGGTGGGCAGGGAGATATACTGATGGGCATGTCTCATGAGCGCATCCAAGATTTGCTCCAGCACTTACGAGAATGTTGGCTGGGATATCCTATGCAGCATTCCAATAATGTGCTTGAATCCAACCGTGGCACAGAAGTGAAGGACGGACACCAGCTTTACTGGCAGAGCGGTAGAAGTTCTGTTGTCAATAGTACCCTGGAGGTCAGCCTTGCTCAGGTTCAGCAGATCTGAGATGGCTTGCCGGTCCAAGTGACAGAGTGCTACTAGAGTGCTGTAATTGGCTGTCCGTCAGTGTCCAAGGGATGGGCAGACACGTGGTATGGGTGACCTCTGCCGCACACCTCTGCTGCTTCTTTGTAGTGCCTGTCTCCTTCATTGCTGAGGCCTTACATACCATTATAGCTCGATGAATAGTAGCAGGCTGTGGATCCCAGAGTTTACATCTGGTTGCGACAGCATGCTGCTTGAATATGTATTTGAGTCAGGCGTGGGCCTTATGTTCTTCTCCTGAGTGGATTGGGTGCACCTGGGACTTGATTTCCATCACATATATGCACTGTGTTTTGGGCAGAATTGCCGCAAGTTTTCAGCAGTATTTCAGTAGTATTTTAACCATGGAAATACCATTTTTGTTTCTGGTGCAAATTCCATCTACGAAATTGGCCCTGGTGCTAATTCCGCCATATCTCCGCGTAAATTCCGCTGGTGTAATTCCACCGGCGGAATATGTACCAATTTTCTGGGAGGGATAATACAGTGGAGTTGCTACTGTTTGTCTTTCAGTTTAAATTTGGGATTTTAATATTTTTGTTCAGGATTGTTTGAAGGTACCTTCAAAACTGCAGAAAGAGCACCTCAAATGTAAACAGTATTACCTGTAGAGAAGTACACGTTCTACTAATGATTGTGTTGAAAATGTCATTATAGCCTAGAAGTATACAACACTGAGTAGACAATATTGATGAACAATTATATAAACCTGAATAGCCTTTGAACAAAGTCATCAAAATTAAGAATCTAGACCTGCATGTAACTGAAGCAGTGTTTTGGATACAAAAAGACAAATTAAAATGAAGGACAGAAGCAATTTGATGATCAGAAACGGACACACCCACTAATTTCATTTGAAAGACAAAATAGAATAAATGAAGTCCACAAAGGAATGCTTTACCATAACGTTTTTGCAATCTATGGAAAACTGTAAAACAAAAGCAGATTTCTCTTCAGCGATTCAAATGAAGACAGAAGTTGGAATTTCTAATTCACAAAGACTTCCGTCTAAAGAGGAAGTAGTATATTTTATTTTTGAATCACTTGAGGGGTTGAGCAAATTAGGAAAATAACTCTTGCAAAAATATCAGTCTTTTAATAAAATAAACACTTCAATTCTCTGCATAATCTTTACTTCGCACACAGAACTATTTGTATTCAAATCTAACTTTTGTTATTACTCGATAAGAGAGAGGTTTTGAAGAAATAAATAATGTAATCAGTGAATGTGAAGAAATGAAGCAGTTTTTACAAACAAAAGAAATGGGTCAAGGAATATTTTCTTCAGTCTTGACAGATCCTCTCCTTCAGTGGAAGTGTTCTTCTTTGTGCAACATATGCCCACAATCATGTAGACATTTGAACGTTCTTCTATCTTCTTTCACAAAAATGGTAAAAAATAAATATATTTTAAAATGCTATGGGAAAACGATCAGTACGAGGAGGGTTTTCAATTTACAGGTCTACAAGGTTGTTCTTTGACTTGCTTTGGAACAGGAAAATTGACTAGTCAACACCATCATAAACATATGTTGACTGTGCATGATTCCAAAATTCACTATCTTCATGTTAAAAAGCATGCCTGCAACACAGCATCCTTGTCTCTTGCACTTATAATTAAGTGGTAAATACTACACCATAGATGTAGTGATGTCTACTATTGAATCTCTTCAGGACTCACATTTTATGTTCAGTCTTCTATGAACATTTTAAACATTACAGGTGGAAATCAAGATCCAAGTAATTCATCTCTAAAAGTGTTGGCAAGGGAAGAGCTGCATTTGAGTCTGTTGGCACCAAAAATCCTGAGAATGCCTGTGTTTCTAGTCAACGCACATCCTAAAGATCACAGCTACAGTAAGTGTATGTTGCTCAGAAAGTAGAAGAAGGAAGACACAATGCTTGGAAAACTCCTTATATTTAGTTTCACAAAGTGCCTATACCATCAAAAAATATTTTAAGCATCATGGATGAACAGGTTGTTCCTGTACTGTTTGAAAACATGAATATGTGTACAGTGATTGTTTTTTTTAAAACAGTTTAATCCATTTCACGCTTTAGTTAAACTAGAAACTAAATCTTCCAATTTGCATTGAAAGGAACAAGTAAAGGGAGTGATGGAAAAACTGGTGTAATTGCCACTGATTGAAGGAAAATATTCAGAGTCTGATTATCAAACATAAATTGTTTTAGTGAATAATAGTTTCCTGAAAAAGATGTTTAAAAAATGTAGGATCTCATTGATGTTAGGAAAGTAAACATAGAGTTTGAATATTTGGCAAAAGAAAATTATAATATGCAAAATGAAAAAGAGATTTTTCTGCTTCGTGTACCTTTTGGAGAGATGTATTTATTTATTTTAAATTGTATAATGCGCCACTCACCCATAGGTCTCAGGGCGTACATGAAAACACAGACAGATAGACAACAGGGTCAGAAAAGAGCAGAGAGGAGAGGTTCCGTTATGCCAGGTTAAAGAGGTGAGTCTTAATTATTTTCTTGAAGTCCGAGAGAGAAATTATCTTTCTCAGGTCGGGAGGGAGTGCATTGCAAGCCAAGCGGGCTTGAACATTAAAGGAGGTACCACAAACCCCTTTCAGTTTCAATTTAGGTTGTTGGATGCTAGCCTGATCAGCCGATCAGAGCGAATGGCAGGGTTGGTAGACCTTGGTGCATTCACAGAGATAGGCAGGGGCCTGAAGATTCAGGTATTTGTGACTCGTGTGTAATCTGATGTTTCACAGGGAGCCAGTGAAGCTCCCTCCTCGCATGGGTGATGTGAACTCTTCTGGCTAGACGCTTAGTAGCCCTGATGGGCCCATTGTGAATCACCTAGAGTGCTGCCAAGTTTGCTGGGAGGTGCCCAGAAACAGACTATTACAGTAATCCTGGTGTGAATTAACCAGCGCTGATGCAAGGAGGGACATGTTCCCAGGAGAAGAATGGGCGGATGTGGCTCAGAAGTTTATCAATATAGCCACAAGATGCCCAGAGGAGGGTAACATAGGGTTTCATGCTGAGTTCGGCATCAAGCATAACCCCTAGGGTCCTTAGACTTTTTGCCACTGCAATGATGCAACCAGCTATGTTAAAGCTTTGAAAATCTGCAGGTAGCTTTTTCAACCAAGGCACTGAGGCAATAATCAGGAGCTTTTTGTTCAGAACCAACGCATTGGTTGCCACCCAGCCCATATTAATGGTTGCCGTGTCTTGTTTGAATACCCGAGAGCTTCAGGACAACCTGGGCGTTGTCAGCATAATTGGCATACTGCACACCCAGGTCGTCGAGAAGTGTCAAGAAGGACAGGAGGTAAATGTTAAAGAGAGTCAGCGAAATACAGGACCCCTGTAGTACCCAACAAGAGATGGCCTCAGCAATGGAACCAGCATCATTGTCTGCGACCCTAGCATTGCAGGGTCGCAGGAAGGATGCGACCAATCGAACAGCAGCCTCGGAGAATCCTGCTACCTCTCGCAGCCTAGTGACCAAGAGGGAGTGATCCACAAGGTCAAAGACCGCAGAGAGGTCCAGCAGCATCAACAAGACGGGGTGACCATCATTCATGATGAGAGAGAGATTGGATTTCAAATCAAGACGGGCAGTGTCTGTGCCATGTCTGACTCTGAAGCTAGACTGGCGTGGGCCGAGAATATTGTTTTCCTCAATATAGCAATATAGCTCTGAACTTGTAAGAAGGCTGCTCGGTCCAACACTTTAAACAGAAAAGGCACCTTAGTAATGGGGCGATAGTTCCCAGCTTTAAAATTATCGAGACTGCTTTTTTTGAGAAGTGGCGTGATCCAGGCTTCCTTCAGAAACTGAGGCCCCAGGCCCTCGGCAAAGGATAAATTTACCAGCTTAGTAACCCAAGGGACTAAAATGTCCTAGAAGTCTTTAAACACCCTTGAGAGACAAATGTCCCCATGGCAGACAGTTGGATTCAGGGAGCTTATGATTTGTGAAACGTCAACCTCAGAGCAGGGAGAGAAGGGGAACTCATTGATTTTAAGGGCTTGGGTGGGCCTAGGGTTGGACCCAGGGAAGGAAATATCCACTGCAGAAAGGCTTCCTATCGGCACAAATGGCCCCCTGGTGTTTAAGATTTTTTTGCTTGAATTCATTGTGAATTGCCTGACACCATTTTCAATCCTTAGTGGGAGTTAGTCCCACGACTGACTTGCCTTAAAATCCGTTCAGGATTGAAAAAAATCTCTCTAGAGCTGGACTTGGTCTGTGAGATCCTGTTGTTGAAAGTGCAGGTTTTGGCAGCCATGATACCTGCCTTTAGGTGTTGTGCCACTTGTTTGTACAGGGCAAGCGTGAGTGGCAAGGGTG
Source organism: Ambystoma mexicanum (assembly GCA_002915635.3). NCBI lineage: Eukaryota > Metazoa > Chordata > Amphibia > Caudata > Ambystomatidae > Ambystoma > Ambystoma mexicanum. Next base: position 507,306,409 of record CM030323.1, read on the forward strand.
ATTTATGCCAATTTCTTTCTGCTACCCTTTCCAATCCAGAATATCTTTGTTAAACCGGGTTTGATTACTCTAGTTAGTGAGGGGCAAGAACGTTAACCTCTTCATTCAAGGTATCCATAAGAAAGGTGGCCAAGAGCGTTTTCAGTGAATTTCAGCAGCTTAAGCTGACAGTTTGCATTGGAATTGTGACAGTCACACATTACCTTCCTGTGAGGTCATGGAAATACTCTTGGACGTTGCCAAATGGGACAAGGACAAGATGAACTAATCGGTTTATGGAAGAAAACTCTAGGGGATTAATGTTTCCCAATGCATTTTCCCACTGGAAAAGGTGGAAAATTGGATGATTGTGAAATAGTTATTCTTCAAAATATAGTTCACAATAATGTATTCTGAGGACTCCAGATTCATGACAAACATAGAATAGTTTTTTCCAATTACTGTGTAAAATTGAATTTTAAATTCTTTGCAAATAAGTGGCTAAAATATGACTTCCAAAGAGATGTTGGAAACAGTAAAAGAAAAGGATGGGGTTTGTAATCTAAGATGACCAGCACCCAAGCAGCATGCATGGTACTAAAGAGTATTACGTTGGATGACAGTCAAGGGTGCGATCTATGGTGCAAAACTTGGGTGCGCCCACTTGGTTTGTGACTTTAAGGTGCACAGTGTATGCGTCTGGGATGATCTTCAAATTGAATTTAATTTGGGAAAGTCGCCAAACAACGAAAAGGGACCGCAGATGATATCAGGTGAAATGTGTATTAAGCACCCTATTCTCATCTTCTGTTTGTTTCACCATTAATTCTTAGCCATGCCTCATTTTATTTGCAGTAACGGAAATGCTCTATTAAGCGCAGACAGACACTTTTTTTAAAGAAAGAATTACCCAGCTTGTGGAGCACCCCACATTCATAGACTGTTGTGGGTAAAAGATTCTCCAAAGTTTGGAAATGATTATACCGCTCTGTTAACTATCTATAGAAAAGCGTGTGATACTTTATTCCTCCAGAAGTCAATAATGAAGAGTTATGAGCACCTGCACCACAACTTCAGACCCAAGAGTGTGACAAATATTGCATTAAGAAATATGAGTACAGGCACATTTTATGCAAAGAGTAGGTTTATTTTTTCAAGGCCTATACGTGCAGCTAGTCCTTTTATATTTTGTCCTGGTTTACACATAAACCTTTACAAAAAATGTAACAACTTAAGAAATATCCATTCAAATTTTACAAATCTAATCAAAGCCATAATTAAGGAATTTTGATGTCCAGCAATTAAACGAGCCCATATAAATTCAGATGCAATCAACGATAATTCAAAGGCACATTTTCCCAGTATCCTAGATTTTAGTTCCTGAGTGTTTTCACTACCTAGAATCAGATTTGTTATTGGCTCTTTTTGAATTGATTTACATAATCTACAGGTGCATTTCTCAAAATCTGTGTGTTTCCTAGGTCCCAATGCTTCCATCATCGGGACCACGTTTAGACAAAGTCTCATATATATCACCCTGCTCTTCTAATAAGGGAATTCTATGGTATATGTAGGGAGATACCAACCTTCTGCATTTTTGAATATTCTCTCTATAGACTGTAAGAGTAAATCTGTGTCTCTGCCTTGCTCCAATACATTTCCAACAATTTCTTTTTGCCCTTCTTTGGATTTCTATTCAATTGTGAAGCATCTGCTCTGATTTTTGCAAGAAGGATTTCATTCATCTTTGCAAGGTTATTTATAAATGGTATGGGCTTAGCTTTGGCTATTCTTTGCAGATTGCAAAACAGGGAATTTTAAGGGGATCCCGAATATTTGAATATAAGTTGTTTTCTCGATCGTGTATAACTTTTCACCAAATTCATATCTCAAGATAGAAATAGCTAGAGACTATAGTATCTGCAGAACTGCTTTCCAAATCAAGCTCTCTAATTTAGAGAATACAGCCCACTTTGTATATGTTCTTAATGTGGGGTCCATATTCATTCTATATAAATGTATCAGTGTTAAGGGGTTTACATTTTCCTCTTAACTTCTCCCCAAAAGCACAAACAGACTTTGAATGTGATAGATTAAAGTACAAATATGTCAGTTCCTTAGCTGCTTTTAGCAGAAAATTAATGATAGGCCAAACACATTTATTTTGTCATTTCCTTCATGTAAAAGTGAGAATATTAGACTTACTTGGGTTAGTCACAAGATTATTCATGCTCTCATATATTGTGCCATTGTTCATTTGTATTAAAGGCTGATGGGTATCGGATACAAAAATGAAGTCATCGGCCTACGTGGGCCAATTCAACTTCACATGGCCAATTTGAACAAGAGAGCACTGGCTGCCATCCCACATATCAAAACTATCTGAGATGTTTTACATTAAACAAGGAATGATGCCAACACACATCCCTGATGAAAACCTAAGACCATTTGAATAGACCTGGATAGATCTCTCGAGGGCTTACTAGCATTTTGAATTTTTGTTGTTGTTGCTTTTATTGGTTAAAAAGAGACAGTTTAACCTTTAACAAAGATAAAAAAAGAACACATTTTTAAAACTACCACATAAACCAATAACCAAAAGAAATATATAAAAATCCTATCAAATAACAATAAACTTTCTTCCTACCACATACAATCAATTGCAAGGGAGGAAAGAAGAACATCAAAAATAAAAAGATGAATTATTAATCAATCATCAATAAACAATAACCATTCCTCCTACCATACATTTCATCATCTCACTTTCGACTAATTCAATAAAGCCATTTATATTTCACAGAATACAAAATCGCATTCATATCTTCCAACAGTCGATTGGGTTCTGGATTTTTCTAACTAGTGTCAATATTTTCCATTGCCAGAAGAGATGTCACACCCAACTCATATGGAATTAGGTCTATTGGAAATGATTTAGGGACCTGTAACACATTACGCCAAACCTGGGCTTCCAAGTATGGCAATACCTCAAGGTGTTGCAGGGGGTATACCTCCAAGCCATATAATACCTTTGGGATAATATTCCCCTCATATTAATTAATTGCAGCTTTTTCAGAGTAGGTCTCAAATCTGACATCAGCCCTCTTAAATTGATTTGTCAGCGGGATTATCTTCTCCCGTAGCCAAGTTTTTAACCTCAATAGCGATGGATTTTGCAGGATACTAAAGCCCAGATATGTTACCGACTCCACCCTCAAGACGGGTTCTGAATCAATATGCCAATTGAAAAAAATGTGTGTGCACCCCTTTGCAAATTGCAATCTGCAAGTCTTTTTGCATTTATCGATAGACAGTGGTCATGCATATATACACTAAAGATGTTTAACAGTCTCTGCCGACCAATCAGGGAGCAATCAAAGAAGATGAAATCGTCCGCATTGGACATCCACACCGGCTGTGTATTGTGTATAGCTAGAGAAATCAACGTCTTGGGACCCAAAAAGTCACCAACATAAGCCAGATAGAGGTTAAACAGGCAGGGGCAAGCACGTACCTTTGCCTGCCCCCCTAAATGTCGATACTGACCTTGAAAGACTAACCGCACCATCTAGGCGGACATAGACCTCCAAATGGGGGCAGAGTCCCATGATCAATTTCAATAAACCCATGGGAATTCCCCAGTCCCTCAGCTTACCCCACAGAAGTCCTTGATTTACGGCATCAAAGGCTGATGAAGGCCATAAAGACAGAGGAATGCTTCCCATCCCACGCCATATTTTGAACCATCTTCACTATCAGCCCATTCAGAGCTGTACACTGAGCTCTTTGAAAGTCAATCTGCCACTTGGTCGGTTTGCCGATTGAATTTTACAAAACATTTGGTGAGGCTTTGATCCCAAAATTATGTTGTTTATATAATCAGTTTCTTTCCAATGGGAGGTTATTTCCTTCAATGAGAGAAGCAGTCATCACACTGATACCTAAGCAATGGAAAGATTCTACCAATTGTGGTAGTTATCGGCAAAATGTGAACATAAACATTTTTACTAAAATAATGGCCATTATACTGCAAAAGTACACGGTGGAGTTGATAGATTGCTCAGAAGTTGGCTTTATGTATAAGAGGAATGGGTATGACAATATTAGAACTTTACTGAATATAATTGGTCTGTCAGGTATGGTAGTGGATGAAATTCTGCTTGTATTTTTCGATGCTGAAAAGGCATTTGATCGTGTTAGCTGGTCGTTTTTGAATTATACTTTAATCAAAAGGGGTTTTGGCCCACCATTTTTGAATGTGATTGGGGCTTTACAATATGATATCTCGGCTAAAATATGGGTAAATGAGATCATGTCTCGATCCTTCAGATTGTGTAGGGGTACTAGACAAGGTTGTCCGCTTTCCCCCTTTCTGTTCAATTTAGCTCTTGAGCCGTTGCTTGCATATATTAGGCAGGAATGAAGTATCTGCGGATGGAAATTGAAAGATATTGAAATAAAGGTGTTGGCATATGCTGATGATCTCACAGTGATCTTGTCGAATCCGGCTGAAAGTTGGATTCTTCTTCAGGAGATGTTACTGGAAGTGGGACGATTATCAGGTTATAGAGTGAATTGGGGAAAAACAGTGGTTTTTCCGTTGAAGATGAATCCGCTGAGTAGAAGGCTGTTGGATTGGGACTGTCAGTGGGCTGATGTTTCAGTGAAGTATTTAGGTGTTTATTTGGTGCGGGATATTAGGAAGACGGTTAACTTTAATGTGGACAAATTGAAGGACACTTTATTGATTGATATACGTAAATGGGAACGACTGACTTTAAATCTTTGGGCTAAAATCAATGCTGTCAAAATGTTATTACTTCCAAAAGTTTGCTATTGCATACAATCCATTCCCCTAAAGTTCACGAAGATGGCATTGAAACGTTTTGATAAAGGTTTTATGGATTTCTTGTGGGGAGCGGGTAGGAGACCGACGATTCCCCGGTTTATTTTAATTGGTAGTGTTAGAGATGGTGGTTTTGGTTATCCAGTTTTGGAAAATTATTATAATGGATTTCTTTTAAAGAAAGCTTCCTATTATTTTAGGGAGGAAGGGGGTTTGGATCCCTTTTGGCTTCAGATGGAAAAAGAGAAGTTAAATTCATTCCCCTTGGACTGCTTGTATTCCTATGGGAAGCTGCAGAATTCTGGTTTCAGGATAGAGGCTCTAGCGGCTACGAAATCTACTTTGGTTACTTTGATTCGAGGGAATGGACAGAACTTAATTTTTAGAATTCTGTTTCTATTTGGTCAAATCCCGGATTGCAAATTGAAAACAAAATGCTACACGGGAGGGAGTGGGCTAATAGAGGTATTTTGAAAATTGGAGATGTGTGGAAAGACAACAGAATGATTCCGTTTACAGACTTAGTAGAACAATATGTATTAGGTTATAGGGAAATTGAGAGATATAGGTCACGCTTGATATTGGAGAGACAACACTTATTAAGTGAACCAATAAGTGACAAGCCCCAATTGTGTGTATTGTTTAATGCTGTTCCAAATGTGGTTTCTACATTTACCAAAATTATACTGATGCAGGTGTGTATGCGGGATTCCTGGGAGAAATTACGGAATAAATGGGGGAATGAGTTGGGAAGGGGTACATTCATCAGCGCATTTTGGGACGTATCTATTGGACGCCAGTGAAAATGAAAGAGAGTGGTTTGATAGAGTCAGACTTATGTTGGGGGGGCTCTCAATCAGTGGGGACTTATTTACATATTCTTTGGGAGTGTGATAGATTGCTGAATTTTTGGAAGGAGGTCATTGATTGGGTTGATCTGGTGATAGGTAGGTCGTTTCCTCAAACTTTCTTGTCAGCAGTTTTCCTCTCAAATGAGGGTCGGTGTCTTGAGGTCTGTGGGGCGTCTGATTGGATTGATAAGGGCGTTGTTAATGGCAATAAAACATATTATGAAAGTTTGGAAGTCACGTAAGAAACCTCATACTGATAGTTGGATGGTGGATATGCACACGCTTTCAAAGTATGAAAAGTCACAGGCATCTAGGCTTCATAGAGAAACTGAATATTGTGAGAATTGGGATTCCTTTAATGATCTATTTGAGTGAGGTATAGAGTTAATTGGTTTTGGTGGATTGTGGGGATTGGGTGGGGTTGATTTGCTGGGTTTTGTTTATAGTTTTTGTTTGTGTGTGAGTGCGGTTTGTGTTGTCAAAGTTCAATTAGAGTGTGAGGGGGTACTTTAAAATGAGGTTTTACTATTAAATGATAGATATTATTTTAACTAAAGAAATGTTCTGTAATTTGTAACTGACTCTCACCAATATGTTTTTGTTGTGATTTCTGATTTAAAATTAAATAAAGTTGATAAAAAAATAATCTGCCACTTGGTCAATTGGCCTGAAGATACTGCCCACGTCTCTAGATGTGACAGCAGGATTCGCCCAAAGATCTTGCTGTCAACATCCAGAAGAGCTATGGGTTGGTAATTTAGGGGGGAAGTTTGAGGACCTTTCTTATATATTGGTAATATGTGGGATTTTATGAAAGAGGGGTTCAAGAGCAGTTGCCCATAGGCCCGGGCCACTCTTCAATAGGAAGTTTGACAATTTATTAGGGCCCTGGGCCTTTGAAGAGCTACTCCTCCAGATCTTATCTCAAATTACCTCCATCGAGAAGAGTGCTGGATCTATTTTGGCCGCAACATCCTCCATCGAGGCACCCTGATCCACCACATTTAGGACTGCTGCGAATGTTATGTTATGTTATTTTTCATTTATATAGCGCTCTATATATCATTTGTATGACCTCAAAGCACTGGTAGGTTGAACACCCTCTGGGACCATAGTCCAGGTCAGTTGAAAGAGTAGTGTCGAAGGGTGCTTGGGTGCACCAGTTAAGTGTGCAGCTGATGTAGTTGCTTGATGGTAGCTGCATTCTAGCATTAGGTGTGGTGGTAGTGGTATGGGTTCAATGTGTGCAGTATGGCCAGTGGACACCAAGACTGGGTTCTGGCTGCGTTAGGCCTGTGGGATGCTTATGTGTGCAGCTAGGCTGGTTTTCCGTGGGATGTAGCTGCATTTTATTAGAATGATGAGGTGTTTAGGGGATAGTGTTTGTATGTGGCCAGCTAGGCCGAATTGATCGTGGGGTGTAGCTGCACTCTAATTGTGTGATGGTGTAGAGTAGAGAGTAAGCATAGTGATATGATAAATGATGGTTCATCCACACAGTGCCCACACAAAATGCACTTCAAGCGCTCTACGAAAAGGGAGGGAACAAGGGAGTACACAAAGACACTCTCACAGGCCATGAACAGCAAGAAAGTGAAGACCACTGCACTCGGCTTAGCGACACCCGGACAGTGCAAGTGCTAGACACAGACAGGAGGGAACGGTACATGGGACTGGATGGGCTGGGTCCCATATCGACATCGCGGGGGACCAGGGGTTTTGGGGGCATACAGCAACAGGATCGAGGCCTGAAGGTGCTGGGGGCACATGCCATAGCGACATCGTGGGGGACCAAGGGATTTGGGGGCATACAGCAACAGCATCGAGGGCTAGAGGATGCTGGGGGCACAGGGCATAGCGACATCACGGGGGACCAGGGGGTTTGGGGGCATACAGCAACAGCATCGAGGGCTAGAGGATGCTGGGGGCACAGGGCATAATGACATCGCAGGGGACCAGGGTGTTTGGGGGCATACAGCAACAGGATTGAGACCAGAGGGTGCTGGGGGCACAGCGAGACATCACGGGACCAGAGGGGGTGGGGGTACACAGCAACATCAGGGGGACCAGAGGGGGTTGGGGCATACAAGGACAGCATGGGCTATGAGAGCGGGGTGGGGGCGCAGTGATGAGACAGGAACCAGAGGGTCTGGGCACTAGAGTGAAACATGGGGGCCTGAGGGGTTGTGGGTACACAGTGACATCAAGGGAAAACGAGATGCTAGCGGCAAACAGGGACATCACGAGAGACCAGGGGGCCGGGGGTAGAGAAGAAAAGTATCCAACCCATTCTGACTCCGGCATTTACCTGCATTCCTCTCTTGTTAGAGTTCACGCTATTCAGGAGCTGCCTAAAAATCTGCATTTTGTGATTGTCACAGAGATGCATCTGGAGCTTCAAGAACCCTACTAGGATGTGCCACCCATTTAAATCATTTTGTATATTTGCACTGCCAACCCTGTCGAAAGCTGATTAGAGGTCAATACAAGCCACATAAGCCAATTGCTTGTCAAGACCACTAAAATCTTCACGTAAAATCGATAGGATTATTCCATTCAGAGTTGTCCCCATATGTCTCCTAAATCCCACTTGATATTTAGACAGCCTTCCTGATGAGTTTGCCCATTGTTCTAGATCTCTCAAAATGAATGTGGCAGACATCTTGCTTGAAGTGTCTATTAATGCTATTTGGTGACAGTTGCTTGCAATTGTTCTATCACCCCTTTTAAAGATGGCTGCCACATATGCTAATGGTCACAGTGAAGGAAGATATAAAATGATTTATTATGTTGGAAAAAAGAATCATCATATTTCTGCAGATAGATCTGGGTCATGTTTTAATGTTACATTCGCCAGTTTATTAGGGGCAGTAGCTGTTGCATTTTAACATTTTAAAAATATTTCCATAGATCATATTTGTTAAAAGGTCCTTTCCAGCTAGTGCAGCTAGTCAGACTAAAATTGTCATTTCTTCTGTCTGTCACAATGTCACTGGAAAATCTCCCAAAAATACATATAACCCTGAAAGAGATTGACAGTCTGGGTTTATTAATGACTACAGCATTGTCAGAGTGTTGTTCTAGAATGCAAATATTGATGTCCATTATGAAGCTGATAACATAACAGGGGTTGTTTTACAGCTTTGTCAACCAATTCAGAAAATATCAATGCTAACGGGGTTCAGGCTGATTGGTCAGCTGACAAAGGTTTGAGTTAAAAACATCTAAGCTTTGGCATTAAAATGCTCTCCCAAAAAAAAAAATGACAGTGCATGTGAAGTCTCAGATGGACTTGAGAGTTTACCTCAGTATGGTTGTAGCATCAACATTGTTTTGTTAAGTTTCGGTAGTGCAATTAGTAGAAAATAAGTATTGAAGCCTTTCACTGCTATTGAAGAATTTGCAGACAGGATGCCCAACAGTACAGACATAGTCAGAACTAATCTTATTGATACCTATTATCCAAAGATGAACAGTGTATTGAGGGACATTGCTTTTATGAAGTGGCAGAACACTACTTGTATCACAATGTCAATGTCAAGGGTTACCTAAAGTTTGGATGTTTTACATGAATTGGCTTTCCTTGTTGTCTGGTGAGAAATACACAAAAGAGTCAATCAATCAAACAAAACTGCCTGCCCAAAGATCTGAGAAAAAGACGCTAGTTTGCTTTAGCCTTTTGCAGTGGCTCTTACTTTGTCATACTGAGGAAGAGCTGCTTGTAAATTCTGACACTTTTGAAGTCGACTCAAAATAGATTCAAATAAAAAGTGTTTATGCAAAATTTAAACAATATCTAGAAATGTTACAAGAGGACAATTGTCAAGGCGATCTGGTGGCAGCAGAAATAGCAAAGGATACTTCTGAGGGGAGTCAAGAGTCTCTGCAAGGAAGTCAGAATAAAATTGCTCACCCCTCCCCGCCCCCCCTGCAAAATGATATTTCACACGTCACAGTGGATGTCGAGCAAAGGAGTTAGATTTTGATTTAGACATACAGACTTATGTATAATAATACGAAGAAGGTCCGGGCCTAGGGCAGCAGATTGCCACAGGAGTGGCATTTTATAACAGTTTATTTTCAACTTTGCCATTTCTAATTATATTTTTAACTTTGTTTCTGTGCTTATACATAACAATGGGTGAGTGATTGCAAGCTCTTAGCAGTCTTTCCACTCCTCAGCTGGAGTCTTTACCTGCCAAACGTGTATATATGCTTGATATTTAAAACCATTTTATTGTCAGAGTGAGATTTCTTTAAAAAGATTTATGGAAATGCATACCAAACCCAGTGTGCACTAGGTATTTAGTGATTCAGTCATAGAACGTTCAGAAACATATATGACAGATATAAAGCACTTTGGTCATTCTTATGTTTCCAAAATGCTGTCTGATATGCAAAACAGCCAGAATCTCATTGCTTCTATTGGTGCAATTCACCATTATCATTGGAGTTATTCTAATCAAAGCGTACACTGTGTTAGGCAATCACTGTTATGTTCAAATGCACATGAGATGCATTTTTTAAATTGTAGGTAATGGTTTCAAGTTATGCATCATTTTACAATATTAAATTCATGCCTATGCTTAAGTCAAGCACAGAGTTCCCACAGGTGGACACTATAATTATTTATTTTTTATTTATTTCACATTTATAAAGCGCTCACACAGCCCGCAGGCATCGAGGCGCTGTTACAGGAATTTTTTTTTTTTTCTTAGTTGCGCAATTGTGTGTTTTTTTTTTTCTTAGTTACGTATTTATAACGCGCTTAAACACCCAAAGGTTTCCAAGCGCGGACCCGGGGATCGAACCTGTTGTTGCTCCGTGTAGTCTTGCTTCCAAGACGCGCACGCTGCCGCTGAGCTATCCTCCCGGGAGAATTATGCTCTGCAGCAAGCACTACCTTCCCTCCCAGGCCCCACATTTGAAAGGTCTGTGGCTGTCGAAAAGGTGCAAGCATAAACAGATTGCACTGATTAGAAAATGCCAAAGAATACATCGAACTGCACAAGTGCATCAAGAAACCTGTGAAAGGGTACCCAAAGCCATAGAAGAGTGAGAAAGATGGAGCACATTGTTTCACAGCTGTAAAGAAGAAAGGTCTGTTATGACCCAACAAGACATCAGTTCAGTCATCTTTACAGATGCTGCCCAGTGCCAAGCAGGAATCCCTGCTCAGTTTATCATGCGTCTTTGATGACATTCAGCTGCACGCTCAGCACTACCAGGAGAACCAACTGCAAAGTATGCCACACAATGCATACCAGTTATGTTTACAAGTAACCTTTCAATGAATTAGATTTCAAATACAAGGTTAAACTTTTACTGTGAAACAGTAACTCAAATGACATCAGGAATTCTATAACCCACAAATCTCAAAATGTTTCTATGTATTGCACAGTCCAACCAACTCTAAGGAGTTAACAAACCTTTTAAATGACCATGTACACAAGCTTGCAAGAGTCATCGCCTAAACCACACCAACCAAGGTAATGCTGTGCCTGAACGCCCGGCCCATTACTCACTCTTACTCTTGGAGTGTTGGGTATTTTGGGCAATGGCACAAACAGCAAGGATGGAAACAGTATGGACCACTTCATGCGTTATAAAATGTGCCCGCACTGTCTAGCTACGAGGAATGCTGTTGCTCCCCGCACATGAATGTTCAGGGTCCCTCTTATTTATTACTCCACTGTGAGAATGCACAGCCAAAGGTTCCAAGAACTTTCCTCAACTGCCTTTACTCTACGGGGTTAACCCAGACAGATTTGACAAATTTCACATGTGATTTTGCTATTGTTTATTGGCATGCTAGAAGCATTGGATGTATATGGGCTGCAGCAGGTGGTAACTTGTCTTCTTTCCATTTCACCCCCTTCTAAAACCAGAGCTGTTACCATGAGAAGGAGGTTTAGTTATGTTAATACAACATTTTAATAAGTTGCACTTGTACCACTTGCATATATTTCATATGTAAACGTTACCATTTGACAAGGCTGCATGTAGAAATGCATTCATTCATATTACAGACCAGTCTAGGTGGTCCTCATGAGGTGACAGCAGGCAACTGGCGAGAAAACAGATGTTAGAATTGAAGCCACAATTCCTCGTTCAAGCCCTCCCTCATTTGTCTCCACTTGGCAGATAGCTTATTTCTGATCGCTTCCTTTAAAAGATGGCTTTGTATCCTAACCAAAAGTAGACAATTGGCGTCAGCAAGTACCTCTAGTGCTCCCAACTGTAGAACACACCCCCTTCTCCAAATCCTGGGCAGCAGAGATCTGAAAACACTCTTTCAACTAATACAAGATACAAGAAAACAACTTTCTCATCCCTGCAGCTTTAAAAATGTCCTTATGTGGTTATGGAGACAAAATGGGCACATAATGGGGGTAAAGGGGCATAATTTGTCTAAGGCAGACAGTCTGTTGATGGGGCAGAATCTGAGGAAAGTGCAGATTCTAAGCCCAACTAAGTACATATGTACTTAGTTGGGCGTAGGGCAGCAGAAAGCCTGAATATGACACTGTTTATATACTTTGGTGTCTAAACTTAAGACAGAGCAAAAGGAAATATATGACCAAATTAAGGATCTGCAAAATTGAAACATGAGCCCAGTGAATACTCCTGAATGCAAAATGGTATCATAACAAAACATTGAATCGATTAATGCGAGGTAGATTTCGCTGACCTGCTTTCGGAACATTTCATCACAATATAGGGCGGGGCTAGGGTATTTAATAACGCAAGGGGGAAAGGGGGCTGCAATAAAATGCATAAAAAACGGGTTGACGAAATTGGATTTGCAGTAATTGATTCAATGTTTTCACGTAGATGCATGTTAGTTGAGAGGCAAGAACAGGGAACCCCTTTCTCATTCCTGCCCTGAGGTCTTTAGTCCAGCAGGAAACTGTCTGCAGTGCCTCTTGTTTTGTGACTGCCCTTACAGGTTTGGCAGCATTTAGCATAGGGAATATTGTTCTACATGGTTTCTTGATACTGCAAGTAGAGAATGATAATAAGTTGCAATTTAAATTGTAAATGAAGTTAGCACAGTGTCTAATCTTATGCTTGCTTTTGTCCATTTAAAAATGCAAGGGGTAATTAAGACTGATTATGCGCTGCTGCCTGGAGGAAAACATATACTTGTTTTGAGCGGCCTCCCCTGTAAGCACAACCAATATTCCAGAATCTTCATTCCAAAGAACCTCAGAAATGTATTGGCAGTATACGCTATGTAAATATGTCCTTCCAGTAGAAAGAAATTACTGATGAACATAAAACCATCTGCAGACCATGAATATGCAGAAATGCTTAAAAGTGTTCCAATTGGAGTACTTGATAATAGTCTTAAAAAGGTTCCACAAAGTGGACTGATCTCAAACATATATCGTGATGGGCATAATAGTTTTCAGATCATGCTGGATTTATAGCAGAAAAACATTCTGTTTGTTTTCTACTGTTGCAGAATGTGTACATTTATTTCTGTGATGGTGAGATTAGCAAATAAAGTTATTGTTCAATCTATTAATGTTTTTGAATAAAGTAAAAAAGAAAAAGTACATTTAACTCAATTAGAAAAATCAGCATTTTGGTAACAATCTATTGGAGGCTTTGCATGAAGTGTTGAGTTGTGTTAAACATAACTTGAAGGGGATGAATACCCTAGTAAATGAAGCAAAGAGACAATTACTTGCTTTTGTCACTTTGCCACATAGGACTCCAGTGAGTATATTCTTATGACATTTGCTCATATTACTGAGTCTAATTTAGTCGGTACAACGTCTGCACACGTTATGATTTCTAAAGACATGTTGGTGAAAACAGCACTGTAGAGGAAGAGCCAAGTACCTCTACCAAAAGTCCCGCCCCCATGTCGCCTATATGTTGGGAACCGGAAATTGCGACATGCACAGTACCAGTGAGGGTGTCTATACTACAGAGAACGTTCCAGACAAGGTATACATTGAGAAAACCCTATATGCTTGCAGGAAGAAATAACGGTCTTCTGAAGGAGGTTCCGGAAGAAGGGTGAAAATGAATGAGGAAAAAGACTGGTGACGTCATGCGAAGCAGAAATGACGCACCCAGAAGAGATGCTAATAAAGAGAGTATAGACTTTATAGAATCTGAGGATAAAGTATCGAAGTAAGCAACATTTCGGGATAGAAATGAAGATTGCATATGCAGAGAAGCACTGAAGAAAATGCAAAGCCATTTTACAAATGTACAGAATGCAGTAACGCAAGTAGACAAAGTAATCATAAGGCTGGCTATACGTAGTGAATAGACTGCAGTAATGCGCCAATGTATATTATAGGAATGTATAGAATCTGGGTGTTCCACAACGCACTTTAGCAAACTTGAACTCCGTGAATGGAAGGGGTTGAAGTGTGGTGCAGTTGAATAAAACAGCTGATGGTGAGTGAAGATTCAACAAAAGCTGGCTGGCCTAGTGTCAAGAGTTGGGCCGCCGTGAGGCTGATTATCTGCTTGAGAAGATAAATGAATGTGAGAAACAAGCGGAGCTCCTGTTTGAGGTGTAACGGAAAAACACTAGAAGTGTCAAGGGTTCTTCATTCAATAGTATTAAATACATGAAAGAGCTCAAAACATGGTCTACAGTCACATGGTCAGATGAAAAAGACTTTGGGTCGATGCTACACCGAAACCAGAAGATAAGGCCATGCCTTCACTCCCTTTTATTCTCAGGCACAGTGAGCCTTCACAGGCTGAGTTCAAAACATTTAATTGAATGGCAGACCGCAGGAGTGATGATGGATGTTGGGCTAATTGGGTGGGGAGGCATGACTAGGCCGACCCTCCCAGCACCTGGGGTACCAGTTGCGTGCTGCTAGCGAGTGGAATATTCCAGAAGGGTACTAGCGTGGCAACCAATTGTAGAGGGCCACGTATTAAGGAGCCCTATAGTTTGAGAAGCCAATAGTATAGTTGTGTATTAGTCTGACACGGAAGATGACTTGCACTTGGGTGGGCTTAGAGACCCATCACAAACCCCCTGCTATATAGAAGTATACTTAGATGTTCCCTTTAAGCATATCATATCCCTAGTAGGTTTTCTTATTTGCCACTAGGATGGTGTCAGTAGTGACATGTTTTTTGTATAAAACCTTTGTTTTTTCATAAGATTACTGAGAGAAATCAAGCGAGCATCTGTAGATGATCGCTGTAACTCCCTGTTTTAGATAATTGTTAATAAAACAGCCTTGAATTTGCCAACTTCCTGAGTCGGTCTGATTATTGATGTATGAGTAATATCCATCTCAGGTACTGCAACCTCGTCTTAAAGGGCCCAAAGTTCCGGGGTTCAGCACAGTTAACTTTTCCTATATCATCACTGTGCATGAATCTCAAGGATGGACCTTAGATGCTGCACTGGTTGATAAAGACCAGTATGGGCCTCATTGCAAGTGTGGCCACATTCCAGTGGTACATCTACTGCAATACCGCCAAAAGGAATTACCGTTATTGCCACTTGGTCTGGCAGATTTACTGCTGTATTACAAGTGGTGTTAGATGGTGTTAGTCCCCATTTATTGTAGTCCATAGGACTCCTTGGGGATTTGACTGGAATTAACACCTGATGCAAATTCCGGCTGTGGTAATTCTGCCGATTTTGTCATTTTTTGGCAGTAAAGTGGTGGCTTTACCTCCAGCTTGTTGTTGGAGGTGAATCCTACACTTCAGCACCTAATTTGTACTATGGTGTTAATGGAGTGGTTGGGGTGCAGGAGTTGTTGCCTGCTCTCGTCTGGCAGAGGATGCAGTAGAGTCCTGGGTGGACGTGGTGTTGGTCCGCCAGTGGCGTGGCCTGGTGGTCCTGGAAGTGCTGGTCTGTTCAGCCTCATTGGCAGATGATGTACCTGTGGGGATCAAATAGGCAGGGCATCAGTGATGGGTGCGGATTCATGAGACAGACATAAGTGCTAGTACATTCCGATATGATTGCTGTGTTATGGACAAGGCGTGGCGGCCATGGGTTGGTGCACACATGCATGTGCCGGGGATGCTGTGTGGGTGCATGTGTGATGTGCCAACATGGTGTGAGCAGTGGCTGTTGCATGGGGTACTGGGGTATCCCAATTTGGGTGTTATAGGTGTGCCACACAAGCTGTATGATATGGTGTTGTGGCTGGTTGTTATACGGATATGTTACAAATGTGACAGCTGCTTATGGCAGTAGCTGCGTTGGTGATGATTTAGCGTGATGGGCTGTGGTGGATGGGACAAGTGGGCCACATGTATCATTGATGTGTGCATCTGGTCATTTGCTGGTGGTGGAGGTGCTTGACACTGACATGACATTGGCCATGTTTTAGCACAGCTGTGACAGCATAGGTTGTGCTGTGTCAGGGAGATGTGTGTCTGGGTGCCTGCAGGTGCATCTTGTGAGGGTGATACAGAGAGCCTGTGTAATGTGTGAGTGGTGTATGAATGTGGTTTGGGAGGAAGTTCTTTGTGGATGTGTGCAACCAGGCTGAAGGGGGGGTGGGCTGCCAGCAGGGCTGTACTGGCGTTGGGTACAACATACTTCACATGTTTGTCTACTCATTTGTATATAGGGTACAAGGTGTGCAATCTGACATTGGGTTTATGGGTACTCACCAGCCTCATCCGATTTTGCACCTCTCGCCTCTGCTGCTCCTACTCCTTCAATGGCCTCAAGGTGCATGACACTGCTGCATGTTTCCTTCCATGGCTGGAGGTGGATGCAGGTCTGCCTCCTGTGGCCGTGCCCTGGGTGCGCTGTGCTGACAGCAGGTTCAGCACCCTCAGACGTAGATCGTCCCACCTTTTATGGCAGTCCCGGTATGTTCTTGGGGTTGTCCCGAAAGCTGTGACCTTCCTGGCCACCTCTGCCCGGATGACCTTTTTGCACATTTGCGCTTGCCGCTTTAGGTCACTGCTGAAGACTTCATCAGCATTTTCAACTAACTTGTCCACCAGCATATTGAGTTCAGCCTCACTGAACCTCGGCTACGCCTCTGTGCTGCTGGTACCCTGAAGACATGTTCTGTGTTGGTTATCTGTGCTCTGGATGTGTCTGTGACTCCCTTGCACAAAGGATTGCAATGGATTGTGTTTTGTTAATGACCGGCTGTCTATTTCCTGCTCCGGCAATCACGTTATTTCCGGTCACGGAAATAACAGCACCGGTAACAATGGTGCCGGTAAGTCTGGGAGCGTGAATCCGGATTCGGAATTACCGGCACCAAAGGTGCTGGTGTGGGGGATTTTGGGGGAGTTTGGTGATATTACAGGCATGCTGGTGCAGCCGGTTCCAGCATGCCGGAATGCGCGTGCACGCTGACACGGAATCAGACATTTGATTCCGGCAGCAGTGCCTGCCAGACCACGGTAGCACCGGC
>CM030323.1:507323491-507431811 GCA_002915635.3 Ambystoma mexicanum
ATCAGAGTTATAAGGGAA
The DNA here is from genome assembly GCA_002915635.3 of Ambystoma mexicanum. Classification (NCBI taxonomy): domain Eukaryota; kingdom Metazoa; phylum Chordata; class Amphibia; order Caudata; family Ambystomatidae; genus Ambystoma; species Ambystoma mexicanum. The sequence goes on from CM030323.1 coordinate 507,323,510, forward strand.
AAGAGCAGTAAAAAGAAAAGCTAAAACAAAGAAATACAATCATTTTTCCCCTTCTCTAATTGTTATATTAGCATTCATCAGAGCACAATTTACCTACAAAGGTTACACTTTTCACAACTAACATTGCTTCATTACAACTGCAATTATTAAAGTAAACTTCGAGGCGGAGCGTAAAGCAATATTTCCATTCTGAAATGGACTATGACCCAGCAATTAACGCCACTTTCTACATCGGTTCTTGCAAATAGTCAATGTTGTCAATTAGTCTTAGATGGGGATAACCAAAAGATATTGAATTTTAAGCCAATCATTAAACATAGCGATTAGCACCTTAATGCTTTGCGAGCGAACACAGCGGGACCAAATCATGGCTTCTCTTATGAACTCCATATCATGTAGATCATTTTCATAACATAAATGGTACATTTCTGACATGCCAGCACATTCTGTGAGAATATGTTAAGCCGTTTCTCCAATCGCTCCATTTTTACATATACAGCAGTATCTTTCCAGGGAAGACTGGTGCCTATATGCACTTCTATTTGCCAAGACAGGTAAGTTATCCATCCTCAGAAGTAAGGTGAATCGTCTTCACTTATTTGAAGGGCAAAGGTTCAAGTAGTTCTGCATATGTTTGAATGAGTGTAGCATATCATGTATACATTGATATTTCCGGAGCTTACCAAGGTGTTCGTAATTTTCAAGCCAATCCCAGAGGTCAACCTTTTTTTACAGAGCAAAATCTCCCCGAGAAAATGTTCCATTCTATCAATAAGGTGATTGATAATTAGTTGATTCCTTTGAGATTCCCTGATAAATGGATCTCATAAGGAGATTCTCAGTATTGTTGCTCATCTTCAAGTACATTTCCGCTCTCTTTTTCAGAACTATAGATTTTAAAGACGATAAGCCCACCTCAATCTAATAATCGCCATCGGTATGCAAGGTGGAAGGCCTAATATTCTCCTCCAGAATTTACCCTCCACAACTTGCAACCAATTCAGATCAATAGATGGTAATTCCTCGAGACCGTAGACTAACATGGGTACCAGGACCTGTGTATAAAGTTGACGGACTCCAAAGAGAGCAAATCCACTATTTTTAGTAGAAAATTGACTTATCAGCGATGTTATTTGGGGGCCTTAATTTTAGGCGATTTTTATACATGAACTATACTCCCCCTTTGTATTAACCTCTACGCTTAAATACGTGTATTGTTGTGTATATTTAATTTCAGATTCACGGACTATGAGTCCTGGGAGGGCAATCTTGCTGCCTGAGAATACCATTACCTGCGTTTTCTCCCGACTGATTATCAGGCCGTTGCTCTCCGCATAATCCCATAAGGTCTTGGCTGACCTTTGTAGCCGGGCTGAAGGTATGATCCATAATCATAAGATCATCAGCGTAGGCCAATACTGGCCAATGGGCAGTTCCGATGGCAGGGGGCCAGTTATGTTCTGCAGATATGATAATAGGGAGATCATAAGTAAATAGATTGTATAAAAAAGGTGCTGTCACGCAGCCCTGCTTGACTCCCCTATTCTGTATAATGGGTGCAGTCATGTTCCCCAGGCTATCTAATCTTAGTGCCACAGTATTGTTCTGATGAATTAGTTTAAGGTAATGTACAAGTTCACTAGGGCAGCCCAAATATTCTAATTTAGCCCATAACTTTTCTCTCCGAACAAAGTCGAAGGCAGCTCGAAAGTCGACAAAAAGGGTATAAAGAGGAGGGCTACCAATTTGCTTGGCCTTCGCGCGCAGGATGTCCAAGATGGTAATATTTTGTATAGTTGAATATCCTTTCCTGAAGCCACTCTGGAAATGGTTAAATATTCCAGCTTTAGCAGCCCATTCCTCCAACTTCTCTAATAGTAATGACGCAAACATTTTCCCCGTGCAATCAAGCATAGATAGAAGCCTGAAATTGCCAGGATCCAGCTTGTTACCTTTCTTGAATATTGGTGCCAGAAAGGCTATTTGCCAGGATTTAGGAATCTTCGGCCAGAATATTTTCAAATAAAATTTTCAGCAGATTAGCCCAGAATTCAGGTTTGCTTTTTATTACAACGTTTGCCAGGCCATTGGGGCGAGGTGCTTGTGATGACTTCAAGGTTTTGATTTTAAGGATTAGGTGATCAATTGTGATACTAAAGGGAAACACCAGAGGGGTCATTTCCACCGCGAGCTGGCCCACCTCACTATGTGGAATGCTACGGCTGCAAGAAGTCTGTCCACTGTTGGCTCCTATGGATTAATCATAGATATTTTACCACACCCCGTGGCTTGCCCAAGCATCGCCCACATACTTCTAGTATTTTTAGTGCATGATATGCACCATGTTCTGCCACCGTTTGATCTTCTCAGAGATTCTCCTAGACTTAATCCAGGCTCTGTACTTATTTTTCAGAGACCTACAAGCAGAGTGATATGAGCCAAATGATCGGCTAGTTTTTTGGTCCTGCGAATTGCAGCTGAGTGCCCTTTTCGCATCCCTGATGCTTCTATCAAAGGGTTGAATCGACTTGCCGTCTTTATCTATCATACTAGTCGCCGAGGTGGCTTGAGTAGAGGCGAAAGAAGCAATCCACTTTTCAATGTCATTCACTGACATTGTATAGAACTGTCCAAAATCGCATGTATGCAGAGACTGCGCCATAGAGGCAGCTTTGTTAATGTTTTTTTCCAACCATCCGATACGAGTCCCGGGTGGTTGACTATCATATTGCCCAAAGGCTTAGCTTTCTGATTCACTCCTTCAGCCTTAAATGTTAACGTAAGTGAGCTATGGTCACTCCACCCATTCCGGTTGATCTTCATGTCTATTATTCTTGAGGCCATTTTTGGTCTTACAAATATATAGTCTAACATACTTTTAGACCTATTACTTTGCCATGTGTGTTCACCTAGGCAGTCGCTTGATTTTCTCCCGTTAATCACCTCCAAGTCCCAATTGCTAAAGAAACTCAGCCAGCACAACCCCTCAGGATCTTCAATATCACGTATCATAGAACTTTTAGGCTTAAGTAAGGGATTAGTAGAGGTACCCTCAAAGTCTTTAATATGGCAATTGAAGTCCCCAGTAATTATAACCATTTTATTCCCAGGGGTCGATGTCCATAAGAATATTCTCACTTGCATTAACTCCTGGTTGGTTGTATAGGCTGATTAAGAGAATTATTTCAATAGCAACTCCATATCTGCCTTCTAACTCAACAGCAATAATTTTGTCTTCGAGATTAGTTCCCATGCGGCGTGATTTTACAGTGTATCGAACACCTATAATAAGGCCCCCATTGGGTCTTCCCCTCCTCCCCTTTTTAGCAAGGGACTGATAAATTGTATAGCCATTAAGCGTGATGGGTGAAATCAGCCATGTTTCCTGTAGGCATGTACAGAAATGGTTAATGAGCGAATGAAGAGAGCCCATAGGGGAGAACAAATGCTTAAAACCTCTGCAATTCCATGAAATAATCGCAGATTCTCACTGAGGATTCACAGCCTTTGGTAGAGAATCTGCAAGCCAGATTAAGATGTTCTGTATGTCAGCGATCTGAACCTGTTCACCCTTGGGTAGTGGAGGGGAGCAAACTATTTAATGTGCCTCCGTAATGCCCTTCTTGGGCCTTTTCAGATCTTCCAGTTCAGGATCAACATCTATTTCGATGTCTATAACACGTAAGCTCTCCTTAAAACTTTGCATCATTTGAGCCGAAGAAAGAAACTTGCAGTGGATTGCCGATACATTTCCATTAGTCACTTGCATGGGGTTAAACAAACTCAAAGTCTTCTGATCTTAATACACGTAACTGTGGCACTGAGTGGAGTCTCATCATTAGCTCAGATCTTTTTAACCAACTTCGCTGGTAAAGATTTTTGATAAGGCATATGCGATTACCAGGCTGAATGCCCATGTTATCTTTGCTCAGGTTCTTTGGTTTAGTATTGCCCGCTTCGACCACGGTGGTATCTTTAAGGTTTTTATTTGGCGTTGAAGAATTCTTATCTTGATCATTGTCAAGATGTGTAGATCCCAAATCAGGCAGGTCTCCATCATCTCTATAACTCTCGGCTTCATTATCAGAGAGGAGCCAACTAGTTAAGTAGCCTGCCTTTTTATCGTTGCGTTTTTTCGCTAATGCTACTTTTTTTTCATTTTATTAGGGCGGTTGCCTGTTGGGGCAGTCTCAGGTAGCGCTGTTGCCAACACACATGGTTTCTTGCTCATAGCGGCTCCACTAAATGTATCCACTCCATTTGGTTCAGCATCAGGCTTCCCATTAGGTTTAAATGTACCGTTTTCTGCCTGTGGGTGCTTTGTAGTTTCTTTTTCAGAGACTGGTCCTTTAACTGGATCCTGTGGTAGCACGCTGATAGCAGTCTCCAGTATATGGCCACACATTTTGAGCAGGTTCTTAAGGGCAAACTGGATCGAGGCCATAGACGATTGCAGTTCTGCCAAATCTGAGGGGCTAGCAGAGGAAATGGTGCTTACTTCGTTGTCTCTTCCATCTGTGGAAGGATCCATGTGTATATCCGAATTGGGCGAGACTGACAGTCTCGCTGATTGATCACTCTGGGGTAGGGGTTCTTCGATCAAAGAGCCACTGAGGGGTGTCTCCAATGGTTCTGTAACTGCTGGGGTCATGGATCTCTACATTGACAGGCCAGAGCTCTGAAAGTGAGTTATTGTCAAAGCAATCCTGAGATTCGTGTTACCACACCCGATCAGCTTCGTCCTGTGCAGTGGCATTCTTTTTCAGGCTGTGGCATTCGTCGGAAAAAGTCAGTAATTGCGCCTTTTACTAAAGGTTCTTGCTTTTTCTATGTTGCCTCTTAGTCATCGTGCTGCCGTCAATGTGCATGTTATTTTAAAAATTTCGCTTGCGCAGATTGTAACTCGATTGCTGGCCCTTCCTATGCAGCGGCATAAGGCAAGCACAATGTCCACTTCTTGCTGTGGCTACTCACGTTACACAGTAGTGTTACTGTGTAAAATAAGCGAGAGGGATCAAATGGAACTATTCCAGCAGTCTCCTGCACGCCTCCCAGGAGTATGTGTAACACTCCCAGTACTATAGCAGCTCGCGTGTGACACACGATGGTGGAGTAACAATTAGCCAAGTGTGCAGACTCTAGCAGGAAAACAGCCTTAATGTCACTGTGCCACTTCAGCGAGCAGGATCAAAGGGAATTATCCCCGCTGTCTCCTGCTCACATCCGCTGAGTCAGACCTTCAGGAAACTCAGGTTGTATTCAGGTAAGTCATTTGACTTCAGAAGGGCTATGAAATGCGGGGAGAAAAATGCATGCCGTCTCGCTAGCTGTTCAAACTCAACATCCCGTGGTGGAATAGGATAGCAAGTTAGTTGAATCCGTTACCTGGAAAACTGGGATGTGCTTATCTCCAAGTGTGAATGGAAGCAGGAAATGCCAATATTAGTATATGTGGGCTATTGGCATGCTTGAATCCTGGGTCAAACGTGCAGCATACTCCCCGATCTCTCACAACGATTCATTGTCTAATCAAGAGCCTTGGATCTCGGTCAAATCTCAGATTTGTTTGTTCAGCAGATCAGATCTCCTAGTGGAGGTTCAACTCTCTATGTAAGGCCACTTCAATTCCTGTTCCTGTGTGGGGTTTTCTGGCTATGAGGGACGAAGTACAAAGCAGAGGATCACACTTGCAGGGTCTTCTGAATAGCGGTTTCATTTATTGTGCAAGGTTTTCAGGTGTTCCACCAGTTTGGTGTTTTCTGCCGATTGTGTTGGTCTAACATGTTTTCGTTGCTAGGTTTTGTGTAAATCAGTTTCGGTGTTTGTTAATTTTCCCATATAAAAAAGTGGTTCTTTCCTCGTGTCTTTTCCCTTTTATTTCCCCTATTGAAATTTGTTCGTTGTCATCAGTTCTCCACACTTGTGTTCGTTTTATTGTGTAGCTTTTTTGTAACGCTATAGTGTGTGTTGGTATATAGTACTGTAGTAGTAGGATTTGTTCACTTTGTCTAGGGATTGTGCATATTGTTTCTTGGGTGTGGTTGGTTTCGCACTTGTGGGTCCTCACGGCGTGCTTTCTTTTCTCATGGTGCGCGTGTTGTAAGTAAGAAGGTTGGGAGGAAAGGAGGAGCAGCATTTTCCTCACAGGAGGAGGCCGGATTCCCCGTGCGCAGATTTTGAAGAGAAACCTCCTGCTGTACGTCGGTGCTGGCTCATGGTGATGGGCCACACAGAGGCATGGATCCTCTGATTTGGTGTTTGAGGATCAGGCATCATGGCAGCCCCCAGCAGAAGCAATGGGAGATGTGGAAGGACCATGGGGGGAGGCAGTGACTATTGCCATGGAGGCATTCCCTCATGTGGAAACCCCAGGGCAGAGACAGGGGCACTGCATGAGCATGTGGGCATGGTTCCCACGTGGGAGGAGGAGCAGCAACCGCAAGCACCCTGGATGAACACAAGGAGATGGATTCCCCCTTGTTGAGGTCATTAAGGTGGAAATGGTCTATGCTCAGCAATATGAGGTGGTCGATGGTGAGGTGGAGGTCTGTTAGCTGGGTGAGGAACAACATGAGGAGATGTCAGAACAGGTGTTGGAGCTACCCAAGGTGGGTGTGGGTGGAGACGCATCTTCCTGAACCTGCCATTGTCATGGGTGCATGGCAAGCACAGGGGGAGCACCAGGGAGTAGCAACCTCTACTTCCTACACAGCCCACATGGTCTTGGGTGAGGGACTACTCTGCCCTGCCATCCAGGAATACCATCAGGAGAGAAGAGCCTGAGGTCGTATGCACTCAGAAATGCAGTGGGAAGAGAGTGAAGCAGTAGCAGAAAGGAAAGGGCCACACCCTGGGAATGCAAGCGATGAGGACCCACTTTCACCAGCAAAGTAAACACTATTTCCTTACCTCAGTTGAGCCTGCATATGGCCTGGCTGCCACCACGACCTCCTCCAGTGGTGGTGAAGATGAAGCAGGTTTTAGTACTTCCCAGGGCCAGTTTGCAGCATGGAGGTGATATCGGGCACGCTATTTCAAAACCTCTGCACCGAACCGGCCTGCTCAATTGGTGCTGATGGCACCAACTGTAGCAGCAGTAGGACCCTGTTGCCAGTGCTGCTCCAACAAGCAGTTGTGGCCTGTGTACCGCTGGGAGTACACGCGTTTGGTCAGGACCATCTGGGCTAAATAATGAAATATGTTGGGATGTATTGACTGCATTGTGGGGTGCCTGTGAGCCTGGGGATCTGGAGCAGCAATGGTCACCAACATGATGGCGCACCATCAGCCTTCCCTCCAGTAGATCGCTATGATAGGCGGAAGGAATGGCAAGGTCATGGGGAGGGCCTGGACTCTCAGGGAGACTCTTTGTATAGTGTCCTCGCCTTGTGATGCTTGCTGCAACACCTCACCCCCTGAGACATGCAGATGAAAAGTGGCTCACTTATTCTTGGAGATGTGGGTCTATAAATGAAGTCAGGAGGTACTCACTCTTAACTTTGAATTCAGCTACCCCTGCATATACACAGGTGGAAAGCAGCTCCCTGACAGCTTTGCTGCATTGGCATTGCCTTACCAAAATACAAGTCCTCACCATGTTGGTCAGGTTGAGCTCAAACGGGCCCACCAGCGGGAGGGAGCACCTCACTCAGGGATGTATTGTGGGGCTTGGTGCCTCCTCGGAAGGTCATAAAAAGTCGCAGAAATTAGAATCTGCCTCTGCCACAGTGTTAGAAATGCCTCATCTAGAGCTCTGCTGTGAGTGGTGCAGTACTCTGTGATGGCATTTTACTGTTCGCGCAGCCTGTTCAACGTGTGCAAAGTAGAGTTCCAAATGGTGGCCACAGAAGTCTTCAAGTTGCCCAGTGGCAACTCGTGGCACACCTGCAGTTGGTACAACACATTATTTGCATGTTAAACCTGAATGAAATGTGAGCTGATATTCTGGGCCACAGTGATAATTTCTTGCACAGGCTAGCAACTGCTTGTTAATCTTGTGACTGAGTGGTGACAGACATGCAGAAAGTCATGGGCTGGGGGTGCCTTCTCCTGCCCATTCATAAGGCTGCAAGGACATATGAACGATTGTCTGCTGCAACAAAGTACAAAAGCCAATTAGGAGGCATTAGACACTGTGCCTCCACTTCCTCCACATTCTGCGACATGTTAACCACCCTTTGGTTTCTGCCCATAACCCCTGGTGCCAAACTGCATACACCCGCTGCCCCGTTGAATTACTCTGGGACCCCTTTTGGCTATTAGAGGTAATTGCTACCCAGTGTGCTGTGATGATGGTGTAGTCAATACAATGACCACTGGGGGACTTGTCCATGGTAAAGCAGACTTTTTGTTCTATGGGGAGCTACAGTCCCTGCCCCACTGCAGCCATAACCTTGTTGTGCAATACTGGCTCCCCATTGTAAGAGAAAAAATTGTTAGCCAAGATTTTCTAATCAGTGATCACTTTTTCCTATAAGCTGCTGGGGCCCCAGGTTTTCCACAAACATGTAGGACAGTACGTCTTTTGCCAACAATATAGGCAGGTTAGTATCGGGCAGGCACTTCCTATCAAGCGATTTGGGATATATTTAGCCTCAAACACGTTCACAACACCGGTCCAATGCAATGATATGATATGGCATTTATAATGCGCCTATACACAAGTGTTTCAAGACGCGAATGGGAGATCAAATGAACTGTGAACCTGCTACATGCTAATTGTGATTTTCTGACCTATAGCCAGGTTCGCGGACTTGTTCCCTGCTAGCCTAACTTATATAAATTGTGACGCGCCCCCAATTATCCCATGTGTTGTGCCTGCCTCTAACTCAGTACTTGTCCACTTACATGCTGCACCTCCAGATAGTCATTCCTACACCCACTGAGGGTTTCACCAGAGATGATTGCGCCTAGATTGCACTGTTTCTGCCTATTGCACCCACGTGCGCCTGCGCATCCTAAGTGTCACGTCCGTACTGAGAATTCTCATCCGGCTTTGGCTCGTATTTTTTAATTGTGATTTTTAGATCTGCTCTCTCTTGCGTCTAGACTTGTTTTCATACCCATTGCGAGTCCAGTGCCGTATTATCTATGTGCATGCTATCACGGACGCTATTTTGAAATACAGTGTGCCATTTTATCTAGCAGTTAGCTAAATCTACGGTACCTTCATGTCAACAGTGCCGAACAAACTCTCTCCTCTCACTCCTAAACACAGTATGTTAGGCGGTTGTTACAGTAATGGTCACTATGCCCGTACTGAATGAGGAATGCACTGTAATTTCACGTTGTCTCTCGACAAAATGAAATGCCAGATTGACTAACTCCAAACTATGCTCCTAGCAAAGTGTAGTGGATTATTCATATAAGTGACCTCTGCTGTTACATGTGCTTTAGGACTACCTCAATCACATTCCTACGGAGAATATAGTCATGTTAGGCTGGCTACTCGCTACCATGTTCCCATTCTGTGTTGTACAAAACTGTCTACCTTGCACAGGTTCATCAGCTATAGAAATGGCCTCACCAGATTGGGATGCTACCAGCATCATCCCACCCCCTGCCCCACTCCATTTTTACCCTCCACTTCACCGTTTCCACCCGTTCAGGACTATGCCAACACCCCAAGTGCTACTAGAATCCTTAATAATCCAGAGCCCCCAATTATCTCATACATGAAGGCTCCCAAATACATGCTAAATACTACGGACGACTCACATTCTTATCCTATTCAGGGCAACACTAGACTTTATCGTCTAAAATCACGTACCAAAGTGTGCCCTCACCACCATAACAAACCGTTTAAGCCTAACCCTTACCTTCACAACAAACATTGCAAGACACCTGCGGTAGTGATTACCAAACAATCTTCCAGTTCCCCAGACGCACAGATCCTGGCTACCTCCACTGCACCCGAAATTGAGCCTCCAGTTAATTCTAAAGGTGCCCTTATGAATGCCCGGTCACTAGGAGCCAACGCCATTCAGATACATGACCTCATTATTGAACAACAATTGGACCTCCTAGTAGTCACAGAATCATGGCTTCCCCAAGCATCTGCACCGCTGCTAGTTCTCGCCATCCAACCAGATTATGTCATCCTCAGGAATGACAGATCCAATACTCAAGGAGGCGGTGTAGCCATTATAGCTAAGACTAATTTACAATTAGATCTTGCCCCCTCGAAGATACAGAAGGCTACAAACTCCTCCTGGTCAAATTCACAACTAACCAGAAAACCACTATCAACTTTGTGGTGATTTACAGATTGCCTAATACCAATACCCTTACAGACGTAGACATACCTCTGCTATTAGCCCCGCTCATTAAACCTAATACTAAATGCATTATCTTTGGTGACCTTAATCTAGGTTTTAATGACAAGTAAGACCACAATGCAGAAGCTCTTCACACTGCACTTAAAGATATGAATTTCACACAACTTGTGAATGCCCCCACCCACATTAAGGGCAGAACTCTGGATTGGATACTCTCCCTTAACGCTACGTTAGCTATTGAGTCAATCACACCCCTTGATTGGACGGACCAGTACAGTGTACATTTCAACCTTACTTGCAACGAAATATGCCCTCCCAAGACCAACACAATGGATACTAATGAATCTAGAAACATTGGCATGCTTACAGTTGAGAACTTAGCCCCTATCCTTAGCAAAGCCTTAGCAACTAACTTGGTCACAAGTGACAACCGATGCTTCCTTGCAGACACCTACCAAATGCCTCACATCCACTATTGATTTGATTGGACCTTTAACAAGTAAAACGCGACGTTCTGATAAAAGAACAAGCTTCGGGTTCAACAACGAGCTAGTATCGCTAAGGTGAACTAAACGATCTCTTGAGCACATCCATAAATAATCTCCCACTACAGATTCCGCTAATGGCTTTAAAGTTGCAAACAAAACATACAAAGTGGCAATTTTTACTCACAAAGCGAATGCATATAACACTTGCATTAGCAATGCCTCGTCTGACGCAAAAGAGCTTTTCTCCATTCTCAGAGAATTGGAAAACCCTACCCCAGTCACCACCCCAGCTAACTCCAGCAAAGAATGGTGCATCATCATTCAAGATGCGTTAGCATCCAAAATCAGTTTGTTACAAAAGAAAATAGACACTAAAATAAAAATATTAGCTGAAAAAAATGTCCCTTATACCACTCTCACAAAATCCAATGATAATGCTAACCTACTATTCCACTTCACCCCAGTGACCCACAAGCTAGTGACTAATACTATTTCTAAACTAAAAGCCTCCAACTGTAAGGGGGATAACTTCCCAGCCCACTTAGTTAAACTATGTGCTTCCACCCTCACCCCTATCATTACCAATTTTATTAATGCTTCCTTTAACACAAACACTGTCCCGGCCAGTATTAAAGAAGCTTGCGTCACCCCACTTCTGAAAAAAACAGCCCTTGACCCGACTGTTCCAAGGAACTACCAACCAAAAACCACAGTTCCGTTCTTGCTTAAGATCATAGATAAAATAGCATATTCACAAATACAAGCCCATCATGAACAAAACCAGCTCCTTGGAGCCAGACAATCAGGATTTAGGCCCAAACTTAGTATGGAAACAGCACTCCTTGACTTGAAAATCCAGATGGACACCAGCAGGGACTGAGGGAACCTATGCATACTCCTGCTGTCAGACCTTTCTGCAGCATACCCATACCAGTCCCCATCGGGGTACCCCAAGGGACATGTCTCTCACCAACTCTATATAATGCATATACAAAGCTTCTCTTTTCGACATTAGATGACACTGGTGTCATCTACACCAACTTCGCAGATGACACCCAGATCCTCATGCCAATCTCAGGGAACTATGACAAGGACACATTGACCATCAACAAAATGTATGCTACAATCCAAAACTGGATGGCCATGAGCAGCTTTTGCCTCAACGATGAAAAGACAGAGATTTGCATTGTGGGCTCCCAAACCATAATTGGCGTCCTCCACTCAGACTACGCATCAATCAACATCGACGGCACGTTGATTCCAGTACTTAAACAAGTAAAAACTCTAGAAGTGTACCTAGATGCCAATCTTACCATGGCTAAATACATAAGTGCACTCTCGTCATCCACATCGTGTACATCTAAATGAATTGCTTTAAGTCGCCAGTTCCTTACACCCACAAACTGCATTACTTTGGCCAGGGCCCTGATTCTATCAAAGTTGGACTATTGCAATGCTCTCTTACCAGGGACGTCCAACATCAACATAAGTAAACTACAATTAATGCAAAACAAAGCATTACGTACAGCCCTAGGAATACAAAAGTCCGACCATATCTCCAACGCTAGGAGGGAGACCCACTGGCTACCCATTAAGGCCAGAATCACCTTTCAAACATTATGTGTCACCCGCAAATGCTTCGGCAAAAAAGCCCCTATCTACATGAATAACGCCATACACAAAAAAGAATCAACCAGAACGCTTAGATCCAACAATAACTCGCTCCTTGTGGTTCCACGCTACAAAAGTACTAGAGCAGGGGGTAGCAGCTTCCAAGTTATGGCCCCCAAACACTGGAACACCCTCCTGTTAAACATTAAAAATGAAGAATCCTTCCACTGCTTCAAAAAACTACTAAAAACCTGGTTATTTAACCAATTTTAGCAAACTGACACAATTGCCAACTTCAGTCAGCCTCCTTAGGTCTAGAAAGACGCCCACCTAATGGAGGCTCGCTCCAGAACATGTAAATAATTATGGCTCCTGTATTGTTTCATCCTATGTATGCTAAAAGTCTATGCAACAATGTCTTTTTTGTAACAATGTCCATCCACATGTATGTACTTGAATATTCCAAATCAATGTCAAAGAAGTCCGTAACTACGCCGTGATCCTCCAGGGTTTGGGCGTGTAACCAATGTAATAAATACATTAAATAAATAAATACTGCTATGCATCGCTGCACTTCCGGTATAGAGCTTGGTGCCCCACTCCCAAGCATTGACACAGCTGCATTATCTTCAAGGGTAATTGTGTGGACTCATGGAAGTGCGCATCTTGTCTGACGGTATGGGGAGGCATGCACCTCAGATTGTTTTACTTCTTCCTCTTTCTATGCACAGCCCCCCTGAATAGATGAGGCCCCTAAATTGATCCATGCCCTCCCTCCGTTTTCCGTAGAGTGTGCAAGTGGCCAGATTCAGTTGCGGTTTATTTTATTTTTTTTATTTGATTTAATTGTGTTACAATTTTTAAAAAATAAATCCGACCAGAGAAGTAATTCGTTTGTCCTTTCTAAGTTGAGAGAAAATGACTCTCGTCAAAGAGTCCAGGTTCACAAATTCAGCGCCCTCAGAAACAAGGACAGACCGATGACACATAGCTTGTTGTTACCACTGGCCAGCAGAGCCCATAGATTTTCCAAGTCTAAAGTGCGATAGTTATTCAGTGGCTAGGCCAGGAAGCGCTGTCTAATCACAGTTAAGCCAGTACATTCAAGGACCAAATGTTTAGTAGTTTCTATGGTATCTGGTGTTTCACAGTAGCGACAATTACTTGAGATGGATTGGTTACGAATTGCCAACATTTTTTTGTTTTTAGTTGGTTCAGTCTGAATCTTAAAAAAGTTCTGCTTAGCCGCTTACCTGGGCATTTGTGAAGGTAACCACGCACCTCATCAAGTTTCATTGGGGTGCTTGGTAGGTTCGCTGTCAATGAATAGCTGTTTGCGACTTCCAGAGTGTTTATCCAATCAGCTTCGAAGAGTTTATTTGTTACCTGGTTTGGATTTTGAGTCAGTGTTTCCATGGTGGTATCGAGTTCTTGCAGGATGGAAAGGTTGAATTGTTCCCATCTGGTGAGCATTATGTTGTTGCCACGCTCAATTTCCCTTCGAATTAGATCTAGGACTTTGTTTTTCGGAGCGTTGGTGACTTGGCAGTACAACATAAGTGTGGCTCTCATTTTTAGAGCCAGGAGTGAAGTTAGACAAAGTTCTCTTCTTATCAGGGTTATCGGTGTAGAAGTAGCCAGGCCCAGAACACCTCGCCAAAAGAAGCTTTCATATTTTACCCAGATAGAGTTCGGCATCAGGGGCATTGCGTCAGTGCCATAAATCAGGGCAGGAACAACCTTGGATTTGTAGAATCTTATAATGGGAATGATGGAAAATCTTCCGTGTTTCCTGTCCACTGCTTTAGCTTGTGCCGTGAGGTTTTTCAGTTTCGACCAAAGAGACTCTTGCATGACCTGTTCCTCCTTGTCGTTGCTGATCATGATGCCCAGATACTTAAAGGCACTAACTGTTTCGAGGTTCCTCCCTCCACAACGCCAAAGAAATTTTTGTTTTCTTTTAGCCGCGGTTCCCAATATTAAGATTTTGGTTTTGTCGTTGTTCAATCTCAAGTCGTTTTCCGTTAGGTAGCATACTAGGTTGTCTAGTTGGCGTTGGAGGCCTATGGGAGTTAGATCCATCAGGATAATATCGTCCGCGTAAAGTAGTCAGTCTATCTTGGAACCTCCTAGCGAAGGTGGGAAACATCTGACCAGATCCGTTGCCTTCCCGTAGTCTGAAATGTAAGCGTTATACAGGGCGGGTGCAAGGGGACAACCCTGCTTTACGCCTCTTGCGGTCTGTATTTCCTTAGACAGTCTGCCTTCGGCACTAAGGCGCACCCGTATTGAAGTGCCGTGATGTAAAGCTTTTATGGGTTCCAAGATTGATCAGGGGCAGTCTGTGCTTTCCAGTTTTCTCCATAAGCGCTGCCTGTTGACCTGGTCGAAGGCTTGGACCAGGTCAATAAAAGCCATGTAGATGGTAGGGCCACCCTGCACCACTTTGGCTTTCAAGGAACTTAGGAGGAGGATGTTAGTTGTTGTTCGTGAGTTTTTGACAAAACCGTTCTAGAAAGGGTCCGCTTGATCGGTGTCTTGGATCCAGGTTTGGAATGCATCGAAAGCCAGGGATGCGAACACCTTGCCCATGACATCCAAGAGGGCAATTGGTAGATAGTGGCTGGGATTGTCTGTCAAGCCTCTCTTGAAGATAGGTACAATGATGCCTTTTTTCCAGGTGGGAGGAATGTGCTGGAGATGATTACAGTTGTCGAATATCTTGCTCATTATAGTTGCTCACAGATCTGGATGTTTCTTGAGCTCCGCGTTACAAATGCCGTCAGGCCCAGGAGCCCTCGAATTATTCCATTTTTTTATTTTAAGTAAGATCGTTGCATCATCAGCAGGGATGTTCCAATGTTTGTGGTCGTGTTCTGGTCCTTATCAACTACGACTGGCTGTTGATTATTGTCTGCTATCGGCGCAAACACGGTCAAGAAGTGGGCTATCCACGTACCCTCTACTACGTTGTTCTGAATATCTCTGGTCGTTTTATTTGAGGTCCCCTTGATCAGGTTCCAAAATTCTTTCGATTTGTTTCCACAGATGGCTGACAACATATGCTCTGAGTCGCTCTGGTACAACTTATGCCGATAGTGTCTGAGCCAGTTCTTGTAGGTGTGGACAGCCGATACCCAAAGGTCGAAGTTTTCTGAAGAAGGTGAATTATAATAAATTTTCTTTAAGCGTCTGTGAAGCTTTCTTTTTTCCACAAGGTTGCTATTGTATGAGTGGGAATGCCCAGCCGTAGATTTAGAAGTCTTTGTGACTGGGATCAGAAACTTTGTCAGCAATGGAGTGTAATCCAGATCGCCTCTGCTTTTTTCTCCAAGGGTCACTGTGTTGTAGTGAGAACAGGAGTATTGGAGGTCAATTTCGCGCAGGCCTTTGTCCGATATCTTTACCCGATCCCCTGTTGGCGACGCCTCCAGAGGAGTTGGGTTCGAACGAGATTTTGGTCTGAACTTCAGGCCTTCTGTGATGAGAAGGTTATAGTCGTTGAACTTCGTCCGCTCAACCCTAAAGCTGTGGATCACAGAGAGGAGGTCCTTAGAGACTAATACGTGGTTGATCACGCCATGTTGGTCTCCTCTTTCCCACGTAGGAATTGCTAGGTTTGATTTGGGTCGAAGCCAGTGGAGGTTGTGCAAGTCCCTGGATGCCATGAGTTGTTCTAGAAACTTCCCTCTTCGCCTCACTGGGAAATTTTGGTCTTGCTGTTTGTGTTCACGACCAATTCCTTTGCATGCTGCGTTAAAGTCACTGTTTATAATGGTGTTGTAGCACTGGGTTTTTCCGTCGGCTTCGTCCAACAAAGTTAGGAGGACGGTTTCGAATTCCTCATTAGATGTTATGTCTGGATTCCAAAATATGTTGAGTAAAAGAGTTTGTCTCCTGCAAACACAGGGTGTCAAAATGGCCTAGGTTAACGTCACTTACTTTGGTTAGGTGATCGAAGCCTCGCGTGTTCCAGCATCCTAGTGTTAGCCCGATTACCTAAAGTTGTATTGGATCCATTATCCTGTTTCCGTCTATCTAATAAGTTGGTTCCAACTTCAGTTGGTGGTTGCTAGTCTTTCCGTTTCTGATTCGGGTCGGTCTTATGCCAGGTCCAAGGCCGTCCATTATCCCCCCAACCCCCGGTCCAAGTTTTTTCGTGATGAAAGTTTTTGCAGTTGGTGTGAAATTCGGGTGGGGCCGGGCAGCAGTCGATCAGGCATGGCCAACCTACGAGGTCAGTTAGTCGAAGGAGCAGGACCCAGCTCTGAAGATGCTGGTTCTCCGGATCTCTCGTTAGACCGATCATTGTAGTGAGAGCGCAAATGGTCCATCCTGCTGATATAGTGGATGCGAGAGGCACCAGACTTTGTCGGTGCATTTGTAGAGTCTCTAGAAGCCACGGCAGATTGTGTCTGTGATTCGACCTGTTCGTTTGCACGGTTGATTTCTGTTAATTCATAGCCCAGGAAAGACAAACTTTCAGTTTCTTTCATTAATTGAAATTTGATGATTTTTGAGTTAAGGTGAATGTATGAATAATCACTTCTTCCTGATGTGCTGGGTTCCACCATCCATAGGTCGTTGTTCCGAATATATCGCAGGCTTGGGATTTGGGGCAAGACTTTCAGGATGTTAGTTCTGTTCAGTATTTCTCCTCCGACCTTAGAGCCAATTCTTTTCAACCTTATGACACAGTCAGTTACGATTTGCTTTGGTTGGACCTTTTGGGCCATTTCTCCCTCTTGCCTTATCGGGTTTTTGATGTTTGTGGCTGCACAATGATTCTGAGAAAGAGATAAGAATCTTTCTCTTGGTCCAGTTTGCTCTGTATATTTAGAGTTTTTCTGGTCGGTTTTTGGGTCGATGATACAGGGATGGGGGTTTGCGGATCGAGATCTATGTCTTCTCCTGGGATTGTTGAGTGTCTTGGTCGTTGGATCGCCGCTTTTTTTCGGTGCCTAGGGTTTTCTGTAGATCGAAACAGGGTTTTGGGACTTTTTTTCGAAGACAACGATTGGAATGGAGACTGGTCGTACAATAGTACTTTGATAGGAGGTTCCCGTTTGGTGGATGGAGTAAACATCTCGTTGACTTTTCGCTTCAAGATTTTTCTCGTGCTGGTGTCAAAGCCGATCTCATCAATTGGTAATCGGACTCCAGTCAGATTGGTCTTCTACAGTCATCACTGGGTTGGCTGCCTCCTCCCGTTCTGGCGAATTTAATGTGATGGGTTGATGGTTCGACGAAACAGAATTTTCAGCTTGAGGCTTGAGTGTTGTGTCTCGCTTTTTTTCTATCCGTTTGCTTTGGCTCTTCGTAGTTAAGGTGCGTTGTAGTGTTACAGACTTTTTTTGGTTTTGCTTCGAGCCGAAGTAGACCGCCGACTTTTGTTGGTTAAAGATGCCGTAGGAGAAGACCTTTGGGATTATGTCCGGTCTGTTGACGTTTAGTTTCTGCTGGCCTGACAGTTTTGTCAAGGAAAAAGGATTAGACGCCGGTGTTTTTGTTCCTACAGTGCCTGCACTTGGGAGAAGTCTTCGTGGTTGATCTCTTCGTCTTCTTGTTTTATTGCAATTATAGCATCAAGTGGGTCCATCGACCGGTCAGGTTCCGAAATACTGTTGTTTCGGGCTTGATGAACTACAACATCATGTTGCTCCGAGGCTACGGGCAGTAGAATGTCCATGTTTGTTTGGGTGTATTTAGTCGCTCTGTTGCCATTTTCCCCACCTGTTTCGTGGGAAAGTGGCAGGGTTCTGGAAAGGACAGATTTAAGTGATTGGTCTATTCTGGATGTCAAGCTGCCCTCAGTTCCAACGATGTAACCTTCTACGTAATTCAGCTTTGACTGCATCAAAGCTATTATTGACGTCTGGTCCCGTAAAGTATCGTTGATGCTCTCGTACAGCTTACTAAAGGGGCCAGCGCAATCGTCACCGTAGACATGATAGACAGCAGGTCCGCCTTTTTGTGCAGAGGTGTCATTGCAATGATGAATGGTGGATTTCACTCAGTCTTCGCGGTTGGATAGGGGTATGAGGAAGATTGGTGAAGCTGTTTAATCCACTGGTTTTTGCTGCATCAGCACTTTTTTGCCTATCCGCCGGGGACTTTATAGTTGTTTGCACCGGTGAAGAAAGGCTCGGTGGTGCAGACAGACCCAGCCCATTAGCCTCTACTGTGGGCATGTTCCTTAAGTCGTTACCATGGGGAGTCGGGTTGACACTGGTCTCTAGAAAGTCGCGGCGTTGTATTTGGCTTTGTGTCAAGATTGTATCATTGAAGCCTTCGACTTCCGTGGTTGGCGAGGCTACCATCACGGCAGAAGTCTCGTTAGTCAGCTGGCAAACCGATTCTGTTGCTGGTATTGATTTGTTTGTACAGTGCCATCTTGCACGAGGGGGTCCTTCCACCGACGAGGATGGAAATTGGAGTTGCGCTGCCCGTGATGTTATAGTGAGGCTCCCTGTCGGTATTTTTGAGAGGATGATAGGCAGCGACAAGAATTGAGAATGGGGTTGTACTGCCCGTGGTGTTATATTGATGCTCCCTGTCAGTAATTTTGTGGGGGTAGTAGTTGACTCTTGTTGCGTTAAGCTGTCCAGAATTTCATTGTCAGAGAGTTCATATTGGAAGTCTGACCGACACTCCAGTTTCTTCTTGAAGAAGGCGTTCAGGGCTGCCGCTGTGAGAGGCTTGGCAGGGAATTTCCTAGGGCCCATTCTTTTGCTTAACGAAACCACAGGTTTCACAGTCTGTCTTGTTTTAGGCTTGTTGCTCATGTGGCAATGGTTTTTAATGCACGTAATGGCTGTCAGGTTCTGGTGGTCTTCGACAGTCACTTTCTTTTTAGAATTTTTCAGTCGCACAGATGGATCATGCCAAGCAGCCGTCTCCTGGGCTGCTTGGGGGATTTCCTCGGTTGATGTGCTAAGGGGAGGCCCCTCCGAGGTTCCGGGCTCCATCTGGATCTGTTAAGATGAGGGGCACCCCCCGAGTGGCGGCGGTATCCTGCACGTTCCCGCCAATGTCTGCCAAAGTCTGCAGTCACACTCAGCAGCACACTCCGCGGCTGGGGTGTGTATTTGTCACAGAAGCAGGAAGTTCCAGCAGGTAGAATGATGGAGATGGTAGACAGACTCAAGGTCCAGGGTCCGGTCTGCCAAAGTTGCGGTGTATTCTGTGAGAAGTACAACCACATTTCTGATTTTTGTTGATAGCTATCAACACACATAGTGGGCTCAGCTAGATACAATACAATATACTTATTGACATGACAAGTTAGCAGAATATTATCAAAGCGTAAACACAGGATGCATGCATGTTACATTCTGGTCAGTGGACATCAATTTGGTTTTCAGTCCATGTTGCTGTATGCACTTTGTCTTCTCTGGGGGCATACATCAACATATTTTGCTGCTCTCTTTACTAATTCTGGTGGTGTCCAAGGATTAAGTAGAGCTATTTTTGTGCAGTTTTACTTTCAAAGACTTCCCTATTCTTAGAAAATGTGAAGGATTAAATGCCTTGAATGTCTTGTATGAAGGAGAGTGCAGGAAGACGTTTCTCATTTTGTAGATGTGATGGCATTTTCTAGATGTGGTGGTGTAGGACTCAGTGGGGTGGTGTCCTTGATGCCACTTAATGTAATTCAGCAATAATCACCTGTTACAAAGGCTGGTATGGGGGATAACCACTTGGGGCCAGAGTTAAAGGCCCAAGCCTAGCCAGGGCCTTTAGCAAGGGTCCCTGGTGTCGTTATAACCTGTTACAGCCTTTGGAATGGGTGATTATTGCTATTAGCACACCAGGATTCACAATCCTAAACTCAGGGTCTTAAGCACAAAGCATTTTCTTTCAATGAACGGGAAGCCTCACAGCGTACCGTTAATTGAAAGAAAATACTTACATAAGATGGCCACCATGGAGCTGGAAGGCGGGGCTCCATACGTAGCCCCTCTTCCAATTCCAGGGTGGCCTGTGGAAGGGAGATGGAGCAAAGCCATGGCGGCAGCGGGTGTCCTAGCCTTGGTAAGCAGGTAAGTGAGGCTGGGGAGGGGGATTTCGGCTAAATTCATAATAAAGGAAAGGGCGTATGGGGAAGATGGTGGGGCGACGGAAGCAGCTGTCCGGTTGCTTGGACACAGGCTTGGATAGTGGGAGTCAGCCCGCGATCCGAGCATCCTGATAGTTTGCTCCCCCGTCCCAGGTGCTAACGTGCTTTCTGACCTTTCACGAGAAGGCTGTTCCTTGAAGAGACACTACTCATATGGAGGACAAGCTTCTATTATTCACCATCACTCTCCCACAACTTGCCATATCTTGTAATCATCCAGGCTGTTCTCCCTCTCAGGGCTTCTCTGTCCAGAAACACTCTCCAGATTGCACTTGTGCTGTTGCATTAATTTAAATCATTGAGCGCATCACAAAGCACTGCATAAGCCAAATGGAACTTACATTTAACTGACTAACTGGGCCACAGTCACTCACCTCGTCTACCTACTTTTTTATTCTTGCTCAACAACTAAATCCACTCAACTTTATTATTAACCCTTCCCTAAATTTCCTAAACCTGTCTCCAGAAATGTCCTCCTGCTTCTCTGAAAGCTGTACGAGAACGAAAAGTCGTATCAACCACGTGTCCCCCTTTAAGACATGTGTTCAAACTTCAGACAAACATTTCAAAATGTTTCTCCAAAGTCCTACATGGTCTAATCACCTGAAATTCAAATGATTCAAGATGCTGGTGTTAAAGTTTATCCAGGCCTAAATGCTCTCTGCATGCCACAATCAGATACCGCTGCCTCAAACTATGAACAATGCACATGCAATGCATCTACTTTCTGGCACTCGGAAGGGAGAAAAGATTTAAGCAGCCTGTGTGTGTAAATTCCAATTCAGATGTTTCTAGAGCACTAGCAAATTCACAGTTATGGGAGGAGCGAAGAAACAGTGACAGTATTTTCCACCATGGATTGGAAAAGAAGGCGTAACTGCTCATAGACATTTTACTTAAGCACAAAACTGAAATCAGATTGGAAATTAACTGGGTTATTCCAATTGGGGTATGCTCTCTGACCCTAAGCACCATCCAATCACCAGTACTTGTAATTTGGATGTCATTGTAACTATAGACTACGGGAAGCAAGAGCAGTGATGGTCTATACTGAGGGGTAGGAGATGAACACACACATGCATCAGCACTGAAAACAAACAACAAAAAGAGCACACTATGTCGTCATATGGTTACCGAATGCGTCTACATTTTTCAAATGCAATAAACAGGGTACACAGTGGATCTAAATTTATTTTTGTTTTTTATTTTACCAAGATCTCAGTTTTGAGCAACAAATCACCCAGATTGTTAAACAATGCAACTTCCATCCGAAAAGAAAGCACATTTTTGCAACAGAAATCAAAATATCCTTATGTAAGCCACTTTTGTCAAAACCTGCCAATGTGAGGATTTCTGGATAATGTGCACATCAATCTGAAACACTGAAGAAGAGTCAGAATAAGGGAACCAGACCAGTATAAAATATGAATTCCGGAGATTGCCGTCAACCAGTATTCTGGGACTCTTCTGGTTTTTAGGACATTTTTAAATAAATTACCTGTAACAAGGCTTGCCTTATTCACAGGGCATTCCTAAGCAAAGTACAGATATGGTCCTTCCTCAATCACCAATAAGAAACCAACACAGACACTGAGACCCTCCTTTTTACATAAAAGGGTAGCCTCAAAGGCTAGACCAACAAGCACACCAGATAGGCTTGGATCCTGCCACTAGAAGAGCAGAAAATTAGAGAGCACAAAGAATCCACAGCCAGCCAGAAGAGCAATGCTTTTACTCATTAATTTCACGTTGCCAGTGCATTCACCAATCCAGAGACCTAGTTACCACCACTGTAAAGCTGCTTCACCGGCACGTAGTGGCTTCAAAGTTCCCAACAAGGCAGAACATTCATGTATTGAGCTGCAGCTGAAGAATCTCAGTGATGCAGCTGCCAATGAGTGGCCTCTGAACAATGGGTTCCTGAAATATTGTGGGGTGTCCCTAGGATCACCTTAAAAGAATTGATGGCACAAACCTATAATGAGGGTAAATGACCTTTGTGAAACTGCAAGATATCAAGCACATAAAACAAGTTGAATGTTTGTGTAATTAGATTTATTAGAAGGAGATGAATCATTTTGTCTTCGCTAGATTGTACTGTGGAAACATGTATAGGAACAGACAACTCCACGACTGTGACCAATGTGATACTTGAGAAATGTTATATCATAAATGTAATGTATTGCAGCCGACACTGGCCATCGAGAGATCTACCAGCGTTCACAGGTGTGATTGAGTGGCAATTCCTTAGACAACTTTAAAAGAATGTTGTGGGAACTGGGGAATTACCTGTCTCAGGCCTGCAGAAGCTGATCACCTTTTCCGGAGCTCCCTTCATGAAGGCCAAGAGCTCATCTCCTCCGAGCACCTGCGTGACCACAGACATCCTCTGGAGGCTTGATGAGAATGGAAACTGCTGTAAATGACAATCCCCTCAACTGGAACCTAAGAAGGAAGCAAAAGGTTGACTTGTCATAACCGTGCTCACAGTGCTGTGATACTCTTCCAAGTTGCGACCAGTGGATCTTTCCAGCCTTAGACAGTGTTGGCTGGGTACACCTTCAAACAAGTGGTACATAAATACCCACTTAGAAATGCCTCCTGTAAGTGAGGAAGATGACCCGCTCCCTGAGTGGAAAAAAGGAAAGTTGGGGGGAGATCTCCACTCAAGAAAAGTTTGAAAATAATTGGGGATCCAATTCTGCATCATCAGCACAATTTAAAGACATTGGATAGAAAGGTCTAGATACCACAGGCAGTTTTGAATGCAAACACATTAAATATTTCAAAATGTATTTCAGGTATCTAACAAGAAAAAGGGTGGCCCCATCAGCCACACCTTGGTGAAATAGAGAGTTTGTTAGTTTTTCTTGCTTGACTGGCGGTTAGACAACGACCTACGAAGACTCATAAATGCATCTGAGGTATTGAGAATGTTTTGGTGTAGCATGATATAGTAAATTAAGGAGAGGTCTGAAATAACATGCACGGGATCCATGTATTTCTAGATGGGGGAACTGCGCTGGGTGTCATGGGGCACATAATATCTCACCAATTCTTTCCATCTAGCTGCCTTGGAAATCACCCGCCTCGAGAGAACAGATTTGCAGAGGTCTAGCAATAACACACAAATCTATGGTTTCATCAAACAAGTCATAGGAACCTAAATTCCACTCACCTTCCCAGCAATCAGTAGAAATCTGTCATCTGTATCAGACAATAGTCTATGAAGTTTAAATTGCTGGGAGAAGTGAATGGCAACAACTCTGACATACAAACTAAATGACGAGCTGTATAATCATATTCCCTGGCCAGTAGCTGCTGCGTGGCGCTTGTCAGCATGAAGGTAGGTGGCAACAACTCTGAAATAGGAACTAAATGACAAGCTGTATCAACATATTCCTAGGCCAGATCTACCGCATGGTGCTTGCCAGCATGATGGTAGGTGGCAACAACTCTGACATAGGAACGAAATGACAAGCTCTATCAACATATTCCTAGGCCAGATCTTGCGCACGGTGCTTGCCAGCATGAGCATAAATGATTTGATTTGGTTTTGATTTTTTAGAATTTTAGCATGCAAAGCACTGCAGCAGTGTGCCAAGCAGATACAGTCCGTGATGCTGATTTAGAAGAAGGTCCAGCCCCTAGAGTTGATGAACAACACACTACAGCGCCTTCACTACAACCAACTACACCAAGGGGCAAACCATCATCTTCTTTAGAGGAATTTATGCAGCAAAACATGATGAGAAATTACGCAAGAATGGATGCAAACAGAGGAAATACATCAACAACCAACCCAAGCACAAAAGGGGTGCAAGGGGTAAAGGATCGAAACACAAGCTCATTAAAAACAGGAGTAAAAACCAGATCACAGGACCCATTACCCCAGCACAAGACCTAGTCATCAATCTGACAACCCAAAGTCTTTCAGCTCATCTAACTCAGGCATTCAACAAAGGACTCAAATGTTGTCCAACTAACAGTTGATACTGATATTGATATTGATATTGATATTTCATTTCTATTGCGCTCGTACACAAGTGTTTCAGTTACGACTACTTCTCCACCACAGTGGATTTATTTCACTTCTGTAGAAAATTAAGACTAAAATGATTCTTTGCACAAATGGAATTGAAGAAATGACTGACAACTCACAGCGAACCTTCAGACTTGACAGTAGAACACGTTGAACAATTACTCAACATACCAGACCCAAATGAACAATACACTCTAGAATCATTTGCATCAGAACAAGAAAGTACATGGGTCTCTCAGCAAAAACCACTCTCAAACCTAAGTCCATATTTCAACCAATGTTAGCACCTGATAACATAATAGACACCTTCTTTAAAGTTACCTAACAAGATCTACGAAGGATTTATCTGAAAGGCACAAAACACAAAGTTCATCATAACCTGACCCAGTTCAAAATGCAAGCATTGAAGGAATTGCAGGATAATTCCGATATCATTGTCAGAATAGCAGACAAATGAGGCAACATTGTACTGCTCAATACCGAAGAGTACATAAAAATGGCCATGACACATCTCGAGGATACAGAATGTTATGAAAAATGATCCACTAACCCGCTGCCTAAACTGCAGGAAGATTGGAAACTAATTAGTCAGGACTGGAGAGATGGTGACCTAATCACGGATGAAGAATATCAAAACATGAATATATCCTTTCCGACAATCTCTATATTTCGTACCTAAAATCCACAAAACATACACAAACTTACCACCTACTAGACCCCGTATCAATAGTATTGGATCTCTATCTGAACACAAATCGGAATACATAGACCACCAATTACAACCCATAGCAGCCTCTTTATCCGTGACACAAAACATATCATTGAGCAACTTGAACATTTACACTGGGAATCCAACTACTGGCTAGTCACTATGGACGTTTCTTCACTGTACACAAGCATTCTTCACGATAAAGGTTTACAGACAAGAGATTACTTTCTAAAGACCAGATCTATCTCAAATTATGATCACAAAATATGATTTTAGAAATGCTACATTTTGTCCTTAACAACAACATATTTGTTTTCAATAAACAATTGCTTAGACAAATCCAAGGTACCGCCATGGGTGCCAAGTTTGCCCCATCGTATGCTAATCTGGATATGGGGCACTACGAGCTTGAACACGCTTGGCGGTAACCATCATTCACAGTTAACAATAACATTATTTTTTGGGCTAGGTACATGGATGATCTTATCCTCATTTGGAATGGTAGTCAACAACAACTTAACAACTATTTTACTTATTTGAATACAAACACATACAACCTTAAACTGACTATGCAAAATAGCCAAACATCTATCAATTTTCTGGACATCAATCTTTACATACAAAATGACAGGATCTTCACTACATTATACATCAAACCAACAGCAGTGAATAGCACCTTGCACGTAACAAGTAATCATCCCACTCATGTTATAAACAATATATTTGGTGAAATGTTAAGGACCAAACGAAATTGTACCACGCAGGAAAACTTTGAAACACATACACGTCACATGATGAAATATTTTCATTCAAGAGGATACAGTCATTCCTTGATCACCAAGAGCTAGCATAAAAAATGTGGGAGAACAAGAGAGCAACTACTACAAGACAAAAAAACAAAACCAGGCACTGTTAACCAACATAAAACAAGATTCATCACTACCAACAGCACAGATAACCGTATCATTAAAAAAATACTACTGTAAAACGGATATACTCAAAGTAGCCCAAGATTTGTACAAAGTATTGGATGAAAAACCCACCATAACCTTTCGAAAATGCAAGAGCCTTAGAGACAAACTTAGTCCATCTCACTTCCAATACAAACAACCCGAACCAACCAAACCAAAATCAATGTGGCTACAAGCACCTTTAAAGGGAAACTACACATGTGGCCAATGCCATATATGCAAATACTCAGAGAACACCAAGAAAACCATCCTAATGCCCAACGGCAAAACAATAGACATAAAACAATTGATACATTGTAACAGTACCCATACAATCTATGGCATCAAATGCGTCTGTGAACGCATATATATTGGAAGCACGATTAGACAACTTAAAAAAAGAATTGGGGAGCACATAAGAGCTATAATAAATGAAGATCCAAGATCACCATTATCAGTGCATTTACAATCAAACCACACTCAGGATCAACTCAGATCACTACGATTCTTCGGAATAGAAAAAATCAACATCCCACCAAGAGGAGGCAATGTGGATAAAAGTTTGCGTAAACAGGAAGCAAAATGGATATGCAATTTGGACACATGCCATTCGGGGTTAAATTCAGACCAATAATTTACCACTTTCTCTAACAGAAAGACCTTGATCATTGTGCGCTTTCAATAAGGACTTATTCTATTAACCATAGATATTTTATGTTAACATTGATAATCTCTGAATGTTGACTCTTATACTATGCATGTTTCACTCTGAAAATAACAATGATTGATCTGTCACTACATAGTATGTACATTTGTGATACAGCTTCTCAGTTCAGCATTTCACTCAGTTTGTATCAGACACTCTCACCTCCAGGCCCACTATTACACAATACTAGTACAACATTAGGATTAGGATAATATTCAATTATATTTAATGTCTTTTAAGTACACGTACCATAAGGTACCTATATTTCACTTAGAAAATACCTTTATTTTTTGTTCTTGACCTACATGGATATCATCTATTACATTAGCAATTTAAGAAAGGGTGCTTGACTTTCAGATACATCGTCACGCCTCCTGAAGAACCACACCCACCCTGGGTGGGGAAACACGTGTCGAGGCACTCAGTGGCACCAGCTCTGCTATTGATTAGCAAGACTTTAACTCATTTTAAGTAACATTTAAGAGGCACCATTTTCTACAAATTAACAGCACAATTGGTCGTTATATAAAACCTGGGCAAATATATTAACAATTGCAAACGCATCATAATTGAAGGCCAAAGTGATTCAATCAACTATATGTGCAGAAGCCTACCAGTACAGCAACTTTACATGTTTTGTTACACAACATTGGAACTTTGAAAGTTTATCCAAGAATCAATGGGTATGTAAAATGCTGCTTGTTTTTGACTCAAGAAATCTAATTGGAATTTGAAAGTATAACAGTGAAGTAACTGCAATTTTAGTTAATGCAATCTACACTTTTTTCTTTTCCTTTTTGACCCAAGTACTGAATGACCAAAATTGAAATGTTCAATTTATGTTTGACAAATTAAAGTTATAGGGGGTCATTCCAAGGTTGGCGGTAAGGAATTACCGGCACCGGTAAGGGTGCCGATGCCGGTAATCCCTTACCTCCGTATTCCGAGGTCCCTTTGCGGGTCCTTCCTTACCTCCTGCTTTTAGCAGGAGTTAAGTACGGGACCCGCAAAGGCACTTCGAAGGTAATTACGGTACCATAATTTACGGTGCCGTAATTACCTCCTTCCCCATTCCCATTGAGCCCTATGGGGCAGAAATGGGAATGGGGAAGGGCAAAAGGTGAATGGGGAATTACCGGTCCCTCCAACCCTGGAATGGACCGTTAATTACTCCATTCACCATGCCGGATTTGGGACGGTTTCGGAGGCAACCATGGAGCTAATTACTCCATGGTTAGCTCCAAACCCGGAATGAGGCCCATAGAGTAATTCAACATTGACTATCTCAGGAATCTTTTTGGATCTAGCGCAATTTAGGGCTTGCAAAACTTCTTCCTGCCAAGCAGAATGCACTTTTTTTTAACATATCGAGGCAGATACTAATAAAGGAAACTTAGATAAAAAAGTAAGGTTTTCAAGTTCCTATGTAAGGATATCAATGAGTTAGAAGAATGGAGAAGGGCTCAAAGAATATTGTAGAGAATTGCTGATCCCCTCTAGTGGTACACTGGGCTCTGTGGATGACTAGTAAATGAAACTGTGGTGATCAAAGAGAGTGTGAAGGGCACAAGTATGCATTTTGTGTATACATGTTTGTGGTGCCAGGCCATAGACACACTTGTAAACTAAAGAAAGACTCTTAAAAGGGATCCGTTGGCAGATGCGTGGCAAGTGCATCGAATGAAAAAACAAATTAGCAGAAAAAGTCACGATCCACAGCGCTTGTAAGTATAAATTAGACAAAGAGGGTCAAGGCTGCAGGTATCTGCGTAGTGTGGATATACTGCCAGTATAATTCCACTGAGGTAAGTACAATTGCAACACAAACAAGTCCCAGTTTCACTGCGCCAAGTATAACAAAATAAAAATCAGGAGTCCAAGTGATTTGTATGAAAGAATAGCCTTTAAAGTCCAAGGTTTATTACAAGCAACAGCCTAACACGTGTTTCGAGCCTTCCACGGCACTTCATCTGAGGCTATTATTAAACATAGGATACAATAACAAAATGGAGTGTGCAACATTCAATAATATAGTGACACCATACAGTAACATAAGCAGGACAAATAAAGGCATAGCATCCAGGGGAAAAGCAGGGGATGTATGAACCAAATTAAATGTATGCAATTTGCAATGGGGTTAATGCAAGACAAAAACAAAAATCGAAAGCATATTTGACAAAAGAAAAAATTATAAACGTAATAAATATAAAGCCATACCCAAAAGTGGTGTAAGTCCATTAGGAGGTGGATGTTGAAATATTCAGAATAGAGAGAAAAAACAATTTGTGCTAGGGTTACAATTTATTCAATGGAATGAAAAAATTGCGAACATTGTAGGTGGAAAGCGAAAGTGAGGGCAAAGTGGGTAATTACTAAATTAATTTCCACCTACAATTTTCGCAATGTTTTTTTTTTAAAGGGAAAAAAAATTACTTTCCTTTTCATTCTTTAGTGGCTTTCTATTTCACATTTTTCTCTCGTGTGTGCACTGAGCATTTTTTAGGCAATTTTAGTTTCATTTAATATCGCTTGCTTACCCATTGAATTGCCTTGTATTTTTAGCCAGTTCAAACATGGCGACTCTGTTGGTTTCTTCCTTCTGCCATGTTTTTCTGACCTAATGCATTTATCTAGTCCTCTTTCTAGCTTCGCGACCAGCGCATTGATTTCTTCAGTCTGTCTAAACAGCAGACCAGGTAAAACAGTTTTACATGGCCCCCTTGTTCACTTTGGAATTGTAATTCAGTGTTAATGCTCATTCGAGCCGGGGGTTTAACCTCTTCAAGCCTGTTCAGTTTAGTGCTACTAATGGGTACCTCTTTTTGATTGCATGCACTCTTTTTGTTGCATTAACCAGTTGCTTTTCACTAACTGGTAAATATTAACTTAAATTTGTTTCAATCCATAGATACAGTTCGTTTCTTTCCTTTCCTTTCCTTTCTTTTATTTTGCAACTTTAACCGCAATTGCGAAGCCTTCTGGTACTTTAATTAACTACCCCCATTTTTTATTTTTTTCCATCCCTCAAATTGCAACAATTTGGCCATTTCTCCATAGATTGTTTGTTTCTTTCTCCTCCGCAGAGTACTTTTTGGGCATTGTCCCTTGAGCTTAAATTTCAGGCTCTATCCCTATTAAGGTAATACTGCCTCGGATTAATTGGTGTCTGGTTTATAAAGTGTAAATTTACACTAGATTATTATTTTTTTTGACCTTATTGTTTTTGATTGCGCTGCTGCAGTCATTCCATCGAATAAATTGTAACCCTAACACAAATTTGTTTTTCTCTCTATTTTGAATATTTCAAAATCCACCTTCTAATGGACTTACACCACTTTTGGTATGGCTTTAAATTTATTACGTTTATAATTTTTTCTTTTGTCAAATATGCTTTCGATTTTTTTTTGTCTTGCATTAACCCCATTACAAATTGCATACATTTAATTTTGGCTCATTCATCCCCTGCTTTTCCCCTGGATGCTATGCCTTTATTTGTCCTGCTTATGTTACTTTATGGTGTCACTATATTATTGAATGTTGCACAATCCATTTTGTTATTGTATCCTATGTTTAATAATAGCCTCAGATGAAGAGCCGTGGAAGGCTCGAAACACTTGTTAGGCTGTTGCTTGGACTTTAAAGGCTGTTGGACCTTGGACTTTAAAGGCTGTTCTTTCATACAAATCACTTGGACTCCCGATTTTTATTTTGCTATACTTGGCACAGTGAAACTGGGACTTGTTTGTGTTGCAAGTGCATGGAATGTCTCATTCCCAAAGTCGAGGAGTATCTAGGTAGGTGGGAAATAAGACAATAGCTGCATTTTGTGCCATGTGAAGGCGGTGTATGAGATAGTTAATTACACCTATATATAGTGCGTTGGCATCATCCAAATGGGAGATTACCAACCAACCCATCAGTGTGATGGTCTGACTGTGGAATTGAAGGAAGGGTCCGGCGTAGTAGCCGAAGGAAAAAAAAAAAAGATTTTACCACCTGAATAATCTGTTCAAAATGCTTTAGGTCCGGTTCCCAAGTTCTTAAGCTTTGTGCAAAGGTTGTAACAGCTGATGAGAAGGGGGTGCCGAGCGAGGTCACTTAGCAAATGCTTTTAGCCCAGGTGCATAATCCCAGTTTTTGTGGGATTAAGTTGAGGTTTGTTGTTGGTCAACTATGATTTGACCTCCTTAATACAATGCGAAAGCTGACTGAAAGTGTCTTGCCGGCTGGATACCTTAAGAAACAGTTATGTATCATCAGCATATAAGTGGAATGGAATACTGAATTCCCAAAAGAAGGACACCAGGTGTAGAATATAGATTTTGAAACTAAGAGGGTATCAAGAGGATCTCTGTCGTACTCTGCATGTAATGGAAGAGGAGGTTGAGTTGAAGGGCCCTAATTTTACACTCCGAGTGGTACCAGGGAGAAAACTGGAACCAATCTAAAGCAAGGCTGGAAACACGCGCTAGATCAGAAAGTCGATGCAAACGAATGGCATGCCCCACCACAGCAAATGCAGCGGCTAGGTCTAGCATAACCAACGGTGATTAATGACCTCAGAATAGTTAACACATCATCCCAAACTGAGACCAGAGTTGTCTCTGTCCCATGTCTGTCAAAATCTGACTGCAGCTGGTCCAGAATTTGATTGCTCTCAACATAGTGCATTAGTTGTGTTAGCAGCACCTTTTTGAGAATCTTGGCGATCCAAGGCAGGACGGCTATCGGTCGATAGTTCCCTATTTCTGATGGATCAAGGGAAGATTTCTTCGTCAGAGGCAGGATAATGTAGTTTTCAGATTGAGAGGGACACTCCCTTTGGTAATACCAAGTGTGTAACATGGCTGGAAAGGGCCTCATCATGGGCTTATGTGGCAAGAGCTGGAAGAACGTCCACATTGGAGAAAGTAGACTTAAGCTTGCTTATTGAAGAACAAAAGATAGCCTGTGAAATGAATTTAATGGATAATGAAATTTTGAGAGCGGGATGTCTGAAAAGGGGGGTACAATTTTGGACAGTTTAAGCTGTGAGTGAAAATATGGATCTTTTCAACAAACTATTTGTTTAATTCAATGGCAAGGAGACCAGAGGGTGGCAGTTTTTGAAAGGAGCTCTGGGGACTGAGAAGAAAGCCTGGCAGGCTTATTGACAGCATAATTAAGTCAACCATGTAAAAAGTTGGTTTTGGCTTTAATAATCGCTTTTTATACACTGTAAATGCTAAGCATACTTCAGTAAAATGAGGGGCTGTCCTTGGGTTTGCTGGAATCTGTAACAACTGTGCCATTGGAACCAAATGGCGAGCTGTAGCAGCGTAATACCCCAGCCCAGAGCTGCTGCAAGGTGGATGCCAGAACACATGTAGGCTTCTGGGAGCATACAAATATTCACAGAGGGTGTTATTTTCTATCAAAGCTAAATTGCAAGCAGCAGACCATCAATGTTCGCACTGGAGTACTACTAGGTACCCTGCACACAACATTCATCCTTCACAACGCAGAAGAGAACAGGAACGAGTAAAACGAGGCAAACGCGCTGTTTACTCTTTCATTTTAATCCTCGCCTGCGAATGAGTAATATCTGAAAATGATGCTTTGCAAAGGGAGTTTACTAATGGATTCCAGCAGGTTCTGCTCTGCCCATCTAAAATGAGGCTGTTGGTGGTCAGTGATGTGATTGTTGTTAGGCGATCTATAGGCTTGTCAAGGGAACCATGGAATAGCAGTGGACACAGCCGCACTGTGCAACAAGCTTTGAATTGACCTGAAATGTACATAATACCATTCAAATGAGAATATTTCTACCACAATTGAACTCCTGCCTTGCCATCCTTACCCCACCCACCCCAGTAGCCCCAACTGACCAGCATAACCCCAGCCCAACAAACAAATTCAAAACTCTACAACACTAATAACATTGGGGACGTCTGAGATCACTCCAACAGCCACTACATCCGTTCTGTGGAGTCAGAACACTGTATGTACAGTTATATATGAAATACGCCAAACCATAACAACTATGAGTATCATTGATCTGGAGATTTTCGGTGAGAGGTCATCCCGTGCAATCAAGACCTCTCTTGCTGTGGGTCTTTGAAGAATGTCAATTTGCTATCGATTATCACCTTTAGTTTCACTAGAAACAGCATCACATATTTTATGCTGCGATGGTGTAGATTTTGCTTTCTGGAAGAACTTTCATCAACTTTTACAGATGGGCTGAAGTCTGGGAAGAAAGAATGTGCAAGGAGCCTTAACACAGTTCACCCTTTTCTCTGGCAGCTCTAAGTAGGACATAATAGTCGCGGTAAATGAAAATTCATGCCACAATAGGAAGTGGCTGGGCATCTGTCGTAGGTCACAGGGAAGTGATGCAAAACATGCATTCCACCAAGAAAAGCTGTGATACATGGGGATTTTCAAGGACCAGAAATAGGAGGATCTCTAGGAAGGCTCTCATTTTAGCTTGTTTCTTTCTGGCAGTACCAGGATTCATATGTTGTTACAGCATGATCACCCTTCAGCGTCCTCGTTTTTTGTGGTTGCTCTCTTAAGGTCATCTTGGAGGCTTGCCATATCAGTCTGAAGTTGCGAGACCTGGTTCTCTCTATCTCCAATGCACTATTCAGTGTCTGACATTTGACTGTATAACTTCTCCACCTGCACTGAGGATATGTCTGCACATCATGTCAAAGTGTCCAGCTTTTGACTCATGGCATCTAAAGCTGCCTTCAAGAATCAGCATCCATTGGCTTTGTCCAGGAGGCATGGGAGGCATAGGCCAGTCAATGTGTGCAGTAGACTTCTTCCTTCACGCTTTGTTGGATATAGCCATCCATCTTGTTTTGTTTCCTGTTGTTACCAATGAGGTGTTTCCCATAGACTTAGAGGTAAAAGGTCATGGAAACAGCAGGTAGAGAAATGCTAGCAGCTAAGAGGCCAACTCCACCATGTGCCTAAGGATTGAAAATAAAGCTTGAGGCGGAGCTCAGTCACATCCTAGCAATGCTGCTGTGTCCTCATTCTATGCTACTACTTCTGGCTGATGAACAGATTTCACTGCATATTATGATGATGCTTCAAGCATCGTTGAGTGCATTACCCTCACACAGCACTGCAACAGGGGATCTTTCGGTGTGGGGGGGCAAAAGCAGATCCGGAGCCAGCGTCAATCTTTCAGTGCACCAGAAGGTGCACAAACATGCATTCACCTCACCAAAGACCATTCCACCAACCCTAGATCTTCTGGTTTCTCTTGCAGGTGTATACTCACAGGCTTCAGAAATTCTCCCAACTTGGCAATGGCATCCATGTCATTTGTCGATGAAGTCAAATTAACTGTTTGTCAGTGTCACCTAAGATTAATCATACCATGTTTTGGTAGGTGGCTGGGTTGCTTTCGATCACAGCTACCTTTGCATAAACTCAACAGTGCCACTCCTGGGGGCATTTCCAACTGTGCATAGCATACTCGCGGTATGTACAATTCAAGTGTAACACACTGTATGCGTGTTTGATGCACCTTTTGATTTGATTTGCATTTACAAATCTGTCACACATTCCGCTGCATCCCACAAATACGGGAGCATCTCCGTCACTTGGGATTTTGATTTGGCCGGTGATGTATGGGGTGCTCTTGAATACACATTTTCTTGCACCTGAAAACATGAGATGGATTACCTACACATCCATGTAAATGCTGCGCAGCATGCATGGAAATGCCAGGTGCCATGGGAGGTGTAAACTGATACAGAAACCCGGGTCTGCAGGACACGCATTACCACAATGCTGCCTATTTTACAATGTTCAGCTCTGTGACCCCCCCACCCCCAACTCCGACTGGAACGACAGATGCTACAATTGCAGGACTGCGGTGTCATATTACTATATAGGGTGGGAGGAGGAAATCCAATGGATTATGTGTCACACCATCTGGGGGATCCAGTAGAATGTCCTGAGGACCTCGAAATTGAAGTCGATTACAAGGTTGGCATCCCCAAGTCAGTGTCTTTGACCGACATTGCAGAAGCCACGGTGCAACACAGTGGAATGCAGCGCATTGTAGAACAACTGCAGGGTGGGCAAAGGCACTCATTTTGATATTAGCAAGCATATTACAATTTGGACATGCAAACATTCTTGCAAGCACCTGGCGATATGTGCAGAGTTGTCTGAGGGATCTGAAGGCATCCTAATGGTATAAGGAAAGCATGGTATCAAACATTAAGACAGACACAAGTGATCACAGTTCAATGGTATTGATTGAACTTCAATAAGGTTTGAAAAACGCCTATCTGATCCTAAATCTAAAGATGGGAGCAAGCTCCGACCATCAAATAATAATAACACAGTCCTAGTGGTGTCTTGTCAATTAAAAGGGCCTATACCATTAAACCTATTACTTATCCTTACTTTTAAATACAAATAGTGTGGGAAACAATGTTATGCAAAAGAAAAGTGCTCAAGAAATGATATGTCAGGCTATTCAAGCAATTGGCTTCCCTTCCTCATGTTTTCAGCACAGGACAAGGTGGCACATTCAAGCTTAGCACAGTCTCTGTCGCGAGGATGCAGTTCAAAACTTCAACATCATGTCATTCTGTGCCAAAGTCTATTTTCCATACAAAGTCTCTTTTTCAGAGGGCCTGATGCAACATGACAAACATTAAGTTTCGTACTTCTTAGGATTTCACATATACAATGTCTCAGGTGATTTTCTGTTCACCCTGGGTCCCCCTCTGCCAGGCTCAGACCCTCTTTAACACAAAACCTTCTCGGGTGATTTTTTCTTCACCCTAGGTCCCGCTTCATAGGGCTCAGACCCACTTTAACACACGGCTTTCAATTGATCTCCCTTTACCGGGCTCGAACCAACTTTATCTACTTTGCCACAAACGTTCTTTACTGTATCAACATCAAAGACTTTCGACTGTGCGTGGGATTTAGCTTGACCCGTCGCAGGACCACTTAGATTCCCAATTCTCTACAAGTCTTTCACTTTCATCTGGATACCTTACAGAGACCTTCTATTGAGCACACACGTGGTGTCGGACCACTCTGTCAAAGATATTGTATCTTGGTTTCAAAGTTCAATCACTCATCAGCAGTTCAACTTTACTTGCTCTTTTAACATATTTATTTCAAACAATGTTCATTCCAACGCATGCCATTACAATGTTGCTGCTTGCAACCTTGTCTTCAACACAGACAGGTCTTGTATCGGCTTCCCCAACTCAACGGCTGTGCTGATTTCACTGATGCTACTTTGTTCTTGGAGCCAAGGACAGTACCAGAGCGACTGGCGATTCTCCTTGCCTTGATTATCTACACGGGAGGACCCCGGGTACCGCCGACACACAATGTAGGATTTGTCAGCCTGGTTTCCTGGTCCTATGCTTTCCAATATCAAGAGCTCATGAAAGTAATGGTTCCATGTCAAAAAGGTTAAGGGAGTTTCCTACCTTATGATCCCCTTCTGCTTTGCCGTCTTTCTTCTGTCGTTCAACTGCCATCTTAGAACTGCTGTTTCTTCGTGTGTTTTGTCTCACTCAGAGTGTGCTCTCATGTTCTGCCTTTTATCTGTGTGGTGAAGTGTAATGGAAATCAGGTGTGAGTGATTGTCTATAATTGCCTGACCTCGCCTGTCAATGGTGCTGGGACATGTCAGGTATACGGCTCGGGTGTTAAGTCTGTTTTCCCTTAGAGCGGGCTGTCAGTGAGAATGTTCACGTTCACGTTCAAGTTTGCACATTCTCAGTGTCACTGGGCCTAGTAAGATCATTATTTTATCCTCCCTTGTTTCCCCTCCCTTATCTCGTTGCACTCTGAAACACTTGTGTATGGGCGCGATACAAATAAAATATAATATATCATATATATATCATATAAAGTGTTCATGTTGTAAAAGGGGCGCTAGAGTTTCTAAGTATCCTACTGTGTAGGATGGGGTAAAGGTGTTACAAGGAAGGGGATACCGCATCTCAACATCTGGTGTCCCGCTCCCCAAAAACCACTCACCCAGTTGATCCTCCTGTACTGGTCCACCTCCAGAAACTGGTTCCAAAAGTCATGACCGTGTCCTGGCCACCTGGATGATAGAAACCCGGGGACCAGTGGGTGAGACACTTGGTATCTCACAAGGGAGACAAGCTTTGTCATTCCACCAGTACTGATGCACAGATTGGTACACATTGCTCAGACAGTACACCGAGGAGAAAATACAATGAATGCCACGTTGGAGGAGGAAGTCTGGTTCAAGGAGTTAGAGAAATCGCTTGATTGTTTGTTGGTCAAAAGAAACGATCTGCGATGTGTCAGAAGGGGGTCATGAAGCCCCCCTGATATACAAGCTGTTGATGTCTAGGGTTAGGAAGGAGGTGATCCAGACGAGACGAGATTGGGAGGAGGAGGGGGAGGGGATCAATGGGGGATGGGCCGTGGGTCAGGGAACAGGGTTTAAAAAAAAAGAAAAAAGAATTTGTTTGTTGGTCAACTGACTGCAGATGGCACCAAGCAACCTGCACACCTATAAAACCACCACCTATGGAATCACCTGTTACAGCATCTTTATGGTGCCATTGGATGAATATTCCAGGTACCTATAAGTGAAGTTCATCCCCTTGACACCCGTGGATACTGCTGTGCCCATACTAGAAGATATAGATATGCCTCACAGCCTTCTACAAACCCTTCGAACGGAAAAAAACAGGGCGCAATTCCAAGACAAAGGGCCTCATTACGACCCTTGCACTGACGGAATGAAGGGGGCCAGTACGAAACCAGCCCCCTTCCTTCCATCAGGGCTGATTACAAGGTTCCCTTTGCGGGATCCGGATCAGACGTCTGGTAAAACCAGACTTCTTTTCCGGGTCCCGCGAGGGGAAGAGGGAGGTAACAACAGGACACTTGTAATGTGCCCGTTGTTACCTCCCTCCCCATTCCCATTGAGCCCTATGGCGGCTCAAATGGGAATGGTTCCTGCAAGGAGGACTTACCGGGTCCTCCTATGCCGGAATGACCCGGTAAGTCCCCATTGCAGGAACCCGGTAATGGAGCCCGGTTTGGAGGCAGCCATG
This sequence comes from Ambystoma mexicanum, assembly GCA_002915635.3. NCBI lineage: Eukaryota > Metazoa > Chordata > Amphibia > Caudata > Ambystomatidae > Ambystoma > Ambystoma mexicanum. Next base: position 507,361,490 of record CM030323.1, read on the forward strand.
GTGCTAATAGCATGAGGCCCAAAGACTGGGGAACGTATTATTTTATATGTGGTACGACATTGTTGCATCACCCCATGAACAAATGGTGATGTGAAACACTTCATAAGGATCCTTGATAAGGCATTCCGTATTGCACACGTCAAGGGCATGATGCCAGCACATAAATACTGGCAGAGGCTGACTATAGACCCGTTGATGATGAGGCAAAAGCAAGTCATCAGCAATGAAAAGGAGTCGTTCGGGAGAAAACTGATCCACGCGCTAGAAATCACGTTGGTTTGGTAGAGAGGGGAGATGAGGCGGCCATCTTGGAGGAATACTTTAGAAAGGGAAAAATACAATGTATACCCCTGCGGCGCAGCCAGGACCAGCACCGGTAAGAGGACATGACAGTATTGCCCCCCGCCTTTCAGAGGCACCCTGCCGGGCTTGCCCGGATGGAGCCGTTGGAAGTGACGAATCAGGCGGGGTGCATGAACCCCAGAAGCCGGTTCGCAGGACCTGTCAGCCGGCAAATTCCCCCGCCAGTCCACCAAATTTTGAAGAAGACCCCTGTGGTAAAGAGAGTTGCAGATGCAAGAGACTTCATACTCCGGTCCGGACCCGTAGCCGTGGACATCTAGAAGGGTGAGACCTAGCACCCCTGTTAAACCGATCCAGGGGAGCAGGCTTGATCTGAGACAGATGGAACAGTTGGTGGATACGGGACCACGAAGGAGGGAGCTGAAAACATACAGCCGCAGAGTCGACCAGCTGTAGGGTCTTGAAGGGCCCAAAAAATCTGGGAGTCAATTTAGACGAAACCAGGTGACGCGGCAAAAACCTAGATACAAACCACACCAAGTCCCTGATAGCATACACTGGGGCAGGCGACCTGAGACGGTCTGCAAACAGCTTCATACGGTCCTGTGATTCCAGAAGAGCTCTGCGAGCCAATCAATGAGCTTGTTGGATATCCAAAGTGAGAGCATCCACATCCGGGATCCGTGAAGTGGAGTGAGAGGGAACCGGGGCATAGGCTGGATGGAAGCCGTAAGCACAGTAAAAAGGACTGGTTTTCAAATAGACATGAGGAGAATTATTGTAAGAGAATTCGGCCAACGGAAGGAGGCCAACCCAATTATCCTGAGCAGGAGAAATGAAGCAACGTAGATAGCACTCCAAAGTCTGGTTCAGACGCTCTCAGCCCTTGGTCTAAGGGTGGAAACCTGAAGTAAGAGCACATCTGATGTGGGGACGGAAACAGACCTCACGCCAGTATTGTGAGGTAAACTGAGGACCCCAGTCTGGCACTATGGTGTCGGGCAAACCATGACGAGAAAAGACAGTGCCAATAAAGATCCTAACCATGTGAGCCGCTGTGGGCACCCTCGGTAAGGAAATGAAAATAGGCCAATTTGGTGAAATTACGACAACCATGATGGTGATATGGTGTTCCGACGGGGGAAGGTCCACGATAAAATCGGTCGAGATTACTTGTCAAGGACTGTCTGGGATGGGCATGCGAGACAGGAGGACAGACGGGTGTAGTTGGAAAGTCTTAGTTTGAAGGCATACAGAACAGGAGGAAACGTAATCTTGTATGCCCTTAAACATATCAGACCACCAGAAATGTCTGTGGACTAACACCAGAGTGTTGGAAATTCCTCTGTGACCCGCTGCTAAAGAGTCATGGCACATCTGTAGGGCCTCCATCTGGAGTTTAGAGGTGGGAAGAAATAGCTGGAGATCATTAAAATAACAACCATTCTCAGATATCAGTTTGTATCGGCGTGCGATACCAAGGCATTCTGCACAGTGTGTCTGAGTTTCTGATGTAACTGTTTGTAGGATATCAGTAATGACATGTATAAATCTGGCCTTGGGAAATATTCTTTCGGAATAAAATTTGGCAGTAGGATGATCTTTCCAGGACAACGCATCAGCTCTTAAATTTTGCCTACCTGGAAGGAAGGGGAATAGGATATTATATGGTGAAAAGAAATGAGCCCACCGGGCCTGCCTGCTGTTGGTGGTTTGGGCGTATTGTAATACCTTAAGGTTTTGGTGGTCATTTCTAATTTCAATTGAGAATTGGGACCCTAACAAGAGATGTCTCCATTCCTCGAAGGCTTTCTTTATAGCCAAGAGTTCTTTTCAAGCACGGAGTAGCTCTATTTGGAAGGCTTCAGAGTCTTAGACAGATAAGCTACAGGAGATTCCAATCCAGAGTCATTTTCTTGCAAAAGCACTGCTCCTATAGCATGGTGTGATGCGTCAGTTTCAAGTATGAATTTCTTGTTCTGGTTGGGGGTGATGAGTATGGGTTCTCGGGAGAAAGCTTGTTTCAAAAATTCAAAGGCCGGCTGGACTCGTGAGTCCCGTTGTGAAGGAACCCTTTCTTTAACAGTCTGGTAATCGGTAGGATTATGTCCGAAAAGTGGGAATTTATTTTCTATAGAAATTAGCGAATCCCACAAATCGCTGTATTTCTTTAACTGAAGTGGGTGTAGCCATTCCAACACTGCGGATACTTTGGATGGATCCATGGCCATGCCTCGAGCCGATAAGGTGTATCCCAAATAGGAAACCTGGGGTTGGTGGAATTCACACTTTTCCATCTTGCAGTATAGATGATTTGTTTGGAGGCATTCCAGAACCAAAATGCACGTGACCAACGTGTTCCTCTTCGTTTGGGGAGCAAATCAGGATATCATCTAAATAAATGACCATTTAGTGTAACAATACGTCCACAAATAAATGATCCATGAATCGTTGGAAAATCGCAGGTGCTTTAGAGAGACCAAATGGCATAGCCCGATACTTATAATGGCCAAACGGTGTTTGATCTGGGATAGTGATTTCGTTGAGTCCACGATAATCCTAACAAGGACGAAGTTCGTCTGTGTTTTCTTGGGGATGAAAAACAATGAAGCACCGGGGCCGGGGAAGTGGATTCAGAGATAAGACCGTTCTGTAGTGTAGTCTGGAGATATTCCTTTAGAATCTGTTTCTCTCTTTGGGAACGCATGTACATCCTCCTGAAGGGTGTAGGCTGATCTGGGATCAATTCAATGTGGCAGTCATCTCTTCTGTGAGGTGGGAGAGCAGCATATTTAGGGGAAGAAAAAACTTCAGTGAAAGCAGAATAGCAAAGAGGGAGGCCACACATCTGACAAAGTATCTTGGGTGAACCTTCTTGAGGACCTGTAGGTAGAGTATGAATGCCAATGGACCCTTGTGCGAGACAGTGCTTCACACAATATTCAGAACCTAAACAAATGGTACCTGCAGTCAAATTAACGTAGGCATTATGCAAGCCGAGCCATGGCAAAGCCAGGATGACGAGAAAATGTGCAACTTTTCTAATGTCGAAGTAAATCTGTTCAGTATGGGACGCATCTTACATGATATCTCCGGGTTTGCTCTCTGATGGGTCCTGAAATCAACAGGCTCCGTCCACTCCTTGGACCCAGAATGGATACTGGTTTGGAAATTCGGCTAAGGCCTTTATCTCTGGCCCTCTGGTCATCAATAAAATGTCCAGCAGCTCCACAGTCTACTAGAGCCGGGATGTTTTGAATTACTCTGTCATCAACTTGAAGTTGAAGAATAACTACCAAGGGGTCTCTATGGTTTCAGTATTCTGAGAGAGGATAGTAGGACGTGAGGAACCTTGTACTTGTTCCTAGTCGAGGTTCCCCTTACTACTGGGATCTGGCGTTACCCGACTTTCTGGTTCTGTTCTTCGTGGTGGGGCGACGGGACATTTGAACTAATGCTCTGCAGACCCACATACATACATAATCATTGGATCGTCTGTGAGTTTCAGGTTATGGTCCTCGTTGTAATACCTAATTGCATCGGTTCTTCAGTGGGAAGTATTCTGGGTTGGGCTGGAATGCCTTCTGATCTGCCGTAGGGTCTTCCTTTTCTCGTTCTTGTGTTGTCGTTCTTGTATCCGTTAATCCATCTGCATAGTGAGGGTAATGATATCTGCCAAATTGCTGGTCGAGGTACTCGGGACACTTCATCTTTAATTCCTCTGTCAATCCACGCCGAAAGAGGGTTAACAGGGCCATCATCGTCCCAGGCAGTCTCAGCCGATAGTTGCTTGAATTTAGAGATCTAACTCCAACAGGTGAGTTGTCCTTGACGGAGACCCAAGAGCTTTTCTTGAGAAGATACGTTTATCTCCTGGCGACTGAAACATGTTTTTAGACTATTCACGAATGCTGGGTAAGGATCAAGAAGAGGATTATTGGACGTGACGTGAGGGTAGCCACAAGCAAGTGCCACCCCGGGTAGGTGGAAATCAAAAATCCGACCTTGTCTCGGTCAGTTGGGAAAATAGTCGCTTAAAGGTGAATTGAATTGTGCAATTATCCAGGAACTCTTTTAATTTATGTGGACTGCCGTCGTACTTGTCCCCTGGTAAGGAAGTTGGAAGAAGTTTTGGTCCGACTGTGAGATGACCACTTGTTTCTGAGATAAGTATTTTCTGTTTAAAATGTTGTACCTCTGGGTAAGAGAGATGCATAGCCTGCATGAGCTGCTGAATTGGATCCATGGTGTCAGTTATATGTGGCGTCGCTATCTGTCAGGTGGGTTTCAAGTTTACACTGACATGAGCAAAGAATTTCCACTAACCTGGATCAAATGAAGCAGTAGTTAAAGAAATTCCCCAATACCCTACGCCCCTCGACTGGTGAAACAGAGAGAGGGGAACAGAGATCTCAGAGGAACCCTATGGGACAAAACCCTGGACCTGTGTCTAGGGTGTGATGTATTCTGGATTCGGTGGATGCACTGGATAAGTTTAGAAGGCTGTCTGTTTACTTCTTGTGTCTTGATGGAGGATGCCGGAGGGTAAATGTCAGTGCAGGTATAACTAAAGGCAGAGAGAGAAATGATTATTGTAGGAAGTAGAATACAGAGTATAGAATAGTGCCTTTGGAGCGAGTTCTGACCTGCCCAGAGTCTGGGAACGGTATTACAGAAGTAGATTGACAACTTTGAAACAGGTGCCGGGAAGTAGTTGTCTCGCAGGCGTCTTTACGTGAAAGATATCACTGTAACAGGGACAGAGGAATCGGTAAATCACGATCTGGCACTGGGAGGAGCAAGAAGCTAATGTGGTGTAAGCTTACCCTTCCGTGAGGAACGAGTCTCCGAAGAAGACTGAGGAGTCCGGCTGAGTGAACAATAATATCGGGAGTGTGTTTTAGAATCCGTTCCGAAAGGCATGCAAAATTCCTGGAAGCGAGAAGGTAAGTAAGAAGTGCAATATTAAGAGATAAAGGTATTACCTAGAAACAAACTCTGGAGCATCGTAAGCAGGAGTAGCGATGCAATGAATTGTAGTCCTCAACAGCTGATTTGCCGGACGCAAAGACATTCGGGAGAAAACTGATCCGCACGCTAGAAAGCACATTGGTTTGGTAGAGAGGGGAGATGAGGCGGCCATCTTGGAGGAATACTTTAGAAAGGGAAAAATACAATGTATACCCCTACGGCACAGCCAGAACCAGCGCCGGTAAGGGGACATGACACACACAGAGACACAAATGCTGCAACACATAGCACAACTTTAATATCCCCAAAATTCACTTCCCAACAGGCAAAACGTCAACCTCAAATTAACCATCCCTGGAGTGGGAGGCATTCAGCCCTAATGGTTGATAAAGGTGCTCTGATTCGCCCAGATGGCAGCCCTACAAATCATCTGCAGAGACACTCCGTGGGCATCTGCCCAGGAAGCCCCCATATCCCTAGCAAATCAACCCTGAACATGGTCTGGCACAGGCAATCCAACAGCCATATAATTCATGGATATGACCGCATGGATCCAGTGGCTAATCGACACCACAGAGGCCTTCCGCCCTGCCCCAGCACAGCCGAACGTAACCAGCAGACAATTAGACTGCCGAAAATGAGCAGTCCGAGCGAGGTGGCTTGATACTCCAGAACTGCCCATCGAACATCAATCGCATGCCAAGCCAACTTGTCCAGAGTCAGCGGGTTTGTAAAAATGCAGGGAGAACCAGATCCTCTGAGGTGTGAAACCGAGATACAACTTTCGGTACAAACTTGGGGTCACACCGCAAACCAACAGAGTCCGGTAGTAAAGGCAAAAAAGGGGGGGCGACACAACAAAGCCCCCACCTTCAGCATCTTATGGGCAGCCGTGATAGCTATCAGGAAGGCAGTGTTTAGAGTGAGGTGCTTGAAATCGATATCAATCAGGGGCTAAAAGGGAGGCCCCTGGAGGAAACGTAAGACTGGAGGAAGATCCCAATGGGGAAGACCCTCATAGGCACAGGAACAGGTTGCAGATAGACCCCGGTGAAATCTTCCAACCAAAGCCTCCCCCATCCAGATGGCTTTCAGAATCTTCCATGAGGATTTTATAGAGGCCCACTGGGAGGCGAAGCATGGAAACAGCTAGGCCCTTGTCATTATCTTCCTGGAGAAATTGGAGAACTGAACTGAAAGCAACCCCTACTGTAGGGGAGGGGTTCCAGATTACCCACTCCAAGCCCAAAAGGGCCCCCAGTGTCTGCCATAAGTCTTCAGAATAGAAGGCTGCAGAGCCCAAAATATAGACTTGACTACAGGACCCAAAAACCCTTAGGAAGTTCACTGAGACTGTGCAATAGCCAAACTGCCCATTAAATCCACCTAACCTTGTACCCCAGCCCGCCTGCAGGGGACAAGGCCACCTCGGAACCAATCAAGGTGCCCGAGACTGAAGCTCCAGGAGGGAGCGCAACCAAAACGGAGCTACCAACAGCACTGTTGCCCTGCATTCTTTGATCCTCTGCACCACCCGGGGAAGGAGGAGAAGAGGAGGAAACGCATAAAGGAGACCCTGAGGCCACACTATATTCAGGGCATCCCACACCCAGACCTTCATAGTCGGAAAATGGGAGCAGAAGAGAGGAACTTTTGTTGAAGTCCGAGGGGCAAAGAGATCTTGTATGCCCCTAGTGTGACATCTCCCCCCACCACCTCCTGCTTGGGTTGCCTTCTCTTGCTCTCTGCCTCGCCCCCCTCTATAAAGCAGGTTGGGAAGCAGTGGAAGCCTGATCGGTGAGAAGACTGACAGATGCTGAAGCTCTGAAAACCAGAATCTGGCTGGCCACCACGGGGCTATGAACAGAAGAGTGCAATTTGACGTGTTCCTGAGTTTGCATAGCACCCAGTGAATCAGAGGAAGAGGCACAAAGGCGTAGGCCCTCATGTTGTGCCACAGTATCTCAAGAGCATCCCCCAAGGAAGAAGCTCCAAGCCCGTTCCTGGAAGCATAAAGAGGAAGTTTCCTGTGCAATGACGTCGCAAAGAGGTCCCCTTCTGGAGTGCGCCAATGGCGAAATGTTCGTAGAGGATCTCCGTGTTCAGCTCCCACTCGCAGCTGACCACCGCTCGCAGCTGAGAGAGTCTGCCTTTACATTCAGCTGGCCCAGAATGTGTACCGCCAATAGACAAACACTCTGCTGAATGGCCCATTCCCAAATCTGAATGGCCAGATCTACAAGGGGAGATAACCTGGTACCCCCCTGCTTGTTGACGTAAAACATGGATACTGCATTGGCCGTGCGGATGCGGACCACCTTGTTCACAATCCCTGGCTTGAAAGCTTTGAGCGTCAGGAAAATTGCCAGAAGCTCCAGATAATTTATGTGAAATTGTCTGTCCTGCGGCGACCACAGGTTGAAAACCTGAAGATGATCCATCGTCGCGCCCCACCCGATAAGGAAGGAGTCCTGTCGTAATGGTCACCTGAGGGGAGGGCTCCTGAAAGGGCGCACCCACCGACAGATTGCTGGAAGCAGACCACCAAAGGAGATCTGTCATCATGTAGGGTGGAACCGGGATAATTATGTTGTCCGGGTCCACCGCCTGGAGCCAGGAACTCCGAAGAGCCCCAACTGCGTAAGTCGCATCTTGAGAAGTGCCAGGGGAAAAGTTGGCACGCACGAGGCCATGAGGCCCAGAAGCCTCTGGAACCACTAGGCGGACATGTTCTCTGAGTGAATGAAGACTTGACACATGGTTCACAGATCCGCCATCCTGTCCACCGTCAAGTACACCTTGCAGTTGATCGTGTTCCAACGGAAACCTAGCAGGTCCTGAGAGATCGTCATGGAGGATTTCCACCAGTTCACGACAGCCCAAGACTGAACAGGAGCTGAAGGAGAGACTGAAGATTGCTCGAGGTATTCACCGGACAGGGACTGTGCAGAAGCCAGTCATCCAAATATGGATACACATGAATACCCTGTAGCCTTAAAAAAGGCTGCAATGACGGACATCATCTTTGTGAAGACACGCGGCCCAAAGCTGAGACCAAAAGGGAGCACTCGAAACTGATAGAGCTCCTCTCGCAGGGAGAACTGCAGATATTTCTGATGCAGGCTCCAGATCAGGATATGCATATAAGCATCCTGAAGGTCCAAACGCTGAGCCAGTCGCCCTTCTGTAGAGAGGACTTTATTTGGCAGGGTGTAATCATCTAAATTTCTCTTGGAGAAGAGAAAGGTTCTAGAATGGTGCGCAGGCCAGCCTGGTTGGGTTTTGGCACCATAAACAGACGAGAGTAGAAGGCCACCCCTCGTTCCGCTAGGGGAACTGGTTCTTTAGCCCTGAGATCTAGAAGCTTTTGGACCTCGGCTCTGAGGGAGGGTGTTTCCGACTGCTGAAAAGGAGGATAGAAGGGTGGGGTAGGGGAGAGGGGCAAGCTGAAGCCCTCCTGAGCGATGGACAAAACCTACTGTCGTTGGTGATGGTTTGCCACGCCTCCAGATGAGACGAGATTCGTCCTCCCACCGGAGTCTCGTGCGAGCACCAAAAAATATCATTTTGCAGAGTTTTCGGCGGAGAGACTACCTGTCCCTGAAGAAGAGGCTGACGACCGAGAGAAAAGCCGGCCACGTGGTTGCCTCCAGTGGGAGTTACCCGGCGGAGGATCAATCCTGCGTGACCTGCGATCTTGGAATCCTCTAAAGCCTGAAGAGGATCGAGATAGGGACCCAGATCTCTGACCTTTGAATGGGGCCTTCACGAGCAGCGACAGAGTCTTGGCAGTTTGCGGGCTTGCCTTAGTCTTGGTGAGCTCATCATCCGTTGAAGAATGAACCAACTCTTTGCCATCCAAAGGCAGGTCCAGAACTTTATCTTGGACCTTCTTCGAAAACTTTGTTGCATGAAGCCAAGCCTGACGAGCGGTGTCCACCTCTAGCATGAGGCCACGAGCCGAAGTGTCAACATGATGCGCAGCAACCTCCAGCATATCCTGCGTCAACACTCTAGCGTCCGACAAGCCACCTTTAAAGTCTTCTAACCTGTTGACAGGAATGAACTCCTGGAAGTCAGCCAAATCTCTCCACAGTTTCATATTCGCCGCCACCAGGATGAGCTCTGCGTTGGCCTGACGGAATTGCAGCGCCGAATTGGCAAAAATCTTCTTGCCCAAGGAATCAAGCAATTTGTCCTACTTGGGCAGAACTTGAGCCACAGCTGCGGAAGTTGCAGAGGCCGACTTAGATTGCAGAGTGGCAGCCGCTACCAGCGTCGAGGACAGGAGCGGGCATGATGCCAAGGCTACTTCCTCGGAGGTGTGAAGCCTGTAACGGGCGTCAATTCTTTTATTTATGTGCAGCCCATTGTGGGGGTTATCCCGAACCTTGCAGGCCTCACACAGGACGTCCCTTGGAAGGAACAGGCCGGTGCGCTCCTGTGGAGACAAGGTTAGCTCCCCCGAAAGCACCCCTTCCTGTGGAGCCGGTACCTCAGGTACTGGTATGTCAAGGAGTGACATCATGTACATTGGCACACCCGCTCCCTCCTTTCCTTTAGCTCTCTGGCCGGCTTCTCTTGGCCCTCTTCCTGCTCCCACCTGCAAGGCTCAAAACCTCTGTGTCATCTTCGACTCCACACTCTCCTTCTCTCCTCACATCTCTGACGCCTCTAAGAAGTCACACTACCAACTGCACCTCCTCAGAGGTATTCTTGCTTTTCTCTCCTTCCCCCAGAAGTTCAGTGTCTCCAGAGCCCTGGTTCTCTCAAGGCTGGATTACTTCAGCAGCCTCTTTCTAAATCTGCCTGCCTCTACTCTTCGCCCTTTGCAACTCATCCAGAATAGGACTGCGAGACTTGTCCTTGGCCTCAAGCCCAGGGATTGTATCCCTCCAGGACTGAAATCTCTGCACTGGCTCCCAGTGGCTGCGAGGATTACGTTCAAAACCCTCTGCATCGTCCACAAGGCCTCTGGGGCCTAGGCCCTCAATTCCTCCAACTCTCTCTTCCTAAATATCTTCCTTCTCGAGGTCTTCGTTCATCCGCCTCCAACTCCCTCAGGGTCAGTCGATTCTCTAAGCAACGAGTTGGAGGTAGATCTCTTTCCTCGGCTGGTGCCTCCCTCTAGAACACCCTCCCTGCCTCCCTTAAACTTGAGGAGAACCATCTCCGGTTCTGGAAGCACCTCAAAACCTTTCTCTTTGCTTCTGCTTTTTCTGCTCCTCTCCTATCCTGACTTCCTGGCTGTAACCTGAGCTGCACTGGCTACCTGGACACCCTCTGATCTCGGGGCCAAGTCCCTCCCCCGCCAGCGTCACACACCTGCACTGCCCGCCTGGCAACCCCCACACTTGGGGACTGTTTCTGTATCCCTACAGTCCGCCTAGCAGCCCTTGACACCTACTGTCTGCACTTACCCATGCACTTGCCACATGCTGGCCGTTACATTACTTATTGTTATTATCTATTCCCATGTACTGCACTGTCCCTGCCCCCTGCCCACGCACTTGCGTGATCTGAATGACACCTGGCCTAGTAGGATTGTTGTTTGTCCTCTCTTTGTTCCCCTACCTTGCCTCGTTGCAGCTTGAAACACTTGTGTATAGGCATGTTATAAATGCCATATCATATCATATCATATCATGTCCAGTACCCGGTCGTGAAATGCTCATACAGAGCGGGGCTGGTCTTCATTGTCCTGATCTGCCAAAGGGTCGTCTAGAGCATCCGTATCCCCCGACTGTGACGCGACACGCGTCAGATTGACATCACGCTCTGCTGAAGACTTGTCCACCGGTGACGAGGGAGGCAGAAGAGCCGGAGGAGGGCTGGGCGGCAGAGGAGGTGCTACCTCCGGGGCGAAAGTCGCCATTACAGGAACTGTTGGGGCACGCAACAGAGTCTGAGACCATATTTCCCTAAAGAGGCCGATAAAGTAGTGCCTCATGGGATCAGAGTTCATTAGACTATGAAATTTCGCAAAAAAGGCATCCTCTGCCGAGGACTTAGGCACCGGAGTGGGCAGAGCCCTCTTATGAGAAACATAACCCCACGAACGTAGAGATGAGGGCTGCCAAGAGGGCCCACCACCAACCGGGTCTACATATACCAGTGGGGCATATGTAGGAGGACGCGAGACTGAATGTGGTGGTGGCATCCGAGCACGCCAGTCATAGGAAGGGCGGAACAGATTCACACTGTCGCGTGGATACGGTTGTCCACCAAAAAGAAGGTTCCCAGCACCCACCGATGATAGCGTGGGTGTGAGGGAATAATCCAAAATGGCCGCCGTATACCACGCAGGAACGCCCGCCATTTTGTGAACATCTGAGGAGAACTGCGTCACATGTGTAGACGAGGCAGTTGACTCCACAGATTGGTCAGGGGACTTGACTGAAATTTTAGCCTTGACACAAGGATCCTCGGCAGAGCCGGTACTATGGGGCCTTGGATGTTTACTGGACATCCTGTCCCTTGAATTAGCCTCCAAAGGAGGAACCTCGGCAACGCTGGTAACAGAGGAGTTACGGTTGACGACCTCTCTCTGTGCCCCCTCAACAGAACTGGTACCGCCGCAAGCGCGGGAAAGTTGAGGAATCCTCCTCACAGACAAGACCTTTACAGGCCTCTCAGTTCTGTTGATACACACCTAGCCTCATTAAGAGGAACCTCAGAAAAGAGTTTGGTCTTACTAGCTCCCTCGAAAGGGGCCTCAAACCATGGTTCGGTACAGAAAGCCTCAACAGAGGACTCAGGGTGCACCCCGGTGTCTGTGTGGGAAGCTCCAGACAAGGAGACCTCGGAGCGAACTCCGGTATGTAACGCCTCAGCACTCCCAACTTAAGTTTCACTTCCTTTGTCTTGTCTTTAAATCTCTTCATAATCTCGCCCCTCCTTACCTCTCTTCTCTCCTCTCATTCTACACCCCCTCTCGCTCCCTTTGTTCTGCTAATCTCTTCTTAATGTTTTGCCCCCCCACCTTGTGCCTCTTCCAGTTTCTGCTCCTTTCAGCTCCTTGCCCCCTTACACTGGAATTCCCTACCTCTCTCTATCCGCTCTTCCCCACCTATTCCTCCTTCCGTTCCTGAAAGAACTTCTTCTTCACCCCCCTCCCTGATACCTTTCCCTCTTTCCATTCCCTCCCTCCCTTTGTTACATCTCCCTGTCCTCCTTATCTTTACCTTTCCCGTCTCTCTTTTGAGTTCCTCTCTTTTATCGCTCACTTCACTCATTTTTTCTCTCCTTCTCTTTTCTCCTTACCTCCCCAGCCCTTTCTTCCTGCAAATTGTTCTAAATGCCGATTTTAAGACTTGATTCATGAATACTGTTTTGCTTCTACTGTTCCATGTTTGATGTGTTTCTTGCTGTTAACTGTAAAGCGCCTTGGATGAAGGCGCTATATAAAATAATAATAAATAAATAAATATTAGTACGTGATCATTGCACTTCAGATCATGATCCGGTATTAGCAGGCCCTTCGCGGAAACCCTCAGAGAAATTCCCAGTACGCCTATTAGGCCTGTGAGGCACCTCAGGGATAACCCCGGTAGCAGAGCTTTTGAAGCCCCTCCTGGACCTGGAGGACCCCAGGAAGGAGTCCCACAGCACTGGTGTCCTGAAAAGTAACGAACTTACCGGGCTTCTCTTCTTTCTGTCAATGAAGAGTTGGTAATGCGATGGAAGAACGTTCTGGAAGAATTCCTCCCACCTACGAAGACGACGTTGAAGTGCCCGGACCGAAATGGGAGTCGCAGAAGAAACACGAGTCCCAAAGGTGTTCCAGTCCCAGACACTGCAAGCAGAGAGAATGGGGATCCACCCTAGCGTAGTGACGCTCGCAAGAAGAAAAAGTGACAAATCCCAGATGCTCCGGCATAGACGGAGGACTACGCGACCACAAAACTGGAGCAGGAGAGAAGGATAACAGGAAAGAAAAAAGGTCTTTCCGGTGATGCTAGTACGTCCAGCCCCAAAGGGCGATGCACGGGGCGGAGCTAAGGAGGGCGGGTTTACAGCCGTGTGCGGTACCCCGCGTAAAGAGAGAAGAAGGAAACATTTTTCAATTTGATGCTTTTTTACAAAAAGAGCTCCGGTCCCGTCCCACAGGACGGAATGTCCCAAAAGTATGGAGGAAAGGGGACGGGACGTAGGAGTATATATTTTTTCTGGTTTTGAACCCAGTGGCTTCGACGTTGTCAAAGTCAGCAACGCTTTCTTCGACAGAGCCTTTTTAGGAAGGTCTGAAGGTTTTGCTGGCAAAATTTGCAGAGCTGGCGTCAACGGTTTTGTCGTCGATGTTGATAGTGGCGTCGATGGCATCGATGGTTTAGTAGGGGTCGAGGGCCTGATGGGTGTTATCGGCACCAACAACGTTGAAGATCTTGAAGGCTCTGAGGACCTCAATGTCTCCCCATGTCTCGAGTGGACCTTGGATTTCTCCGATCGAGGCCTCGAGGGCTCTCGATGAGGATTATGCCTCTTACTCGGGCTCGAGGGCACACGAGTTTTGGGCCGAGACCTCTCCTTTCCGGCTTCCTTAGAAGGCTCAGTCGGAGCATAGCTTTGTCTCTCAAATATTTTCAGCATTTCCACACGGAAAGCTTCCCAGTCAGCTGGAGTTGACTTTTTGGAAGGGCACAAACCCTTGTGAGGGAACCACCAGAGGAAGAAGTCGACAAAGACATCTTTGAAGATGACGACGAGTGGCAGGAACCACTCCTAGACCTGGAACGCTTGGCCTTCTTCCTCTGAGGAGAGTCGCCTCTCGACTCATCAGTCGAAGACCCAGCAGGTCGGGGCTTAGGTGTTACACATTTAGGGTGTTGGTCTCTTTGGTCTAGTAACCGCTTGTGCGGTATGCTTTGGAATGGTACTTCCAAGATGGATGCTCATTACAATATGTGGGTGGAGTGCAGCGGTCCAGTCTCTGCACGTCCTCCAGAGACGCCGAAGATCGCTCACGTGATCCTTTATCCCGAACTGAAACCGAAAGCCCTTCGCGTCGCTTCTGTTGTTACAGACGCTCCATCACCTCAGCGGGCTCTCCCTTCTTTTCTTGTTCCTCCAGCTTTTAGACCCGCCGTCCAAATACTTTCTTCCTTTCCCAATTCAAGATCGCCGTTCCAGGCTTTGCCCCCTTGGCAACCTCTAAGAAGATCCAGTCTTCCGTCAGCCTCACTTCCATGCCACAAGTCAGGTCCTCAAATTCCTTACTCCGGCTGTTGCTGAAGAAGCCTTCCCATCTACCATCCATCGCCAGTGATCGGAGACACCTCAGCTTCGCAGCCACCCAGATCCACCGGTTCCCAGATTCGGCCAGGGTTTTCTTCCCCAGAAGGTTTCCCTGGCAGTTGTGTCCTTTGCCTCGGTTTATTTCATTCTGGGCCGGGAAGAACAGGGCAGTCTAGGGGGGCTTTCATCTTCAGCATTTGGCTCTTGCATGTTGGATTCTCCGGTCTGTCAAGGTGAGATCGTAATAACTTTTGTCATTCAGAACAAGTTGGTATTATTAACATTAGGGGCCTTTCCTACCTTGGGAAATCGGTAGTATCGTGGTCCTCCCCGAGGCACCACAGGCAGATTCGATGCGGGTTAGTAAGGGACATATTCGACCGGCATCCCTTCTTAAAAGCGGACTTAGTTGTCGACATGATTGTCAAGTTTTGAACACAAATCGTTGTGTCGAAGAAACGAACGTCACAATTTGAGGCACGCCGAGTTTCACATGAAGCAAACGCTGTTTGCGGAAAAAGGAAACTGAGGCCAATGGGCGCTGCACCTGCTACAAATACCTCCGATGACGTCACCCTAGACGGAGGCCTTCGAGGGACATCGACTCAATGCAATCGACGCACGGCGCCCTCTGCTGAAAAATGTTTCCGAAGCAGCTGAAGTTGGTCATTACATGTCAAAGATGAGGAATACGTTGGAGGACACAATCCATTCGAAAGGATTCATTGCAGCTGGGAAGGGCGGTTAGTGAGGAAAGAGCCAGTCCGGTGCCCGGCCCATGGTGCCGAGGGTGTCACAGACTCATTTTATGAGGATGGAATGATTGACCATGTCAAAAGCAAAGGAGAATGAGAACAGCAGGAGAGTTGTAGTCAAGATTTGTGAGCATGGTTTCACAGGTGTACGGGAGAGCCGTTTCCATGACTCTGGATGCCTAGGATCCAGATTGATGGTCATGAAGGCAGTCAACAAGATCAATGTGGAGGGTCAGTTGGGGGAGGACCAACGTTTCCAAGAGTTTAGCCAGGGAGGTGGAATAGAGATAGGGCGATAGTTAGCCGCGCAGGAGGGGTTGGCAGATGGCTTTTTAAGAGAGGGTGCACAAGCGAGGGATAGAGGGAAAGAGCCAGAGGTGAAGGAGTGGTTACAGAAGTCGGCAAGGGCCACGGCGAGAGAGTAAAGGTTGTCCTTAATGGTTCTGGAGTAGCAGGGGAGCACCTGTTTGGAAGAGGCCTTCATAGAGCGGACCTCTTTAGAGACCTTGTCCAGTGTTATGGAAAAGAGGGAGGAGAGTAAGTTGGTAGGGGGGCTAAAATAGACAGGGGAGTAGGAGTGGAAGAGGAGATGGGGTGGAGGAGAGTGAGGACAGAATCGCCTGAGTTTTGGATGTGAATTGGGAGGCCAAGGCAGTGCAGAGGGCCTGGAAAGGAAGGACAGAGGTGGAAACTGCAAGTGGATTGGCAAGTTCCCTGCAGATTTTGAAGAGCTTGGCCGTGATGTTAGAGGCTCCAGTGATGCAGGCTTGGATGTGGGCCTGTTTTTTGGAGCAGATAAAGAAGCAAAATTGCCTTTGGAGCAGGCGGCAGGCCAGTTTGTCAGAGGATGAGCCTAAGGTCTGTGACTTTCGTTCATCAATTCTGCACGTGTGCTTCAGAGATGCTAGATCGGAGTCGTAAAAGTTGTTCTTGGTGGCAGATTTTAAACGGATCCTCACGGCAGGGGAAAGGATGTCGATAGTGCTGGTGATGGCAAGATGCAGATTAGCAAGGACAGAGTCAGAAGGAGTGTCAGGGGCGAGGGTGGCAAGGGGGGATGAAGGTGGAGGCAAAAGCAGCCAAAGACACTCGCTTCATCAGTCGAATGGCGCCAAAGGAGTCTGAAGTGCAGGTGGTGGCTTGAATAGAGGGCCAAGGGACCTAAGGTTGGAGGAAAGGAGAGAGTGGTCAGACCCGGAGAGCGGGTTGGGGGGAGTGACCAGATTAGAGATAGAGATGTTGCCAGAGATGAGGGCATCCAGAGTGTAGCCGGCAGAGTGAGTTGAGCTGGAAGGAAGAATAGGTAAAGAGAGGGAGACACAGAGGACACAGAACTGAGAGGCGGATGATTCAAGAGAGTCGAGGTGGATGTTGAAGTCACCAAGGAAGAGGAGTTTGGAAGAAGAGGTTGAAACTGAGGAGGTAAGATCACCCATTCAGAGAGGAAAAGAGAGATAGGGCCAGGGGGTCTGTACATAGTGGTGAGGGTGAGAGAGAAAGTGGGGGAGACCCCCAGCCTACATACGAGGCATTCAAAAGAGGTATAGGATTGAGTAGGAATGATGGAAGTGGGGACCCACTCGGGGAATATCAGGGCCATTCCACCTCCAGTCCTGTTGGGTCTGGGTTTGGAGAGGATTTTGTAGCCCTCAGGAAGCTGAGCCTATAAGCCCTTGCTCTGCCTTGTACTGTTGTACTGTAGTTGGCCATTAGTGGTTTTGTCACAGGCAAGTGTTTGTCTTAGGGCCATATCTGGGATAAGCTTTCATGGCGTATATGCCATGATAGTCGTAACAGGTGTAGTTACCTTCTGCGAAGCAAGGTAAACCTTTAGTACTTGATGCCCAGCTCTCACCAATTCTCATATTCACCAACTCCATGTGCCCCAATAGACTGTGCAGCACCTCGTTTAGAGGCTCAGGTACCTTGTGAACAGCCCCCAAATCTCTGCATTAAATGTCGGCAAAGGGTCCAGGCCTATGAAAACAAGCTTTGGCAAAGACAACATTTTTGGATTTTGTAATGGCATGGGTAGGCTTTGCCAGGCACATTATGGTGGCACATTATGGTAGCGCCTGTGAAATGCCTATAAAATGCCCAAACAAGAGCCACAACTGTGGTCTTTACCAGTGATTGTTCCAACAGGAGTGAACGGAACAGATGGAAGGACACAGCTACTGCTTACAAATCAAGTGGCCAAATAATTGCTTGGATAAGACAGTTTTATTACATCAGGAGTTGGTTTAGATTGGTTATTGCTTCAATTAAACCATTACCTTTCAGAAGACGGGTCAGAAAGCAGAGAACGAGACTCAAAGAGATCCGATAGGGGGTTGGCATGGCCACTGCCACTCGCAGGTCCTGGGGCAGTCAATGGGTCAGTAAATAACTCAACCACACTCACAGGTTGTGTGTCCCTCCACACTTCTCATCTGTCTCCTACCATCACTTCCCATGGCAGTAGTTTTGGCTTAAAGGTAGCGCTTTAAGCACCACTCAGTAGCCAAAGCTTAAAAGCATTTCTTGCATCCAAGTGTGCATCCAAGTGTGTATTAGCGGGATATTAATTCCAACAGTATTCCAGCACAACCCATGCCTCCCTGTCTGTAGCAGCCTCCTCTGTTCCTGTGCCAGCGTCAATACTTGCATTCTTTTTGCAAACAGATACAAAGCTGCCTTTACTAAACTAGCCAAGATGTTCCTCATTACAGATCACCTGTGTCACAAGACAGCCCAGTGCCTTTAGAGGGATACAGCGCAGAGAAGTGGAATACATGAATCCAGCGATAAACCCATCAGTCAATGAACACTTGCAAGGGCCGCTGCTTCTCCTTACCTTGCTGGAATTGGGTCCTGGCTTGAGAATAAGTGATGCAGCCGACTCTCCATCTGCGTCGCTATGGATACGGGGGTCTTCCACGTGCTGTCAGAAAAGCACACGTGGCCTTAAATCATTGAAAGCCATGACCTCTGTATAAAGTACTTTAAGTAACGTTCATGCAACATGTTCAGTGTCCAGGGGGAATTGCATGCCTGCCCTGCCGCCCCTAAGCAGTTCAAGCAGCACTTGTGTATGTAGATATGGAATTTATAAAGCACTAGCCTTGCAGGGAAGCAAAGAAGCGCTGTACATAGATGATGGAGCAAGGGGTTGCAGGTGTGGTGCAGAGCAAGAGGGGCAAGGGGTTGGGGGGTTCTAGCTCCCCTACTTACCCTGCCTTTCTCTCCGTTGACATGGGGGAGCATGAAACTGAACAGCCCGGTAAAAGAACTCAGGAGGGGAGGGCAATCCCTGGCCTGGTGAATATGGGGCACCCCAGAAGGCTCTGTTGCGCTGGGCACTAGGGGTGCCCAGTCTTGCATGGTGCTGCAAGTGAGTCTCTCCTGAGCTGTAATAGACACAGCACTGCGTTTGAGCAACAGAAACCATCAGAGTAGGCAGCCCTTCATGTCGATGCATGGTTCATAGGAGCCTCTTCAGGAAACATTAACGTCTTAGTGAGTAGGAAAGAATTGGACTGCGGTCATGGTGTCATTCTCTATGGCTGATATCCTGTGCAGGAGGGTTGGTGGTTCCCCACTCTCAGGTTTGCAACTAACAAGGCTTCTTGCAGGTTCAGCTGGACTTCCGAGTCCCTTGATAGTGCTGTACCCTAGTTTACCCTAATGCCCACAGCCAGCAAAGGCTGCTAGGCCCATGGACACTAGGGAACGAAGCGGAGAGAGACATGAGGCAGCGCACAAGTGGAGAGAGCCATGCAGAATCAGGCGGCTGCCTGGTTACATATTGATGGCCCCACTATTTATAGCTGTGGCCCCCTGTTCAGTAGGCCCCCCGCCTATCACTTACATGGAATTGACACACCTCAGGTGGGGGTGGACCGAACAGAGCAGACCAATCCCAAGGCCAGATCAATGAGCATGTGCAGGGGCCCCACCCTCTTCCATTGGTGCAATTACTCAGGGTACAGGATATAGAAAGGGTCATCCTTGTCAGATGTGGAGCTGTGGGAGACGGACTCGCAGTGTGAAGGTGGAGCAAGAGAGGGTGATAGAAGGCATACAGAGATGGGTACAAAGGTCAGGCTCTGGAGAAGGGCACAATCGGGAGGAAGGAGAGAGAGGGAGAAGAGGTTTTGCAGGAGGGAGAAATGGAGAAAGCCATCAGAGGAAGGAGGAATGTGGAGGAAGGTGGTTTTGGATACTAAAGCCCAGAGAGAAAACTCAATATTGGCTAATCCAAGAGAGCCTCAGGCCGGAAGAGGTGCCATAAGGTGGAAGGCAAAACTAATGAGGCCTGCATTGGGGAGCAGCCTGGGTCCAGGGCAAGTGCAGTGGAAAGCTGTGTTGACCTTGGGCCTAAGTTTGGCATTGCCACAACCTAAAGACCCAAAGGAAGCCAACAAATAAGGACACAGGAAGGGAACAGGACCACCAAGGAACCTATAATGTAGTTGAAGTAACCCATGTTACAAGCGCCCAGGGAATCCTGGCACCACATAACCTTTCGCCTAAGGCTAAAATAATGATAGCCTGAAAATACATCTGGGACCGGTACCACATAACCTTTCGCCTAAGGCTAAAATAATGATAGCCTGAAAATACATCTGGGACCGATGGACTTTACCTGTCATATGTAGCTCAGGGACTCAGTGCTCAATTGTAATGTCTATAGAGGAGATGCAGGGCCCGCAAACTCATCAAACTTTGATTGACTTTGTGGCGGCTCTGCAGGAGTTCCCCATCCAGATCACAGACTGTTGTGGATCCTTTTTGGGGGTTAAGCTGGAGATGTATTTATCACCTGTGCTTCGGGAACAGTCTTTACACTTGTTGAGATCCTGTATTAAGGAGATGCATCCAATTTGGTTTCACCTTTACTCCACCCCAAAGGCTTTCATCTCACTGTGGCCTGTTTGCTAAACTTTGATTCATGCCTCATGCCCTTCGTTGATCCCTCACTTTGGAACGACTCACAGGTGTTTATTGCACTGGTATTCACAGACCAAGACACTGATTTGAGTTCCATTATCCACAGATGCTACACATATCACATGAGAGGACATGGGTCTGAACCAATTAGAGAGGCCCTCCTCCCCCACAACGATGCATTGATTCTAGACAAGAAAAGGCGGTTTTACCCAACAGGTGCCTTCAAACATCTTCAGGTCCAGAGGATCTCCTTGGAGTTTCCCGTCAATCATGATCATCGAGTGGCAGCTGGCCAAGGCCCCCAGGAGTGGCCCCCAGGGCAAGACTTCCCCAGAGTTAAACCGGTGAACTGTCTGAAAACTGAGACAAAGACAGCAATAAGGAATTGATAATTAACACTTTGGGCACCATAGATATTAAATAGCACTTAGTAAAAAGTACAGATTACTTAATAGCAAGATAACTATTGCAAGATTTTTTATATGAGAGCATCATCCTTCACTAATTAATAACAAATTATGTACCTCTTTGTGAATCAACAGGCTCGAAGCTAATTGTTCATGCAGGAGCCAAATATATATAGAGCCGGGTTATGCAGGCAGGAGAGTTGACAGTTGCATAACAATTAATTATTAATGAGCATTTGTTTATAATGTACAATTATGGACTATGATGCTAGAAATACTGTTAAATTGAACAAGGATTAGCTGAGAAGTACTTGCATGTCATATTTTATCTGACTATTATTTTATCATCAAGTAATTATTTGTATGTATGTGCGTTTATGACATTAAGTCTAATAAAGATTAATGAAATGAAAAACATGAGAGCATCATCCTTCACTAATCGAATTTCAAAATATGCTGCATTAGGTTAAAATGAAGAGCAAACATATGCTATTTAGCTGCACATCGAAGCCAAGCCCCTGTGTACAATACAAAGATTTAAATGTTTAAAGGGCAATGTGAATTCTAAGCTCAGCAGCAGTGTGGTGCTGCGAGTGATATCCAGTGGAAAGGTCACACCGCGTGGCTACATGTCACACTGTTACCAAGAAAATGGCATAACTCCCTGCCCACGTTGAGAATAATGGTTCATTTAAAGAATATCAAACATGTCCCTCCCCAGAAACAGTGTTTATTGAGCTCATGTGTAGCTTTGGGAAGCAATTGAGCAAATTAGTCTGTTTTACAGGCATTCATTCGATCATTGGGCGTGTCAGGGTTGACAGTCCTTCCAGCATGGCATGTATGTTGCAGCTTATCCTTGGGTCATAAGGACTAGATCCTATTCGCAGTGAGAGGGAGAACATGCAACAGTGCTGAAAGAGGAGTCTGGGTGGAATGGGGTTGGCAGAAGGATAGAGGGCTGGGTGACATTGAGGGTTGTATCTTACGGGATGTGGGGCGAATGCTTGATGTTCTTGTCTGAATTGCATGTGGGGGGCAGGACTGATATTAACAAGCATGAAGTTTCACAGGTTTAGAGAGAATATCGAGAGTGCTGTTCTAATTGGGTCAGGTCTCTACTTCTGGTTATTGCCCTCACCGTCAGAGATCATGACTTTGCCTGCCAGGGAGAATTGCGCATGCTCTGTGAGAGCTCTGTTCATCCGCAGCTATCTTTGGAGGTGAAGCACCCATGTAGGCGTTCAATCAGTGAGGGCAATATGTGCTCATATTGGCAGAGACCTCAGATGAGGCATGTGCCAGCGTGGAGGATGTTTCTTGAACATGCTGGGGTGGTGGTGGTAAGTCAGTCAGAAGCATATTTCCACTATCCAGATGAGTTGGGATTAGCACCTGGACAGGGGATCTGAAGCTGGTGGCTGGTAAGAAATGCTTGATGAGTTGGGATCAGTACCTGGACAGGGGATCTGAAGCTGGTGGCTGGTAAGAAATGCTTGATGAGTTGGGATCAGCACCTGGACAGGGGATCTGAAGCTGGTGGCTGGTAAGAAATGCTTGATGAGTTGGGATCAGCACCTGGACAGGGGATCTGAAGCTGGTGGCTGGTAAGAAATGCTTGATGAGTTGGGATCAGCACCTGGACAGGGGATCTGAAGCTGGTGGCTGGTAAGAAATGCTTGATGAGTTGGGATCAGCACCTGGACAGGGGATCTGAAGCTGGTGGCTGGTAAGAAATGCTTGATGAGTTGGGATCAGCACCTGGACAGGGGATCTGAAGCTGGTGGCTGGTAGAAATGCTTGATGAGTTGGGAATCAGCACCTGGACAGGGGATCTGAAGCTGGTGGCTGGTAAGAAATGCTTGATGAGTTGGGATCAGCACCTGGACAGGGGATCTGAAGCTGGTGGCTGGTAAGAAATGCTTGATGAGTTGGGATCAGCACCTGGACAGGGGATCTGAAGCTGGTGGCTGGTAAGAAATGCTTGATGAGTTGGGATCAGCACCTGGACAGAGGATCTGAAGCTGGTGGCTGGTAAGAAATGCTTGATGAGTTAGGATCAGCACCTGGACAGGGGATCTGAAGCTGGTGGCTGGTAAGAAATGCTTGATGAGTTGGGATCAGCACCTGGACAGGGGATCTGAAGCTGGTGGCTGGTAAGAAATGCTTGATTTACCGCAGGTGAGAGAGTTGGTACCATGATGTTGGAGTTTTCAATGCATTGTGTTTTTTGAAGGAGAAGTGGCTGATTATGTGGAATCGCACAATCTTGGGGCAGAGTTTCAACTGTGGTCTGAAGGATTTGAGGGTCATGGAGGAGAGCCAGATCTGTGTGCAGCTTTCAGTGTGTTAGGTGAGGATCAGGATTTCCATCTTGGTGAGGTTCAGTTTTAAGAAGGTGCTGGAGATCCAGGTCTGCATCTGGGTGAGACAGGGGTGACTTGATGGATGGTATTTGTCTGGTAGGTTTGCATATCTTATGTGTATTGGTGGCTGCGGACATTATGACTGCTGATTAGCTATCCTGGGCACTATCCGGAGGAAGAGAATGGATCTCTGTGGGACTTCGCAGTTGTGGGGGTAGAGATGTTCACCTGGCAGTGTCCATCTGGAAACACAGTTAGTGATCTTATAAGCAACAGGTGACCCAGTGGAGAGCCTCCTCGCCAGTGTCCAGGCAGTTGTGCAGTATGTTCATGCAGGCTTGATAGAGTAGTGTGTTGAAGCCTTCCGGGAATTCACAGTGTACCAGGTGGCACTGGTGCACGTCTCAGAAGATGCTGAATGCATCATCTTCCACTTGGATGGTGGCTGTCACTGTGCAGAATCTGAGGCTAAAGCCTGATTGATAGCTCTGCCGGTGCCCATTGGCGTTGATGTCCTCCGACTCTTTCCAGGATCATGCTCAGGGAAGGAAGGAGTGGGATGGAGTGGTAGTTGCTGGGGTCATTGTTTTATTTAGCAGAAGTAGGGCTCTAGTTCTGAGGTTGACATGGAAGGTGCCCCGGATGAACAATGTGTCTTGTGGATAAGGCTGACAATATTTCATGTGAGTAGGATGCTGCATTTAGATACTGTATGATCTTTTTTAGGACTTCTGTGTAGTATTCGTGGTGTTTTTGTGTGTTTTGTTTGTGGAGGGATGTTGGGTTTTGAAGCTCTTTCGCATAATGTGCCTTTTAATGTGGTTGCCATGTTATCTTATCTTCTGCGTTCCTTGCCTATAGAATGGTTTGCTTTCTTCTGAAATGTGAACTTGAAGAGGTCCCCAATAATGTGCTTGATTACACTTCCCAAAATGAAAGCCAGTAGGGAGAGATATTCCTCAAACTAATACAACAGGACTGGTGTTCTGAACACAGACCAATGAGTGAGAACTCCAATGCGAAGACACTGCAGCCCCAATTGGGATCCCATAATGAGAAGGCTGATTAGTCCAGCTGTTAAGATTGTGAGAGTTTTGGTAAAATTGTGCAGTAACACATCAAATGATATCCAAGAGGTTTGCTTATGACTCTATGGCAGCAGAGTTCTGGTGGTGGACTTTGGGTGTGCATGCATGTGTAGCCTGGTGTTCTCTGTGGACTAGAGGTCCTCTTCAGGCGATACAGAACTATGATAGACATACCACTGTTCTCTGCACGGGACGATCCCCCATAGGTCCAGGCCGTCTTCCGTTAAGGTTCCAGTCTGTGGGGAAATGTAAACACATTAGTGTTCCACGCTCCTGAACATACTCTAAAGGATTAAATCAGGTCGTTTGAGGTACCGGGGGTCATGCCCCAGTATCTGGCATGCCATTGGACCCAGTTGGTCACTGACGTGGCAGCAGTACATTAAAATGCATGCAATTAATCTGACTTAGAACCTTTTGATCACTGCATGCGCTAATGGCTGCATCACAAGTTTGGCGG
This sequence comes from Ambystoma mexicanum, assembly GCA_002915635.3. NCBI lineage: Eukaryota > Metazoa > Chordata > Amphibia > Caudata > Ambystomatidae > Ambystoma > Ambystoma mexicanum. The sequence goes on from CM030323.1 coordinate 507,386,006, forward strand.
TATTCCCAAATCTAACGTTAACGCATGCCACATGATGCAGAGTCATGCAAACTCTTTAGACAGTTTGGGGTCCCAGTGGACTCCATTCGGGAATGCCTCAGTACTGCATGCTGTATTATCGTCTTCAGTACTCTTTTTGTGTGGAAGAAATATTCACACACACAAAAGTAGCTTGTTTTGATGCGTTTCAGTTGTGAAACTCGAAATTTGACAGCATGGTGAAGCCTTCGGAATTTTGAAACAATACTGCCAAACCTGTAATGGGGCCATAACAGTTACAACTGGTAAAAGGAACTCTAAGAGAACATTTGTGCATCAATCGCATCTCTTGGTACCCCACCTCTCATTTGCTGAGTATAACTTAATTACACCCCAATATAACGCCTATGGGTGTTAGTGCTCACCCCAGTAGTTTGCTGTCCACATAATCTTATTACTAGGGCTACAAAAATAGCTCTTTGAGTGAAGTGCTGGTCGCAGAGAGTGTGCAGTGGCAGGTGCCAATACCGACCAGTGTGACTTAGCCTTTCATCCTTCTGCATTTCTACATTGTGTACCGTTTATTTAAGCAGCAATAATACCTGATTATCAAGTGCCAAGAGGCAATTCAGCATGTGGTGTGCGCTATATCAATAGTAAATATGACCTTAAATCGTACGATCACCATCCTTATTATTACCATTATTATAAGTATTATCACAACTGGAGGGTCTACACGTATATTGGATATAATCCAATGTCATATCACAGATGATATTCTGAGATGCTGTTTGTGTTTTTCCGAACTTGTCATGAGGAGGAACTTAACGTTTCGAGGCAGAAGCATCAGTTCGCATGAGGTGGCTTTTTCTCCTTAATACTGTCTTCTCTTATGACATTTACTACTAAAGGCATCCCAGCGCTAACAGGAAAATCCCTGCTTAATGTAACAGGTACGTTTTGAGTTGATGCCTAAAGCAAAGCAGCTGTTTATTTTGTCTCGTCTATGTTGTATTTTAGTGCAGTGTGTTACATATGTGCATATTCACGATTTGGGTCACACTTCACTGCTCCAAACATGCACTCAGTTTTAGGCAAGAGAATTCCGAAATTGTCTTTGGCTACATTCTGTACCTCCTCGGTGCAGGTTTGCAAACTCTCTCATTCTCACACTAAATCGTTCTTCTGCTATCCAGTCCTCTTTCTCTGTGTCCTTGTCGGTCCTGTTCTCCTCCCACCTCCCTGCGCTGCGTCACTGTTTCGAAACCACTTACCTTTATTTTGCTCTTCGCAACAAATGCCATTAGTACCTGGCGAGGGACCATGAGCTTGTAGCAAGCGAGCTCCTTGGCCCACGCCAAGTCGCTACCATCCCGACAAAGAGGTTCTCCCGGGGAGCATTCAATGTTCAAATGGCCATCTTGGAAATGGAGAAGGGACTACATGTAGTCCCTTCTCCCCTTTCCATGGCAGCCAGCTTCTTTGTTTACTTCTTACCCCCCGCTTTTTAATGGCTGCCTTGGAATGGGAGAAGGTACTCCATGTAGTCCCTTCTCCCGTTCCATGGTGGCCATTTTCTTTGTTTACATTTGTTTACACTTTTGAATGGCTGGCATGCAAAGGTAGAACAGACTACATATCCCATTCCATGGTGGCCATCTTTGTTTTTCTTTTCTTTTTTCAGTTGCTAAACGCTGGAGCAGCTGACAACTGATGCTCGCTCGTGCCTATAACTATGGGCCCCAGGGCATCACCGGAAGCGGTAAGGTCCCCCAGCTCTGGGCTTATTGCTTCTATAGGAAACCAGCGTGAGATAAATGGCCACTGCCCGTTAGGTGGCACGAGGATGCATTTGATGTTTGCCAGTGCGCCCTAAAAATCTCTGTCCGTCTCTCTCACTGGGAATATTGCCCCTCTTCATTGCTGTTTTTATTTATCCTCGCTCCTAGATATAACATTGTGTCCACCATATCCAATTTTTGATTATCTAACATCCAGGTGTCGCTTTTCTTATCACACTTCTTTCTGCGACTGGATTTCATTATTAGTACCATCGTCGCTGGAGACCGATTGCCGTCGGGGCGATGAATACTACATCATCTGCATATAATACCCATGGCACTTCTGTACCATCGATTTCTGGGGCAAACACACGTACCATTCCTTGTGAAATCGTCATATCTGTGGCAAACAGGAACGGTGCCAATGCGCATCCCTGCTTTATCCCTCTGAAAGTCTTAATCTTTTTCGTTACCATCCCCTTTGCTGTTGTTTGGACCTGTATGCTGGTGTAAGTATAGAGGACTCGAATGGCTTCTAATAGGTCGTCCGGGCAACCCCAGTTTTTCATCTTAGACCATAAATGGTCGCCGTTTATCCCATCGAACGCCTGTTCGAGATCTATGAAGCCTAGATAGATGTTTCTTTTTTCTTCTAGTGCTCTTGCTTTCAATAGGTTAAGTAGGAACAGGTTCAGTGATGTACCCACACCACTAATAAAGGCTGTTTGCCGTTTATCCAGAATTTCAGTCTTTAGCGCCCATTTTTTCAAATCACTTAACAGGACAGAGGCAAATAGCTGGCCGATTGAGTCCAATAGGGCGATCGGCCTATAGTTTCTAGGATCGCTTCTGTCCCCCTTTTTGTAAATTGGCACAATAAATGCCTCTCTCCACGATGCTGGAATTTCTCTGGTTCGCCTTATCTGTTGGAACAGTGAAAATATTAAGTCCGTCCATTCTTCGCAGCTGTCCCTGAGCATCTTGTTTGAAATACCATCGGGCCCTGCCGCCCTAGAATAGCTCAATCTTTTTATCATCCCTGAAATATCCTTGCGATCAAATTCAATTGACCAAGGAGTTATGACGTGTTCTTTTCTTTCGTCTATTTTCGTGTTGTCTGCCTCATATAGAGATGTATAGTGGTTTATCCAATGTTCTTCAGAGACTTGGTTTACAGCAATAGCTGATTGGCAGCGGTCCCTGTTGTTTATTATGTTCCACAGGCTTCGTGCATTAGCAGTTTCCACTGCGGCTAACATTTTCTCTGCGTCTCCCTGGGCTCTTTGATGTCTTGTAGAGTGTAACCAATTTTTATATGTTTATCGACACATCCTCAGTTGTTCCTCTTTCTCCAAGTTGTTATTCTTTTTTATTTGTACAAGTTCAGCTCTATACTTTCTTCTTTTCATAACAAGAATTTCATTGTACGCGTGCTTCCTTGTAATTATTTTCCTTCTATTTGGATCATGCTTGACCACAAAAGCCTTCAAAAGCCATCTATATTCAACTGCATTCTGCCTGTCCCCTACAGCACTGTTATATTGCTCCACCAGCTTTGGTATAGATTGTTTTTTAATTCTTAATCGGTTTCTGCCCCACGATACTTCTGTTTCATCCATTATCTTTGTGTGGGTTTTTCTTATTTTCCAAGATAATTCTATTTCCAATAAGCTGTGGTCACTGTACAATTGCTTCTTGATTGTAAAGGTATTGATCCACTGGAGGGTATAGTTTCCCACGAAACAGTAATCTAGGCAGGCTCCACTCTTTCCACAGGACCATGTATTTGACCCCTGCAAGTCACCTCTAGTCAGACTATTCAGCATTTTCATATCACAAGCTCTCATTTCCTCCATCCATTTCTTTTCTTTACCTACAAGCTGTTCAATAACATTTTGCTTTCCTTCTTTGTTCAATAATTTGATGTTAAGATCTCCACTGAGTATGATGAGTTGATCTTTATCCTCCATCATTGACTTATCAATCGCTTCTATAATATGTTTCATACTTATTTCCATTTTAGGCAGACCTTCCAGGATTTTGCGGCATGAAATGGCAAATTTTGCAGCATGAAATGGCAAATTTTGCAGCACAAACCTTTATTTATTGCGGCAATTTTGCGTGACATTTTGTATTAACTCGAGGGTGTAAGATTGCCACATTGCAGGAAATAGGCAGCGTGCAAGGCTACAAGAGAGCCAGGGTATCATTATTATGTATCTTTTGTATTCATTTAATAGCAAGAGTCCCAAATGTCTCTGGCTTGGCAGAACAGTGTTTGATTTGGCTACATTTCTGGTTTAATGTCCATGCCTATTTTATAGTATTAACTAAATTGATCATTATCAATTGTAATGCTGAAAATATTCCCCTTCTATGTTCTCCAATCCCCCAAACACCCACACACCTCTCTCACCAACACACATCTCACCAACTCTCCATCACAATTTGCATTCCTTAACCTCTCACTCTGTCATACAAATACTCACATGCTATGTCACACTGTCAAGTCACAATTTGCAACTGCCCAGCCCCTGCCACACTCCAAATCATACTCCCAACTCACACCTTACACTCTACAATTCCTCCCGCAATATACAGTCCTTCATTCTTTGTGCTGCTTCTGCATCTTGCATCCTTTCTCCCATTCGATCGCACTCTTCCCTCATCCTTTTTTCCCAATCTGCAGCTCACTGCCTCTTTCTGGCCAACCGCTTCCTCTCTGCTTTGGCTCACTGACCACACGCTCCCTCTACTTTCTGTACATCTGCTCGCTCTCAGATTTCTGGCCCACCGCATCACTGCTTCCTCTGCTCTCTTGGGCAGCGCTTCGTCCTCTGACCCACTGCTCTCCCTCTGCTTCTTGCCTATCACTTCACATCTCACCCATCACTCTCCCTCTCTCTCATAGTGTAACCATTTTTTTTAAATGTACATTTTGACCCAGTTCCTCAAATAATGGGGCATTTAAAAAAAGAACGGAGGATATGCTATTTTTAGACAACCCATTTTTGGAAATGAGAAGGTCATCTTATTCTCAAAGGTGACCGGCGCATTTCCACAGGCTTGAGCTGTAGCGCAAATTGTGCGCTAGCTGCCTTGAATGGTGTTCTGGGTTGTTTGACCGAAGTGTAATTATTTGCGGCGGAATTGACCGTAGTCAATTTTGCTGCGAATTGATTTATACTTCAGCCAAACAAGGCAAAATGTACCTTTCACCACCACCCCACCCTCTCCCCTACTTAACTGCTTGGTCGCTGCCGCTTCCCCTGCAACCCTGCGGTGCCAGATCCATCCCTCTAACGTGGGTCGGATCCGACTCCGCAGGGTCCCTTTTTCGTTATTTTCTTTTTTTCTGTCCCCGCCTCCAATTTTGAGGAAAAAGGGGAAAACACTTCTGCAACCACTCTAGACCAAAAATACTGAACATGGGGAGCGGGTGACACCCCCGCAACACATGTTCAGTATTTATAAAAATCGATCGAATAGTACTGGACGAAATAGCTCAAATTGGAACATTCGATAGATTTTCGTCATCAAAATGGGCAGTACTTTGAATAGAATCGCTCTCCCGACAGTGTTCTGCAAGCTCCCAGCGCCTTTCACAGGGACAGGCCCTCCAGGTGCCTTCCGCTGTAAAATGCGACCCAAAAAAATGCATTTTTATCCTGTTTGAGGAACAGAAATGCAAGCGACACAGCAGCGGTTCATACCTTAAAAGAAATGCATGACAGGGTCAGGAAAGACCCTGTCATGCAGTGGCAGCCCCACATCCCGTGCGCGTAGGGTTGCCTACAATTTCTACACATTTAAAAGTGCATCTTGCTTGGAAAGAGGGATGCGCTTTTAAATTGACAGAAACGCCATTTTATTTGATCAAGGAGGTGAAAAAGGCGATCTAAATGGGCGCGCATATAAAATGTGCCCATTCATGTGTCCCTTGTGGATTGGGCTGCACTTTTTTGGGGCGCAAGTGATGAGATGTGTTAGCGCATTTCATTTCTTGTGTAAAAAAAAAAAAAGTTGAGAACCTGGCACCCTGAGTATAATTTTTCTTAAAACAGTAATTTTTGCAGATAACTTTTTTAAAAATAGTTTTTTTTAAAAAAAAAAATCTTTTTAAAAGATGCTGTTTTTGCACAAAACGGCTGTTTTTGCGGCATTTTGCGCAAAACGGCTGTTTTTGCGGCATTTTGCGGGATCGCAAAATCGCTATAAGCTGGAGGGTCTGTTTAGGCATATTTTCACTCCAAAAAGTGTTGATTAATAGCAACTTGGATGGACCTTCTTTTGGCTCTATTTGGATTTCTATTTATTGTTTTGCACAAACAGATTTGGAGTATAATGATCCAAGACTTGCAAGTCACTGTCTATCTTCTTCAGGATCAGCAGGCATGCAAAGGGTCTCCCCTTTGGTCCCTTTTGTGCCGGGTTTATGTATACTTCATAACCCTCACCAAGTGGAATTGTCCTCAGCCAAGATTCCTGTATGCATATGATATCATATTTGCCCAAAATGTAACTTCCGTCAGAGAATAGATGCTTAAAGAATCTGGTGTTCCATGTGGCGCATTGGGCATTTTTTATGATGTCCTCATCGATCTATTGTTTTTTCTTGGTGGTTAAAGCCTTTGCCATCCAGGTCCAATCATTCGCCTTCTTACTAACTCCTTTGCAAGTGTTTTCGCTTTACCAAGTTTACCTGAGTTATCCACTGTAAACCTCAATTTTCTAACCATGGCTTCTGAGGATGACTCCCCCTTTCGCTTTGGACCACCCAATGCTGGTCCTCAGGGGTTTCGTTTCTGTAACATCATAGGATATTTGAAACTATTTTCTACTGTAGAGATATCCTTTCTTTGTTTTCTTGGTGATGGTTTTTCATTCCCTCTGAGATCCTTTCGATCATCGCTTGCTGCATTGGATCTGCTTTTAGTTTTCAATTCCTTTATTTCATCTTCTTTGACTTGAGCAGGATCCTTCTCTATCTCTCTTTCTTTTTCTATTACTCTCCTTTCTGGCATACTATTTTGTCTCGCTTTCCCATCTAGGTCGCTTAGTCAGTATCCCATTTTTTGCAGTTTCTCGGTGGCTTCCATCAGTGTTTGTTTTATCCTGTTTGATTTTAGGTGTAATATAACTTGGTCAAGCTGCTCTTCATTCACAAACTCAACTATTTTTATGTCCTATGTCCACCGTTGAGATGTTCCGTAACATTGAAATTTGACTGAAGAGTGTCATTACATATTTCCTGTTTAGTAAGACACGTTTCAGACCTTTCGATGTTATTTAAAGCTTTAAGTACCACCCTTTTGTAAGTCGATTTTTCCTTACACTCCGTCCTGGAGATTGTTTTCTTTGATCCTTTTCAGTTTTTCCTTCCTCGTTTTTTGTTTTTTTTGTTTTTGCAGTGATTTTTCCCACCGGTGTTTCTTATCCTTTTCTTCACTTATGTATTTCTTCCTTTTTTCTTCCAACGTCTTAAAGGGTGTATCACTTTGGTTATCCTTTTGACTGATTTTTCCCTTTAATGGATCAACCGAGGCTTCCCCGGCCTTTTCCGTCACTGTGGGTCTTCCTCTTTGATTTTTCTGAGCCAGTGAATTTTTAGCTAGCACTGCATGGGAGTCCTTTACCCTTTCTTCAATGTCTTGCCAATCTGATAAACTGATATTGTCCCATTCTTCATCATCCTTGTTTTTATCCATTACATCAATAAGACCACTTAGACCAGCATTTGACTCGTCCTCTGACCATTCCTCCTGCTCTATTTTGATTTCCTCTGCAGGATTTATTTCTGCAGTGTCTGGAGAGAATACAATCTCACTAAGTATCATTTCTCTTCTGGCTTTCTTAGCACATTGCAGAATTTCCCTTCCCTGTAGCGTTCTTATATTTCTCAAGAAAGCTCTAGTGCCATTTGCTTTCCTCTTTGTAGTTTGGTTCTTTGACCTTTTTCCCTTTTTCAAGTCTTTGGCCTCCGATTTGTCACCCTGTAGGTCCTGATCAATGCAGGCCGCTGAGTTCAAACCTGCGAAAATTGAGAAGTTTGGTTTTGATGTGGGCTCCCCTCTCTTTTCAGCCTGTCTCGTCAGGGGGATCGATTCACTAGGCCCGTGGCTTTCCCCTCCTTCTTTGGGGTTGACTACTTCCACCTGGACCAGTTTCATTGGACCGTTTCCTGGTTTTATTACTTTTGCCATATTGGTATGAGAATTATCCGTTTTGTACAAGTTTCTCATCCATTTACAGTCCTCTAATACTAAAATACTAAATAGTGATTTATCATTTGTGTCTTTTCTTGCTAAATCACTTAGCCGATTTTGCCAGGTTTTTGTTTGATCTGCTTCCTTGTCCATTCTTATTTCCAGTTTCTTCAGTGATCCTTCCATTTCTGTATTGAATTCTTTAATGTGTAGGTTTGTCTGGACTACTTCCTGCAGGGAGTCTTTTACCACTTCATATAATTTGAGGAATGGGGCATTGGAGATGGTTAAGGATGCCATGATCACATTCTGAATCTGAGCTGTAGCATTAATCCTTTCAGTTCGACAGGATTCACTAATTAACTGTATGACTTCCTCTTTAGTTAATCCTTCTAGGATCGGTCTCTTTTCCACTTGGGTCGGAGTTTGATCAATTTGGTTTGCATTTCTTTTTTGTAAGGAGCTGGGGCAGCCTAAAGACGTCTCCTTCTTCTTCCGTATACACCATGGGTATATGCTCTTTGTCTAATGCGGCGATCTTGTAATTTATCAAGGATAGGCTTTTTCTTTTGTCTCTTCAATTTTCCCCGTCAGTGCTGTAATGTCCTGCATTATTTTATTTGCCAGCCTCAAATCACTCAGATTTACAACAGGCATACTGTTACTTTCACTGGCATTGGCACTCCACAATGTTTTCGGCTGCTCCTTGGTGATCATACTATTGTAATTGCAGGCTACTATCATATTTACTTCAGAGTTTTTTTCGTTGCCATAAAGTGGATACTCCCCACTTATTTCAACACTGGTTTCGCCAACTCCGGTCAAGCATCAATTTTTTCTTTTTTTCACTGGTGGGGCAATCTCACCCCCTCGGTATTGTGTTTCTGCCCTATATGGCAGAAATACATCCTTTATTATTGGCTCGGGTCGTGCATCCTCTATTTGCTCAAGGTCTTCAGCATCCCAGGGTCCATCATCTTTCCATGTGCCCTCCGGCGACTCCCTCTGACTAGGGAAGTGTTCAACAATTGCTATTTCCCACTTTGAGGTTTCACTCGCTGGTTTAGTCATTCCAATTTCAGGGGTTCCGTCATCTTTCTTTGACATACTGGGACTATTTTCTCTGGTCTCCAAGGTCTCCCCTTCCTTTTCTGGGGGAGCGCAGGATAAATCGACCTCTGGTTCAATTTCGCACTCCACCAGGTTTTCAAGGTCACCCCCATCCGCTATTTGTAGCTCCCCGCGAGGGCAATTATCAGATCTAGCTCTTTAAATGGGGGAATAGCCCCCTGGGTGCGCTGTGCTCTCCATGTGTGTCTCACTGATCTCTGGGCTGCCCTGAACTCTGTCTGGACAGGTAGCTGGTTCATCTATATTTAAATTCGGGTATTCACCTGGCCCACTTTGAGGCTCACTCTGAGGCTTTTTTCAGGCTTCCAGGTCATTTCCACCTTTAGTACTATTTGACTGACCCCGGGCTGATGGTGCAACCGTCCCTGATATATTTTGGGGCAGATCCGGGGACATGGGTGGGTGACTAACACCCTCCACTTGGTCAAGGGTGGAGGGGAGGGATGCCGCCTCCTTTGACTGGGAGTCTTTATTTCGTCTATGTTCAGGCTCAACTGCAAGGGATGGACCCAGTTCAGCCCCTGCTGAAAGGCTCTTTCTTTTCTTAGCGCTGAAAAGTAGGCAGGAATGTTTTAGCGCCGGCACCAGCAGTTCCTTCGCTGCCGGCGCCACTTTTAAATCAGAGTTTCCAGCCGCTTCTGGAAGTGAATTAAATCTTTGCCTCATCTGTAGCCGCGTTCTGAGGCCGTGGTCGGCATTGTCCTTTTTTCCGTTCGAAATTCTCCCGGGGGCGTCTTTGTCTTCGTCGGCGTGCAGCTCCTCAATAGAATAATGGGTCAGTGTATCCAATAGCCTGCCTCCCGACCCGCCCACCGGCAAACACTGAAAACACCACTTTCTCACCACTTCCGCTCCGCTTATGCGGGGGTGATGGTTTTATGGTATTCTCCTCCTCCTCGAACGTTAAGGGGCCAGAGCAGTTTTCTCCACCGGCACACAGCGATTCTGGCGCCACACCAAAAACACCACTTTCTCACCAGTCCGCCAATATAATCCCTGTCGCCAGGGAACAGTTGTAATGATGACGAGCTCACAGATTCTGGTGCAGGTTGTTTTCACCCTGTTAAGTTTGGCGTGGAGCAATCAGTATGCTGGTATCATTGGAGTCAACAGATGTATAAGTCGGCGTTGTGCTGTGCCTAAGCCCTTGGGCCCCTCGACCCGCGGACTGCAAAAGACACACTTGGCACATGCTTCGCAGGAGAATGTGTAGAAAGAGCCGCAAATTGGAGGCTTAACATTGAAAGTGAACAGCAAGCGAGGAAAGACACGCAGGGACTGCAGACTGCAAAAGACATACTTGGCTATGACCAATTATGAGTATAAGAACCCAACCTTTTTATGAAGTAGTTAGAGCCAGAGTATCGAGCGATTGCTGATGTTCATTGTACTCCATGTTTTAAGACTTGCATTAAAACAGACAAACTTTGCCAAACTATTTGTGTCGCCTTGATTATCGATGTACGAATAAAATCTGCATCCCCATCCATCATCTCCACGGTATTGCTACTCATCTTAAAGGGCTGGAAGCCTCCAGTTCAGCATTTATATAATTCACAATGTTAGCCTGTCTATTGCCCTTAGAGGATTTATGAGGATAGACAATGAATTTCACATAGAAGATATATGCGGTGATATTGCACCTGGAAGATTTCTGAGGATAACCGTGCTATTGTGCTTAGAAGACTTAATGAGGACAGTCTGTCTATTATACAGACCATCCAATCACACAGCTAAATCAAAGAAAGCTCCACCTGACCCTCAAGGTACATATTCACGCTCCTGGTAGCTGTTGGTTTCAAGGTAACCAGGGTCTCCTTGGCTAGAACCAGATGCTAAAAAGCTCCCAGCTCCAGGCAGTTTTAAACTCTGGTATGTTAGGTCAGAGGTTTGCAACTTTTGCATTTTTTTGGACTACATCTCCCATCAGCTCTATCTAGCGTTGTCAATGGTGAGGGACCATGGGAGTCATTGTCCAAAACCTATGGAGAGCTACTGGTTGCAGAGCCATTTGTTAGATATAAGAGGTTGGGTAGGAAAACAGACCAGACGGTGCAGTAGTGTGAGGGTGCCCCTTCTGAGCTGTAGCAGGAGTGATGGGATTCTCAAGGCTTCCAGGGGTGCTAGGCACACGCCCCCACCTAAATAAAGACCTCTACAGCCTGTCAGAACGTCTTCCAGAGAAAATTGCTAACAAAACAGAAGGAGCAAATGTGCGTCACAAGCTGAAAGAATCATGTCTTTGTGCATCAGTCAACAAAGGTCAATTGTGAAGCTGCTTTGTGGCTACTGCCAATAGAAGATAAGAAGTGTCTTTTGCTACTACTCAGCTGCCCTGGTCTGTGGACAGTATCCGGTTATAATGTCACCATGAAAAAGGCCACCAGGTGGCAACATTTCCCGAAAAATGCACTCTCCAGAGAATCAAACACTATCCCCAAATATTCTAGGATTGGCAGTGATCATATAAAATGATACCCCTCCTAGAATATTTGGGAAAAGAATTTTAGAGCTCAGGAAAAAAAGGTGCCTACCTGGTGACTTTTCTACAGTGACATTATCAGATGGAACCCTGTGGACACACTACTCAATTATTACTCTGATTAGCCAACAAAACACCAGCAGTCACTAAGCAAGATACGACCTTTAAAAGCGCATCCTGCTTGTACATTGAAAAGGCCTGGAAGTTAATCACGGGAAACCACTAGATGTTGTCTATATATATATAGACTATTGAGATGTTCGACTCAAGGACGCTGGCCGATGTGCATTCATGCAGGAGCTATGAACTGGTCCACACGGCTTCATTCCCACGGAACATTCTGGACTTTCTTCTGCCTTACCAGATACTTATTTCTACAAAATAATCCCATTTAATTTGGATTGTTAACGCTTGCATAATTCATTGTTAATCTACTTGATCTGTATCATGTTAATTTTTCATTCCTCCACTCTGCCTACAGACGCCTTACCCTTGGACGCCATCATCTCCATTTTCTGAGGATTAGGGAAAGCGCCTAGAGCCATCTCAGGATAATGAGATTATGGTACAAAGGTCCCTCTATGAGGTTGGTGTTCAGTATTTCTGTATACTGCATGTTTTACTGCTTCAGGCAATTATGGATTGAGAAACCCATTTTCATGAATCTGCTTGTTTGTGTGTATTCTCCACTACTCAAAGTGTTACTGCATACAGCATCACACATGCAGCAACACTGCACGTCCCCACTGGACTCCTAAGGTACCCAAAACTACGGAATAACTAAAGGGTCTGCATGACTAAATACTGTGCACCCCTCCCCTTACTTCATGGCTACCACATGTGGCAATAGTGAGGAGTTTAGGTGTATTATCAGAGGGAATTTTTTTGTTTATATAGCGCCAAAGCCCGCAGGCATCAGGGCACAGTCAACATACACACGAAGACAATAAACCAGACAGAACAAAATAGTTAGGGTCCTGAGCTAAGATAGGTTGGGGGGGGGAGTTATTCGAACAACCAGGTTTTCAGTCGCTTCCTAAATGCTAACTGACATTTCTCAAGGCGCAGCACCAGAGGGAGTGTATTCCATACTTGTGGCGTCAGCAAGTGAAGGAGTGCCCGCATCCTCTGCCTTTTTTGCACGTGGAACTTCCAATTGCTCTTGATTACCTGATCGCAAGGCCCTGGAAGGCATGTAGGGGGATATGCGTTTCTTAAGATAACATGGAGCTTTTCCCTGTATGCATTGGTGTGCCACAGAGAGAGTATCCTGAAACTTGATCTGGCTGACACCGGAAGCCAGTGTAGTTTCCTTCTTGCTCCAGTGATATGCTCCCTCTTAGGGATGTCAACAATGATCCGTACTGCTTCATTTTGGAACATTTATAGCTTAGTGTTACATTGTTTATTTGCACCTAGAAGAATTGCATTACAATAGTCGAGCTGAGGCATGATGACGGCTCTGACTAGTACTTCGTGGCTGTTTTGTGATATGAAGGGTTTGGCGAGTCTTAGCACTCTGAGGTGGTAATGTGAGTTGCTAACGACTCCATCCACATGTCCCTTAGAACTGAGGGAGACTTCAATATAGACATCCATTGTTTGACTTTCTCCATGGTGTCTATACAGTTACCCTCCAGAGTCATGGATTTGTATTTAGGGCTTAGTTTAGCTCTTGCTTACGCAGATCCAAAGATCAGTTCTGTCTTTGCTGCGTTAAGACACATCCAATTCCTGCACATCCACTCTTTTATTAAATCATAGATGGAGTTGAGCCAATCTGAGTAGCTTTCGTGATCCCCACATAACTCAATCACTAGCTGGGTGTAGTCAGCATAGTTAGCAAAACACATCCAAGCTGAATAACAAGTCACAGAATAATTTCATGAATAAGTTGAAGAGAGCAGGCGCAAGACACGCTCCTTGTGGGACACCACATAGTATTTTCTATGAGTCAGAGCTTGCTCCACCCCAACTTACACGAGACTCCCTCTTGTCCAAAAAGGAGTGGATCCAATCTCTGGCCATTTTTGAGCATTTCCCTGTTGTGATCAAGACGTCTAGTAATCGATCGTGATCAAGCAATTTGCATGCAGCTGATAAGTCTAACAGTACTAGGAGACCCATTTTACCTTTTTCCAGGAAATTGAGCCTGTGAGACTTCAGGTCTAATAGGGCACTTTCCGTACCGTGATGAGGACGAAAACCAGATTGAATGGGTGTAGGAGAAAGAACGAGTTAGTAATGGGATGAAGATTGTTAGGGTACTTTGGGTTAAAGTTGGGTTTTTTCATCAGGGATGTAATTGCTACCTGTTTAATTGAGTCAGGAACTACCCCGTGATGAAAAGAGGAGTTTACAAACTGGACCAAAAAGGCGGTAAAGAGGTTAGGGTTCCTTAAGATTAATTTAGTGGGAAGAATTTCACCATGACAGTGGGTGGACAATGCGTCATGCTCTCATTTAGGCCCTTAGACTTGACACATACGTAGCTTGAACCCAGTGTCTTGGAAAGAGGCAAAACTTGCCCTACACGGACAGACAAATTAACAGTAGTGCCGTTTCTTGATGTGCTGTAATAGAGCCTTCAAGGAAGAGAGAGGGGTCATTATAGCAGGATAATGATCTGTTCAGAAGTTATGGCCTGTGTTGAAGCCGACGGTCAGTATCACAACTGATAATGACCCCTCCCGAGGTCTAGAAGGCTATTAGTGCTTAGTGCTAGCAGCAATAATGGTTTTGGAGATGTTAGGGTGAAGTAAAACATGTTAGTTTAATAATGAGCAAAGTACACAAAACGTATTAGTACATTGAAATGTGGTTGAATTTTGTAATATTTAAAATACTAAGTTGTCCAAATAAGGCATGCATTTTAATTGTAATATTAGTTGAACTGGAACAGTTTTAGCATGAGATTGCTTTAGGTTTAAAGTGAACGTTTTTTAACTTTGCAAAAGTGAATGCATAGATCCCTGTTTGAGATTTAAATTTTTTAAGTTAAATTATGTTGGTGTTTTCCATTGAAAGAAATCTTTCTAGGAAATTGCTTTGCTGCTTCTTGAAGGAAGAGAAATGTGTTATGTTTACTGGCTGCTTCTGAAGACAGGATGTTTGAAATGCAATCAATAACAGTAGGTATTGGCTGCATTCCAAACAGTGCTTAATTTGTGCCAGTGTTTGGCGGTGTGGCCAAACGGCACTTTTTTTTGTGCAACGGAACTAATTGCTCGGGCTAGAGCACGTGTGTAATTGTATCGTTTGTTTGTTTGAGTTTGATAATCTGGGAAAAGCAGTGAACAACAAACAGCCAATGAAAACAAACTTTCTGCGTTACTATGCAGAATTTGATAAATTCTGTATAGTAATACAGAATGTACAGTTTTCATTGGCTGCTCTTCTGAGCCCTCAGCCAATGAAATTACATATGGTGACGTGTGGGAGTGGGTCACGTCGGTGTTGTTGCTCCACGTTCACTTCACAAGTTACTTGTAATGGCGTGGCGTCATGTCTTGTGAGAAGTGAGAGAGAGCCTGCCTGCACGTGTGGTGGGGCCTAGTTGCTTCCCTGCCCGGGCCCTGCTTATTTTCCGTTTGTGTGGTGGCCCAGGCCCACCCGCGACCTCTCCCGACAGGAGACTCAGTCCCCGGCCGACTCCAAAGCAGGTAAGGTGAAGTGCTGATTCAGCGGTGGTCCGGCGCGGTCCTGTCCTGCTATCCACACTGTGACCAGAGTTGGACTTCCGGTCTGACTCTGACTCCGCTGCGGTCCTGTCCTACTATCCACACCGTGACCAGAGTTAGACTTCCGGTCTGACTCTGACTCCGCTGCGGTCCTGTCCTACTATCCACACCGTGACCAGAGTTAGACTTCCGGTCTGACTCTGACTCCGCTGCGGTCCTGTCCTACTATCCACACCGTGACCAGAGTTAGACTTCCGGTCTGACTCTGACTCCACTCCGGTCCTGTCCTGCTATCCACACCGTGACCAGAGTTAGACTTCCGGTCTGACTCTGACTCCGCTGCGGTCCTTTCCTGCTATCCACACCGTGACCAGAGTTAGACTTCCGGTCTGACTCTGACTCCGCTGCGGTCCTGTCCTGCTATCCACACCGTGACCAGGTTAGACTTCCGGTCTGACTCTGACTCCGCTGCGGTCCTGTCCTGCTATCCACACCGTGACCAGAGTTAGACTTCCGGTCTGACTCTGACTCCGCTGCGGTCCTGTCCTGCTATCCACACCGTGACCAGAGTTAGACTTCCGGTCTGACTCTGACTCCGCTGCGGTCCTGTCCTGCCATCCACACCGTGACCAGAGTTAGACTTCCGGTCTGACTCTGACTCCGCTGCGGTCCTGTCCTGCTATCCACACCGTGACCGGAACACCGTGACCAGAGTTAGACTTCCGGTCTGACTCTGACTCCGCTGCGGTCCTGTCCTGCTATCCACACCGTGACCAGAGTTAGACTTCCGGTCTGACTCTGACTCCGCTGCGGTCCTGTCCTGCTATCCACACCGTGACCAGAGTTAGACTTCCGGTCTGACTCTGACTCCGCCGCGGCTTGAGATGGGCCCAAAAATAAGTTTTTCTTTTAAAACCTGACCTTCCATGGGGCCGCTGCTGCCATGCAGTTAATGACAATAAATACCCAGTGGGGCGGGTGCACCCGGCCCACAGGGTATTTATTGTCTCATCATCAGCGTGGTGGCGGCGGCCCCACAGAAGGTTATGTTTTAAAAGAAATAACTTATTTTAAGTGGCAGGGCGGCCCCCAAAAATATTTTTTTTCTTTTAAACCTAACCTTCCGTGGGGGCCGTTGCCACACTGATAATCACAATCAATACCCAGTGGGGCGGGTACGCCCGCACATACCTCCTCGCAACCACTAGTCCGCACGTGGCCCCCATCCCTCTGCTGCACCTGTGCATGTATGTATGGGGTTTTATAAAGTGCGGCCACAGCTGGGAAACTATGGAGCACTAATAGGGTTGCATGTACAAGGAGGGTGCAGGGGTAGCAAATGGAGTTGCAATGGGTGGAGAGGGTAGCCAGGGAGCTGCGAAGGCTGACAACTGGTGTTGAATAGAGCGATGAGT
Source organism: Ambystoma mexicanum (assembly GCA_002915635.3). NCBI lineage: Eukaryota > Metazoa > Chordata > Amphibia > Caudata > Ambystomatidae > Ambystoma > Ambystoma mexicanum. Next base: position 507,402,680 of record CM030323.1, read on the forward strand.
GACGTGTGACATGGGGTCTTTTCCGATCCCTCCTGAAGTGTAGGATTGCTCCCTCCACTCACAGCACACTGCTGCTTTGTTACTAGCTCTGCCTTCTCTGTTGCCTCGCTAGCAGGGCATGTCTAGTGTTGGCAGGCCAAGTTTACTGGGCGCAGAGGTTGGGGGCCTGGTTCTCTGCCAATGAGTATCAGTTGTCTTTGTTCTACACGTAGCCGCACAGGGAGACTTTTGAGCCCGCCCTGCGCCGCCGGCCTTTGCTCAGACGTGTTACCTCATCGTCAGACCCGCTAATTGGGTGCTTTCAGAGAGGGTCGAAGGGTTACCTAAATGCAGACAAGCCCCCTCCCACTCCATGGAGACGACTTAACCATTTGCGGTCAGCACCCAATCAATATGGGAATGCTGAATGTCGCTAGTCAATATGCCACTTGGAAGCAAGAGGCACTAGGACTAGTGTGGCGCTGCGGTTGAACAGCTTGGGTTCAGACGTGATTAGCGGGTTCAACAGTACCCGCCACTTGTTGAGAAATTCCCACAAAAACGTTTGAAAGCATTTTAAGCATTTTTACACCGTAGCTTTCAATTGTGCAAATTCACTGCACGGTGGGGCAGTGGCTAAGTGGAATGGCCTAGTATTCGGGAAGCTTTGCGACAAGGTTCTCAAATTGTTTTCAAGCTGGAGTGGTATCCACATCAATGGAATGCACTGCATCTTTCATGCTAGCCACAGTCCTGCTGGGATCAGCGGTAGTTATTGTGCACTGCACCCAGCAGGGCATGGAAGCGGGTATTTGCCAAAGGCTCCTCAGGCTGACCGCCAGGATGTTGCTCCCCGAGATGGAAATGAAAAATACTAATTTAAAAGAATGAAGAAACTCCTTCGGAATCGACCCTGCCTGCAAGAAATAGAGTGCTGAAAGACTGGCTGAGCTTCTGGGTAGATTGGGTGCGGGAGCGGCCCCTGTGTTGTTGCCAATCTTTCTGGGTGGCTCCCAGACATGAACCACCTTCCTGAGTGAGCAAGAGGCAGAACAGCCCGGGCAGCAGTTGAAAGCTAATTCCGTGCACTCGCATGGTCTGCATGTTGAAGGTAAGCATTCTGGGCTGGGACCAAGCCTGATTTTAATATGGTCTTTCCCCTTTTGTAATGGCTTGGCAGGCCAAGAGAGATGCTCTGGAGTGTCGCCCAAATGTTAAGATTTATTCTAAAGCTTCGACCAATCACCTCGTTTTGCCATTGCTGTGGCCCATACACCAATGGCCTGTTAAGATCCTTTGTTTCCCTTTACAAGAGGACATACTTTGCCAATCATGTGTGATGCATTGGGACACCTAGAACCTGCTATTGCTGGGATGCAGTGCAACACCTAGCTGCTGATGATCATGGGTGATGCATTGGGACACCTAGAACCTGCTATTGCTGGGATGCAGTGCAACACCTAGCTGCTGATGATCATGGGTGATGCATTGGGACACCTAGAACCTGCTATTGCTGGGATGCACTGCAACACCTAGCTGCTGCTGATCATGGGTGATGCGGTGGGACACCTAGAACCTGCTATTGCTGGGATGCAGTGCAACACCTAGCTGCTGATGATCATGGGTGATGCGGTGGGACACTTACAAGTCAATATGCAAATCTCTGACAGTTAAAGCGAGCAACACAATAAAGCACCCTTGCCTTGAAAATGTCCCACCCATACATTATAAGTAACGCCTAATAGCTTGATATGCTAAAAGGTTTGCTTTGATGTCCTTAGTTGAATGTTCTTAAAACCATACAACACGCTGGAGGTTTGTGGCAAATCTCCAAACCTAAGTAAGTTAATGACACAACTTATTTTAATGTGCGTCTTAATGCACTGAAAATAAAGTAGGTAAATAGATATTTTGCATTTTGCATCTTATAGTTTTGCATTCAGGATGTGGGTAATAAAGGTACACTAATATTATTTTGGCCCAACATGCTGCTATAAGGATTTACATGTTGTCATGAAGCTTTTATGCAATTTGTGTATTTTGCAAGTAAACTCTATAGGACAGTATCTATTATTGTAGGTCTTGTTGACACCCAAAACTTAAATATTATTTCCATGTAAAGCGTGGATGAAAATCCCTGCTTCGCTGTTCAGCATACGTGTGTGATCCCGGGCAAATAATGTAATCTTACCTTGACTTCAACTGCAAAGGGTGTCACTCTACCCCCTTCTTCCCGTCTGCATTGTTGAAGGCCAGTCAAACATATGTCTGCGGGTGCTGCAATGGCGGTCAGTAAAATATTGTGTAACGTCCTGTCATCTTAAGTCCACCCTGCCATAGAAACTGGGCCCTGTTAGTCAAATGTCTCACTTGCAATACCTACATTTGGCCCACTTTGTCCTACGAGGCTTTCTTTTCCCTACCCTCACGTTTGCTGCATACAGTTCAGTGGGCAATGGTCATGCCTTTTGTGTGAACCCAAATATCCCAATTCTGCCTCCAGCAGTTGAATTTCCTATTGGCCATTCGAGGATGCGGTTTGCAATTTTATGAACTTAGTGCCTTTCCCCCCCTTTAGGTTTGCTGTGAGCGACTTCATCAGAGGATCATGGTGGTGGCAGTCAGAGTCTGAGAGTCTCAGGCTGCTGTGTGGTACCGCATCCTTGTCCCTGAAAACAAGGTAAGACGTACGCTTCCAAGTATAAGTGGGGTGTAATTGTTTTACTGACTCAAGGAAAGTAGGTGTTTTAAAACAATGTGTGTGCCCTTCACCATCGATCCCACTACTAGCCTGTGCCAGAAGTTGCTGCAGCGCCAAACATGTGACATGGAGCAGCAGCAGTGTGATGAGCTGGTGGTGGGCCGACCTAGTTCTAGCACTGAACTGGCCCGGGTCGACCGTACTGTGGGCGGCGCCTGCCGGCCCCGCGGCTGGTATTATGTGGCCAATATTTTTGGGCCCTGGCACTTATTTTTTTACAAATGAAGCACTGATTCCAAACATTCTAACTGGCTCATCGGTGGTCCATAATGACTTGGATCTGCTAACAGTAAAGATCCCAGATTTACCAACAGTAGTGAATCCAGTGCTGCAGTAATGCAGCTTTCCCACACATTTGTTTTGGGATTCTCACTTATTCAGTTGCTTCTGTGAACAGATAAGCACTAGTGAACGAGCCGCTGTGGCCGATACTGGGCACATTTAGCACGAGGGCACATTAAGGAGCAAAAGGTTTGTAGGCACTGTGTCTGGAACTTCTAGGCACTGTGCCTGGTGAGGTGCGTATGTTTTCTCTTTATAGGGCTGTCCAGTAAAACAGCATGAGAGTGTTTGCTCATAACCTGTACGTGGATTCATGGGTGAATGACCATAGTTGCCTTGTGTCACTATTGCGATGCATATACTATTCTAGGATTGACAGGCTCTTTTATAGAGAGTTTGTAGATGTTGCAGTATGATAGATGTCGTCTGTTCGTTCCTCCAAACTTGTTTCCTTTGATGAAATGTGAAGTCATCAAGCACAAGGTCTATATTATTATTATTAGGCTGTTTATTGAGAACCGACCTATGTTCGGGACCTAGCTGTTAGGGAGGAGCCATTCCTTTAGAGGAGGGTCTTGAACGCCTTCCTGAAATTAAGAAGGGAGAGGGCGTGTTTGGCATTGACGGGGAGAAGATTCCAGAGTCTTGGGGCATCCTCCTTCTGCAGGGCCTTCTACGTCTTCTCACTTTTGATCAGCTCATTGGAATTTAGAACATATTCTTATTCATGTTCCAGAACCACCAGACCTCTACAATTCCAGAGGGGTCATCTGGTGCCGTAAATGGAAAGGCTTCTTCTAGTCCCAGAGCTTCTCTGGGCATCCCTTCTGGTCTAGACCCTAAGTTATTGGTCCAGAACCCTGGAGACTTGATTCCCGGCAAATCATGATGTTTCCCGCTATTCTAGTTACATTCTCTTCTAAAATTCTACACTATTAAGGAGGAGCTGAACATCAAGGTTATGCTCTGCAAAGTTCTGCACATTTACAAGGACAAGGAGGGGTGAATTCACCTACATACGCTGTGGGCCCAGAGGAGGGACACAGCAAAGAAAAAGGTTATTGGAAACTCTTTCTTTGCTGCTATGCTCCTGCACCATTAGAAAGGGGATGAAGACACGGCCCTTCAAATAACTGCTCATCGATAATTGACTTTAGATGGCCTCAAGTCCTCTGACTAACCCCACGGTGCCTACTCTGCACCCCTGCTGTTTCTGATACAGGTTTTCATACCATACCATCAACATCAAATTTCATCCATGTGAATTTAATTGGCTGCCAGTCCTGTTAAGGTTTCTCCATCTCACCTTCTCCAGTAAAAACCTCCCACCCCCATTCTCACCACTGTCATCTACCACTTTCTCATAACCAGTAGTGTCCCAATCAAGGATAACCTGAAGAAGGTGCACTTACTTTGTCGAAGCAGACGAGGTTGACTTGTCCGCACACGTTGATCCGACCTGGGCTGATGCAGAAGATTCCTTTCATCTTCAGCCTCCTTTGGGCGTACATGACTCCCACGGACAATGCGGCCAAGAGAGACGGTGGCACCGCCATAGTCATCAGCAGCACCGCCATTATAACAGTTTTATTTACTGGCGACTGAGGGAGGAAGTACAACACATTGTAAGTAGGTATAGCATCACAGAGGATAGGTTACACAATTCACTGAAATAATGTACAATATTCAGCTACGAGAGAGCATCTGTAGCACTATGACCAAATGTGAGAACAAGTGTTATCCACTGGCAGGGTGTAAAGACGAAACATCACCCTGGACACTGGTGTAGCATCACTATACCAGTGGGGATTCTAGTACTCGGTACCCTTTTGGTGTTAATAGATAGTACTATGCCAAGGTGCTGCATCACACAAGTATTGCAAGACGCCTTCATCTTCACATGGCATAGCAAGCAAAACCTTTGCCCTGGAGAGCCGGGCCACTGCACCTTCTTTGCACAAAATGTTCTGTTAGTGCAAAAACAAGGGATCACATACTAGTGTACTGGGATTTTGAAATGGACTAGCGTGGCGCTGAACCCCTCTTTGCCCTCGGGTTGTGGTGGGCTTGACACTTACCCCTGCCCTGACGTAGACCACGATTGAGTAGATCATTGCAATGAGACCAGCTGCAGTGAGAACCATCAGGAATCGGAATGCATCGCGGTGCAGCTTGAAATTGACTGGCTTGGGATAGAGGATGGACCGCACCAGGTCACCTTTGGCGGTGTTGAACCCTAAATGAGCAATGAGAATTACAACATCAAGACATCAAAAGAGACAAAATATTCCCAAAAGCACAATAAGGATGTTAAACGAGGGTAACAGAAGAAGGTTATCCACCGTCCCCACAAGGGACAGTCTCGCAGCAAGTAAAGGCCTTGCCGTAGACGACGAGCAGCCTTCAGTTCATTGGTTAAAAAACCAGTACTGCAGAATCAAGTACTATCAAGTTGACTAAAAAGAACAACTGTTACACTATGATGGGGAAGGGGTCAATCCGGCACAAAACACTATATAAGAAAATCATGTTTTAACATTAGCTTTCAAGATAGCTCAGCAGGTTGGGCGCTCACTGCTGAGATTTGTCTTTGATGTACAGGCCGTAGGTTCTAATCCTTATTTTTATGAGGTGAATGAAAGAGTTCCAACTTCAGTTGTGTGATAACAATCGAAAGTAAGTGCTCTATGCACACCAATTTGACAAAAACACTACACAAAGAGGGAAGTGTCCTTTTTAGGTTATCTATAATTAATTTGTGACTTACAAATCACTGTTTCAAAAAAGAGATCTGCGGGTGGTAGAGAAATTGATGAAAATTGTGAAACCCAGGTTCAATTTGAAGTCTGTGGCCAAAAGGGAGCTTTCTGTTCATGCAGCCATTTATATGAACTCTTGAACTCAAAGCTGTAGTCCAAACAGTCCAGCACCAGACAGGACAAAACAGTGTCCACCACGAAGCAGGGGCCGGGTGTGAGGAATTCAACAATCCACGGGGAGTGTGCACTCGCCTGGGCTTTTTTGAAATTTTGTAAGAAATGGAATGATGGGATATCAACCTCGGAAAATGTGTGGGGCTAATCCGCACACATTTTCCTATGCTTGCCGCACAACAAGCACATAGTCAAGTGTACTTTGGGGAGCTACAGCCTACAGGCGCAGTCCTCCCTATCAGATTTAGTTGGAATGGGACAGACAGGAGTATACAAAAGCATCTCAGAAAGGAGGAAGGAAACACCTTCCTCCTGCCATGGCCAGACTAAATAAACATCAAAAGCTTCATGGATCCTCCTTGCCCATTGTAGTTCTGTGTGGTGGCAGCGCATATTGGTTAGAGTTAATTGAAGCAGGCCTGCGAAGAGGCATGATCACAGAACTAACAAAAGGCAGGAAACCCCAACACTTCTTTGATATGCAAAGTGTCAGTTTGAAGCTAGCTCCCACACCTCTGTATGAAGGGCAGTGAATGTCATGTCTGGGACAACTATTTACAGCAGGCAACACCTGCAAGGGGACCCCTGTCAGAGGGAAGAAGTATGTGATTTCATGAAGACCAAAAGTCGGTTCTCTCCACAAACTTCAAGGGAGACCTGCCCTTTGATCAGGAGCCACTGAGAGCTCAATTAACCAGAGACACTTTGATCCACAACAGACAGGAAGATGAGTGGGACTTAGTAGTACATGTTGTCGCCCCTTAGCTTTCTTGTTGCAAAGCACTCTGGTCTTGACCTCACACATAACAGAAGATTGTTGGTTGGGACCCAGGATTGGTTGATTAAGGTAATCCTAGCCTAAACCAATCCCTGGGGCCCATTTGGCTATGAAAGAGGGTTGAGCCCCTCTTTTGGCAGATCATCTGACGACTTCAAAAGGAGTAAGGACTCATTTGGACCCTGGCTGAAGGTACAGTCGGCCTTACAGCTTCCGCCAGTGAAGAACGGCCAGGATTTCCAAGAGGGAAACAAGATCTCTCCCCTAAAAATCTCCCAGGCAACAGAGGGAGATACAGGAATCAGAGCACCCGCCCTGCAGCTCCAGAACCGGTACCCAGCCATCATACAGCATGTCCTGTTAGGTTCTGCCAGAAGCTTCCTAAGTGGGAAGTGCCAGAGAGTCTCTGAACAAAGGACAAGGCTGTTGCCTGGAAGCACTCTCCTCACCTTTGGGCCATCCACCTGAAAGGATGACACATGCCCAGCTAAGAAGCTAGGGGGAGTGCCTCAACAAGCATCAACCAATGTCAACCTTTTAAGGACATTTTTGCGGCAGTCAAGCCCTCAAACCGTGACTGGCTGCACCACTGACTGTTGTCACGCTGCAGTCACTAAAGCCGTCCAAGACGCCTCGACCAGCATTCCAGATCTGCCAACCAGCACAAAGACAACAATTCTTGACCCCGAGCCGCTGTGTAGGCCAGCCTGCAGCCATCCTTCCAGCCTCACTTGCCAAACTGCCTGCTGCCCGATACCCACAGCTATCGCCCGTTTTTAACTCTGTCCCATGCGCTGCAAAGCGTTCTGGAACCGACTCGACACTGTCGAGCATCAAGATTATCTCAAGTAGCAGGTACATTGTGGTTCTTTCCCCCTGGTCCTTCTCCGAAGGTCCCTAATGACATTTATGACCTGTTGCCAGGGTTGGACTGGGGTTATCGGTCATTCAGCCAAAGGCCGAACGACTTTGAGGAACTAGGGCCAGTTCTATGAACAAGCCACCCTGGGCCGATTATTTGAGGTGCAATATTGTGTGCAATATTGTTTTTGTAACTTACTTCACTTTTAGTAACGTAAGTTACTTTTCTCTGGCTGACTGCGGCCGAGCCAGCTCGCAGCGGATTGGATTGATGGCTGCAGCATTCATCGAAGCAAGGTAACACACACACGTTGGTTACCATGCTTTGATGAATTATCATGCATAGAGGGGCCGTGCTCGCTGGCCTGCCTCAGTGGCCTGGCTGGCAATGGCATCCGCCAGAGATGGCGTGGCTGGTACCAGTCAGGCGGCTCCTGTGAATTGTAACACCCCTGACCTTGCACATTGCACACATACTTGCAAGTTGCTTTCAACTTTGCAGGTGCCAACAAAATATAGTTGTTGCACTTGCAAAGTTTAAATCAACTTTGTTATATGATTGCCTGGGGCCGGGGAAATTTCTAGGCAGCAGCAACAGTGAACTAATTAAATTGTCAGGGCGGACTCTGTGGCCTGGAGCAGGAGACTGAGGAGAGGTCTGGTGGGTCAATCAACATCTCTTGAGTCAGTGGGGTTGGGGTGGGTGATTGGCTGGGCCTGGGCATTTTCATTTGGGTGCACACACGTAGGCAGCAGCACATTGCAGTCACTACAGCACCCGTCATGTGCCTCGTAAGTTAAGTTCGCCTTCAGCAAGGCTCAGCCTCAGCAGCAGAAAGCAGCTCTAGCCAGAGGAGAGGAGCCATAGACTCGAGTCGCCACCACTCGATTTACTTTGCCTTGTTTGCCTTGGCCTTGGGGTCAAGTCAGGGGCCTGGCACCGGCGGCTACCTGCCTGCAGACTGTGCCATGGCTGCCGTGGACCCCTAGGCCATGCACACTGATACCCGATTGGGGGCCCAAGTCCACCACCACAAGTGGGCTGCCTGGCACTCTCCTCGTCAACAAGACATCGACTCGACAGGGACAGGGGGGTCTAGGGTAGGACTGGGCTGGGCATACAATTGTCTCGGGCACCAACGAAAAAGTGGCCCAGTTGCAATAGCAATTCATTTCTTTGTGACAGACTGTTTGAATAATACCCAAGAGGGGATTTTTTGATAAAACATAATGCAAATTGTGCAATTTAAAGAATATTGATTCAGCACCAATGGTCAAAACTACTAGCCGGATAGTGAAGTAACTCATTAAACTGTTACTGGCCCATATTGGCCAGAAAAGTGGCCCACTTTGACCAAATAAATTCGCCACACTAGCATTTTGCCTTTTTGGTTTGGGCATTGCTCTGTTGCCCCATAGGCCAGCCTGTGCGTGCCTGAGTGAGAGGGTGGAGAGAAACGCTTGCTAATTTGCAATCATGCTTTAGTTCTTGTGGCTTGACTCTTGATACGCTTTGACTTTTGGTCAGTGTTACTTTTGCAGCTTCTTGGCTTCCTTTTTCTCAGGGATATGCGCTGGCCCACACTGCGAATCTCACTTGGCCCTCAGCCTTTCCTTCACGCTGCTCTTTCCCCGCGCTCTATGAACTCTTTGCTTTATATATGTGAACCGGTAGCAGCCTCCTTGACGAGCACATTTTCCTTCCTCAATGCACTAACTCACCAAGATATTGAGTTCACAAACGTCTATATGGTCGTACAGTTTTGTGCACACTGCAACAGAGGTGTATGTGTACTCGGACAGAATGTATGTGATGTGAGGCTTGTAAAGGTACAATAACCACAAATAAACTGTGCCTGTAAAGCACAGTACTCATTCGACCAGCACTTCCACAAAGCAGGTTTTGGCATTACTGGCAATCCCTTACTTCCAGTCTTGATTTGGGAACAAAACATCTTACCATAATGCAGTAAGGGCTTAGTCCTCAGGTAGGCCGACTGAAATAGGGAATCAGACAAACTGGCCTGGCATAAAGCTAGCCACGTGGCAGCCATGCATTTCAAAGACACTGCCTGGTGGTATATCTGTGGCATTTGGAACTACGGCTTCACTGTTTCTGATCAGGGGCAGTCAAGTTCAGCAAGTAGCAGAGACACAGATTGCTTACCACTTCAGGTGTGATCATCACATCTTGGAATTAGGAACCTAGGCCTGGTGACACATGTGAATGCTACAGGATCCGTGCTGCAATTTCATGTCCTCATAGTTTATACTATACTGTTAGGAAATACATCCCCCACTTTCCCTCAGGTTCAGCGACCCCAGGGTTGGTTTCTTTGTTATATCCCAGGCCAGCACTAGCTGTGGAGGGCTTCAGTCTGCCATGGGCAGCTCTGTCCTAACTCTACCTTCCTTCCAGGGTCAGACTGGACTATACAATTGTCTCGGTAGTCATGGCACCAATGAAAAAGTGGCCCACAGTTTGCAAATGGTTATTAATTCATTTTGTGACACTGTTTGAATAGTAACCAAGGGTTTTGAAAAAATATAAATGTGATGAAAATTGTGCATTTTAAAGAATATTTATTCAGCAACACGGTTAAAACTACTAATCCCATAGTGAAAGTAGTTCATCAAACTGGCCACGACATTGGCCCCAAAAACTGACCCACACCAGCATTTTCGTTTTTGGTTCGGCCATGGAGACACTGCACAGGGCCAGTGAGTACTGCGCTGTGTGAGAAGGTTGTTGCATGCTCACTGTTGCTTGGTTGGGTGAAGCACATCATCATTCAAGCCGAAAGTGTGCAAATCCTTCTTATTCCCTTGCTATTGCCACATGAATACAGGATAGACGATACTTTACAGTTAAGTCGGAATATACACAGTTGGGAATAACATGTCATTTTGTGACTACCTACAAAACACCTTCCTAAGGTGTTACTAACGCTTATTCCTGCATGCCCTAACTAACACGTTGTCACTTATGAGAGCCATTTGCGGCCCAATACTGTACATGTTTAGTAGCCACGTGCGGCCTCTCTAAATCTCATGCATATGCACATGTACGTGAACAGCCGCATGTGGTAGTGTTTCCTATGTGCACTAATTGTAGCACTCTCTTGCAGCATTTGAACAGCTACTACTACACATCCTGGCACAAAGAAATCGCAGGAGACAACAAAGGACACTATAGGTGACACCTAAGCTAAGTACTGCACTACCTCATGTGTGTTTATTATGTTGCTGCGCCTTTGTATACTGCTATAGTGATATTGTATATGTGTGTGTAGATGTCAGAAGCAGGGATGTGTGTTTATGATGTGTAACAGCTCCTGGAAGTGTGCAGGAAAACCTTACCCTAAAATCCCCATCCTATCTATAACCTCTCCCTAAACCTCATTCTGGCTTTCCCTACTTTCCCCTTCCTATCCAACCATCGTCACCCTAACCCTCCTTCCCTGCTGGGTTGCGGAGACCCTGTATAAGCAGCCGCCCTCCCTGCAGGTCCCAAAACCGCAGTGGGGTGGTTGGTTCATGCCACTCCTGCTGCCTCCAGACTGTGGACCCTGTCACAGAAGCGTATGCAAAGTAATGTTATTTTAGGAGTTGTGTTGTAATGTAATATTTGAGCATACATACAACTGGCAAGGTACTTTCCAGTGTCATCAATTGGCTGTACTGCTTATTAAATGCAACACTATTTTCATTACTGGTGGCAACGAGTAGACATGCCTTGAGTCTGGTTCTGAAAAATAAGTATTTAGCTATGTGATGATGTTGTTTTTTCAAAAAAAGAACAAAAGGAATGTTATCACTTTCTGAAGCGTTTACACAAAAGATAACATGCAACAGACACATGAATTCTCCATAAGTAGCATTTTCAGTAAAGTTGTGAATTGACACGATTCACGGATGATGGTTTGAGTGCCACTTTTTTTGAGTCGAGGGGTGGGCCACTTTTTTGTGTGTGTCTGGGTCTATTTCTTGTCCCAGTCCAACACTGCTTGTTGCTCCCTTGGTGCTGAAACCAAATAACCTTGAAGAGTTCAGACTGATTGCTTTACCGACTATTCTTCTGTCTTTATCCAGAGTGCATCCATTTCCCTTGTGGAACTGTCTGTCCTCTGTGTTCCTTTACAGGTCGGGTTGGATTTTGGAGTGTGCTAGAACTATCTGTTGTAATAATAATAAAGCAGCTATTTTTATACAACCCTGACTGGACAGTCCCTTTTATCATTGGGTAATAATTGAATTTTCGCTGTGTTGTAACTAACCAACGATCCACGACCTTGCAGAGACAGGCCTGCCATTCCGTCCACGGTTCGGATCCCTCCTGGTGTACTAGAGGTGTGGGGCTGATTGATGGTTTAGAAACTGATATTTCATCCCTGGACCACAGGTGCCCGGAAAGTTGATTTGTCACACCCGGAATAGATATTGCCGACTGTACAACACCTTGCAAATGCACTGCCGACTGCCCAACACCTCGCAAACGCTTGTCCAATCAGCAGCTCGTCTGCGAACACTAACCATGTGAGGAAAGCCTTAATATGGGTATCTCTTTCGGACTTTCATTTGTAAGTAAAGTGCTATGAGTATGGTGTGGCAAACAAGCGCTTTATAATTTGAGAAACAAACCTGGGGCGTCTGTTACTCTCGCACCTGGTGATAAATAACACTACACTAGCTGTTGAAAATTCCAATGAACTACTGCATACTGGATGCAGGGATAAATAATACTGGGGTGTGCTCTAATGGGAAGATTACAACCTATTTCAGTCCACAAATCCCTCTATGGAAAGTTAACCAATTATGTTCTGAAATCCATAATTACTCAGAAATCTGGAGCAGCGAGGGAGACAGGCGCAGAGTAAGAGCGGCACAACCTAATATGGAACCTGCAAGTGAAGCACAGGCTATTGGTAGTGGCCTGATACACTAGACGCCACATGTGCTGAAAATTGCAGCGTGAGTGATCATAACGCAATCGCCACTTTACAAATTGCAGTGACAATTGGGTAATATGACCCTCTGAGGGGGGCCATTACTGATCGGGTAATGCCCCTGGGCCACGGTTATAATCCCGAGCGAAGCAAGGGCTTTAATGGAGCCCCAGGGACTTATCCGACCGGTAATATTTCCCCTTCCGAGGGTCATATTGCCATTAGTACCCCGGCACGTTGTACCGGGGTACTAATTGCAACCGTTTCTCGACTCGAGGAAAAAAAAGCAAACAAAATGGCTACCAGGGATCAGGAGATGGGACTGCCCGCAGACCCTTCTCCCTTTCCATGGCAGCCATGCAGTTGCATGGAAAAAAAAGTTAACAAAAAAATGGCCACCAAAGAAAGGGCGAAGGGACTATGCGTAGTTCCTTCTCCCTTTCCATGGCGGCCAGTCACGGAAGAAACCCTGGAGCTGCAGCGCTGAAGCAGAGGCTTCAGAGCCTTCTTGGCAAGGTAAGGCCTGGGCAAGGGCCAATAAGCTTGCTTGTAACAAGCTCATTGACCCTCGCTGGGTACTAATTCTCCTTAAATTAGTTGGTAGAAAGCATGAGGAATTATGCCTCCATGGAGATATTTTACACTGAGAACCAGACGCGACAAACTGCAGGATGATTATTTAGTAAATACTGATGAGGCTGTTGGGTCTTGCAAGTACAGGAAGTGGCTGCAACTGGACCACCTGCTGTTGTATCGGTGTCAGAGACTTGCACAAGAGAGATTATTAATCTGGGGGCTCCTGATGAGGCAGATGACTCCTCAAAGATTTATCTAAACAGAAAAGAGAGGCGCAAACTTAAACTGCAAAATCAAGCAAAAATCTAAAAAGGGCCAACAGAGGCCATCCTCTTGGAATGAGACAACAAAAGGCCCCTCAGTTTCCTCAGGTACAAAAAGAGCCAAGAAAAAAGCAGGTTGGCGGAAAAACATATTGGCCAAATCAATGGGTACTGTAACAAGTTGGATATAAAAGACCAAGAATCCAAATAAACGAGAACGCGTCTGTGATAGATTGGAACTGAAACAGATGCAAGTCACTTGAGCATTACTGAAAGATTCTCAATCCCCTGATGGACATACCACTCTATCCCCTGATGGACATGTCACTCCAACCCATGATGGACATGCCACTCCATCACGATGGACATGCAACTCCAATCCCTGATGGACACGCCACTCCATCCCCTGATGGACACGCCACTCCAATCCCTGATAGATACGCCACTCCAACCCCCAACCCGACGGACACACCACTCCAACCCTGGATGGACACGCCACTCCATCCCCTGATGGACATGCAACTCCAATCCCTGATGGAACACGCCACTTCCATCCCCTGATGGACACGCCACTCCAATCCCTGATAGATATGCCACTCCAACCCCAACCGACGGACACACCACTCATACCCTGGATGGACACGCCACTCCATCCCCTGATGGACATGCAACTTCAATCCCTGATGGACACGCCACTCATCCCCTGCTGGACACACCACTCCAAATCCCTGATAGATACGCCACTCCAACCCCCACCCGACGGACACACCACTCCACCCTGATGGACACGCCACTCCATCCCCTGATGGACATGCAACTCCAATCCCTGATGGACACGCCACTCCATCCCCTGATGGACACGCCACTCCAATCCCTGATAGATACGCCACTCCAACCCCCAACCCGACGGACACACCACTCCAACCCTGGATGGACACGCCACTCCATCCCCTGATGGACATGCAACTCCAATCCCTGATGGACACGCCACTCCATCCCCTGATGGACACGCCACTCCAATCCCTGATAGATACGCCACTCCAACCCCCAACCCGACGGACACACCACTCCAACCCTGGATGGACATGCCCCTCCATCCCCTGATGGACACGCCCCTCCATCCCCCAATGGAAATGCCCCTCCATCCCCGATGGACACACCACTCCATCCCCCGATGGACACGCCACTCCATCCCCCAATGGGCACACCACTTCATCCCCCGATGGGCACGCCACTCCAACCCCTGATGGACGATGGACACGCCACTCCAACCCCTGATGGGCATGCCACTCCAACCCCTGATGGGCATGCCATTCCGACCCCTGATGAGCATGAAAGAAGATTGCATGTGTGTGTGACACACTGCAGAAAATGCAAGCCGTTCAATGAATGTACAGATGCAGCAACGCAAGTAGACTAGGTGGTCATAGAAGCTAGCTATACCTAGTGAATTGTCTGCAGGAGAAGCCGCCATTGTATAGTGTCTGGAAATCAGTGTCACAAACTTTAGTTCAAACCTATGGAGAAAGAAGGATTGAGAGCTGTGTGTTTCGCAGCAAAGAATTAGCTGCAGATCGCAGGCTTGAAGGGTGAAGCTGTTTGGCCTGGTATCAAAGTTGAAGCAAGCCAAGGTCGGTTATCTATTCCCGAAGGCAGCAACGTGAGAAGTTGAATCGCTCCTTGTTAAGATGAAAAGAAAGAACACCATGAGTGCCAAGTTTATTAATTTAAGAAATTAATTGCTGCAAAATGGGCCGAATTGCGGTCTCCTGTGATGTAAGCAAAAGATGGAAATAGGAGCTGGGAATGCAGACCAGAACTATGATAAGAGTGTGCCCGCACTCACTTATATTCCCAGGGACGGGAATACATTGCAAGGCCAAGTTCAAAGGCAATCTTCATGGCAGAAGGCATGGATGATAAGAGATGTTGGGCTAATTGAGTGGGGAGGTACAGTCAAGTCCACCAACCAGCACCTTGGTATGAGCGTATGTGCTGCTAAAGAGATGAATTTTCCAGACATGGCACACGCGTGCCAACCAGTTATAGAGGGCAGTATAATGAAGGGCCTTATAGTTTAAGAGCCAATAGTATTCTGTGTACTTAATAAGTGTTGAGGATGACTTGCACTAGAGGAAAGCTTAAGTTGTCCAACTGTTAGTAGAGGTCCTATCACAACCCAACCCTGTATAGAAAGTATAGTTAGATGTTCCCCTTGAACCAACCACAGTCACCCGTAGGTTTTTATTATTTGCCACGTAGTATGATGTAATTTATGATGAATATTTAGTATATACGTGTGTTTTTATGTAAAATGTAGTGAGAGCTCGAGCAAATGTCCCTTGATGTCCATTGTAACTCCCTGTTTTAGACAATTGATATTAAAACAGTCAAAATTAGACTTTGCCAACTTCCTGAGTCGGTGAGATTATTTGGTGTAAGTTACTCTGCATCCCATCCTTTGCATGACGTGTTAAGTGGTAGCAATGTCTGATGGTTCTAACCCATCGACCTGTTAAACTCCAGATTTTCAGACTATCGGGCATCCCCCAGCATTTACCAGGAAGATTGTAGGGTTTCCTGTGGAGAACGGCCGACTAGAAATCTTGCAATAAAATCGAGACAGTGGGCAGGGTCCCTCTTTGACGAAATCCCTACCTGGTTTCCACAGGCGCTTTGCAGACGGAAGGCGAAAGTGGTCGGTTGGAGGAGGAGACAATACGGAGGGCCTTGAGTCAAACGACTGAATGGTGAATAGATTGAGGGGAATGGCAAATTAAGGGGAAGGGATTGTGGTAATTTTAAAGTAATGGGAAATATTGTGTGAAGAGATAGAGGTAACGCCAATGAGTCCTGGCTCAAGGGAGTTTTCAGATGAAATGTTCTCACACCCCAGTCAGAGTCAAGTCATTCGGCTACATATGAACAGGTTCATATAAAGAGACAATTTAAATCCTGTTACAGGATATTGATTAGAAGAAAAAGAGGGAAAAATGGTGATCACAGGATATTGTTAGTATATGTGTAATGTTGACTAGTTTGTGTTGTTTGTCTGTTCGAGTAGAAATATTAAGGAGACAGTAGAAGCTGAGAAATTATTAAGAAGAACTGTGAAGCTATAAGTAGCTATCTTAGTGGCCAGATTGGTACCAATCCATAGACAGACAGAGATAATTGAAAAGGGTAGAGGCCTGAGCAGCGACTGTTGGAGCATGCTCATATTTGTTATTTTTGGTGTGGCCACAAGGGGGATCATTGTCAAAAGTGGTATTGCAACACATGACCACATACTTGCACGCTACATACAAGGGGAAGAAATTAGAGAAAAGATTAGCTATTTTAGAGCTTTGGAAGATGTACCAGGAAGTGAGGGAAGATTCGCCACCTGAGGACTGGATGCTCAGCCAGTGTAAGGAGGAAGGAGCCGAGCCCTCAGCTCTCCTTACCTCACCTGAAGTGAAAGGCATTGATATGGAAGACGTAGGTTTTTATCCATTGAAAGAATTGAAAGAACTGAAGGCGGCAGCAGGGTATAGTAATCCGATATGTGAACCCACGTATAGCAGTGACGATAGCCCAGAGGAGAGTAAGAGAAAAGAGGACATCTTTAAGATCATACAAGACAAAGAAGAAAAGGGTGAGCGGTCGAAAGTGTCAACAGAAATAGAAAGAGATTTAGAGATGGAAAGGAGAAAAAGATAAAGCTGACGAGATAACACTTGTGCAGAACGAATGGATGGGAGGACAGATATTACTCAAGCAAGATGGGAAAAGCATCGAGGACTAAGGCAAAGAGAAGACAAAGCTGAACAGGATAGAAAAGACAGGGAATGCGAAAAAAGGATTGAAGGAAGACGAATGCAACAGAAAGAGCAGAGAGAGGCGAGAACAGATGTATCAGGAGGAGCAACAGAAGAAAGGGAAAAAGAGCAAAGGAAATATGATAATAGACATAGAGCAATGGAAGATAAGGATAGAAGGAAAAGGAAGAGAGAAGAGGAAGAAGCACAGCAATTAAGGGACAAAAGAATACAGAGATGAAGAGAAGAGGAAGAAAGAAGAGCAGGAGTGAGAAGAGAAAAGACAAGAGGAGGAGATAATCAGAAGGGAAGTGAGAAAATGTAGGGAATTAGATGAAGAATTAGAATGATAAAGGAGACAGCAGGATTCTGAATCTAGCCTTGCTCGACGGTAGCCAGTAGGGCCAGAGTCCAGCAATACGATGGGACAGAATAGAAGAACAATATACTTACCCACGGTAACGTTCTTTCGACTGGATGTTTCTCCCAAATATTCCTTATCTTTGATATTTCCAATATACAGCTTGCTGCCTCAAATTCTTTTTCAGCAGAGGGCGCTGTGCGTCGATGCCTGGTCGAGTCATTGTCCCTCAGAGGCCTACGTCTCGACGTCACCGCAGGTATATGTAGCACACGCAGCGCCCGCTGGCCTCAGTTCTGTTGTGACTAGTGGAGCATTACCTTGTGTTCGACGGTTACTCCCTCTGAGAGAGCCTAGACTGTAACTGCAAGGGAAGTTCTACTGCGGGGTAGGTTGAGAGGGGCAATAAGGAATACATGGAAGGAACATCCAGTCGAAAGAATGTTACCGTGGGTAAGTTGTTCTTCGAATGGATTGTGTCCTCTCACGTATTCCTTATCTTTGATACACCCCCAAAGCAGTTTACATAATTTGGAGGAAGGAGTAGAAACAAATGTAGCTATGTATGCACAGAGTGCAACACTGCTTTTCCAAAAGAAGAATCTTGGCCCTTGGAGGAGTCTAAACTGTGGTATTTAGTAAAGGTGTGTACAGACGAGTATAATCCAACTGGAGATAGTTTGCTTGGTGATGGCCAGTCCCAATTTGGACCTGAATAGCCCACGAAAAACTGGTCATTTTTCCGCAAGTTTGCCAATCTGGAGATGTAAAAGCTCAGTGCACGTCTAGGGTCAAGCCTGTGAAGTTTTTATCCTCCTTTCCCGGATGTGGTGGAGGATAAAAAGATAAAAAGATGGTAATGTTGTCTTCTGACTAATATGAAACTCTGAAACTATTTTGGGGAGAAAAGTAGGCTTTACTTTTAGTACCACTCTGTCTTTATGAAAGACAGTATTAGCAGGCTTGCAGGATTAAAAACTACCAGAGGAATCTTAAAGTAGGAGACTTCCTCTGAAGTGCGCTTAAAAATAGAAAGCGCTGTCAGGTATCCCTTGATGGTAACAATCTGGAGCACCAGATTTGCCAGATGTAATAGAAAAGATAACACCATAAGTGTATTACATGAGAAAGGGTCAACATTCTCATCTCTACACCAGTTACAGAACGTATTCCAGCGGCAGCGGTATAAAGATTTAGTTGCTGGCCTTCTGGCCGAAAGCAAAATCTCCATTACGTCGTCCAGGAGGTCCCAATCCTTGTATCTCAGCCATCAGAAACCATACTGAAGGCTGAGTGTTCAGATATATCCGGATGGAGAACCCCACCCTCCTCTCGCGAGTGAAGGTCATCTCTTTGTGGAAGACGTATCAGAGGGCAGAAGGTCAGGGTACCACGTCCTGGCCCATTCCGGGCAACTAGGATCATGGATTTCCTGAACCTTCTCAATCTCCTGATTACATGAGGAATTAAGGGGATTAGAGGAAATGTGCATAGGAGTGGAAATTCCCAGTCCATCACAAACACATCTCCTAGAGTTCCTCTCGGGGGAAGGAAATTCCCTTGAGCAGTACAGTTCGCACTTCCGGTTGGCATTGGTCGCGAACAGATCCACTTGAGGGGTTCCACAAAGGGTGAAGATCTCTTGAAGGGCTTCCTGAGCTAGCTCCCACTCGTGGGAAGTTGTGCTCTGGCTGCTCAGAGCGTCCGCCGTCGTGTTCATCTCTCCGGCTAGGTGAACTGCCAATAGAGATATTCCTTCTTGTATTGCCCAAAACCAGAGCTGCAATGCCTCTCTGCAAAGTGGTAGTGACCCTACACCTCCTCTTTTTTTGAGTTAGTACATGGCCACTGTGTTGTCCGTCATTATCAGGACATTCTTTCCCTGTACAGATGGCAAGAAGGCCTTCAGCACTAGTCTGATTGCCCTCAGCTCTAAAAGGTTGATATGTAGTTTGGACTCGGATGGAGACCAACGACTGCTGATGGTCAAATCGTGGGTATGGGCTCCCCACCAAGTGAGTGAGGCATCTGTCACTGCTGTTGTCTCTGGCCATGGTTGCCAAAACGGTTCTCCCTTCAAGATTTTCTCCTGACAGGTCCACCACTGAAGATCCAGTGAGACTCTGTTTGGGATTTGTAGGAGATGTGACATCCTTCCTGAGAATTGTGACCACTGGGTCCTGAGAGCCCACTGGAGAGATCTCATTCTCAGGCTAGCCTCTGGCACCAGAAAAATGTGGGATGCCATAAGGCCAAGCAATCTCAGAAAATTGAAGGCTGGTAGATTCTGGGGGTTCTGGAATTTGGTCACCATGTGCAGAATGTCTTGAGCCCTCACCTCTTTGTGATGGCATCATGTGGGACTTCTTGAAGTTGAAGAAGAAGTCCAGCCTGTGGAGCTGAGATGTTCCGGGGCCTGTTCCTGGGAACTGGCCCTGATTAGCCAATCATCTAGGTAGGGGTAGACGTGAATTCCCCCTCTCCTCAGACTCGCTGCCACAACTGCCATTAGCTTGGTGAAAACGATTGGGCGGAGGTCAGCCCAAATGGCAGAACTCAAAACTGATAATGAAAACCCCCAACGGCGAACCTCAGGTACTGTCTGTGCTGGTGATAGATCGGCACATGAAAGTAAGCATCCTGAAGGTTCAATGACACCATCCCATCCTGAAGCTGGAGGGTCTGAAGGATCTGAGAAAGAGTTACCATCTTGAACTTGTCCTTCCGGGGAACTTGTTGTCTTAAGTCCAAGATGGGTCTCAATCCTCTGTCCTACTTTGGAATGAGAAAATACGGGGAGTACCAACCCTTGTTCTTCTAGGATACAGGTACTGGTTCTATAGCACCTTGCTCCAGCCGGGTTAAAATCTCCTGCATAAGGAGCGGATATGGAATCTTCAAAGAGATGTTCCGCAGTGGATGACTGAGGGTTTTGCAGGAAAGGTAGGCAGTAACCTTGGGCAACTGTTTCCAATGCCCAAGCATCTGAAGTAATAGCCTGCCATTCTGTCAGATACTGTGAAAACCTGCCTCCTACTGCAGTCTTGTGTATGAAGACCTCAGAGAGGTTTTAGAGCGGCTGAAGGTAAGGCAGCCGCTGCTGTTGCGGTTTTAGTATTACTCCCCCATCCACCACGGGGGAATCTTTTATGTCCTCTTTGAGCTGTCTGTCCTCTGCCCCTTCCGAATGTGGAATAATAGCAAAAGGACCTACTCCTCCAGATCGTACCAGTGGGGCGGTTTGGTGTTTGTCTTATTGCAGCTCCGAGGAATTTGGCTGCCGCCTTGGAAGTTTACAGCTTCTCCAAACTCTCATCAGTTTTATTTCCAAATAAATATGTGCCGTCAAAGGGCATGTTGAGAAGCCTGGCTTGTACGTTTGGGGAAAATCCTGACTTTCACAACTAAGCAAATCTGCGAATCACTGTACTATCTGCCATGGCTCTGCTGATACTATCAACATAGTCGAGACCAGTTTGGAGGGATTGGCACATAGCATCTTTCCCATCCTTGACTAAGGAAACCGTCTTGTTCCTCCCCTCAAGGATATAGTCAGCCGCCATATGTGTGCAAATCTCACTAGCGTGCACATAGCATTGGCAGATTTTAAAGCTATACTCCCGGCCGAGAAAACCTTCTTGCCCATGACGTCATAACATTTATCATTCTACCCTGCGGAATCATAGCATAGGCATTTTGTCTACTGTGAAGAAGTGGCTGCTTGCACTACCAGACCTTCTGGTGTAGGGTGCTTTGAGAGGTAAACAAGGTCAGAACTAGAGGCTCTGTTGTGGCTGTTGGTTTTTTTATTTACAGCTGGAATAACCTCTTGTGTTTCCCAATTGGAAGCCACTCCCCTTTGCAAAGCCTGATGGAAAGGGACAATTGGGTCCTCCTGTGGCCTCTTATCTAATATATGTGTGAGAACAGCCTGTTCAAAAACAGTCATGGGTCTCGACCATCCCATATATTCCATGACCCTTGTCATTAGCTGTCTGTATGTTACCTCTGCATAGTCTCCAAGGTCTACATTTCCAAAATCAATCTCAGGAGAGGTATCAATACTACTAGCTTCATGACGATATTCTTGTAAATTCTTCATGCGAGAATCCTTTGATATAAGTTCCTCAGGCACTGATGGGGTCCCATATTGCAACCCAAAGGGTCTTTCTTCCTCAGAAGACTCCTCTGCATCTTCATAAATTGAAGAGAGTGATTTAAAGTAGTCTGCTCATGGTAGAGGTGTATTTGTTTTTTCAATTGAAGTAGGTATTATGGCACTCATCAGAGGAGCTGAAAACATCGAAATTGTCGACGTTGATGGCCTCGACAAATGCGTCGATCACTGTGATGGCTTCAACGATAGCGTCAATGGCTTTGACCATTGTGCCAAAGGGATTGACACATATGGCACTGAGGAGGTCAACACTTGCGGTGTCGATGGCTTCTTCATCGGTATCAGCGCCGATGGTATCGATGACTCACTTTTCGGTCCCGTAATAGAGGCTTCCTTCGACGTCGATGTCGGTTTTTTGTTCTTTGAGGAGACTTTCTCTCGACTCGAGGGATGAGATCACTCTCGGGGAGACTCGGCAGCTGGGTCCGAAGACACATGGCTCTTGAGCTTCGGTGGTCTTTGACTGGGGCATCGCCTCTAGGTGTTGTCGAAGGGGGAAAGGCAGCGCTCTGGAAAACCTTTAGCATCGGGAGTCTAAACTCCCTCTGTGCCGGTGTACTATATTTGGAAGGACAAACGACCCATTCAGGTGACCTGGACGACGAGGTGGATTGCGAACTACAGCGCCTCTTTTTTCCAGGCCTCGAAGTCGGTGAGTGGTGCAAACCACTTCTCGAACGGGAACATTTAAAACTCTTTTGATGAAGAGAAGTTGTTCTCGACTCGTCTGATGTCTTTTGTTTAGATGTAGTAGAGGGGGATATTTGAGGCTTACCTGTAGCCAACTTCCCTCTACGCTCTCTCAAGGCTTTGGCTGTCATCGACAGGCAGTCCTCGCACTCCGAACACAGATGATTTGAAACCAAACACCACAGGCAGATCTTGTGCGGGTCCGTCACTGACATCTTTGCACCGCAGTCACAGCACTTCTTGAAGCTGGATCGAGGAGTGGACAATGCCGAAGACAAAGCCATATTGCTTTGAAACTCACAGTGATGATGATGAATTTTCAAAGAAAACTAGAAGAAGATTTCGAAAGTATTCCTGTCAGGAACTAGGCATTATGCATCCGAAGCTGTGAAGGGTGGAAAAACGGAACTGAGGCCACCGGGCGCTACACATGCTACATATACCTGCAGTGACATCAACATCGAGATGGAGACCTTTGAGGGACATCGACTCGACCAGGCATCGACGCTGAAAAAATATTTACGAGGCAGCAAGCTGGATAATGGAAATATCAAAGATAAGGAATACGTGGGAGGACATAATCTTTTAGAAGAATTTCTTCCGATAAAGGATGCAGCGCCAAGGGCCTCTAGAGTAGCATTGGAAGAGAAAAACTTCGACATAGGAATCATCGGAGATAGGATTGATAAGGCCTATCAGGAATTGAAGGAGGTAGCAGCTATTAAAGTCGATGGAAAGGGGATGAATCCCCAGCATTTAAACCACGAAACGAAGAAGAAAATCCATTTTGTTTTGAGCATAGAGCTTTGTGCTTAAGTAGACTGAACCTAGACCAGTGAAAAGGGGAGGGTAGTCATACTTCTTGGGGACAAGACATGTCAGACGAAGAAAGAGAATTTTTCCTTGGGGGGCTGGAAGGAAGCGAATGCGCCCCTGAAGGCACTCTGCAAACAGACAAGGAAGTAAGATGGATGGATCTGGAACAACCTAAGAACAGGACTCCAGATCCCATACCATATCCAGAACGTCCCAGAGGATGATTGTATAGTGAGAAAGGAGAATCACCGCCATATGTGAGCAGGTAAAGATCATTACCAGCGAGGAGACTTTCAGGGATGATCATGACCGCCACGGATAGACAGACAATGGGAGGTGACTGCGGGTTAGGGTTCACGCAGTTTCCCTTTTTGGAAAAAGGGGGAGCAAGACAACAGTATATCCCATGTCCGTAGATGGACAAGGATAATTTAAGGTGCAAGCTCCCGAGTTTGACTTTGGGCACTGGGAAATAGATATATGAGTTAGAAAAAATGACAGGAGGAAACACATTGGCCTTAGGGAACATTAAGGATCTCTTAGCAGCTATTACTGGAGAGAGAGCTGATGATATATGGAGGAGAGCAGGATATGAGAGTGTAACAGCGCAAAACACAGTGCATGATGGAGCGCTGTTTAATAATTGCAGGGCAGACATGTGGGGGGCTCTCAGGGTACAGTATCCTGATACATCAGATGCAGGTGCAATTATGACACGTAAAATAAAGGCGATGAAGACCATATTGCCTACATTCAGGACATTCAAGAGCGGTGGCAAATTGAAATGAAGGAGCTGTGGGGAAAAAAGCGGTGGCATTATTTTACCACATTTTATGTCAAGGGTTGCCCGAGCCAGTACAGAGACAGATGAAAAAACTGGTGGATATGGAAGCCAAACCGTGGGCTGAGATACAGAGGACAATAGTGCATCACTGTCAGCTATTGTAGGACAAAAACAAGAACAAAGATGAGGCTAGGGAAACTGAGGAAGCCAAATTAGTTCAGAAGAAATTGTCAAAATACGCCATAGAAGGGCCGGTATTGACAATTGTAGAAGGATTGGGGATGCAACAAACAGTGGGTGCATCACAGGCGAATAATCATTGCCCGATGGACCAAGCAGGGAATGGGTGCATGCCATGAGGCAGAGGTATGGGCCATAGTCAAAGGGTTGAATTTGAAAACAATCAAGGTGGGTTCCAAAATGTGCAAAATGAGAATCAGAATGTGCAAAGAGGATTCAACCAAGGGGGACTAGTCAGGCGGTCTCCTCCCGTATGTTGGGCTTGTGGGATGACAGGACACATTGCGCGCTAATGTGGGAGCCAAGGGAATGTACAAAATGGACAATTCACAAGAGGGGGACAGCTTATTCTCCACCATATAGCACACAAACTAGGGAAGGGTTTGCCCAAGATCCGACAGTGTATCAGACGCAGGCGCCGTAAATGCAACAGACACTGCAACTAGAGCAAGTACAAATGAATCCAGCACAAGGGCAGTCGTAACACGCCCCCATGCAGACACAAAAGTATGCAAACACAGGACAACTATTGACACCTAGAATAGGAGGTGCCACTGTAGTGGGAGGGAATCCTTTCACAGGTACAGGGCTATGCATGTATCCACAATAGGACAGCTCACAGGGTGACTTGATGTGTTTAGTACTATATGTGACACCGGACCCCCAAGAGGAACCAAGGGTCGATGTGACAATAGGAGGCAAATCTTTTTCTTTTTTAGTAGTCACAGGGGCTACTCGCACATGTATAAAAGAGGGAAAACTTCCAATGTCGGGAATTGCCATGAATGCTCAAGTGTTTTCTGGAGCTAAAAGACGAGTTCCTTTTACTGATGAATTACCTGTCTATATAGGAGAGTGTGATATGTCTGTTCCATTGTTGTATTCACCACAGACACCAGTTAACATTTTGGGAAGAGATTTGATGATAAAACTTAATATGACAATTTCCTTTACTGATAAAGGCATAGTGTGTTTCACTCCTGGAATACACTAGATGAATGTGGGTGAATTTATCCTGGCGTTTACAGAGCAAGTGGCTCTGCAAGGCATTCCAGTAGAGCCAGATGTTTTCCTTTATGGGGTAAGCATTCTATTAACATGGTTACCTGGCTTAGTGGGGAAAACTGTGAGGATATCTGACAAATTCTTGTTCAGACCACAGATACGTATGGATGAAGAGGGGGGCAGACTATCCCTCTAGCGCTAGAAGCAGCCATAGTACGAAGGGAAATGGCAATGCTCAAAGGAACGTATGCCGAGGGTAGACCATGGAGGACAGTGATAGCTATCGAAGATGTGTACAGGTTAACTGACATTACTGACAATGACATGTTTAGAGATGACCCAACAGACGATGAAGTAGTGTTCTTTATGAGCATCACATTTTGGATTAGAATAGAGAAGAGGGAAGTCCCACAGTGAATGGCAATAATGCGACAGCGTCCAGCCTTTTTTAAGGAAGACTTGAAAAAGGTGCCAATCATCCTTTGGACCACATGTCCTTATGACTTAGGTCTACTAAAAGGGATAGGGGAAGTCAAAATAAAGTTGAAGCCAGGGGTGATTTTACCTCGAGCAAGACAGTATCCCATGTCTCAAGAGGCCGATGAGGGTATATTCAAGACCATTTCAGCACTGATGAAACAAGGCATTCTGGTGCCACCAGAATCATCGTGCAACACTGCAGTGTATCCTATCAAAAAATCAAAGGGAGAGTCATGGAGATTCATACACGACATGAGACCAATTAACCAGATTGCAGATGCAGAGTTTCCTCTAGTCCCTAACCCGGCAATGATACTATGCACTATCCCAGTGGAAGCTTGATATTTCACGGTGATTGATTTGAAAAATGCGTTTCTCAATCCCATTGCACAAGGACTCACAAAACTTGGCTTCCTTTACGTTTCGCCAAACTAATCTGAAACACACTCTTTTGCCCCAAGGGTACTCTGAGTCCCCATCGATCTTTAACAGAGACCTGCAGATGGATTTAGGCAATATTGATCTTACGAGTGCAGTGATACTGTACGTAGATGACATTTTAATTTGTAGCACTACAGAAGATGAGTGCAGACAAGACTCGATTCAGCTGATGACTATCCTAGCAGACAAGGGATACAAGGTAGACAAGGAAAAACTGCAGTATTGTCAAGAAGAGGTGTTATACATAGGACAGTTGATTTCACGTGAGGGAAAAAATGTGACACCTGAAAGGGCTGAGGCGATTATGAAAACTGCTAAATCTCATACAGTAAAACAGATGCAACAGTTTTTGGGACAGTGACAATGTTAGAGCCTGGGTGTTTGATTACACATCACACACAAGGCCCCTTTTGTAGGCCTTAAAAAAGGCACAAGTGGACGAAGTTACTTTAGAATGGACTGAGGAGATGGAGGAAGTATTTGAGGAGTTGATAACAGCAATTTGTACAGGTCCTGTTTTGGGAATTCCAAATTATGCTGAGGAATTTCATTTATTCTCGCACACAAATGTGACAGTCATGACTGCAGTACTTACACAGAGGACCACATTGGGGTATAAACCTTTAGCATATTACAGTGGGATTTTAGACCTACTTATGAAAGGACACTTTCCTTGTGATGTCAGGGCCACAGGCCCCATAACACAAAAACTACACCATCTAGTGATGGGGGCAATGGGTCACTTGACTCACTTATGTCCATTTGGGACCCATAAACACAGGGACTCTGGCTGGACTCAGTCCTGGTGCCTTTAGCGCCAGGCTCATATAAAATGTGAGCAGGAACACTTTATTTCAGTGCATGAGTGCTTTTACTTTATTTCAGTGCAGGAGTGCTTTTATTTTACAAGAACTTTCCAGAAGCTGAAAGCCTTTATTCCAGAGAACATTTGCATGTGCTGACTCATCGGGTGTGGCTCCCTAGGCCTGGTCTGCATGTGCTGACTCATCAGGTGTGGCAGGGTGTGGCAGGCAGGCTAAATCTGGTGGGCGTAGCTTCAGAAGCTCAGCTATATAAGCTGCTGTATCCTTAAGGCTGGTGCTTTACGTTACTGTGCACTCGCATGCAACGTGATGCTCACTGCCGCTTGAACCAGTTTACTTACCTTTGAAACCTGGCGGTCTCCTGCATACTCACCTCCAAGAAACAGGTGATTCATCGCTTCATCTGCAGACTCATCTCCTGACATCCAGTGATCTTGATCCCGATGCCGCAGCCCACACTCCGCATCCACGGACTCGGACTCTGTTAAGAAGAAGAAAGACAATGTTAGAACATCCATCCTAGGGCCGCGCCGCATTTGAACCCTGCGCGCCCCTAGTTAACAATTTACCAGCTACTGTACCGCTGCAGCTTCGTTCCTCATTCCCTTCGGCTGCCGCTTCGAGCTCCGCAGCTTCTGCCGGGCCGGCAACATCACCTGCAAGGGGAGAAATCAAAAGAGCAAGCATCGAAAGTGGAACGGACAGAAATACAAGACAATGAAATTTACAATACAACAAAAACAGACAAGGAAAGACAAAGGCAAACAGGAAAACTTACCTGAAGTATAGTGGCTTAGTCGCAGCAGGACTGGACTACCACGTAGAAAGGGACCAGTGAAGGAACTCGGTCCAGATCATACAAGCGCCCCTGCCAGAAGCAGCAGGACGGACTGCTCGCCAAAATGAATCAACAGGTGAGCTTTCCAGGGACAGCGCATCCCACGGGTACCACGGTTTGGGAGAAGGGGTCTAGAAGGGGATCAGGCACCCAAGCTGGCATACTCACGCCCCCTATTCTCCATGCAGAGGCAGTCCCGAGCAGCATCACCTATTACCACCACTCACCACATAAGCGCAGAGGGCGAAGTCGGACCCAGTATGGGTTTGGTGTGAGGGGTTAAGGTGTGGGTTCTGGAGGTGAGTCGGAGGCGGCGGGCTGTACCTAGTATGGGTTTTGATGTGAGTGTTGTGTGGGTGGTTGGTGCTATTATAGTGAATGCTGGAGTCGTAGGTAGGAATGGTGTGGGGCATGGTAGAGGGTGATGTATAGGGCAGAGTAAGCGTTTCTGTTAAAGGAAAGCCCATGGGGTTGTTGATGTGTTGATAACATTTCCCAATGATTGGGCCCTCTTTCTGTGCAGTGTTCAAATCTGCATCTGGGGTATCTTTACTCCATTGGGCTGTCAAGAATTCTCTATTTGCACGAGTTTGTGACAGCAGCAACTTGGGTTTCACCCAGCAGGAAAACTGTTTCATGAAATCCCCTGCAGAGCTCCAGTTTTAGCAAACTGGTCAGCCAGGTCATTCTCAGTCTTACCTGGTCCCTCTATTTTTGGAATTACCTCTTATCTTCTTCCAATAGATGGTCATCCATTGGCGGTGACCAATCATCAATGTTTTGAATAACTTCCCATGTTTCAAGGGTTTGTTTTTAGCACATAGCATGCCTCTGGTTTTCCAAGTTAACAGGTGCTCCACGAACCCTGTCTTGACATAATCCATGTCAGTGATCATGACCAGTTCATTGAGTTGGTGGTGCACGCAGTGAGGATGGCTTGATGCAAACGGCCATCAACTCTGCCACCTGACTACTTCGGGGACCAATTTTGTACCCAGCAGAGGGTTCTGGGATCTCATTCACCCATGCATTCCCTATGCCGGCCACCAGTTCTTTTTCCCCGTTGTTGTCAACATGGTAGGAGCACCATCCACATAAACAGTGGCTTCCCTGACACTTGTCTTCTCAAGACTTTGTGTGGGGAAGTTAAGTATGCCTCCATGTTGTTGTTGTGTCATTAGACTTTTCGTCTCTCGAGACAGTTTTCTTGGACACAATCATGCAAGTCGCGCCAGACCTTTGCGCTGGGGGACTCTTCTTGTTTTGGCCATATCTGACCTCCACAGAAAGCCTTGCA
>CM030323.1:507431831-507558036 GCA_002915635.3 Ambystoma mexicanum
TTACATGGGGTTAGGTATGTGTGGTGTAACACGTTCAACTGTATCAGTCGGAATCTATGGTTTCTAGATACTTCTTTGGGAAATGTTAGTGCTCTGTCCCATTCTTTGTCTGTCATCTCCCGTTCCATGTGTGCCTCCCACCTGATTTTTAGTTCAGCGCTTCAGGTTTGGGAGTATCGCTTAGGTGGCTGTATATTTGAGACACTGGTTTCCATCCCTCCCCCAAGTTATATAGCAATGTTGTGAGGGGGTCTGTGTCTGGTTCCTCCGGCCAGGTTTCCCATTTTGCTTGTGCTATTTTGCGAATCTTTTGATACCACAAGCATTGACCAGTGTGGATATCATCTTCTGCCTGTAGCGATGCAAACTCCCAGAAGGTTCCTTCGGCATATAAAGCACTCCAGGTGTAGACCCCTTTTCTTTCCCAGAGCCTAATGTTCTTCAGGTCAGCGTCAGTTTTGCCTAGATCCGAGATCATTGGCACTTCTGGGGAGTATGGGTGTTTTAGGTGCATGAGCGTACTAGTCCTGTGCCATATTTTCCTTCCCAGGGTGGCTAAGAAAGGTGCATTTCTCAGCAGGCTTTGGGACACCCAAATAAATTCCTTCAGCTGTATCGGGGAGATCATAGTTTGTAGCAGGGCTATCTCAGATGTGGTTCTGTCTGCTAACCACTTAGTTACAAAGCTCAGTTGGGCGGCCAGATAATATTTCTCTAGGTTTGGTAGTTGGATTCCACTCTGTTTTATGGTAGGACTAATGTGGATAGTGCCACCCTATGTCTGCCCTTTCCCCATAAGAATTCTTGGATTATTGTTTCAAGTAGTCGGAAGAAGGGTTTTGTGATGTAGTAGTGTACGTTTTGAAACCCATATAAGAATCTAGGGAGGACAATCATTTTGATTATAGAGGCTCTGCCCATCATTGATAGGGATAATTTTGCCCAAAATCCCATTGATTTGAGCAGTGCGGGTAGTGCTGCCCTTGTGTTGTGTTCATGCATTAGTTCAGGGGTGTGCATTATCTGAACCCCAAGGTATCGGAATGAGGTGGTCTGCCATTGTATACCCATCAAGGGAAGTTCTACTATACTCTTGCCTTTCAGGCCGGCCAGGGGGAACAGACGGAATTTTGTCTTGCTGAATTGTTTGCCTGAGACCCTAGCGTAGTTGTCGAGGACTTCTAGCATTGTCGGTAAATTGAGATGTGGGTTTCTGACATATAGTAGTACCTCATCTGCATAGAGTGAGATGATGTGGTCCACCCCTCCTAGTCGTATTCCTGCATCGAAGAATTGTTTCCTAAAGTAAATGGCCATGGGCTCCCGTACCAGTATTTAAAGCATGGGGGAGAGCGGGCAGCCCGGCCTAGTTCCCCTACATATGTCCCATGCCTCTGACACATGTTTACCAGATTTCAGCTGTGCTCTTGGTTTGTTATAGAGTATTTTGACCCATCTAATGAACACCGGGCCAAAGCCGAATCTTTCAAGGACAGCCACCAACCATTCCCAATATATTGAATCAAATGCCTTGATGGCATCTAAGGATAATAGTGCATACAATTCCCCATTTGTGTCAGTTTGGGCAATTATGTGTTGTAGCCTACATAAGTTCATAGTTGTGTTGCGACCTGGCACAAAACCGTTCTGGTCCGTGTGCACGATGTCTCCTATTATTCTGGACAGCCTCTTCGCTAGGATTGTGGTTAATATTTTCACATCATAGTTGAGCATGGCGAGTGGGCGGTAAGAGTCGCACTTGTCTGCCAGTTTATTTGGCTTGAGCACTGGGACCACAAGGGTCTCTCTCATGCTGTCAGGTAGGATCCCTCGTTCATACGACTCTTGGAAGACCTCATGAAGCAGAGGTGTCAGAGAGGATTCATATGCTTTGTAAAACTCTGGGGGCAGTCCACCACTGCCCGGAGCTTTGCATGTGGCCATGGATTTGATTGCTTCTGTTATGTCCGCTGTTGTGATGTCTGTGTCTAGGGTTTCAGATTGTGCAGGGGACAGTCAAGGCAGTCCTATCTCCTCTAGCGTGTCAGCTATTTGATCTTGGGGAACTCGGTTTTCGTGGGAGTATAATTGTGCGTAAAAGCGCTTGAAGGAACAAGTTACTTACCTGTAACTGTTGTTCTCCAGCATGGGTCTGGCATTGATTCACATGCTCATGAATATTCCCCGTCGTCAGGCTGGGAATCCTCGGTAAAGAAAAAACCAGTATCAGTTTCGTTTCTGATCTGTCTTTCGTAGTAGTAAACCAATCACTGGTCTCTGCGTCATACTGACCACAGCCAATGACTGCCCTCTACCTAAGCACCGCCTCTGGCAGCCATCTTCAGATTTGGAAGCACGTGAAGTGGCAGTATGACCAAGTGAAGAGCCGCAGAGGGGTAGGCGGGAGGGTTCGCATGTGAATCCATGCCAGACCCATGCTGGAGAACAACAGTTACAGGTAAGTAACTTGTTCCTTCTCCAGCATGGGGTCTGGCATGGATTCACATGCTCATGAATAAAGAATACATAGCAGTACACACATGCACAACCACGGGAGGTGGCAAAGGCTCAACATTAAGCATTACATCAAACTCAACATTAAGCATCTTACCTCCTCACCAGGCTCACCTCAGGCGAACAGGTTGCGCAGCACTGCTTGGCCGACCCTGGACTCCTCCCTGGAATCCCGGTCGACGCAGTAGAATTTCGTGAAGGTGTGCGTCGACCTCCACGTAGCAGCCCTGCATATGTCCAGCAGGGGCACACCAGATAGGAACGCCGTGGTAGCTGCGATCGCTCTGGTGGAATGGGCTCTCGGACGGCCAGGCAGCGGTCGGTTTGCCAACCGATGACAGTACATGATACAGCCGGAGAGCCATCTGGAAATGGAAGCCTTCGAGAGAGCCTTCCCCTGATTGACAGGTCAAAGTCACAAAGAGTTGTGACGTCTTCCGAAAACACTTCGTGCGGTCCACGTAGAACTTCAGCGCTCTAGCCACATCCAGCGAGTGCAAAGTCCTCTCAGCCGGCGACGAAGGCGACGGGAAGAAAACAGGCAACACCAAGGGTTCGTTGAGATGGAAGTCCGACGGCACCTTGGGCATGAAGGAGGGGTGCGTCCTGAGCACTACCCTCGTGTCGTGAAAAGTCAAGTAGGGGCCTTGCAAGAAAGGGCCTGGATCTCTCCCACTCGTCGTGCGGAGGTGATGGCCACAAGAAACGCTGTTTTCCACGACAAGAAACTTCAACGGGGCCGAGTGCAGAGGCTCGAACGGAGGTCCCATGAGCTTGGTCAGCACCACGTTGAGCTCCCACGCCGGGGCCGGAGCCTTCACCGGCGGGAACGATCTGAACAGTCCCTTCATGAACTCTTTCACCAGACGATGAGACCACAAGGACGTCCGGCCCGTGGTTCTGGTGTATCGGGAGAGACGCAAGCAAGATGAATCTTGATGGACGCGTGTGCCAGTCCAGCTTTGGCCAGCGTCAGCAGGTACGGCAGTACTTGGGGAGCCGTAATCCGTAGAGGGTTAATCTTCTGTGCGTGGCACCAGACAGAGAACCTCTTCCATTTGTGTCCGTAGCATTTAAGAGTCGAGGACGCCCTGGCCTTTGCAAGAACCTCTCTGCAGTCGGCCGGTATGTCGTATCCTCCAAACTCTAGCGCTGCAGGAGCCAGGCCTGCAAGTTCAGCGACTTCGGGTCGTGGTGGAGGATGGCGCCTCCTTCCCTGGAGAGTAGATCCGCGTCCACTGGCAGCTTGATTGGCGGGGACGCTGACAAGTCCGGGAACCATATCTGCCTCGGCCACGCAGGTGCGACGAGGATCATCCTGCACCGTGACCTCTTGAGCTGGTTGACGAGCCGGATTAGCAGTGGCAAAGGAGGGAACGCGTAGAGGAACAGGCCCTCCCAGGGGAACGAGAAAGCATCGCCCATGCTCCTCGCCTGGGGAAACCTGCTGGCGAACCTCCGGCACTTGGAGTTTCGTCGCCGTCGCGAACAGGTCGATCTGGGGTGTGCCCCACCGTCGGAAGAGGCGATCCACTAGATCCTGCCGTAGTTCCCACTCGTGCACGAGCGCAGCTCCCTGCTGAGTGAGTCGGCGATGGTGTTTTTTATCCCTGCCAGATGAAACGGCACCAGAAAAATCCTTGGGCGACGGCCCCAATGCCACAGGTCCTGCGCCTCCTTGGACAGCGCTGGGGACCTGGTTCCGCCCTGTTTCCTGATGTAAAACATGGTGGTGGTGTTGTCGGTGAAGATCCTCACCACCTTGCCCTTGAGGGACGGAAGGAAGGACCTGAGGGCCCAAAACACTGCACGGAGCTCCAGGACGTTGATATGGAGGGACTTCTCCGTCGGGAGCCAAAGGCCTCTCGCGTGCAGATTTTCGGTGTGCGCTCCCCACCCTTCCAGGGAGGCATCCGTGGTCACTGTCTCCTGGTGGCCTGGGGTCTGGAAGTCCATGCCGCCGTCAGATGCGCGCGGGTGCCCCACCACCGGATCGCTCGTCGGAAACTCTCGTCGAGTGTGATCCTTTCCTCGAAGCTGCCCGTCGTTTGGATCCAGCGCGCGTCCAGGAACTCCTGCAACGGGCGCATCCGGAGCCTGCACATGGGAATGAGGTAGATGCAAGAAGACATCATTCCGAGGAGGGACTTGATGGACCTCACCTTGGCCGCGTCGGCAACCAACATCCGCTGTACCTTGCCCAGGATGGCCCTGGTCCTTTCCTCCGACGGGGAGGCCAGAAGGGACACTGTGTCGAGCTTCGCTCCCAGAAACAGTGCGTCTTGCGCGGGTACCAGGTGGGACTTGGCGTAGTTCACGGAGAATCCCAGGTCCGTGAGAAGTTGGACGGTCCTTGCCGTGTGCTCCACGGCGAGCTCCCTCGTCTTGGCTCGGATGAGCCAGTCGTCCAGGTAGGGGTAGACGTGGATCCCCTCTCGGCGCAGCTGCGCCGCCACCGGTGCAAGCACTTGGTGAATACCCTGGGGGCCGACCGCAGTCCGAAGGGAAGGGCTTTGAACTGGTAGTGACGCCCTTGGACCACGAACCTGAGAAATTTTCGGTGCCCCTTTAGGATGGGAATATGGAAGTAGGCATCCTCCAAATCCAACGACGACAGGAAGTCTCCTTCCTCCAGCTGACCCAGGACGTGCTGGAGGGTGACCATCCGGAACTTCTGCGCCTTGATGAACTTGTTCAGACGTCGCAGGTCTAGGATGGGGCGCCATCCTCCCGTCTTCTTCTTCAGCGAGGAAGTATCTCGAGTAAACTCCGGAGCCCCGAAGCCTCTTTGGGACGAGTTCGATGGCGCCCTTCCTGAGCATCGCCTTTACCTCCAGGAAGAAGTTGAGGGACGTGAAGTTCTTTCCTGGCCACGGGGGGACGCGCGGGCACCTTCTTTGAAACTCGAGCGCGTGGCCCGGGCCAGGGCGTCCAGCACCCAACGGTCGGTGGAGATGGACTCCCACACGCTGACGAAGCTCGCCAGCCGGCCTCCCACCGGGGTGCTTCGGTGGGGGCCCGACCCCACGGCCGGTTCAATCCTGCTTCGACGAGGCTTTGCCGCCTTGACCTCCTTGGCGACGACGGCGGGGTCCGCCTGACTTGCCTCGTCCCCTGTAAGCTTCTTGAGACGACGAACGGGCCGCTTGACGGTAGGTGGAAAATCCGCCGCCGGAACCTTTGGAGGCACCCTTGCCTCCGCCGCTCCGAAAGGCGGCCGCCGTTGCTGGAGAACCCCAGAGCCCGGGCCGTCTCCGTGTCCGCTTTAATGGCCTGAAGGGAATCGTCCACTGTTTTCCCAAACAGGTTGTTCCCATCGAACGGCATGTCCAGGACTCTGGTCTGAACGTCTTGACGGAAGTCCGTAGCCTTGAGCCATCCACGCCGCCTAAGGCAAACGCCGTTGCCCAACTGGCGGAACCCAGTGTCGGCGATGTCCGTCGCAACGGTAATGGCGTGGTCCGAAGCCACCTCACCTTCCTGCAGGATCTCCAGGGCCTCTGCCCTCTTGTCGTCCGGCAGGAAGTCCAGCAGGGGAGCCAGTTTGTACCAGAGCTCCCTGTCGTAGCGGGCCACGATAGCCAAGCGTTGGCCGCCTTAATCGTCGTCGCTGCAGACGAGATGACCCTGCGCCCATAGTGTCCAATTTCTTTCCCTCGCCGTCCGCGGGGAAGTCGATGTGGAGGCCGCACCCCCCCGCTTTCTTCCTGGCCGCCGCGGAGACGACGGAGTCCGGGTAGGCTGCGCCCGGAGGCACAGGGGGGCCGTGTCCGGGACCCGGTACTTTCTTCTACCGGTCTCTTCTAGCTGGCGTCGTGGAAGGGTTCTTGAGGAGGGCAAGGCCCTCATCCCAAATATCGTCCAGCAGAGGCACCGAGAGGACCGTCTTCCTCTTGGCCTCGCGCCGCTGATAAAGGAACCTTCCTTCTTCTTCTCCTCAGGGCAGAGTTGGAAAAGCTCGGATGCCCTGGCGATCATGGAGTGAAACGATCCAATCTCGTCGGGTGGGGAAGCCCGGGTGGGAGGTGACGACGGCAGATCCTCGTCGTACACCTCGTCGTCTGTACCCGTCGCGGCCGTGTCAGTCCCCGTATCATCCCCTCGGGTGGACGGGGAGGAGGGCTGAACGGGGCGCGACGGCTGAAAAGGAGGTGGAGGGTGAATCCTTCTTTTCTTAGGAGGGGGGTGCTCGAAAGGCCTGGTTCCGGGTCCCCCGACGGGATCGTCCCTGGCAACGGCAGTCTCGTCCTTATCTCTGAGCATAAGGACTGTATAGCCAACAAAATGGCCGCCGAGTTGTCTTGCGGCGCTGGCAGAGGGGAATCCGACGGGCGATCAGGGCCCCGTCGGTACCCTCGACGATGTCGTCGTCTCCTGCGTCGGGATCCCTCCCGACGGGCTGGTCTTCTTCCACGCCAACGCCGTGGCTTAAGACCTCGACCAGTTCTTCCTCAGAGGTTGAGGCCGAATCCACGACGACCTCCTGCCCCCCTTTTTCTTCTCCGTCGGAGGTTTCACGGGGGTCCTGATCGATGGGCATAAAAGAGGACTCCCTCCGCGGTGGCAGGGAGACTCTGAGCCCCGAGGTCGCCACCACTGGTGTAGCCTCCACAGGCTGAGCCAGGGCCGCCGCGACTGTCTCGATAGAGGCTTGGCCGGATGGATTAAGGCTTTCACCACCTTAGGTGCGCTCACCGCCTTATCCTTGAGGGGGGGGACACTGCCTCGCTCCCCCCCTCTCTGCCTTCGAGCTCGACCGGGGCCTCTCCAGGAGCTTCGCCGGGTGCTCGGCCTGCCTTCCTCTTACCCGACCCAGAGCGTTGGCTCGTGGTTGATGGTGCCGGGGAGGGTGCGCCCTGCCTGGCGCCCGTAGAGCCCGACCGTTCGGCGCTCCCGGTGCCAGCGGACTCGCGGTGCTTGGCCTTGTGTTGGACCCCCGTCGCCGGGGCGTCCTCAAAGGTCTTAGAAGACCGCTCGGATTTCTTCCTCTTCTTCTCGCCGGACGGGCTCTTCCCTTCCAGCCAGTTGGCGAGACGTTGATGGCGGTCCTTCATGGTCCGCTCCGACATGTTGCCGCAAAACGCACAGTCCTTCTCCACGTGCGTCTTGTCCTCATGTAGGCAGTAAAGACAAAAGGAGTGTTCGTCTTCCTTAAAGACATTCTGCAGCTGGCATCCAGGGCAGACCCTGAACAGCTTTCCGGGCGTCGAGCTTCCCTTCTCCTGGGCCATGACCGAGATGGGCCTGAGAAACTTCTGGAATCCTCCAAAAGCGTAGCTCGACGAATCTTCACCCTTGAGGGGCGTAGACGAATCCGACACGGGTCCCCGTTGATCGGATGGAGAGTAGGTGGAGCTTGAGGCTCTTTTGACTGAAAAAAACGAAGTTTTTTGAGAAAAAACGTGAAGGATCCCAACACATGAACGTGCGGTAAAAATCTGAAGATGGCTGCCAGAGGCGGGGCTTAGGTAGAGGGCAGTCATTGGCTGTGGTCAGTATGACGCAGAGACCAGTGATTGGTTACTACTACGAAAGACAGGTCAGAAACGAAGCTGATACTGGTTTTTTCTTTACCGAGGATTCCCAGCCTGATGATGGGGAATATTCATGAGCATGTGAATTGATGCCAGACCCCATGCTGGAGAAGGTGTCAATTATGCTCTGCTGGGTTTGGTGCATCTCGCCACCTTCATCCTGCAATGTAGTGGTTGTGTGCCTAGGGTGTTCCTTTTTGCAGAGCCAGGCCAGTAGTTGGCCCGGTTTATCTGCTCCCGCGTGTGTTCTAGTTGTTCTAGTGACACAGTCAAACTTGGCCAGTCTGCTCAATGCTTTGGTGCAGTTCTCCCTGCGTGTTCTGAGTTCATCTTCTCTCTGTGGAGTGTCTGCAGGGGCGGATTCCAGTCTCTCGATTTCTTGCTCCCTCTGGTCTAATTCCTTTCGCAGTAGTTTCCTGATGCCTCCCGCTTTTCCTATGATTTCCACTCGTGTTACTACTTTTAGGGCATCCCACATTGTGCTTATGTGTTCCACACTTCCTGTGTTTTCTTCGATAAAATTGTCTATGGAGCCTTGTAGATCGTCTGTGAATACCTGATCCTTCAAAGCATCTACAGGCAATCTCCACATGGGGATGGGAGGTCTGGGGCAATGTGGTTCCATTCCACCAGAAGTGGTGAATGATCCAAGATGGTTCTCCCTAAATATTGCGCTCCCTCTATCTGGCGTAGGTGTTCCCTGCTTATAAATAAATAATCCAATCTTGTGTGGAGGCCATGCGGGGACGAGAAGTATGAGTATCCTGCACCTCTGGATGTAGTTCTCACCATGCATCTGCTAAATCCAGCCCGTCCGTCATGGTATTCAGGGCCACAGTGGCAGCCGATGGGCCTTTTGGTGGGGGCGAGGACCTATCAAGTTCTGGATTATGCACGCAGTTAAAGTCTCCCGCCCATATGAAAAAGCCATTCCTGTATTGCGTAACTTTAGTGCACAATGTGGGCTGGGATGTTATTGTTGGGGAAATATGAGTTTACTATGCATACTTCTGTTTGTTCGATGCGTCCCCATATTATCACATATCTGCCCTCAGGCTCCTTTTCCGTTTTAGTTAGGTGGAATGGGAGTTGGGGATTGACCCAGGTGTACACCCCTCTTGCATATCTGGAGTAGGAAGTTATGGATCCCTGACCCCCCAATGTTCCCTGAGTTTGGCCTCAGACTCTGCCGTGCAGTGTGTCTCTTGCAGTAGGGCTATCCCCACTCCCTTCCTATGTAGATAGGATTTGATTCTATTTCTGCGAAGGTAAGTGCCCAGGCCACGCACATTCCATGTCATTATCTTTATTCGCGTTACCATGGCGGTTCAGTGGGGAGTTCTGGGTTCCCTCGCCCCTCATAAGAATTGTCTGCGGTTGCAGGCAAGCCACTGAAGTTCCCCATCAACTGCACGCTCAGTCTCATCTGATCTACGCCTTCCGCCCGCCCACCTTCCTCCCTCGCTCTGCCACTCGGAGACTTACCAACTTCTGTAACCTTCATTCCGATGAATGAGAAAACCAAATAACACAACAAAGAACTGCCCCCAGCAGTTGCTTCCAACTCACAACGTTCGGGGGCTCCCAAGCATTCTGGCCCTTCCAGGCCTTTCGGTACGGGTGGTGTGT
Source organism: Ambystoma mexicanum (assembly GCA_002915635.3). Lineage (NCBI taxonomy): Eukaryota > Metazoa > Chordata > Amphibia > Caudata > Ambystomatidae > Ambystoma > Ambystoma mexicanum. Next base: position 507,441,509 of record CM030323.1, read on the forward strand.
AGGCGTTCTGCCTGCACTGTTCTTGGTGGGGTGGGTCGTTGCCATTCTCGTGTTTGGACCTTTGTGCTCCTGTCCAATATCTTCATCTGTTTGTTGCAGCGTTAAGTGAAATCTAATAGTCCTTTCTGTGCTTCAGTAGGAAGGCAGCCATCTTCTTGTCCAGTTCCGGTCGTCTATTTATCTCTTGCGCACTTTTACTGTTTCCTCTACGTCGTCTGCAAGGTTATTGTGTTCAAGCCACATTTGGCTGTAGCTGGAGTCTCTAGGAAGATTGCCTTTCCTTTGCAAAGTACTTTAAGGCGTGCTGGGTAGAGTAACATGTACTTAAGATTAATTTTCCGTAGGTATGAAAGAGTGCCTTGCGCATTGCACAGCAGGGGTATAGTCTGGATACATGACTATTGTGGAGTCATTTCTACAGATCTCCCCACCTTCCCTTGAGTATCACAGTATTGTCTCTCTGTCACAAAAGTTTAAAATTTTTGCTATTATTGGTCGTGGATACGATCCTGGAGGCGGCCGTTTTTGTAGGGATCTATGGGCTCGTTCTACAGAGAACCCCTGGGTGCCATTTTCCTGCTCCAATTTCTTGTAGTAGCATTGTTTCTATTAATTCTTTTGGGTTCGGGCCCTCAATGTCTTCCGGGATCCATAGTATATGGATATTATTTCGGCGGGCGCGTCCTTCCGCATCCTCAGAGCGCGCCTCCACTCTCGCCACTGTCATTTCCAGTTCCTGGACTCTCGCTTTCAGATCTTGTGTGGTTTCGGCGTTGTCTTGTAGGGTTGCCTCTGTCACGGTCACTCTTTCCGTCAAGTTACGGGCGTCCTGTCGCATTAGCTGCATATCTGACTTTACTTCTTCTATTTTGTCATCAATGAATGTGCGTAGCTCTGCGATGGCTTGCAGGACCTGCCTATCTTTAGGATTCACCGCCGGGACTGGTGGTTCTGCGGCGACAGCAGCGTCTCGTAGCAGTTGTTGTTTGGGCTTGACCGTCGTGAAGGAGTCCATTGATTTGTTTTCAGGAGGTGACATCTCCTTTCCCAGGGTTTCCAGTCGTTTGTGGTGGATTGTGTGCTATCGCCCTATAGCTTGCTTGGTGGTTTTATGGTCTGCAATGGGTAGCCCTTGCCTGGGTGGTGTACTGTGGTTGGGTAATTGTCTATTCAGAATTGGGTTGGCCCTTCTCGGCTCTTCCCTCTTACATCGAATCCCGGGTCTTCTCAGGTCTATCTCAGTTTTTTACCTGATTTAGGATAAGTAGGTTGGTGGTTCCGTATCTAGGAGTTTATATATATGCCCAGTTAAATACCAGGTGTTGTGCACTGCTGCCTTATTGTGTCCACTCAGCATTACTTTGCCCTTTTTTGGCTCACGTGGGGCATTCACCTGATGAGTCTCCGTTTATTCATTTGTTAGTGGTCCCAGCTCTGTCAGAGCGTATCATTCTCTGCTATGGGATTGCCGCAGTTTTCCTTAATGTCCAGTGCCGTGGAAAGCCGTAGGGTGCTAGCGGGCGCAGTGTGGGGTGGTTGCCTTCAGTGGTCGGAGATTAGTGCTTTGGTCGGCTTCCTCCTTCTTGTAGGTTGCAGGTGGCTTTGCAGTGGTACATAACAGCGGCCCCACTTGGGCCCTCAGTCTGGGGTTCCCCCTGCGTGACTGTTCCGGTACCGCCTGCCAGGTTCTGCGCCTTATGTGATGTTGGTGTGTTCAGGCAATGACAGAGCCTCGCATATGGCTCTGTGCTCTATGCTTTTTCTTCACTGTGTGTGCAGCGCGTAGCAATGCCTCTGCTGTTTTCCTGCGGCTTGCTGGGGCGTGCTGCATGTGTCACTGCTCTCCAGGGTTTATGGCTGGTCCCTCCGTTGCAGTTCTCCTCCCTTCCTTCTGTTTAATAGTTTATATGGCCTTTCTATTCCTGGCTCGTGGTGTTATTCTGGCCGTCAGCAGGGGCAGTGGAGTCCGACGCCTTGTAGCGACCTACTCACTGTTTCTCGTTCAGCTGGTCCGTGCACCGCAGCCCCGCTCCCCTGGGTCAGGGCAGCGCCGTCCCAGGCACTGTCTCCTTCTTCCCTTTTCTCTGCAGGGGTCGGCGGGTGGTGTCACATTCTTCTGCCACTATCCCTCGCTGCCCAGTATCTTCCATGCCTCCGTATGTGGATCCATTATTTGGCTATCGCCACCTTGGTGTCGCTTCGTGGACCCAGTTCCCGCTCTCCTCGGGCATCTCAGGGCTACCTCTGGTCTTTGCGTCCCGCCTCCTGCCCGCTGGGCACAACACTGTGTGCTCGTTTGGGGCACCGCCGTTAACTACAGTGGTGAGGGGCATGGCTTGATGGCTACTTGAAGGGACGTGCTTTCGAGGAGCTCCTAGAGATCCGTCATTGATCCTGCAGATTAAGCTGATTTCAGGAAGAAAAAGAATGCCGGCATCACATATTAGGAAATGAGAAGGTCCGGTACGTGAGTTGCTCGACCCGCAATGCTGATCGGTGCAAAGCCAGAATAACTGTGGCTGCGGAAAAGTAGCTCCCGTGATCAGGGGATGGACAAAATGGCTGACCGGGAACAAAGGGTCACAAACTGACCGCGAGCGGGCCCCCCGCCGTGAACGCAGGCCGGCACGGACTGACTGAGCCTGCTACGGCTCTGTATGAAATAAAGCTCCCTGCCCGCGAACCCAGCCCGGGAGCAGTGCGAGGACCTGGCTGGCAGGAGCCTGTTGGAACGGACGACAGACATCAGGCTACAACAGGAAGAGGAGCCGGGGAGCGCCCGCGCATCCCACCCCCCACACACAGAGGAGGACCAGAGCTTATCACCCCGGGGTTGCAGCGCACACTGGGCACTGTGGAAGAGGTGGCCGACACGGCGCCCCGGCTGCGCATCTGAACTGGGACCGCGGGGCGCCCGACGGAGAGAGGGGCCCGTGAGGTGTTTGGTCCCGGGGGAGCTGGGCGAACGAGGGCTGCAAGCCCCAGCGAGGACCCGGAGCACCGGGTGATGGCATCGGGATCAGGCGGGACCGCCCCCGGCGAGTGCCCAGATTGGCTGAGTTGCAGCCGACGCACCGAAGAAAGGTGCAGGGAGGCTGGGAAGAGGGCCCCCCCTGGGCGCTGAGGCTCCGCTGACGCGGTGGAAGTGCTCCAGGGTGGTGCCCAGCCGGTCCCCCTGGTGGCGCACAGCTAATCCACAAAGCGGCACACACGGCCCTGGAGCGAGCTGGGAGCTCGGGCCCCTGACACAGAGCGCCAGCTGCAGCACACGAACAGAGGCGTAATAACGCACAGGGAAGTAGACAGGCTGAATTGTGCATCATAGACTGTGATATGAAGCAGGGTCGGCACCGGAGCTGGTGCCATTTATTAGAGCCGAGGCTCCCACGCAACTACCCCAACGAAGTGAACAATACAATAGGCTGCATGATGAGTGGGCCCTAACACCAGTTGAAAAGAAAACACAGGCAGCCCACCCCGAAAACTCTTGCTGAAACCCGAGCACACGCGGAAGCAGTTGGTTCTGGCAAGGGCGGTACAGAGCGGCAAAGACAATACTGAGGGCCTGATTGCAGTGGGGCCCTGCAAGGTCCAGGAGTAGTGGGGTGTGGAATTGACAAAAGCCCCCGACCACTGATGACAAGGGAGAACGTGGCGGGGGCCAGCGGAATGATATAGCGTAAGTGCAAGCACGTGGGAGGTCACAACCCATTCTGGTAGCGCAGTGGGCAGAAGGGGTGCACCCTTAACGTGGCTAGAGCGAGCCCAAACATCAGGAATAGCCCGACGCCACGTGGACCCTCGGGCGAAAGGCGGCTCTTCGGGCCCACACCCAGCTGGCACGGCACAATGTCTAACAAAATTGTGAGACCAAAGAGCAAGCAGCCCACGCTGGAGGCCTATGCCAAGACATCTCCTGGGGCAGAAGGGGCCAGAAGCAAGGACAAAAATACTACTGTGATGGAGGAGCCTCCGGGCACAATCCAGGAGGTGCTGGCTGCTATTGCGGATCTGAAAGTTGCCTGGGAGACTAAGCTAGGCCTGACCATGAACAAACTGAAAGTGGCACTGGACCTTAAGGTCGAAGCGGACCAGGAAGATGTTAACTTACTAAGACAAGATGTGAGATTGCTTGCGGAGTGCACTGGAAACCTTGAAAAAGAGATGGCCCCAAACACGGCGGAATGCGCCGCCCACAGATCGAACTCCATGCCCTTTACAGCGAGTGGGCAACCTCGAGAACAGAGCAGAGGAGGCAGAAGGACAGCGCTAGACGCAATAACATCCGCATCGTTGGAGTACCAGAAGGAACGGAAGGGCCCAACCCAACGAAATACGTGGAAACCATGTTTCTGCAGGAAATAACCGGTAGGACACTGACCCAGGGGTTTGCTGTTGAAAGAGCGCACAGGGCTTTAACAAGAAGGCCGCCCCCAGGGAACCCTCCCAGGCCAATGATTGCAAAAATCCTGAACTATCGGGATCAGGAAAGAATACTCAAGTTCTTCCGGAAAGGCAGAACGATTGAAAGGGGGGCAGCGAAAATCACAGCATACTATACCTTGCAGGTACAACAAAGCAGAATGAACTTCGGAGCGGTGAAAAGAAGACTGAGAGAGACATCCAAGAACAAAACTCTGTTTTTTGAAACGCCAGAAGACGCCATGGATTGGTTGGATGCACAGAGCCGCCCCCAAGAAACGGGTATCCAGATGGGAGCCGAAGAAGATAAGCGCTGCTATGGTGCCTTAGGTGACATAGCGCAAGACACTGGGGCCAGAATATAGTAGTAAATAAGGCCCACTGGGTATGTGCTGCTGGGCTGGTACATGCTTGCAAGATCGGATTGGACTTATTAATCATAATTATATAACGGGAGCTCCTGGGAAACAACCCTGGAACCCCCATAGCATTACGCTTAGTTAGGTCACTATTAGCTTGGTGACGCCCCGCGGTATCCTAGTCCTCGTACCAAGAGGAAGGACCAGACGCGGGTGGGCCTGAGATCCAGGGATGGAGCTGGGCATTTGTTGGGGTTGGGTAGGGAGGGGGAGGGACAGAGTTGTGTGTAGTGGGGTGGGGGTGGGGAAGGGTGTTTGGGGTGTTTGTAGTTAAGGGAAGTTTGAGGGTGGGAAACAGGGAAGTTTGAATTGGGAAACAAGCCTATATAGACTGAGACGGAAGTGGGATCTGGACTGCACCGATGGGAAGGGAAGGGGAACTCTAATGGGCCATGGGGGACCTTAAAATAATTACGTGGAATGTCAGGGGACTTAATAGTTATCTAAAAAGGAACAAGGTTATGTTGTACCGGCGCAGACAAAAGATAGACATCCACTGTTGCAGGAGACTCACCTGACACAGGAAAAGATGGAGATGGTTCTGAAGAAATGGAAAGGGGTTGTGGTGGGCTCGACATACTCTGCTTATGCTAGAGGAGTACTCATTTGGGTGGCGCCGCATGTCCCGTTTCAACTGTTGCAGGAAGTGGCGGAAGCGGATGGGAAGATGATCATATTGAGGGGATTGGTGGAGAATAGGGAGATAAGCATTGTAAATACATACGCCCCCAATCAGAATACGGCAGCATATTTCAGAACTCTGTGCACTAACCTTAGCATGTGTATGGGTAGTGCAGTGATCTGGGGTGGGGATTTTAATTGTGTATTAAACCCCAGGGAGGATAGTTCAGATGGAAATATTGATAGACCTGCCCCAGCGGCTAAAGCACTGCAGTAATTACTAGCGACTTTGGTCTGGCAGACGTGTGGAGAACGAGACACCCCAAGAAATGCAATACTCGCACTACTCCGCCCCGCAGCAGTTACATACGAGGCTGGACTATGTCTTTGCTTCGTCGGAGGTAGTAACAGAGATTACTCAGGCGGAATATAAGGCGAGGGTCCTCTCGGACCACTCGCCCCTGGTTCTTGGGTGGCAATACTGCCCCCCGAGGGCAAGGATTCCGACATGGCGCCTCCGGGCAGAGGCACTTAAGGATCCCGTTTTCAGGGAAGATACAAGGGAGGAGATTACAAACTACTTTGAGATGAATACGGGTAGTGTTGACTCGGCGTGCACATTATGGAACGCCTTCAAGGTGGTGAGGCGAGGTGCAGCCATAGCAAAATCAAAGGGCCTGCAAGGTGGGATCCTGGCTGACCTACAAGAAACAGAAAGGGAACTGGAAAAGGCATTGAAGGGAGGAGGTGAAGTCATGGAGTTGATACTTAAACTGCAGAAGAAATGTGCAGAGCAATGGGAAAGATTGTGCAACCTCAACTATAAAAAAACATAGAGAGACAGCATGCGGGAGGGGATAAAACAGGAAGGCTCTTGGCATGGTTATACAAGAGTGAAACTCCCAGACCCACGATTAGAATGATAACGAGAGAAGATGGTAGTGTAGCTGACACCGAAGAGGGAGATAATCAGGAGTTTGCAGATTATTATAGGTTACTATATGGGGATGAGGAGGGAAGTAGTCTTGGGGAGATAACAGATACACTGGAGGACATAGGACTGCCTATGATAAGTCTTGAGGAAAGAGAAGAGCTGGACGCACCGATTACTTTGGAGGAGTTAGAAGAAGTGGTGAGGCAGCTGTCTACTAGTAAGACTCTGGGGATGGACGGGTTCCCAAATGAATTTTATAAAGTATATAGGAAGGAAGTGCTCCCCCCAATGTTAGAAATGTTAAATGAAGCGTTTGAGGTGGGACGGCTGCCGGAGTCACTTAGAGAAGCGATCATAATACCGCTTCCCAAACCCAACAAGCCTGGGCATAGCTGTGGCTCTTACAGACCTTTATTGATGTTGAACCAAGACAGCAAGATATTGACGGCTGTCTTGGCAAACAGACTGCGGAGAGTTATTGGCAAACTAATACACCCCGACCAGGCGGGCTATGTCCCGAATAGAAATATAACTCATAATCATAGACGACTCCAACGGGTTGTTGAATGGGGGAGTAAGAACAAGGGCGAAATGGCAATTGTGTCCTTGGACGCGGTTAAGGCTTTCGATTCGGTCAAGTGGCCATGGCTGCTGGCGGCCCTGGCGGGCTATGGAATGGGGCCTGGATACATAAGGTGGGCGAAGATGCTATATAGTGAACCGCTGGCCAGGGTCAGAACAGGATCGGTGATATCAGAAAGATGGCAACTTATTAGAGGCACCAGACAGGGGTGCCCATGGTCCCCAATGCTCTATATACTGGCCCTGGAGCCCCCAGCAATATACCTTAGACAACAATACGACACTATAGGTATCGAGGTGGGAGGGGAACGACACTTAATCTCCTTATATGCTGATGACTTGCTGCTGTACTTGAAGCACCCGAAGGAAAATCTCCAGTACATCCTGGAAGTGATGGAGAGATATGCGGGACTGTCTGGTGTAGCGGTGAATCCCCAAAAATGTAGTATTTTCCCGCTAGGTAGTTATAAGGGAATCCCTGTGGGACGGTTACCCGTGTTACAGATACCATGGGTGGTTAATACATTCCGGTATCTTGGGATAAACGTGTACCACACGGTGGAAGAGGACCACAGGCACAATACCGAGGTAGCCATTGAGAAAATCGAGAAGTGTATGAAATTCTGGGTGAAGTTGCCCCTAGCAATGATGGGACGAGGGGCAATGCTTAAGATGGTGGTCCTACCTAGGCTCCTACATTATTTCGGGAATATTCCATACCTGATACCCAAGAAGTTCTTTACTAAACTGAATAGCATGTGTAGGGATTTCCTGTGGCATGGTACCTGGAATAGGGTGGCACTATGGAAGCTGCAGAACTTTTATGAAAAAGGGGGAATAAAACTGTCTAATTATGAGGTCTATTATGTAGCGAGCCGACTGCAATTTATTGCCAAATGGCTCCCAGATGAACTGACCCCCGAATCCAGGTTGTTTGGACATGATTGTGCCCCCATTTTATTTAAAAGAGATGATCTGGCTGCCCAAGACAGAAATGGAAGAGCGCCCAAAGATGATGATGCTTGGGTGGAAGATGTGGCGCCGGGCATGCCAGATGATGGAGAACCCATTCCCAAGCTCCTGGCAGGTACCACTAGTTGCACTGGCAGGGGGAGATAAGCAGCTCAGGATGATCATTAGAAACCACTGGGAGTCGGTGGGGTTAGTGACGATGGGAGATATCTGGCGAGAGGGGACTTTCATAGATTTTGAAGTGCTGGGGGAGGAAATGGGGTTACACACAGGCCAATATATCACATATCACAGAATGGTGCAGAGAATTAGGAGAACATGGCCCGAAACGGTACTGGGAGAAGAACCAGATGCTACTATAGATGCAATATATGATATAACGGAGGGGGGGCATGAGATCTCTAGACTGTACGAGATGATGATGTCTAAAGTCGGGAAGGAGTTACCACAATTAAGACTAGACTGGGAAGCAGAAGTAGGAGCCTCGATAGAAGACGGGATGTGGGAACGTGCCCTAAGGTACCACAAGAAGGTGTCAAGAAATGCAAGACTAAAACAGATACAACTATATATTGCGCACAGGGCATATATGACACCCGAAAGGATATCTAGGTTTGAAAATGCTGGGAGACAAGCATGTCCCAAATGTGACGAAGACAAGGCTGGCATGGTACACATGTTTTGGTCATGCCCAGTAATTGAGCGTTTCTGGGGTGAAGTAGCACAGAAACTAGCGGAAAAGGGGGTCACGATCATTATAGATACAGCCTAGGCTTGCTTGCTGGGAGGGTTCCCCAGATCGCAGAAACTTAAGCATGTTAGTAAATTGAAAGTTCTAGCATATGTGCTTGCAAAATGAAGGATTGCCATGGGATGGAAGACATGTCACAGGCCACAGGTGGAGGTGTGGTGGAAGGAGTTGCAGAAATGGGCGGAGGCAGAAACCATGGTATAGCAAGAGGCGAGCACTGTAGGGGGAGAGGAGGAGGCGGGAACCCTGATGGCATGGACATCATTAATAGTGGAATTGTTTGGAACGATGCAAGATCTGACAGAATCCACGGAACGTGAGACCCCACCACGCGAGGCAGATAAAGAGTTTGTGGAACAAATAGGCTCGCAAGGGAGGGTGGGATAAGGGGAGCAGTGACCGAAATTAAGTCATGAACAATTGTGCTGTTGATATATGCACTGCGTGTTTGGTTTGTATTGTTTTTTGTTTGAATAAATCAATAAAATTGTTTTTAAAAAAAACTACAGTGGTGTCGAGTGGGGACCGCCGCGGCAGAGTGTGTTTCGCTCAGCAGTCTCTTCCAGCAGCACAGCCGGTACTTTGTTCAGGCTCACTGTATTGGAGCTTTGCTCGTTCCCCCGATGAGCGCCGTCAATTTGGGTGCCATAGGGGTGCTTTTTTAACTGCTCCGTTTTCTCGGTTGCAGATTCCGATTTCTTTCAGCGATGTGGTCGAGCATAGAAAAAGGGTTCTTCTGTTCCTGAATATAAATTTTATTGCTGCACGTGTTGTTTTAACGCCGTTATGTCATCCGCTGTAGGATCATGGACAGGAGCTCTTCAGGTTGCCGTCTTCACGCCATGCGCGCTGGCAACGCCCCCATATGATATATGATATGGCATTTATAACGCACCAATACACATAAGTGTTCCAAGGCGCGACGAGGCAAGGGTGGGGGAACAGAGGGAAGACAGACAACGATCCTACTAGGCCAGGTGTCATTCAGATTGCGCAAATGCATGCGAAGCAGAAGGAGGAAAGTGCGGGGGGAAGCGGGGAGGGGACAGTGCAGTAAATGGGATAATAAAATTAAAAACAAAGTAAAAGTAAGGCCAGCAGGTGGCAGTTCAAGGGTAAGTGCAGACATCAGGTGTCAAGTGCTGGTAGTGGGACTGTAGGGATACAGAAAAACAGTCCCAAAGTGCAGGGGTTGCCAGGAACGCAGTGCAGGAGTGCAACTGGCAGGGAGGGGACCTGGGCCCGAGATCAGAGGGTGACCTGGTAACCAGTGCAGTTTCAGTATCAGCCAGGAAGTCAGCAGGGGAGAGGAGAAAACTCAGAAGCAAAGAGAAAGGTTTTGAGGTGTTTCCGGAACCAGAGATGATTCTCCTCAAGTTTCAGGGAGGCAGGGAGGCTGTTCCAGAGGGAGGCCCCAGCCGAAGAAAGAGATCTACCACCAACTTGTTGCTTGGAGAATCGACTGACCCTGAGAGAGTTGGAGGCGTATGAGCGAAGAGATCGAGAGGGAAGATATTTAGGAAGAGAGAGTTGAAGGTATTGCGGCCCCAGGCCCCAGAAGGCCTTATGGACAATACATAGGGTTTTCAACTTAATCCTTGCTGCCACTGGGAGGCAGTGCAGAGATTTCAGTCTTGGAGAGATACAATCCCTGGGCTTCAGGCCAAGGACAAGTCTCGCAGTCCTGTTCTGGTGAAGTTGCAGAGGGCAGAGAGTAGAAGCAGGCAGATTTAGAAAGATGCTGTTGCAGTAGTCCAGCCTAGAGAGAACCAGAGCTGTGGAGACAGTGAGATTCTGGGGAAGGAGGGAAAGGAAGGATACATCTGAGGAGGTGCAGCTGATAGTGTGACTTCTTAGAGACGTCAGAGATGTGCGGAGAGAAGGAGAGTGTGGAGTCGAAGATGACCCCGATGTTTTTAGCCTCACAGGTGGGAGCAGGAAGAGGGCCAAGAGAGAGTGACAAAGATGATTCATAAGGTCAGTATCAGAGATATCACCCAGGTCTTTTTTTCGACGTTGGGTTTCTGAAATCCAAGTTTCTTTACTACCATTTATATTTGGCTCTGTGGTTCAGCAGAGTCGACCATAAAATGATCTGACCAGCCTACTGGTTCAGTATCTATATCATACAAGCTAAGCCCTCTGTACAGTATAGGGTCCAAACAGTGTCCACTTATATAAGAAGGAAGATCAGAGAGAAGGCTGAGAGTGTGTGGGTCCAAGATGTCATTTAAATGTTTACAATCACTATTGTCTGGCTCATTACACCATATATTTAGATATCCTGCAATAATAATCTTTGACTGATTACTGGTTTCTACCCCTAGATAGATATCAGTAATATCAAGAAAGGCAGTGGTAGTTCCGGGGGTGGTGGGATCTATAACACAAATTTATTTTAAGGGAATCATTTGAAGTAAATTGGTAAGAGCATGCCAAGAACTGAGAGGAACTATCCCAGTTCAAGATACAGATACTTTGGATAACTATAGTATTTTGATAAATAATGGCAACTCCACCTCCCCTTTGTTGTTCTCTATTGAGCCATTTTATCAGGTACTTAGCTGGTACCAGGGAGTGAAAATACAACTGACATGAAGCAGTAAACCACGACTCAGTAATCATTAAGATATCAATATTCTGTGCTTCAATGTAGCCATTGATAGCAACAGCATTCTTAATCACTGACCTGGCATTGATTAAAGCTAATTTGTAGTTCAGGCCAGCTGAGACCGTAGTTAATGTAGGCGGTTCCTGTATGATATTAGCACCTCTGATTTGATTCAGGGTGCGGAGCAACAAGGTGCCTTGACTAGTAATCCTATAAAGGAGTAGGGTGTCTGTAGAGTATGAGCAACTCATACTAAATTATAACAACTAGGGCGTGAGTACATGTCATGAATCACCACTTTCGCCCCCTATGGACTTCATGGTCCATAATGCACTACAACATCGGGTCAGTAATCCTTCCAACATGGCCGCCTGCAGAGGAACGCTGCTCTCTAGCGTCTACGCTGGACGCGCTGCCTTCTAGAAAATAGGCATGCCCCTGCGGCGCTGCGCATCTCAACGCTACTGTTCCGTGTTGTTAGCGATTGCTATCGTTACTGCTCCTTTTTCGACAGTGCCCTTTCCAGTTTCTTCTGTCCTTCCCTTCCAGGCTGCCCCCCTTGAACTGCTCTCACAATTACTTGGCTCTTTCCTCCTTCCATCCGGGGCCGCGCCTTGTGATCCCGTGCTAGCGGGTTCCCCGCTTGCTCAGAACTCTGAATCTACACTCCTATTAATTTCTTGGATTCCGCCGCAGTGCTTCCTTCCTGGTTCCTGAACTCTACCCTGCTTCCTGAGGCAGACAGCGAACCTCACACTGGACCCAGACCAAGAGGATACGCGCCCTTTCCTGAACAAGTCCAGAACAACCATGAAGAAGGAAAGATCTCCCAAGAAGACTCAACCCAGAGAAAAACAGGTGAGAAAAAGGGCTGAGTGTGACAGTACAAGCAAAGTAAGAAATGCAGTGAGGCGAGTTTCAATAGCAATTTACCGATCTACGAAAGGCCAGTAGTTATAGCGTACACACGTACGTCACAGACTGCCACAGACCAGCTTGACGTTGTCGCGCCGGCGCCGTGGGAGATAAATACACACAAGAACTACAATTCGCATGGGAGTTGTAGTGCAATAGTGGTCACTTTATAGGAACAGTGCGGCGTTCGAGATATACCTTCCAGAAAACAGAGTTAAGACAGAAAGTAAAAGAGAAGATTTCAAAACTTATGCACATTCCAAAAACAGCCAATTTCTGAAAATGTTCTTTTTTTAAGAAGCAAATTAATTAATTATCTAAAATGTAAACAATTTACAAGAACTCATATCTAATCTGTGTCAACCAAATAGGAATGCAAAGCGTGCAAGCAATAAAAGCCTGTCAAGAGGAACCACGCTACTTATATGTGCCACAGACCGGCTTGACACTGTCGCACCGCTGTTGTCGCTCCCGTTAGGAGATACACGCGGGAACTACAATTTGCATGGGAGTTGTAATGCAATAGTGGTCAATCGAGTAGCACTGCACAGCGTTCAAGCAATAAAAAAGTTGTCTGGGAAGTGGTGTGAGGGGAATTCGGTGGCCCTCCCCCGTCCTGAGTTTAGTTGGTTAAAGGCCTATTGACAGGTCACAGGTGGCTGGCTTGGAATCCAATATCCACCAGTGCTAACAATTCACACTGACCCTGCACCTTGACCAGTGCATACAATGAGCCTTCTTTTTCCTCCAAGGTGCAGATAAAGTGTGAGCTATTTGACAGCCGTTTGGTTATTTTCTTAATATTGAACCCCAACACTGTATGATCTTGGGCAATTTTCTGTGTCAGAGTTTGGGAATCTGTAAATAAAATGTTGCAACTCGCAATGGGAGTTTTGGGGAATCCTCCTTTTCCCTGGCTTCTTGGCTGTCCACCTTTACCTGGTAATAGTTCTCAAAACCTGTTTGGAGAAGGGACACCCCCTCTGTTTCCATTCTGTCTGGCACACATGTTTGGGGTTGAGTAGTTTAGGGTTCTGGGTCGGTCTTCATACTTACCCTGTCCCACACAGGGTCTTTTGGGACCCATTTTTCATTGGGAGGGATCCCCTTGTTTTTGAAAGAGAAGGTCTGCTTACCTGAATTCTCCAGGGATTCTTCTCTTTCAAAGGGAATAATATGGAGTTCCTCTACAAAGTGGGTTCTTCTTTGGCCTCTCCTACTTACCATTAGCTCTTTGGGTTCTAACACTTAGGGGGTAGAAGAGACTCTTTCAGGCTGAGAGGTTTTTAGGGGTTGGGTTTAGGTGAGAAAGGAAGCGTACTCTACGGCTTGGCATCTCCCCTCCACCCGGGCCCCCTTCTCAGGAACCTGTGGTTTGTCAGACATTTCCTCCTGTCATTTCCCCCCTGAGGCATCAGCCCTGCTGTTGGAGAATCCTGGGAAGTAGTGTTAAGTTGAGGGTTTGACTGAGCCCTCAGCATGCGCCTGAGATCATGGGCCAGTTGCTGGACCGGTCACCCAGTTGAAGAGACCTTGTCTGGGTGGTAGGGAGATCTCAAGTTAAACCTCTGCTGCTCCCGAAAAAAGGGTAACCGTCCCTTCTGCCGGAGTAGCTCGGGTACTGGAAATGTCCCCCATAATTTTCCATACTGTATCTCCCCTGTCCCGGATTCAGGGATCTATTGTCATGGAACCGGGGAGAAAGAGGAGGATTGTTTTGTAAGTTCTGATTCAGGGAATATCTGGGGAAAAAGTTCAGATTGGGAGGTGGAGTGATACTTCTATCCTGAGGGAAGTTTGGTGGGAAGTTTCACGGAGCAGTGCTTACCGGATTAGCCCTCCCCCTTGGGCCGGGGGAGTGTATACATACCCCAGGATTGACATAGTATAGGTAGTGCTGTTGTGCGCTAAGCCCTAAACACTAGATCAAAACCAAGTAAAATCGACAAATAATGCTTGTGTCCAGTAAATCCATTTAATTGATACAGCCGACACGTATTTCGACCTACGGGTCATTTTCAAGGCTGTTATAATTAATTCCAAGGAACAATAAATAATCAGAGTTCCACAGAATTGTGTGTATAACACATACAGAACCACAATTAAAACCAAAAATTATATATATAATGATTTACATACCAAAAGTGGCGTTAAAGGAAAACAGAAGGAGTAAAATCAGATGAGCCATGTAGTTAAATAATAACAACTTAATTCAACAACACTTGTAGTGAGTTTCTGATATGTGTTAGGTCATGCATTGCCAAGTCCATGCCAATCACCAAAACAAGTGACCAATTACCAAGAAGCCAGCAAAAGCGTTGTGTTTCGCGGGAAAGTGCATGACCAAATAACGACTGCCCTGGGTCGGCTCGGCCTGGGGGAAGACGGTCAGCGGACAGGACAAAGACCTTGTGGCATGGCCATTTTGGAGGCCAGGCCACCTATTTGGGCCAAACGCGGGAAGCGCGGTTAACATGGCAAAAAGAGGTTCAAAACAGAAAGAAAAGATAGCTGCCACCAGTCCCGTCTGTGACACACTTGCACAGTTCATTATAGTAAATTAGGTTACAGTGCCCTCTGGTGACATGTTGCAAGAAAGCTGCAACATGAGGAAAAAACTACGGAAAACGGCGTCTCCCGGTACTGACTGTCTTAAGCGTATGTCAGTTTCCCCGTAAGAATTGTGCGAAAGCCCAGAGGAGTGCGGCGCAAGGCTGCGCTTCTCTGGAAAAGTCTAGATCAGGGTGTAAAAACAACAGCAAAAAGTTTGGGGGTTGCCACATGG
The DNA here is from genome assembly GCA_002915635.3 of Ambystoma mexicanum. Lineage (NCBI taxonomy): Eukaryota > Metazoa > Chordata > Amphibia > Caudata > Ambystomatidae > Ambystoma > Ambystoma mexicanum. The sequence goes on from CM030323.1 coordinate 507,456,521, forward strand.
AAGGAAAATTACCCACAATTATGAAATCTTTCCTAACAGGAGAGCATGGAAATATGTAGTTATGAACTCCCTACTATTGGTGTTCACCCCCCCCCCCGGGAAGTCTGAGCAAATGCTGCTTTAACTCCTGCACAAACTCCCTAGGTGCCAGATCTTCTCCACACTGCATGTTATATGCAGCCTTTTGGGCCTCTTGTGGGTTCCTATTTGTGGAAAAATGTTTCAGTATGGCCGCCTCATAAGTGGACCATTTATGATGATCCTGGTCCCCCAATCATGGAGTACTCAGGTGAGAACGTCCATTTAGCAAATGCTATACAATTCACATCATTCCTGATCTGGAAGTATGCCATCATCTGCTCATAAAGTTCCAGGTGCTCTCATACTGAATACTTGGTATTCTTGTGGTATGGGGTCAGGAAGCTCTTTATGGCTTTGATTTGTCTTATTGGGGTTTTCTCTGATTCCCTGCAATTTTCTTCTTCTGCACCAGAATCCATTCACCTTCTGACTTAGAGCTGCTACCGGTACTCCCTTCCCTGTTTATATGCGCTCCCTCTCTCTGTGAGACTGAGAATATCTCCCAGAACAACGGGGACTTGACTCCTCTCACCTAGACCAAAGTGAACTCTCATGGTAACTATCCCTGGTGTTGCTTTCAAGTCCAGGATAGAACACAGTTTCCTCATCCCTCCTACAAGGAGTAAAGTCAAACCGTTAAACTAAATCAATTGTATATATCTAAAAATGCTGCACTGAACAGTTCATGAAATCTTATAAAAGGATCATTGATGATTAATATCCAATTGTGGCACTATAATCTGTGTCTCATTGGACCATAAACCTACAGACTACACATTCTGCAGTGAGCAGGAACGGGGTGAACTCAAGGTGAACTCAAGGTCAATGCACCACTCAAAAGAGGAGGCTGGAATACCTGTCTATGAGGTTTGCTCTCACTGCAGAGACTGGGACTCCAGCCCCCACGCCCTGGGGATCCCAAGGCCACACAGTAGAAAATTCCTGCAGGATATCTAGATGTCTCTGGACCTGTTTGTCGGCACCACAACATCACCAGATGTAGCTTTGGCATTTCTGCGATAAGCAAAGTCTACAAGCCATGTCTGTAACTTTCTTGGTGGTCCATGAAACCAGGCACTTCCAGCTGGTGCCTGCCCCAGAGCACTAAGAGCCCCAGCGAATCCCAGTAGCTCCCATGTAATTCCTCAGTGTAGCCTAACATGGCCGTCAGAGGTGAAATACCCTCCCATTCCCTAACCATGCACGTTACTTTATCAAACACCACACCACAGGAATCCTGAATAGGGTGGCAGGTCTAGGCCACGTGCATGAAATGTGCCTTCTGTAAGGAAGGCATGGTATCAAAGTAACGACAGACACAAGTGATCACAGTTAAAGGGTGTTTATTAAACTGTAAAATGGGTGAGATAAACGCCTAATCTAAACCTAAATCTAAGATGGGAGCAAGCTACGACCATCAAATAATAATAATACAGTCCTAGTGGAGTCTATTAAAAAAAAAAATACTATACTAGCCAATCCTTACACTATGCTACAAAATAGTGTGGGATAATGTTCACAAGAAAAGAAAGAAGTGTTCACAAAAGAATAAGTCAGGATGTTATGGCGGTTTTCCCTTTCCCCACGTTTTAGCACATGGACAAGGCGGACTCTTGAGCACAGCACACTCCTGGCCTCTCCAGCACGAGGTTACAGTTCCTTTTGTCATTATCAGGGCCTTCTCTGCCCAAGTCTCTTTCATGCAATGTCTCTTGCTTCTAAAGGCTGATGTGCCATAAACAACAAAACAAAAGTTCTTCTGCTAATCTTCACATCAGGCAATTACTCTTCACCTTGGATCCCCTCAGCCGGGCTCCGATCCTTCTCTCAACGTTAGCTCTTCTCAGTCGGGCTCAGACCAACCACTCACTGTGGACATCCCTCAGTCGGGTTCACACTTGTCGTCACAATGTTCACGGGTGTATTACTGCTTACCCTAATTCGCTGGCATCCCTGAGCCAGGTTCACATTTGCCAAAATACACAGTTCACTTTGCTTAGCATTCCCTTGGCATCCCTCAGTCGGGTTCACATTTGCCTCCACAACGTACCAAATACTTTCGACCGTACAAGGGGTTTGGCTTGATCCTCGTATGACTACTTTGACACCTCATGCCTGCCACCCCTAAGATCTCTTGGTACTTGTGCTTTCGACAACAATCAAAGACTTTTGACTATGCACTGGATTCAACATAACCCGCTGCAGGACCACTTTGATTTCTCTTTGTTCCCTTCAAATGAGCGCCCATGTGGCGCCAGACCACTCTAACTCTGATACCAATTTTGCTCACAAAAGACCTTTGTACTTTAGTCTTCTTTCTTCTTATAATGTTGCACTTGCAACCTTGAGCCAACACAGTCGGTCTACTTATCAGTTCTTCTGACTCACCGGCTGTGCTGAACTCAATGGCGTTTCTTTGCCTCTGAGTCAAGCACGGTACCACAATGGTCCCCACTTCTCCCCGCCCTGGCTATCAGTGTGGGAGGGTCCCATGTACCGCTGACATCCGTCACACCATTCGCCAGCTGCGATTCCCAGTCTAACATTTCCCTTCTTGGATGCTTCGTGGGTTTGGGTTGAAAAGGGCAAGGGCAATTCCTCCTTGTCGTCCTTTCAGGTCTCGCCGCTTTATCTCCTCCGTTTGAACTGCTGTCCTGGAATAGCTGCTTCCTCGTGCATTTGGAATTGCTCGCCGTGTGCTTTTTTGCTCCACCTTTTATTCCTATGGCAAAGTGAAAGGGAAGTCAGGTGTGTTCTGTTGTAATTACCCCACTCTACCTGACCCTTGTGTTGAGACATGTCAGGTAGAGGGCTCTGGTGTTAGTCCGTTGGAGTTCAGTTTCTAGATATCCCACTGAATAGGATGTGGAAAAGGTGTTACAAGGAAGGGGTACAGCGTCTGACCCTTCAGTGTCGCACTTCCACTCCCCGAAGATCCAGGTGATCCTCCCGCACTGGTCCACCCCCAGGAACTGGATCCAATAGTGATGGCCGTGTCCTGGACACCTGGATGTCAGATCCCCAGGGAAGAGCGGGTGAGACACCTTCAGGTTTCTCACACTTCTCTCTATCACACCTAGCAGAAAGGTCTCAAACATATGGGTATATTTTACTGGGAGCAAACCGAAACTACAGTAGGTAAAGAATTCAGTAACTCACCGGTTTGCACAACTACCGCTTTTGCTGGACCGTGACCAGACCCCTTGGTCTGTATGACGTTTGTGCCGCAGAAAAGGATGTGCCTCTTGTAATCTTCTCCACTGTGCGTCTTCCAGGAAACGGCATCGTCCACTTGCGGTAACAGTTTCTTTGTCACAGGGATGCTTTCTCCTATAAAATCAAACATGTTGGTATTACATTCTGTTTTCATAACTCTAGCCTAACCAACACATTGTTAACTTCATGTCAATAAGAGATTGTTAATGACCTCCTCTCAGCCAATCAGAATGTTTAGAGTGCAATTAACAACATATGGTATTGACTGAATTGTGAACATTCTGTCTTCAGAAGAAGACGGGGAAACAACAATGCAATTTCCTGTCAAGAGTTTTTTTCTTTCAACAGGACACTTCCTATCTGGTAGGACCTATTTTGCTGGAACATACTAATTGCCACACGAAAGAGAAAGCTAACATTTTGGAAAATGCTTTCAGGTCTTTATAGAGAAACCATGCATTTTTACAAGACAGCTAACGCATGCTGATGTTAAACCTGTTTGCGTTCAACCAACTTGCAATTAAAATGCTTAACTTAAGATGACAACCATATTATTTTAATGCTACAAAATAAAAGCACAATCAATATACTAACTTACCTTTTCTATTTGCTTTACTCTTTAAAGTAACATGTTTTAGTTCACGACAAAAAATTGCAGAACATGTATTGCTACTACCACCATGTACTAATAACCTTGCAGACCCAAGTCATTATCGCTTGAGATGACCCACCACCAAGTTATGACCCAAAGTGAACACCTCACTCAGTATATAACACTATATTACAGCCATTTTGTGCCCAAAGTATGTGTGAGTCTCTATATAAAAATCCATACAAACTGTAAATATTACAATCATGGGCAAACCGACTGATATCATGCTCCTTGCAAGTAGCACATGAAAAGCATCCACAGATGTTTAAATCTCAGTGCTGGCTGACACAGAATCCTTATTTCCACAGCACAATGCCTGGACAGATCCTTAATCTATATGGAAAGCTTTGGTGAGTGCATGTCCTTCCACTGCAAAGACCTTACTGAGAGAGAATAACCATAGCCTTAGTGCTGGAAATGTTTCATAACTTCTTCCAATCATCGGGCCGATAGACATGTCCAGAAGGTCTGGGTACCACATCTTCCAGGCCCAATCCGGAGCAATTACGATCATGGATTTCTCGAACTTTGTCAACCTCCTGTTCACGTGAGAAATAACAGAGACCGGAGGAAACGCATACAGGAGAGGAAACTCCCAGTCCACCACAAAAGTGTCCCCTAGAGCTCCTGTTGGGGGAAATTCACTGGAGCAGAACAGCTTGCGCATCCGGTTGGCACCGGTCGCGCACATATCCACTTGAGGGGTTCCCCAAAAGGTGAAGATCTCTGAAGGACTTCCTGAGCTAGTTAGCACTCGTGGGAGACTGCTTTACCTGCTCAGAGTGTCCGCTGCCATGTTCTGCTCTCCGGCTAGGTGAACTGCTGACAGAGAGATTCCTTCTTGTATTGCCCAGAACCAGAGATGCATTGCCTCTCTGGACAGTGGGAGTGACCCTACACCTCCTCTCTTCTTGAGGGAGTACATGGCCACTGTGTTGTCTGTCATTATCAGGACATTCTTTCCCCGTACAGAGGGCAGGAAGGCCTTCAGTGCTAGTCTGATTGTCCTCAGCTCCAAAAGGTTGATGTGTAGTTTGGACTCCGATGGAGACCAACGAGCACCGATTGGCAGTTCATAGGTGTGGGCTCCCCACCATGTGAGTGAGGCGACCGCACTACTGTTATTTCCGGCCAGGACTTGCAGTTGGTCTGACATATTCCTTGAGAATTGGGACCACTGAGTCCTGAGAGTCTATTGAAGGGATCTCACTCTCAATCGGGCCTCTGGCACCAGAAAAATGCAGGATGCCATGAGACCGAGCAACCTCAGAAAATCCAAGGCCGGAATATGCTGGGCATCTTGGAATTTTGTTACCATCTGCTGAATGTGATAAGGTCTTACCACGGGAGGCGAGGCTTTCCCCGAGGAAGTATCCAGGACTGCTCCAATCAATTGGAATCTTTGGAATGGTAACATATGGGACTTCTTGAAATGGAGGAAGAAGCCCAGTTTGTGAAGAGAGTGGCAGGTGATACTGAGATGTTCCAGGGCTTGCTCAGGTGAACAAGCCTTGATCAGCCAATCGTCCAGGTAGGGGTAGACGTGAATCCCCCCTCTCCTGAGACTCGCTGACACTACCGCCATTACCGTGAAACCCATCAGGCGGAGGTCAGCCCAAAAGGCAGAACTCGTAATTGAAAATGAAAACGGCCAATTGCGAGCCTCAGGTACTTTCTGTGCTTGAGATGAATTGGCACATGAAAGTAAGAATCCTGGCAGGGTCCTCTGAAAAGCTGGTAGTTCCAGTTCCAGTTTTCAATGTAACGACCTACACATTGTCAGAATCAGAAAAGAATATTCAGAGCAAAGGCCTCAGTTTTGTTCCTACCACTAAAGTGAACAATTTTCACACAGCTTTAGAATTACAAAAATATTTCTGAATCTTACAACTCAAATATTTTTTCAGAAATTCAACCACTGATACTAATAGAGATAACATTACGGCCCTAAAGCCCCCATCCACTTTTGTTCCAACCAACAGTGTGGTTGTAGCCCAGCTATAATAGCTTTTGAGAATAGAATTATTCATGAAAGTGAACTGCTGTTAAAAACAAAAAATCACCATGCAGATAATCTGTCGAAAAGAGAGAGAAGCTCTACAAAAATTACAACATAACACATTGGTAATAAAACCGGCCGATAAAGGGGCAGCATAGTCCTCTGTGCCATATTAGCCTACAACACTGAAGTGAAGAAACAACTGGAGAACACTATGTTTTATCGTGTTCTGGACCATGACCTAGTAAACAACTGATAGAGGAAATAACCAGCCTCATGTACACCATGCACATTTAGAGGGCTGGATAAACGAAGAGCGAACAACGTTTCCTCATTGCAAAAAATCCTACATCCCTGCGTTCTATCTCCTCCCAAAAATACATAAACATCCCCTTGCCACCAGGGAGACCAATAGTATGGCTATAATTCCATCTTGGAGCCCCTCTCGATATATGTCGACTGGTTCTGCGTCCTTTCGTTCAAGAGACATGCGCTCATACATCAAGACCCACCAGCATGATTCACATCGTGGCGAACCTTCAACTATTGAAACCAATGATATTCTTATCACACTAGATGTATTCCTCAATATGATTGTATTAAAGTCATTGAACAGTACTTAAACAAGTATCTTACACACAGTACCCACAGCTTTTATTTTAGAATGCACAAGAATTGCTCTGACAGAAAATTTCTTTCGCTACGACAGGGAGCTTTATAACCAAAGACATGGTACCAGTATGGGTGCCCCTTTTGCCCCAGATCTGGCTAACCTTATCATGGACCAGCTAGAAAGGGACTTCGATTTACCATTCAACAATCCCTACAAAAACAATATTATAAGTTGGCATCATTACATTGACAATTTTTATGATATGGAAGGGACCCATGACTGAACTCATGTTGTTCGTTGAATGGCTCAATTGGCAAAATACACATATACAATTTACGAGCACTCATAATAAAGAAAATCCCATTCCTAGATCTAGAGAATAAAAAATTGTCCAATGGAAACCTTGAAACCACTCTCTTTAGGAAGAAACGAATAAAATATGCTCTTACAGTATGAAAGCTTTTCACCCTGCCAGTCTTGAAAGAAAATCTCCTGATAGGACAATTTTTGAGGATTAAATGCAATTGAATGCCAATTGTCTGAATATGAACATTACAGAAAGATTTTAAAATCACGCCTCCATGATAGAGGTTATCCCATCAAGACAATACAAGGAGCATACAGAAGAGCAAAACACTCATATCGTAACATGTGCCTAAACCCTTGTAAAAAGACAAATATAAATAAGGTGACATGTGTTTCCACCTTTACCCCAATAAACCACAATTTAAGAAAATCAATCTTAAGCAATTGGCATATTGTCAAGATGCCTGATTTTGAACCAGTACCCCCTACATTTGCGTTCAAAAGGCAAACAAATCTAAAAGATAAACTGGTTCATACTTAGCCAAAAAAACCTGAGGAAGGAACAAATCAGAGTACTTTGTGAAACCTTCCACCTGTAGAAGGCTAGTACAAAAGCGGTATGTGCTCAGTTTGTCCCCTTACCAAGAATATCAAAACCATTGACCTGAATGGCCTTACCTGGAAATGTAAAACTTTTCCAACTGCAACACTCAATGGGCCATCTATGACATTAAATGTCCCTGCAACCTCCTATACATAGGCAAAACTAAACGCCCCATTAAACAGAGAATCTGTCAACACAGATCCTGTATACAAAATAAAGTGGACAACAAACCCCTTATTGCCCAATTTATCCAGAAACAACGCTCACTGTCTGATTTATTCTGGTTTATTATTCAGACAATAGAATAGCCACCTAAGGGAGGAGATAGAGATCATTTACTTAATAAATGTGAACAAAAATTGATTTTGAATTTGTTAAACAGGGACTAAATTCAGCAATAGAATGGGGACTTTTCTTTTAAGTACACCCCCAATAAAAATTAGGGTAACTAGGGCTCCCACTCCTCTGTGTAATTAAAACTCTGCTTTCATAATTAAAATCCTCTAAAAAACATCTTTTGTTTTTCCAGTCAAGTTTTGTAATTAACCTGTTCTGTTCCATAATTTTCTGATGCACATACAAAAATAAAAAAACAAAACAAAAAATAACATTTTATTTATGTTAATTCCTCTTGACTCAATTATAAGATCCTATTGAACGATGTCATTCAATAAGTACGATTTTGCAGAAGAAGCTGCATGTATGAACAGCACACTAGGTTTGCCCTAAAAAACAGAGGCTACATTAAGCATCAAACACTGAGCTCGTAAAAATACAGAGCCAAGCACACAGAGGATCGGAAAAAAACAAAAGTGGTTAATTTACCCAACATGGTGGCCTAAATGAGGTAGTTCTGCATTAACCCTCCAGCTAGGACTGAGCCGTGACGTTATACGAGTCCCGCCCGCTGTTAATTCATTCCACAGTTTTCGAACACAACGGATGCAACGCGTATACACAACAGACTTGAGTCTCATGCAGTAGAGAAAATAAATAACGTGTTACATCACTAAAAAGATAAGCTAAACAACAAAAGTCTCTCGGACGGATGCCCGAGAAGACAATAACATGCCCTGTCTTGTTTCTTGAAACAAACGGAAAGAATTGTGAAATGTTGCCTTGTTTCCTGTTTTTTTTTTTTTTACATAGCTCCTGCAAATATGCTATAGCCAAGCGGATAACACCCGACGTTAGGCAGCCTGGTGGAAGTGACAGACGACCCCTTAGTTCCACAATAGCGGGCATCGACCTCCCGGAGAAAACATACGCTTTGCCTGGCCTGCCTCTTGCTCGGAGATAAGTATCTTGATAGATAACTACTCCCGGTATGTACCTTAATCTTCACCTGGTTATTACACTAACCACAGAATGTATGTGCTAATTTGTTGTAGGCGCATATATAGAAAGTTAGGCAACACAATAAAACAAATGTTGCATGTCGCCTTGTTTCAGAAGTTCAAACGGTGATGTGACACACTATAAACACGGCAGGTGTTTTTCATTCATCTTTGCGCACCGCAATCAACAAAGAAGGACAATTGATTCAATCCTGTCCTGCCTTAAAGGTGAGCCGATCCACAAATGAATACAAATAATGTATATTACAACCGTGTAATACATAGTTATTATGCAGGAACAATTACCTGCTAACCTTTACGCTAATTGATGTGCAACTTTCTTAGGTAATACTTACATGCCAACAACACGTTGTCAAACGCAGTATCCAAGTAAATCAAAATCTTGTGTCGACTTTCTATGATTGTCGCAAGAAGTTTACATCTCAATTTTGTTAACCATTCAGGTTAGTGCGCATCTTTTGGACATTGGTTTACTTTCATATAACCCAACCAAATGCTGTTTTTTATCATGTTGTTTTTACGTTGTTTTGATTCGTTTTTTTAATGTTATTTGTTGGTAGAGTGGGTCTGAAATACCTAAAAAATTGACGAAAGGAAAGGGTACGATTATTACTTTTTCAACATCACCAATCTCAAGGTTCTGAAGACGGCTATACCTGCAAAGACTGACATTAGTGATAGTGTTTGATCTACTGCAAAATGCCGAAACATATGTCGACCATCACATTGGCTCTACAATATCTAGAAGCCTGTTTTTTTAACAGAGTTTTGACAGATCTGATATCTCTGCTATTACCCTCCTGTACGATTATGCAACTATTTGTGCATACAAAAAACACTTACTAAACCCACGTTGTGTTCTTAAATTGGTTTGACCTAAATGTATTGCTATTTTGTTGTACATGGTTCTTTTTTTCAGACACCCTTGCAGTCTCTTTTTAAACTCCAGCGTTTATTGATGCTGAAATAAAATTAAAATATATTTTTAGAATTTTGGTATTGGGTATATTTCTAAATAGAGAGTGCAGTCCCATCTACATCATTGTGGGATCGCTCGTACAAGTCCAATGTGGTCGCACTACCCTGTAAGAATTCGAGTTTGAGAACTGGGGTAATTACCTTAACGTTCCATTCTTATACAAGCATCCTGAACATCCAATGATACCAACAAGTCTTGGAGTTGGACAGCCTAAGGGATCTGAGAAAGGGTAACCATCTTGAACTTCTCCTTCCTGAGGAACTTGTTCAAGTTTCTTAAGTCCAAGATGGGTCTCAATCCTCCGTCCTTCTTGGGAATCAGAAAGTAAGGGGAACACCAATCCTTTTTCCTCTCCGCTACAGGTACATGTTCTATTGCACCTTTCTCTAGCAGGATTAAAATATTGTGCCCAAGGAGCGGATCCGGAATTTCGACAGAGCAGTATCCTGGTGGATGATCGTGAGGCCTTTTATGAAAAGGGGGGCAGTAATCTTGGGCTACTGTTTCCAGTGCCGAAGCATCTGAAGTAATGCCCCACCATTCGTTCAGATGCTGAGAAACTCTGCCTCCCACCGGGGTCTTGTGGGTGAAGGCCTCAGGTGGCTGCAGAAGCGGCTGAGGGTAAAGTTGTCACTGCTGGGGATGATTTAGCACCCCTTCCTCGTCCACCACGAGAGAATCTTCTTTGTCCCCTTTGTCCGGCCTGTTCTCTTCCTCTACCAATTGAGGAATAGAAACAAAAAGAATTACCCCCCCAGGAAGATGAGCCTGAATAGGGTTGTTGAGGTTGTCGCATGGAGGCGCTAAGGGATTTAGCTGCCGCCTTGGAGGTCTGCAGCTTCTCCAGACTCTCATCCGCCTTGATGCCGAACAACCTCAATCCGTCAAAGGGCATATTGAGAAGTCTAGCCTGCACGTCCGGTGCAAACCCTGACTTCCTCAACCACGCAAATCTGCATAGTACGGTGCTAGCAGCCATGGATCTGCTGATGCTGTCAGCAGTATCCAAAACTGACTGGAGACATTCTCCCATTGCCTCCTTACCATCCTTAACTATAGCCAGGAAGCAGTATCTTTCTTCGCCATCCGGAATGTGATCAGCCGCCACGGCAACACGTTCTCATAGGGTATAAGTGAATCTGGAAAGAGTACAAGTGACATTTGTCAATTTTAAGGCCATTTGTCCTGTTCATATGTAGGGGAAGCTGTGCTCCAACCCATACACTCCCTGACACTAATCATGAGTTTCTATAGGACGAATCTGCATGCTCAGAAGGGGCAGGCCTGCCAAATTCCAGTTCAGGTCAAGGTGTCAAGACCACTAGCTGAATGGAGAGAGTCATAAAGGTCTCTCATTTTCGACTCTTCAGAAATGAGTTCTTCTGGCACATTCTGGGTGCCAAATTCCAACCCAAAAGGTGAAAATACTCTTCAGAGTGCTGTTCCTCCTCATATGGGGCTCATTACAAGTTTGGAGGTAGCCATGCCCTTAATAAGGTCATGGCTACCCCCAAATTCGGGTCCGGATCCGAGTCCTGCAAAAGGGGATTTACCGGGTCATTCCGACCTTGGAGGGCCTGATAATTCCCTTTCGCGGGACCCGCAGCCATTACGTCGATAAAGACATTTCTCTTGTGAAAAACGGCAACACAATCAACCATAAATAAAAATCAATAAACAAAGACGCCCAACCAACAATGGCAATAACGACTCACAAACATAGGCCTCAAATGCGCTATTCTTCTCCGCAGGAATTGCGCTCGATGACCGGCCATAATGAGGAAATCGACACGACAACATGCGAATAAAAAGTGCCACAAACTTAAAATAAAAGAATTCTGAAGCAGGCAACAGCACAAGAGATATAAATATCACAAGATAGAATACAGGAGGACACAACCATTCCAAACACTTGTTTTTTTCAATTAATGTTCACACTTTCGTTTTGAAACACATTCCCCATATATACCTCCCTCATACTACGCTATATGGACGGTAAAAACCACATTCACATAGCTTTTCCCTGATTCTGGACTTAAACAAACACCACTCTAAAACTTTCATGCCCGCAGCAGGTCGAATTACCACCCAACTCACCGAAATCCGCATTACGGGTTTTGTCCACCGCTCCCACCAGGTGGTCAGGGTCTTCCACACGCCCGCCTACTGAACACCCAAAAACAAACCACCTGGGCTTCCCTTTCACGAGAACTAAGGAACAACACTCAGCACTAGTTTGCCTTCTCTGGCTCTTTGAAGCACCCAGTTTTTCAACTTCTCGCCCGCAAAGAATAATTCCACCCTAAAAATAGCCTCCCGCCCGAAGCCCAAAAAGTACTGCAAAAAAATCAAGTGAAAACAGTCTGAAATTTGTTATGGACAGGTTTGAAAGCAGAGCTTCCTAAAAAGATCACTATAAAAACATTGTCAATAGGGATAAGAAAGGATATAAAACCGGGTATATATCTTTCCTTTGCTTTTCTTCCTGAGATTTACTTTGTCGTGTTAACACATCAAATTTGTAAGGATTAAGAGAGGGAATATGTTTCTTCTATTTCTTAAGTGAAAGTGCTGGGGTAAGATGGGACTTAGATGAATAAACAACGAAAGCCTGAGGTATGTTGGGTAGGAGTTTAAGAAGGGCGTGAATGCCATGCCCTCTGCATTTCTTCCTCAACCACCAAGATCCCCTCCCGATGATCCCACCAACCCTACCACCAGGTAATTAGGATCCCAGAGAGAACAAAGACCCGGGATAAAAGACAAATTATTTTTCTCAACACATCCTCACCCCGATCAAATCCTGGCTTCCCAGGGTTTAGTGATTGGAGAAATTCCCAACTAGGGGATTGTTGTAGTCCTTCTTTCATTTGTGCCTCCATAACTTCTTCTCTCTATTCACATGACAGGATTCTAGGTTATGTGTATAACCTCCACAGAAATAACACTGTTCTATGTGTAAGGATTCCCTTTTTGGTGAGCCTTGGCAAGATGTATCCAAGGAAGAGGGTTCATCTCTGCTCCAATCACTAGGGGATTCCATTTCAATGGATCTTTGACCAATATCTCTGTGAAGGCTAGTCCTTGTTCTTTATGTTCTATGGAACACTGTCTTTAGAAGTTGTTTTCGTTTTCCCAAAGGGCTTTTAAGCTACCTGCCGTGCAGCTTCATGCTATAAGGGACAGAACAGACTCACAAATTAAATCATCCTTATCTAGAATAATGGATTTTTCTAAGTCTCAGGGAGGTATGATAAATGAGATTTTGGCTCACTTTTAATTTTATCTCCAACCCTGGATTGGGTACAGGTATTTTAGTGGAAGAAATTGAGGATTTTGAGACAATGGGACAGAGGACTTCTCCTTTTATAGGTTCCAAAGCTGGAGTGTAAGGACTGGGTTTGATTTTCCCATAGGTGTCTACATGAGAACACATTTTGGGGTTATACTTGAGAGATGCTTCTTGGGAAGATGAGTTTTAGTTGGCTCAGGGCAATATTCTGAAAGGAATTTTAACTCTTTTCCCTGAAGGATTTTGGTCCTCTAAGGAAATGAGCAGGTCATCAGGTGGTTTCCTAGAGTTAGGAAAAAACATTATTTCCAATGCCCTATCCCTCCTAGGCTTAATTATTTGTTCCTCTTCTCCTCTGAGAAGATCAGGGTGGTCACTTGGGGAGAGATTGAGTAGATTTGTGGTCTGGCTGATTTTCATGTATAGTGATTCCCCCATGTTCTCATATGCAAGGTTTCCCATTAATTCACCCCTATTGATCTTCATGGGGTTGGCAGAGAAGTTGAGCGGAACTAATCTTAAGTCATCTCTACAGGTAAAACCATGATCTTTTCTCTCCCTGGTATTACATGTTCTTTGAGATGATAAACGTTCCCTTCTACCCACTTCCTCTTTGGGAGAATAGCTCTTGGGGTCAAGCGATATAAGGTGATCCTCATCCTATGACGTAAGTACTCATGGGTCTGGTTTTCCTTGTAGTTCTGGTGTTGTTTAGTCTGGTGGGGTCACAACTTGCTTCAGTTGAGTTTTGTCACAGCATATGTAAGGTACTCATGATATCAAAGGTATGACGGACACAAGTGATGAAAGTTCCAAAACCTTTATTATGTATTAGATGGGTTGGATGCTTCCTATCTGGCCCTAGATCTATGATGGGAGTAGTCTCAACCATCAAATAAAAAGAAAACATGTCCTTGTCGGTCTTTCCGTCAAAATAAAGACTACCTAATAACCCTACACTTGCCCTAAGTCTTACACAATAACTGGGTGAAGGGGTATGCAATGATAAATGAAAAGGTGAATCAAAATAAAGTCATGATAGCCATGGGGCTTGTTTCACAACTCCTTTTGTCAGGATTATCAGCAAATCGTCAAAACACCACTGGAGCCGTCCCTTAGCCCTTCTCTTCAGGTTTAAGCCAACTCATTTAGCACACTCTCTTGCATTGGGACAGTTCATATATAAGTTTCTCGAAAGGTTGTCATTCCTCGTAATCTTTTAGATCACCACTTATTTCTCAATGGTTCTCTTTGCCATAACACATTAGATCACAATTCACTTCTGTTGGCTTCTCCGAGGTATCCTTCCCCTATGCTGTTGCAACACTTTTACTCTCAGGAGTTTCTTCGCCAAAACTTTCTTTCACATGACTTAATTTCAAACAAGTTCAAAGCAGACCGCTCAGGTTTCCCTCGCCTGAGTCTGGATCTCTTTCGGTATTTCACTTTTTGGGTGACAACAATTTCATAGGAGGCACACCAGGCTTCCCGTGTCTGGTTCTGAGCCCTACTCTTGATGTATTTCACTTTGAAGAGGATTTTACCCAACTTCAATCGTAACTCCCCTTTTTCTTGGGAGATTCAGTTCACAGAGGCTTTCGACAAGGCGCTTTGTTTCAGCCGGACGACTCTGTCACATTGTATTAAAATGGCAAAACTTTGAATATTTCTCTTCCCACTTTCAGCCTACAAGTCCCATAAGCCGGTAAGATAGCTCAGCGGGTTGAACGCTCGCTGCTGCGATCTGAGCGTGATTTGCAGGTCGCAGGTTCAAATCGCGGCAAGGCCAACTCAGCCTTTCATCCTTCCGAGGTCTATAAATGAGTACCAATTTCGGTTGGGTGATATTGTATATAAATATGTGCTCTGTAAAGCGCTTTGGATTAAGGCGATATATAAATAACACATCATTATCATAAGGCTTTGCTCTTGCCTTTTTATCACTGCACAATTCTCTTCATCACAAATGTTACTTCACAGCCTCTCTTGCCACCCTTTTGCTCTTTAGAACACTTGTTTTTTTTCCATAAAGTTCATCACTTTCCTTCCTTTCACACACCGTGTGGATGCAAGCACTTAAGAGGACACAGCCAGTAGGCTGCAGTTTGCCTTATCTGGCCCTTGGGAGATACGGGTTTCAGCTATGCTGCAGCCCCTCACAGGTACCGGGTCAGCGCCTTGCCTCTCGTTCCTCTCCGGACACTCTCAGCATCAGCTACGTTTGTTCCTTCCTGCTTCTGGGCTCTCCAGGTCCTCTCTGCCAGTCCAGCTCGCTCTCTACCTTGTTTCAAATCACACCTTTTATGTCTGCCCTGATAGCAAATAGGTTTCATGTGTGGATGGTCATCCTGAATTGCCTGACTCAGGGTGTCCTTGTTAAGGGGATAAAATGGAGAACACCCATAGGAATCAATGGCCCATTGTCTCCCTTGGGTAATACTCATGTTTCCTGGTCTGTTCTTCTTCATCCCAGTGTTTGGGGGTCAGGGGGGGAGAATGGGTGTCAAGTACATAAAGTCTGAAGATGTTATTTGCCAGGATTTTGATCTAGTATAGTCTTCTACACATGGTGGGGATGAAATGTTCTTCTCAAAATAGGCATAACAACAAGGATGATGATACTGGGGTATATAGTCTTTCCTTTTCCTTTTCTTCCTCAGAGTTTTACTTTGTCCTGCTGACACCTCAAATGGTTGCGTGTTGGGTTTGTGGATTGGCCGAGATCTGCAGTGAGAGGGGGATGATGTTTTCTGTCTATTATTTAAGTGAAAGTGCTGGGGTAAGATGGGACGTAGATGGTGATAACCCATGAAGCCTGTGGCTATGTCAAGTAGGGGGTTCATGCTGCACAGTTCCATCTTGATTTTAATAACCAATATTGCTAAGCCCCCTTGGTTTTGAGAAATTAATTACTGTATTAATGTATTCATATTTCTTGCACACTTTGCAAAACAAGCTTCCTTCATAGCCTGCAAAAGTAACAAGAAGACACATCAGGTTGAGGCACCAGAAGGCTTTCAGTAGGCGGAAGAAGAAAGGTGAGTTTTTAGGTATTTGCATAATCTGGAAAGGTTGTGTTCAGATCACAAGTGATCTGGAAGATTACTTCACATCTTTGATGCAACCACTAAGAGTTTGCAGCCTACGTAGCTTGCTTTCATGGAAACTGGAATGTGCAGCAAGGAGGACCGTACTGAAGGGAAGGGACCTGGCAGGTCAATAGATCCTTATGCACTCCTGCAGGTAGGCTGGACCCAGTCTGTGCATACCTTAATGGGTGATGCAGAGGACCTAAAATATGGGATGTGGAAATGGACTGAGAGCCAATGTATCTGCTTCAGGGCAGCTGAGAAGTGATTGTGGGGGATGAAATGAATGAGAAGTCTGGTAGATTTCATTGGAATGCCATGGAGTTTGTCTAGAAGGCATTGGCAGAGTTTTATATAGAGGACATTTCCATATTCAAGAGTGAAGAGGAAGATGGCTGTAATGAGGTGGGCTGGGGGGTGGGCAGGCAGGTATCGATATGTGTATTTGTATTTTGTATTTGTTTTATTTGTAATGCGCACCGTCAGGCCCGGAAGCATCAGGGCGCAACTGAGACATGGTTACATAACGAGCATACATATATACAAACCTTAGATACAGGACGAGTATTTGTGCAAAGTATTCAGAGCATACAGCAATATACATCATTTACAGAGTAGAGATTAGAGCAGACGTTTTACTGGGACAGGGCTCCCAGGTACATAAGTGATCCGAATTTCAAGGCTGATTGAAGAGCCAGGATTTTGTTTTGGACTTGAAGGCCCTAAAGCATTCTTCAGATCTGATGCTAAGGGGGAGGACATTCCAGAGCTTGGAAGCTAGGACGGGGATGCTTGATCCACCCGCTTTTTGTAGTTTGAACTTAGGGATAGTTAAACAGTGGGTCTGGGCAGTTCTTTGAGGGCGGGTAGGCGCGTGGTGGGATAGCCGGATGCAGAGATACAGGGGGGCTTGGTTGGCTAGACATTTGTCGGTCAGGCCAAAGGCTTTCAGTGCAATTCTCTGTTTGACCGGTAGCCAGTGTAGATTGGATCTAGATTCAGAGATGTGATGGTTTTGCGGGATGTTTAGGGGCGCTCGAATAGCGTTGTTCTAGGAGATTTGTAATTTGTTCAGATTCTCTTGGCTGGTTCCTAGGTAGAGGGCGCTGCCATAGTCGATTCTGGCCATGATGAGGGTTCTAGCCAGTGTGACCGTGTTTGGGGTGGTCAGAAATGGCCTGCAGACTGCAATGAGTTTGCAGGTGTATGCTGAAGCAGATCTGACTGCATTTGTTTGTCGGGATAGGGATAAGGTGGCGTCAAGGTAGAAGCCTAAGGTTTTAGTGTCTTTTGAAACTTGGTCACTTCGATAGATCATATTAGCAATCCTGAGGTAAACATTGCAGTTTTTGATGACTGCATTCACTGGCTGTTTAGAGAGAGCTGGTCATCGAAGACGATTCCAAGATTTCTGACTACTTTAGCGGGGACGTGGGCAGAACCTCGATCTGATGGTGAAGTGAAAGTGTGAGTAGGTGGCTGGACCAGACCCAGGATGAGGCTGTCAGATGCGTCACTGTGAAGTGCCAACTTGCTTTCATTTGTCCAGCTATGGATAGCCCTAAAGGAGTGAGGAATTGTGTCCGATATTGACGGGGGTGGAGGGTAGAGATTTGGTTGGTTGCTTTTTAATGTAGTAGGTCATTAGTTGGGTGTCTTTTACATACTTTTGGAAATGTATGCCAAAGCCGCTAATGAGAGAGGCCCATGGGCACATGTTATCATCGATGGGAACTTGGGAAAGGTTTGGAGGCCTGTGGTACTCCATAGACCAGTGTGTGGTGGGGAGAGGGGTGAAAGGGCCCATTTTGTCTCGCTGAGATCTTTGGGATAAGAAGGTGCTTACCTAGGTGAGGACGAGGCCCAAAATTATGAACTAACTTTTGAGGCAGTTAAATAGTTTAGAGTGGCAAAATTGTTGAAAGCACCTTACAGGTCAATGAGGATTAGGGAACAGATTGACAGGTGTCTAGATAAGCAAGTGTTGCTCCCTGAAGTCAAGAGGGGGTGATTCGGTGCCATAGGCCAGTGTGGAGCCAGACTGGTGGGAGCCTAGGGAGTTTTCTTCGAAGTGGAATTCAAATTGTTGGATGACAAATGTTCATATTACCTTTACCCAGTTGAAGTAAATTCGAGATGGGTCGGAAGTTACCGAATGGTCTGGTTGCAGGGATTTTCTTTTTTACAAAGGGTATGAAAGTTGCACACTTAAATAGTGTGAGGAAGCACCCTTCCCAGGAACATTTCTGAATCATTAAGGCGTATTCCTGGAGAATATATTCAGACAGATTGAGGGCAAGGATCATGAGGAGAATGAAATGGATTGAATGCCTTTGAGGATGTCATGTCTGAGACAGGAAGTAAATGGTTAAAACTGGCGAAGTGGAGAATGTGTGGCAGGGCTGGTGAGTCAGGTATTGCAGAGACTTGGCAAAACGGTCTCTGATCGTAATTTTCAAGATGAAGAATGTATGCATTGAGTTACATAAGTCCTGGAACTGAGGCATCTCAGAAGAGATACAAGAAAGTTCAACGAGGGCGTTGTGTGATCGAGCACCTTGAATCGTCTCATGTGCTAGATGGAATTACCAATGATGATCTCGGACCAAAATAACTGGGCGGACTCAAAGAATATGGCAAAGTACAACTTTATTATTGACATAAAATAAACTAGCGCAATCTGGCGAACAAGCAGTAGTTTACGCGCTCACA
Source organism: Ambystoma mexicanum (assembly GCA_002915635.3). NCBI lineage: Eukaryota > Metazoa > Chordata > Amphibia > Caudata > Ambystomatidae > Ambystoma > Ambystoma mexicanum. The sequence goes on from CM030323.1 coordinate 507,475,422, forward strand.
ACCAAATTTGATAATACAAAGGTTTTATACCTCGATATGTGTCATCTATGACACCATCCTATGTAGGAAACTGTAAAATCTACTGAAAGCAGGGATTGGTTAAGGGAACACATATATACATAAATATTATGTAATTACTAACAATATTACTGGATGCCCCTTAATCTGCTGGGCATGCCTTGAACCATATCTAAATAGGTATAATACTGATTATAGTGGAAAAATGGCAGCGGGTTGGCCTACGTATGCAACATTGTATAGCATGTTGCTACATAGATCCTCCGATTGGTTGGCAAGTTTTCGCAACCTTGGAATTTCGGCTCGTTAGCAGCACGTAAGAGAAATAAAAATCAGGTGCTGAGAGTAACATCAGACTACTCCCCACTTTCCAAATTAGTCCATCATCCCTCATTGGTCAGGCGCCAAGCCAAGGCTTCTCCTTTGTAGTTGACCTCGAAGCCTGTTTGACGTTCTGGGATATTCAAGGGTGTGTATTATCTTTGTTTGGGCTTAATGAATAGCCTTTTTTTTTTACTTCTGAATCACGTGTGAGGAGAGCCCAAATTTGTCAATTTCAACCTCCTTTTTACTGTTATTTGATTCAATTGAACCAGGTGTAATTACCATCCTTGGCTTCTTGTCACAGCTCTTGCAGGGGCTGCTTGCCGTGTCTGCTTACCTTGGCAGGTTCACTGGCGGCTCCGGGATGTCTCTCTGCATCTCTGGCGGGCTGATCTCATTCCGTGTATGGGGGCCGCCATGTTGCGCGTGACAAGCATTCACCAGGGACCGGCGGACGACTTCCGTTCATGTGCAGCGAGCAGTGCTTTGTCCGTTGCTATGGGCAACCAATGCCTCAGCGTTCTTTCCCCATTGGCCTCACTACTGCATAAAGACGCAGTGCTTAGCAAGCCCGATGTGTTGCAACCTTTTCTGTAAGGTGAAACACTGCTGAGCCTTCCTGCTCTCTCCTATGCTCCTTGCCTTACTTTGATGTTCTGCTCTTGTTCTTGTCGTCTGTTGGTCTGCCCTCCTGGCCTGCCTTTCCAACCCCCTTCCTTCTTGCTCTTTTCTCATTCTGAGGATCAAATGCGGCCTCCACTCACAGTGCTTGCACTGCTCGGCACCACAACTTGTGGGGAGGTCTGATTACTGTGGTGCTGCGGAACTGCTCCCTGTTCCAGGCTTGCTGTACATCACAGCTTGGCCCTGGGAGTGGATACCCACATTGCATATCTTCCAGACCTGGCATACACCGCACTTACCAGGACTCATAGGACCAGAGGGACACCAGTGGACTGTGCATCCTGGATTCCAAACCACGCCACACCACAGGTATTCGGGACTCACGGGGGGCCCAGCTTGATAGATTGTGATGCCGGACTACATCCTTGGACCCCAAGATGGACGACATGGAGGAAGTAAGGGATGAAGTACAGCAATTGCGGGATGCAGTGGTTGCCTTGCGCAACGAAAATGTAACCCTGTGTGGAGCCCTATCGACCTCCACGTCATACCGTAAAGTGTGGTCGGAATCGGCCAGCCTAGTGTGACGAAATACGATGGAGACCCCCGAAAGCTGAGTGAATTCTGCACCATATAATTAATTCTACGCCCTATTCACTTTGCCACGGACAAAGCTAAAATAGGTTACATAATCATCCATCTAGCTGGGAATGCACAGGCCTTGGCCATGCCTTATGTATCGTCTCAAAGCCCCTTATTTAATGGCTTTGCTGGATTCAAAAAAGCATTTTTGATGTATTCAAGTCGCCCAATCAGGCAGCTACGGCCCAGAACTAATTACTGGAACTCCAACAAGGTAATCAGGACATAATTTCATGTATCAGAACATTTAAAGAACTAGCTGCTGAATCCTTGTGGCCAGAAGTAACTCAATTTACCTTGTTCCGGAAAGGACTATGAGACGAATTCAAGGATGAACTTGTGCACATAACCATGGTTATGTCATTACAAAGCCTGATAGATCAGGTACTACGAATAGACCATCGGTTAACCGAGAGAAGAATGGAACGCAGACTTTCCGAGCCTCAGCACACTCGTTTGGGAACAAGTCTTCCTCCTGTGTTTTCAAAAGCACCTCAGGGGGAAACATCAGGAGAACCAATGCAGATCATATCAGCGAGAGGTCGAAACCGCAGACGGACCAATCGACTTTGTATGTATTGTGTAAGATCAGGGCACTTTCTGGCTACCTGTCCGATAACCCAAACTCTAACCCAAGACGGCCATCAGGAAACTAAAGGGCCTGCCTTCGGTGGGAAGCGAAGGTCAGGCCCAGTCATGAACATCATGAATCGTCCTGAAGAATCTGGATGTCTTAAGAATCCAACACCCTTTTTTGTTTTTCAAGTGGCCTTTCTTGGGGCAGTTCACCTACCGAGATGGTCCTGGCTACAGCCTTGTTGGATTGCAGAGCTACCAGCAATTATGTGGACACAGGATTTGTTCAGTCCCTTGCTATACCTCAAGTTCGCAATGTACAGAATGCTGAGGGTCAGCTTATTGACGGATTTCCTTTGTCTTCTGGGCCCATTGAACATCAGACATTGGCTTTCGACATAATCATATCTCCAGTGCACCCTGTTGTGTTAGGTCTTTCATAGCTGATGCTGGATAATTCCTGAATTGACTGGACAACCTGTGTGTTATCCTTTCCTCAAATCACTGTACTCTTCAATGTTGTTCTTCCTTGGATGATGCCACCTCAATGGAAATCCATGTTACCTGCATAGACATAGACAGTTGATGTGCTGCACGTCCTGCATTGTGAAGGCCTGTGTGCGTGTCGCTGGCTGGCCGTGGCTTGTGCGAAGAATAATCTACTTTGGAGTCTTGAAAAAACTTTCACCTGCTCCACTCCGCCGACGCCTAGAAGTATCCTCAGTATAAACACAACTGGATGCAGCGGCATGAGGGGATGTGATAGGGAGGTGTGAATGAGCTGGTTTTGCGTTCGTCTGCCTGTTTTGGATGAAAACGCTCGTGTGTAAGGCCACCCTATATGGAATCTGTATGAGATCTTGGTTGGACTTCTCTACTATTACTTAGTATTATACTCAAGATTTACATTACTTTAAAACAACGTTCCGAAATATTTCACTATTGATTCTCTGTCGTTCTTTTAGCTAGAGTGTGAATTATGCCGTCACCTATGCCCACAGCTCTTATCACCAGAATCCCCTTTATAACACCGCTGCGCATGCGCATTTGGGCTGCACCATTTTATAATGCTTTGGAAAGTTCTGTTGCTGATTGGCTCTCTGAATCTTGCGGTGAGGTCCTTCCTGGTTGTACCACTATGCGCCTCTTTGTTAACAATACACGTTGGAACAACCTGCTACTGGAGGGACATCCAGGCCCCTTCCTAGACTGTCACCCATGATTATGCTTTACGCTGGACCTTTGCTGGCTAAGGCTCATGCCTGGCTAAGGAAGTAAGTCGCTAACAGGCTCCTATACGCAAAGCAAAACCTCACTGCTTAAAACGCATGTTCTACAGCCCAATATTTTTTGAATTGATGCTGGACCAACAGGCCTCGGGCATATAGGCGAGCTCCCTACGGTGCTCATGGCCTCCCAATTCACCGGACACGCTCATGCATGCCAAATGTAGGCGCATGCCAGCGCACTACAGCTGTATGTAGCTGCATCTTCCCCCTCTCAAATCGGTTATTACAACCCAGCTGTTCACAATGTCCCAGTTATGCTTCTGCATTGTTATTCCCCCATATTCCTTAAGTAGCTGCGCGTTTCACCTGACCAACTGAGCCCTCCCCCATATTCCTTAGTAGCTGCGCGTTTCACCTGACCAACTGAGCCCCCGATGGTCAGTGCTTCTATTATAGAAAGTTCTAGCGAAATGGTCACTATAGTATAGGTACATCAACATCCTCTTACCCGTCTTAATATTTAAAAATCAACTGCTTCTACTAAGAACACTGCTATATGCAAATCAGTAAATAGCAGTGAAAACTTTACAGATGCTCAGCACCCTGCTCAAATGTCTCCCAAGCATCCTGCTTTACTTCATGAAATGCCTGTATTGATGCCTGTAATTATGCCCTCGGTACCAACACTAACTAACCTTTGGCAATCTCCAGTTACGTTCTCTAATTCCACTCACGAGTCATCTGTACTGTCCCTTTCTTTCATGAATCCTACCCCCAGAAAAACAGCGAGCAAATCAAACAGCCTCAATAAATCGGTCAAGCTCTCGACATCTCCTACACTTCTTTACACTCCCAAAAAACCAAGTTCAATCAGCATCTGTTGCTGTTACAAATTAATATGCAAACTTAGCCTGTCAGGAAAATGCTGTACAGAAAAAACAAACTGACATCTCAGCCCCTGAAAGATGTCCAGCTGAACTGCAGTATGAACCCCTAGATGACGTACTGCAGGAGGTGGAACGTGCTCAAAGTATTTCCACTTTGTCTTTTGCCCCAAATATCCAGTGCAATTTGGCTACAACTTTGAATAAACACCATCATACCTCTCTACCGATAAGGAATGACACCTTCTTACCCTAGAAGAGAGATGATCAGCGATTGCCAAGTCAGTTGCTTTGTTTGTTGATCTCTCCCAAATTACTCGAGTTCGCTTTTTGCAAATGCCTGCCATATCGAAAATGCAGTACATGATCAGTCAAAGACAATCTCCCTTAAACCTAGATCTTTACAACCTGAATCTTTGAAGGAGGTTCCCACTCCCCAAATCACAAATGGTGCTGCTGTTCAAATGTCTAGAAATGGCTTGTGCTCTGCTAACACTCACCATCATCTAATTCTCCAATGTAGAGGTGGTCTCTTTCCCGTATATGGCCTCAATAGAACTAGCGTTCTAAACATTCTTGGAGATATCCCGTTACTTGAACATCTTTCCTCTGCTGATATAGCCCAGATTATTTTTTTTTTAAATCTTTTTTATTATCTTTATTTATCTTATTCAAACAAGCACACGTAAGATATAATACATCCAAATCAACTTAACAGATACATCTATTAGAATTCGCCATACCCAAGAAATTCAATAAAGGGACATTCATAAATTAAAGAAACTTATATATATTGGAGTCATAAAACATTTCCCAACAAAAAATCAGTCCTATACAATAGAAATATTCAAAGATTCAAACTTACCAACATACAGACACTAAACAAGACATAAACAAAAAAACTATATACACAGTAATTGAACAAAACAAAAAACTATTTCTCACTAACTACAACAAATGAGACACACACTAATACAAGTATACAATCACTTAGTCTAGTTGATCATACATGCAATGTACCATTACCATACAAATCAATAAAAGATTTCCATAAAATCCAATATGCTCCTTCTTTACCCTTACTCTTATACATCATTAATCCATTCTTCCACCGTTGGCTTCTTCCTCGTCTTGAATACTTTCAAAATCGGTTTCACTGCTATCATCAAAATCCTATTTATTCAAGAACCATATAGACGAGCCGTCAAACACCGCCCAGTATTTGCCAAAAGCAAGACCTGGAAATTTAATGGAAATACCATAACATATGAAGTAAAATCCCCCTTTCCCTCCCACAACCCCAAAATGAATCATCAGTTGTTAATCCTAAGGCACACATACGCACAGGCGTCCAGTATAGTCATGCCAAAACTTTCTGATGGATAAATCGTAGCTTAAGATCCATTCTGCTAATATGTCCAGTACGCCATACATATTTCCAAACTTCCTCAGTAAGAGTACAATCCAAATGTGAATCCCATTTCTGTTTCAGGTTATTCCATGATTCTAAGAAGGAATCATTCTCTGGCATAAGCTTTAAATACGTGGAAACATTTTGTGGTAACAGCCAAAATACGGTCCATCCTGCCGGTTCTTGCTCTACCGGGTTGGATAACATACCGAATACCCTGATCAAAAGACAGACCAGCTCCTTATATCTACTTTCTTCCTTCCCAAATAGTCTAAAAAAAGTCTGAAGTTCCTGAAAAGTCTTCAAATGCCCATCTTGCATCAAATCCCCCAATGACAAATCCCCCTTGTAATCCATCTACGTCAACACAATGGGCCTCATTACAAGCCTCATTACAAGTCAACCGGTCCGGAAACAACGGTGACGGTAAATCCACCATCGTTGTTTCCGGACCGGCTGATTCCGAGTCCTACAGGCGGGAGGTGTCACTCCCGCCAGGTCTGACCTGGCGGGAGTGACACCACCGCCTGCAGGCGGACATGGAAACACTGGCTCTGTCATGGACAGAACCAGTGTTTCCATGGTCCCCATCCCCATGGAGATTTACAGAATTCCGACTCTGGAGTTACGGGGTCACCCGGGTTGTAATGCCCCGGTGATTCTGGCAACCACAGAGGCGGAATTGTATTACGGGTTCGGCGGCAGCCTGCCGGTTCTTCCGGCACGGCTACCGCCAGACTCGTAATGAGGCCCAATGTCTGGTTATCAATTTGTAATGCAGGATTATTCCAAACAGATGCTTCATAGTTCAAAAAGACATTCCCATCAAAATTAAGCAACCACCATAACATCATGTCTTTAGCAATTTTAACAGTCAGTAATTTAGTAGAACTCCTTGGTACCTTCCCAATAGAAAAAATATTCTCCAATCGAAATTGCAACAAGGCATCCCTCTCAATTGCTAACCAAATTGGCTCCTGATCCGTCACCGCCAAGGCATACAAAGCAGCCTTCTTCAAAATAAATACCCTGTAATACTTTTCCAGACTTGATAACAAAACCGCCATCTTTAGTGTCGTTGTAAAATAAACTTTGGAATCTTAGGCGCCTTTTTTTCACCCCAGAGAAAATCCATGAAAGCGCAATCAATTTCCTTAACTGTCTCTTTGTGAATACAAGAGGTATAGACTCCATGACACATAAAACGTTTGGCAGAAGCGACATCTTGATCATATCAATCCTTGCCCATAACCCCAAATCTAATCTCGACCAATTCCTTACATCTCTCTGTAGAGTTTGAATAATTTATTCACATTAAACTGAACCATTTTTCTTATATCGCTTGTAAGGTAAATCCCCAAATATTTCACATGCATTTCAGACCAGTTACAATTCCAATCTGTAAAGTCACACCTCCTAACGGCAGTCGAGAGTGTTAACACCTCAGTTTTTTCCCAGTTTATTTTATAACCTAAAAACTTGGCCATTCTCTCCAGTACTTCCAAAATAGACCTATGGCAGGCCTCCTGGTGGCGGTAAGGATTTAATCTGGCCTCCAACTTTCAGCTTGGGCTACCCCTAACATGTTTTTGCAAATGGTCAAAATAAAGTCAACTAGCCACACTCTAACCCTAATAAACATCTATTGGAACCACATCGGTATACAAGATGATTTCTTTTGCGTGATATAGGGCTCATATTAGACCTATGGCCTCATTCCAATTTTGGAGGTAGCCATGGCACTATTAGTGCCATGGTTGCCTCCAAAACCGGGTCCGGTCTGGTGGAATGGGGACTTACCGGGACATTCCGACCTAGGCGGACCCGGTAAGTCCCCATTCCAAATGCCATTCCCCATTACCTTTTGAGCCCCTATAGGGCTCAATGGGAAGGCGCTAATAACGGCCCTGCTAATTGCAAGCCCGTTATTAGCTCCAAGGTCCCTTAACGGGTCCCGGAAAGAACGTGTGGTCAGACCACACGTCCTGTGCGGGTCCCGCTAAGGGAAATCGGAATTGGGCGGTAAGGGTTTAACGGCACCGGTCTCCTTACCGGTGACCGTTAACCCTTACCGCCCAACTCAGAATGAGGCCCCTAATCTCAAACTATCATTCGATTGACTACATGATTTTGGCCTGAGATCTTAACATGAATTGCATGACTGAAACTAGCATACATACTTCTACTCTCGTAAGTCGATGGTCATCTCTTATGAAAGAAAGACAACTTATCATGGTAAATGGATCCACCCCGAATGACAACCCTCCTCGTAACACTTGGAGCAGAAGCAGACAAGCAGCTCTTAGCGATTATGTGTAACTGATCGCAATCTTTTTGCTAAGATTGATGACTTTCAAGTAAATCTCAAAAATATAGCAATCGGGGGGGGGGTTTGTGCTCAAACTGAATGGCCGCCTGAACGTGTAGCTCCAGGAAGGGTAAGATCTTTTTTGCTAATCCCTCTGTGTAGGCACTGCGCTTTCATCTATACATCTGAGGACCAATGCCCAATGGTCTGCTGAGGGCTCCACCGAGCTGCTGTGTCCCAGAACGAGATCGCCACAGAGAAAACTAGGCTTTTTCTATCACCGTCTGGCCCTCTCATGGCTCCCCGCACCGAGCTTCCACAGTGTGTGGACCCTACAACACGTGGGTGACAGGGCTTCCAGGCCCAGTTGTTGGGGGAAGGGCGGCCGGTTCATGGAGTGGCACCGACCTTGCCAGAAACCTCCCCGTTCTGTGGCATCCCGACACCCCCACAACAAGTGCAAGTGAACGATTGTCCTGGGACGCCCCTGCCCGACTTAAGTCTTCGCTGAGACCCGGCAGGCAATGTGCAGCTCTGGGGAGGAGCTCCCTGCTTCTGCAGATGGTGTGTTACGTGCATACCTAGCCCCCCCAGCCCTGCTCCAAAGACCGCTGGCAGCCCCGTGGCCAGGGGGGTGCCCCCCCGGATTCACCTGCAGGCACCCAGTGGGTTGCCGCGAAGAGCTGTCAGCAGCGAGGTCAAGCAGAACGGAGGAGTGCTGCGCCATCCCTCTGCAGAACATAAGGTACGGGGGCCCCTGTCCTTGACACCGCGGGCTGTGCGGCACACCGGACAATCTAGCTCCAATGTTATAATACTAATGTAGGGAAAGAGCGAGGGCTGTTATCTGTCCCCTACATCAAGGGCCAATTCTGGGCGGAATATGCTACTCCACGTAGTATTTAAATATCTTAATGCATCTCGGCGAGCGGCATCCAACCTAACATTGCTGCTCCAATCAGCCCGCTGCACACGCTCCTTCCGTTGTGTCGGACCCCCCAGCTATTACATTGGACTCTCCTGCTCCTGATCATCATACCTCTTGGCTGGCTGGAGCTGTGGGTCCCCTGCGCACCACAACAGTCGGGAGAATACAGACTTTGGTAATCCCCTTACACGTTCACAACCTATGCACCATTCCGGAATCTAACACCCTCCTGCACTGGGACTACAATTTCTTGTAGGGGCGTGTGCTGAAACCTCGTTCATTCATTTGTATATCATCAAGACGATGCTGGTGCTGGCGATCCTGCTCTGCGCTGGTGCATATACCCTGCTTCCACTAAGACTTCCTCTGTGTGTCTGGCGTAGGGACCACACCCTTTCGACCTTTGGTTGCTGACTGCCGCACATACAATCCTCTGCTTACGGTGGCCCACGGTGGTCACGCCCTTGCACCAGACCGATCTCGCCTCGAGGAGTTCTGTGCCACGTTCCTCTGCATCCTACCACTCCACTGAGGGCTACGTCAGTTACCCCTGTTACACACCACTACTTGCTGAGCTGCCCTTCTGGATTTGTATCTGTGTCCGCTGATCCCCAGGTGGTTAAACAACCCTGCTCTCTCAAGGAGTTAAGCAGGATCATGACAAAAGGAGCTAATAAGAAGCAAAGCTCAATCAACATGTTCGCGAAAACTGCGCAGAAACCAGGTGAACCCCTGGTGGAGCCAGAAGCATCCTTGTCAACGCCCTCCAAGCCTACTGAATTGCAAAACATGATGGAATACATGCGGGAGGGGTTTACTGCCCTTCGCTCAAAACTGGACGATACGAGTGAAACTATATGCTCAATCAAAGCCCATATGGAGATAACCGACACTAGGGTAACTAAGTGGAGACATGGGTCGGAGCGGCTGAAGATGATATTGTCGCCCTCCGGTCAGAAGTGACTGCCTTGTCTAGGCAGGTTCTAGATGTCCGCAAGAAGAATGAGGACCTGGAATCACGCTCCAGGTGCAACAACCTATTTATCATTGGGGTCCCTAAGGACAGGATCAATAGCCCCCTGGAGGACTACGTTGAGCGCCTCCTGCTTTCATTCCTAGATTCCCCAAAACCTTCCCCGCAGTTCACAATAGAGAGATCCCTAACAGCGAAACCAAGGCCGGGCACTCCCCCCATCCCATCATAGCAAGAGTACTGAACTACCAGGATAGGGATTCCCTTCTTTGAGCAGCAAGAGCCAAAGGTGACCTCTTTCTCGGCTCCTCCAGGATTCACCTTTACCCTGACTTCTCAGTAGCCGTCCAACAAGAGCAAAAAAACCTTTCAAGCCACCAAGAAGAGGCTCCGAGACCTGGGTGTTAAATATTTGATGCTCTATCCTGCCAAACTTAGAATTGGATACTCAAATCAGGTCTTTTTCTTTGCCATCCCAGAGGAGACACATCCCGGGGTAACCAAAATTACGGCCCTACTATTGTGTTCATCTTGGTCTGTTTCTAGATCATTATCAAACACGACTAAGTGTGACTTGCACCTAGACTACTGATGCGCATACGGACCACTACTTTCACTGGCTCATCTACGATCTAGTTCTGTCTCACATGATAGTTCCTTCGTATTTGTCATTGTTGTCATTACATTATGCACCACACAATGCCTGTTCAATATCCCACCTCGGACTCATTGCCGTTCATGGCCAACGCACGGCACCCCAGGCGATGCTGCTGCTGTTCTTGATTGAGTTAAAGGTTGTTTTGGGTTTCACCTCTCTGATTGGGGAGGGGTTGGGGTGGGAGTGGGTTGGGAGAGGTATTCAGTTAGAAAAATTCTTGACACACGACTGGGAATCCGAGTACTCAAATGCATTCAGATTGCCACGACCAGATTGGGACCCCTGTGCGTCGGGTCTGGACTCTGCAGCCTATTTTCAGGTTCGGGCAGTCCCATGTTGCTGCTGACTTTCCATCCTAATGGTTGAGGATAGTATTGTATGCATGAGCTGGAACATTGGGGAGTTGGGTAATCACACAAAAATGAGTAACTACAGTTATATATTGAACGTCACAAAGCCAAACTCCTTTTCCTGCAAGTAACACGCACTCTCTTTGGCGGCTGCGAGAGGTTTGCTAGATCAAGGGGCTCCCAACTCTATTACACAAATTATTCCACTCAGAACCGTGGAGACAAGATCTTAATACATAAAAGTCTCAAATTTCAACACAAAATGACTCATGCAGACCCCCTGGGACGCTATTTCTTGCTGTTTGGGACCCTGCTGGGCACGGAGGTCATAATGCTGAATATATATGGCCCTAATATCGACAATCCCAACTTTTACACACAGCTCTTCTCCCTGCTATCCGGATTTCCCCTTGTCCCCATCCTCTGGGGCCGAGACTTTAACACTATCTTAGATGTCGATCTTGATATATCAGGCTCCATACCCCGCCAGCTTTCCAGGGCAGCCATAACCATCAAAGAAGTGCAGTCCCTGTTTGCCGTGTCTGATGCATGGCTGCTCCACCCCTATTCCCGAACCTACTCCTTTTACTCCTCTGTACACAATTCACATTCACACATTCGACAGATGGCTCATCTCATATATACTAGTCAAACCATTACACAAATTACTATCCTTCCCAGAACACTTTCCGACCATTACCTGGTGACAAATTTCTCTGAGGTGGGTGCCATGAACTCGGGGGCTCGCTCATGGAGGTTGAAATCACATTTGCTACTCGATAGTGCTTTTGAAACAGAACTGCGGACCTCTATAGACTTTTTCACGCTAAACACTGGTTCTGTGAAATCGCAAGCCACCCTTTGGGAGACATTCAAAGTTTTCATCAGGGAGATTGCAATTTCCAAAGAGGCAGGGTTTCTCTGGGTGATCCGGAGGAGCATTGCAGAGAGTGAGTCTTGACTCGCCCTCCTCAAAACCCTGTATGCCTCCTCACAGTCGCCCATCAACCTCGCTGATATAGACATGGAACTCGATACATTCTGTGTCCAAGCTTAGCGGGAACAGACATTTGTGGATGACCCCCAATCTGCTTGTAGATACGGGGAGGGTGAGCATCCTGGTCACGTCCTCGCTAGACTGATCCGGCAAGAGAATGGCTCGCCCCCACATCCCGGCTATTGAGCGGGCCAATGGCACTCTGGCCCTATCATCCCATGATATTAATGCAGAATTTTGTTCTTTTTATGAAACACTCTACTCCAATGCAGACAATGTTCCCACGGCTGATAAAGAGAAATTCCTGGACGGCCTCCCGCTCTCTATTCTTTCCCGAGCCAGGGACACCTTAGACACTCTGATCCCAACTGAAGAGCTATCTAAGGCCATAGACACTCTGGCCTCTGGGAAGGTCCCCAGATCCGACGGACTCCCTGTGGAGTTCTACAAGTGATATAAAACCCGCCTAATCCCCCAATTGGCAGCTCTATGGGAGAAATCCTGTGAGTCGGGCACTCTCCCCCACTCTATTCGAGAAGCAATAATCTCAGTACTACCCAAACCAGACAAGCTTCCCACACAATGTGGTTCATAACGCCCCTCTCCCTCATCAATTGAGATGTCAAGATCTATGCCAAATTGCTGGCCCTGTATAGGTCGTTTATCATTCACCCGGACCAGTCAGGATTTATTCCGTGCGCTCTACCTCTCTTAACCTGTGCCGCTTATTCAATATACTTGCCCGGGTTGACCCAGATGTACATGCGTTCACTGCCACTCTTGATATGCAGAAAGCATTCGACTCTGTCTCCTGGAGTTACCTCTGGCATGTTCTCGAGAAATGCAACTTCGGTCCTGGGTTAAACTGTTATACTCCTCTCCCGTTGCCAGGGTTCGCACCAAAGACTGATGTTCAACCCAATTCCTAATAGCTAGAGGCACGAGGCAGGGATGCCCCTTTTTGCCATTAATATTTGCCATAGCCATAGATCCCCTAGTCGAGAGGATATGTCAACAACATGCACTCAGAGGCCTGAGGCTGGTTGATCCCCCCGAGATTATCTCCCTCTATGGGGATAATGCCGTCCTATTCGTCCGTTCCCCTGACCAAAACCTAGTCCCGATTCTGGAGGATGTAATTCTTTTCGGTGAAATGTCCGGCCTCAAGGTAAACTGCTCTAAATCTATATTATTTCCTTTAACCGAGGTCACCACCCCTCCCTTGGACTCCCGGGGATTCGCATGGTCACAATCCGAGATCACCTATCTGGGAGTAGTGGTAACATGTCAACAGAATTCCCTGTACGAGGCCAATTTTGGGAAGTACCTGACCACCCTCACTTGTAAATGCACAGGCTGGGCTAGTTTACCAATCTCTCTGGCAGGTAGGATAGGTATCCTTAAGATGATAGTGCTGGCCCAGATCTTATACAGATTCCTAAACGTCCCCTTATGGCCACGCCACAAATTCTTTAAAACTCTGACCCAAACCATCAATACCTTCTTGTGTTGCTCTGGTGCGGCCCGCCTCAAATTTGAAATGCTGTCTACTCCAATGTCAAGTGGTGGGTTTGGTGCCCCCCACTTTGAGAGGTACTGGATGGATTCACTACGCTTCACATTGGTTCATTTCCAAAGATCCCCCACTACATGTTAAACTTGAATGTCCGGCTGTTGCGGGCCGGGATATTCGCTCCTTGGTTCTCCCCTCCCACAGTGGCAAATTTGAACCCCTTGATCCTGCTCGGTCCACTGTACTGGCGTTAAAACGGTCTGTGGAGCAGGCTAATATATCATGCCCTTCCATGGTGACCTTCCCGTGTGGAACTTTCTCCCTGACTCTCCCCAGGTGGGACCTACTACAACACGCCTCTGGGCTAGTATGGGCATTGAGTCTGTCCGAGATGTCTTTGATCAGGGTATCTTCCTCGAATGGCCAGATCTACCGGAGTCTCTGCGGGGCATGCCCTCCCATTGGCTTCATTATGCAAGACTCTGCCGCTCTCTTAAGAATAGGTGCCCTGACTTCCCCTCAATCCCTCCGGATGAGCCATTACTTTCGGAAATCCTGAACACCACGCCCTTTGTGGGCAAGGTCTCCAGATTGTACACTCGCCTTCATACTAAAGCCGCTCCCCCTTTCACAAAGCTCAGGGATACCTGGGAGAGGGACCTTGGTACAGAAATGACAGACCACTGCTGGGACCGCATGTGTGCCCGTACTTATGAAGTCTCATTTAACTCTCGATTTAAACTGATTCAATATAAGGTGCTCCACAGATTCCACTACACTCTGATAAGACTACACCACATGTCAAAGGACGACCCCCCCCGTATGCCCAAGATGTAACTCAGAAAATGAAGACTACAAACACATGCTGTGGTCATGCCCTTGCCTCTCCCAGTTGTGGGAGGAGATATGCACCACTGTGTCTGAAATGCTGGCCTGCACTATTGCCCCATCTCTTTTGACCTGCCTATTCCATGAATTTCCCCGGCTCGGACACAACTCCAAGGAACTGGCTGGACTGTGTATGCTACTAGCAACCTGTTGTATCGTATTAATCTGGCTTCGGCCTGGGACCCTCAAACATAATGGACCTCATTATGAGCATGGCGGTAGCTGTGCCTGCCATTGCCATGCTCGCTACCGGCACCGTCTCCCGCGAATGGGCACTTACTGGCCCATTACGAGTTGAACGGGCCGGTAATTGCCCATTTGCGGGAGGCGGTAATGCCGGGCTTCCTATCCCCATTCTGCCCCATATGGCACAATGGGGGTCGGCAGCATGGTTGCACCGGCACCATTGATAAGGGTACCAGTGCCGTCACGAGTTTCCCTCGCGGGTGCCGCACAGCCCGCCAGGGAAGACCTGGCGGTCTGTCAGGGACCCGTGAGGTAAAATCGGAATAAGGCGGTACGGTATGGACGGTGCCGGCTCCATACCGGCACCGTCCATACCGTACCGCCAGGGTCGTAATGAGGCCCAATGGCTTTGTGCTGTCACCTGGACCTCAGATATTAGGGGTTTAGGGCAGCCCAGCAACCACTGGTGTCCAAACCCAGAAACATTTGGACCCCATTCCGTTCCTACATTTCCTCTCTATTCAGGGACACTGACGATGACGCCAGCGATCTGGTCCCCCCAGTCCCTGTCACCGTTTAATCTATGTACCTCATCTACTGATATGAACTCTGTGTTTCTGGTTACTTTGCCACCAACTGGCTTTTTACTAGTCTATACAACCTTCCGCCAGACTGTATTTGAAATGTATACATATTAACTATATGGATGCTGCTCGTTCTCTCTGTTGTAATGTCAATCAAGCATAATAAATAAACCAAAAAAAAAGAAATTTAGCAATCATGAGCTCTTGTCTCTAACTTGGACCTGTCTCTGCCGTTTTTCTCTCCCTCAACACCAATCTTATACTCCAGCCTTAGCTTTGTCCAATCGCAGAAATCATTTTAAATGGACCCCTAATTTGCTAAAAGAACTAAATGTACAACTCGAATATCTAACAGACATTCTTAACCCTGAATGAGTGCACTGAGATGGCCTCTATGTCGTTGTGTTACAGACCTTTAAGCTACCTTTTCGCTCCCTCTCTAAGCCCCAAATTAGACATCAACATGCATATGACCAAGAACTGCATAATACGAGAAATGCTTATCGTGCATCTAAGCACACATTAGCTAAGATGACACTATGGGCCTCATTATACGGATGGCGGTAGGGATTTACCGGTACCGGTAAAATACCGGTACCGGTAAATCCCTACCGCCTTACTACGAGGTCCCTTTGCGGGTTGGGGGATTTAACGCCTGCTTTTTGCAGGTGTTAAAATCCAACCCGCTAAGGGACCTCGGAGCTAATTACGGCACCGCAAAATTGCGGTGCCGTAATTAGCGCCTTCCCCATTCCCATAGAGCCCTATGGGGCAGAAATGGGAATGTGGAAGGGCAATGGCGGAAGGGGGATTTACCGCCCCTCCAACCTTGGAATGGGGCGGTAAATCCCCTTTCCGCCAAGGCGGTGCCGGTATTTTACCGGCATGAGCCATGGCGCTAATAGCGCCATGGCTCACCGCCTACCGGGTAATGAGGCCCTATTAATCAAATCTACAAAGCAGAAGCAGCTAAGAACAAGATATAAGAAACTGGATTCGATCTAGGAAAGCCCTGATAATGCAACTTGAAGCTCAGCAAATGTTACAGGCCATTGCCTCAAAAAAACTCAGCTTTGATATGGGGTCTTCTGAACAAGGACAATAATGTCACTCAAACACCCATGCAGTAAAATGCAGTCCCTGAAGAAATCTGGAACATTTACTACCGCACCTAATATGCCTCCACCACTCTCTGCCCCCTTGATTTGGGAATTCCTATCACTAGCAGCTCAGATATCAGCCTCAGTGTTGAATAATCTTTTACATCTCTAAACTAGCAGATCTAGAGCCCCAGGACTGGATGGCCTTAGCAATGCTATGCTCAAGTCTCATCCGGAAGCTTGGGCCAAGATCTTCATGAGCCTTTTCATTAGAGTTTTAAAAACTTGTTGAATCCCTCCACCGTGGCGCAAGTCAATTATCGTCCCTATACATGAGAAAGGGGATCGCCTACTACCGGAAAATTACAGACCGATTGTGCTGCTTGATGTTCAGGGCAAATTATTTGCTTGCTTAGTACTTAGAGATTTTAACTGCTAGATGCAATCCATGAAGCTCCATGATCCCTTTCAGACAGGTTTTGTACCCAGCTTGGGCACGACAGTAAACTTACAAACTCTCCATGCAATCAAATCACATGAGTCTCAGATGAAGCAGTCAGTCTATATGGCGTTTATAGACTTCAAAGCAGCCTTTGACTCACCCCATTCCAACCTTCCGAAGCCTAAAGCAAGGCTGCATCCTAGCTTCTGCTTTATTTAATTTTCTTATCTCAGATATAAGTTATGATTTTGTTGAGGTTATTTCGGTTTCACGTAAGCTGGGCCAACAAACGAACCCCTGAATATTTTATACTGACGATCTTGTCTTGTTAGCTAAAACTCTCAGGGGCCTGCAACAACTTCTGACTCAATTGGGCAAATCTGCTGATCTGAACCTGCTCACGGTGAATCTCGACAAATCGAAGATATTGATATGTTCAGCCAGACACTGCGTTAACAAGTACTCTTTCGCCTGGTTTTTGCAAAGGAAACCCCTGCAAATAGTCGATAAGTATCGATATTTAGGCTTAAATACCAGTAATCACATATTGGATCACCCGTATCTGCTTGAACTAAATAGGAAACTCCGAACAGCTGCTGCCCAAGCCTACATCTTGCATGCAAAATCTGACAGATTTTCCATTATCCCTCTTTTGACATTTTATAACCAGAAGGTTGTTCCAACTATTATATATGGCACTGAATCTAGAGCTTGGCACCAGGAAACCTTCTGGTCACGGATTGAAGGATACTTCTGCAAGCGAGTTCTATCTCTGCCACAGAGTCAACCGATGTGCAATGTAAGGCATGAACTAGGCCTTCTGTCCCTAAATAGTTCATATATATGGTAAATTATTTCCCTATATAGGAAGTGCTTATTGCCCTCCAACCCAGGCTCCTTAATGAATGTTCTATCCATATATGTCAAAACCAGTGAGTATGTAACAATGTCTGTCTGGAAACAGAAGGGTCTTGCCTCTATGACATTTGCAGACATATATAGTGATCTCTTGAAAACAAATCCTGTCAGATCAAAACAAAAACTATGGCAGTATGATTGGATCTGCATGAGAGAACAGTGCATGACATATCATCACTTCCAAGAAGAACAGTTCATGAGATTTTGACTTAACTTGTGGAAAACAAATGACATCTTGGCGAAACACACATCATCCCTAAGGATAGAAACATATGCAGATTCTGCCTAAACCCAGAACTATCTGAAACTCTCAAACATTTGTTAGCTTCCTTCGCTACTTTACTCATGAAACAAAAGATGTACTTTCAGCACTTTTTCTGTGATTATCTAATTTTGACGTATGAATCCTTGTGGAATAGACTATTTAACTGTCAACGGACATCCATGAGAAATGCGGTTGTAAATTTCCTGATATCTCTTAATTTAGATTAGAATTATCTATTTTTATCATTTTCTGTGTGTTTAAAGTTTATACTTTTGTTTCAAGATATGAAATGGAAAAATAATTAATTTTATCTCTGATTCCTGAAAAGCATTTTTATTAATGATGAAATATGGAAATTGTATGATACGCCTTTTCTACTGTTTACTTATTGAAAGGTTTATGTTTTCAACTATATTAATAAAATCAATAAAAACATTTATTTTAAATATCCTGCTCATCCTTACCAGTGGTTTATACTTCCTATCAGGATGTATTTTGCAAACCCAGCACCATACCCTTGCCTCCTCATCCTGCCTTTGATTGCGAGATAAACCTGGAATATAACCCCAATCTGCCCAATGGTAGACTGTATTTGTTGACTGAGGTGGAGAGACCGGAAATGAAGAGATACCTAGCTGAGTGTCTGGAACATGGATACATTTCACCATCCAAGTCATCCCCGTTGTTTTTTGTTACAGCCTTATATCGATTATCGATTGTTGCATGACATTACCATCAAAGATCGCTATCTGTTGCCTCTTATTTCAAACATTCTAGAGTACTTAAGAGACGCTAAGCTCTTCTACAAATGGGATTTGCAGGGTGCCTGCCGCCTGGTGCGGATGAAGCTGGGGCATAAGTGGAAAACTGCCTTTAAAACAGCATTCTGATATTTTGAGTACAATGTCATGCCGTTCGGGCTTAGTAATGCCCCCGCAACTTTCCAACGCTTCATGGATTCCATGTTCTCCAACCTTATTGGACGGTCGGTATGGGTTTACCTGGATGACATCCTGATATTCTCCTCGTCCATCGATGAACACGTCAAGCAAGTTGCTGAAGTTTTGGAACGTCTACGGCAGAACAACCTCTATGCCAAACTTGAGAAATGCCAATTCCACCAGTCTTCCATGGAGTTCCTAGTATATGTAGTATGCGCTGAAGGCATACGAATAGACCCAAAAAAGGCTCAGGCAATTCTCACCTGGGTTTCTCCACCAGATGTCAAAGCTTTACAGCGGTTCCTCTGATTTGCCAACTATTACAGAATCTTCATTCAAATTACTCCTCGAAAGTGTCAACCTTAACCGGCCTTACTAGCACGAAACAGGCTTACCTCTGGAACCAAGCCACCTTACCTTGGTTTTCTGCCTCTTGCTCTTGCCTTCCGTTGGTCTGCCCTCCTGGCCTGCCTTTCTTTCTCCCCCTACCTCCTTCCTTCTCACTCTTTTCTCATTCTGAAGATCAAACGAGGCCTCCCACTAACAGTGCTTGCACTGCTCGGCACCATGGCTTGTCGGGAGGTCTGATTACCATGGTGCTGAGGGAACTGCTCCCTGTTCCAGGCTTGCTGTACATTACAGCTTGCTTCCGGGAATGGATACCCACACTGTGTATCTTCCAGACCCGGCATACACTGCCCTTAACAGACCCCATAGGACTAGAGGGATATCAGTGGACTGTGCATCCTAGATCACAAACCATGCCACACCAGAGGTATTCGCGACTCACAGGGGCCCAGCTTGATACCTTTCGAGACTTTTTCACTCCATCTTGCATAGGTTTTCTGCATCTTTAATTGTCTAACACTTGGCTCTTGCAGATGTTTTCTTCTTTGCTTAATCTAAGAGAAATAAGTCCTACATACATGGCTTATCCTTTTGACATCCCCCCCCTTGTGCACAATTATTCCTTGAAGTAGCATCCCTGATCCCCTGCCAATAGACTCCTTTTTATTCCTAGCATAAATCTGTTTTCCCAGTGTCTCCTGACTCTGCAACCCTGGTCTGTCTCCAAAGTAATTTTATTGGTTCCAATACAAGTCCGGCGTCCATATTTCCATCATGGTTGTTCTAACCACATTATGTTTTCCTCTGCTGAAAGCTTCTATATGTCTCTACCTTGCGTTTCTGCGTATATACACTTATTAGTGAGCAGGTTACTTTATCTTCTTTACATATATGGTTTCTTCGTAGCTTGATCACAGGTTCTGCTTGTTACTTCAGTTACATCTTTATTCTTTGAGTATTTGCATATAATTCAGTGCATCTCAGTATCTTTCCTCCACAACATTATTCTGCCATTGTCAGACTTCACTTATAGTCCTATGATTTCTAATGCTGTGTGCAGGCACCCTTCCACCCTCTCAGTGTGAGGGTATATTTGATACAGTTGTCTGGGTGCATATCGTCTCTCATACACTCAATATGGTATTGAGATGATACTTGGTGAGCCACATAGGGCTCTTCTCCTGCTATTCCAATATGACAGATGTGAGGGGGCGGGAGATAGGGATGACGTGTTCACCTGCTCTTTTACATTCCGCCCTCTGATCGAGTCCTTGACCACCTCCTCTTCTTCAATCTTTCATCTTTCATCAGTTTCTTTGGGATCCATATGTTTGTCACCCCCTCAGGTCACTTGCATTCTTTATATGCTAATCCACACTCCAGGTCAAGTGACAGCATTCTGCAGTTGTTTGACAGAATACCCAACATCCTATATATTTCATGTGCTTTGTTCCTGGAGGTGCCCGGGCACTTTTCTTTTATGTTCTCAGGGGTAGTGTCTTCAATATGTGGTGTATGGTCTCCATTCACATCGATCATTATATACATCCCAAGAGCTTTCTTGGTGGTCTTTTGGCATTGTCCCAAAATGATCCTCATGAGACAGAATCGTAGAAATACCCTCACTTTAGTTGCTCCAAGTAGTTGGAAGGCATTTTCCAGCCAAGTTGGAATCCACGAAAACAGAGACAAAAACCAATAATCTCCTGTTGTCTCATCAACTTCATTCTCCATCTTCGTATGCAGTGTTGTCAGCATAATTATTGCTTCTGTCAAGGTTCCATTTTCTCCATCAGGTGAAGGTAAGAATGTATAGCAAGAAGGCCCTATCTTGGCGCTTACGCCTCCTTCCATTGCTGTAATTAAGGCCAAGACATACCTATTCTGGAGGGTCATAAGCTTAATGGCCCTCGGTTCTTCCCTGAATGCATTACCTCCTTTTATTGTTGCATTAATCATTTGTAACAGCTCCCATCTGGTGATCTGCAGCCACTTGACATTCACTGCAGTTTGAAGTCCTGGCAAAAATATAAATGTCATCATCATTGCCGTCTTGCTGAATCATTTATGCTCATCTGATATGTCATCATAGGCTTCTATTGACTGATGAGAAACAGTTTTCCCTCTTCAGTCGGCAGAGGTTGAATGACCTTTCCCTTCACTGGTGTTCATTTTTGGAAATTCAGCAATATTTAGATCACTTTGTAGAATCACTAATGCAGCAACATGTATGACCACAAGGGCGCATACCGCGCCCCAATTTGTGGGCAGCTGCATGTACGCTCTGGATCCAAAAGCCCAATATCGATCCATCAGCACAGCAATTCCTCCATTCATTCCTGGTCCTTCAAGCACCTGCTTATATCCTTTAATTTCTCCAACCAGAACCAGGCCTTCATTCTTGAAAAATGTTGTTGCATGTTTTACTGGTATTATAGATAGCGGTCCTGCTTCATTGTCAACCCATGACTGCTGACTGGACGAGTGTGTCGACTGGACGAGTGTGTCGACTGGACGAGTGCGTGGACTGGACGAGTGCGTGGACTGGACGAGGGTGCGGACTGAACGAATGTGTCGAGCAGACAAGTGTATATGGAGCAGACGAGTGTGTGGAACGGACGAATATGTGCAACGGATGAGTATGTGCAACGGATGGACATATTATGTATCTGCACGGAACTGCGTGACATAGATATTATGCTTTGGAACGAAGGGAACATTTGAAAAACATACATCATACCACACCCCATGCTTACTCTCTCCCTTACACCACCACTCAACTAGAACACAGAGATACTATGACACCATTCGGTATAACTGTTCTCATATCTACATCTCCCGCTCACTCCACATCACTCTAAGTAAACATTGCTGGTTTCACACCCCCAGCCAGGCGTTCTCCTCAGGCCTAACACAGCCACACTTGTTCTGGATAAAGCCGGCCAGAGCGAACACATACTCCTGATATCTCAACCACCACACCTACCGCTAAGAAGCAGCTACCACTCGAACTCTGCACCAGCTGCACACATACCTGGTGCGCACATGCACTTTTTTGACTCTCCCTACTCTCTCTACTGACCCGAACTTCGGTTCCCAAGGGCGTTCAACCTACCAGCGCCTTCAGACCATACCGATGGTATATAAGGCGCTATATAAATGCAAAATAACATAACATAACATAACATGTTAGTAGTTTACAGTACTTGGCCCATGACTCTAAACACATGTCATTCACTATCTGAACTATGCTCATTGGTTCCTTCAATAAGAGTGAGTGGCAAGATAACATCCCTTCTTCCCATCATGTGCTGATGACAACTCGTCCATACACCAATAGCTGAGGTCTCTCCAAACATCCTGGCACTCCTGATCTTTCCACTATGTCTGAGTATTCCATCCTCTCCATGTTGCCAACCTTTATTCATTCTCCAGTCTGGGATGGATACATATGTTTTTTGCTTGCCCAACCTTTTCCGTCCTTTGTGTTTTCACATAAGTATCTTCATATTGAAATGTTCTCCTTGATTGCCATCCTAGGTTCGCCTATTTTCCTTCGGATTGTCCTCTGGTTGTGCACGCTGCCAGATGACTGAGACACTTCGCATCATGTGCAGGCATTTCTTTTGTAATAAATGTTCTGGCTGAATTCATGGCATAGGGGATGAGAGACTACACATAGCAGCTTTCATCTAACATACTCTCTCCCACATCCTTCATGCGCTGGTACTGTAGGTTATTCTTTAAGTTAGCTGAATAATCAAGATATATATTTATGCCTTCATGATCTTCCCCAACATCTCTTAAGTTGAACAATGTGTTAAGTAAAATTAGGGAAGATGCTTCTTATGCAGTTGTTTGGGATTATAAAGAATATTTCATGGTCAACCACTGTATCTGCATTTTTAAACATTATGAGTCTAAATGCCATTTTAATAAGGAAGAAGACACAAATCATATGACTAAATGAAATCACAATTATTCCAGAAAAACACATCGACTTTCTTGATGGTAGTGAGTCTCTCATATTTTGGAACCTTCCCATTTTGTTTAAATTCAATATGTAATTGTGTTATCCTCTGTAACTCATTCCTTTATAGCAAAAACTAAAATAATTGCCACAATGATTCTGAGCATAATATGATTGTTTTTAGGATTGCCAAGAAACGTTATAATGTCCATATGTCATCTTATCAAAGCTAGGTAACACTGTAATATGTAGGTGAAAACAGCATACAAGAAGGTGTGCAATGTTATTATGATGAGTAGCATAGAAGATGCAGTGTACTCCTTGTCTTTTCACTCCAGTGCATCAACACATTGTTCCTTGTACCTATCTAAAAAATGTCCAGGATAGCTGCAAGTCCATTCATTCCTTATTTGATTTAAGAAATGTTGATTTTTATTTCAAGGATGCTTTATTGTTCCATAAACTCTTTTCCTTGTTTGCTGGTCTTGTCTGCATGCACAGAACTTCTTCTCTTGCTTCACTGTCAGTAGAGGCAGGAGGGATCAAGGTTTCTCACTTGTACAGTTTGATGTCATGCAGCCAGGCTCACCTTCCTTGTAGCTTGACAGCTGGGGGAGTAACTGCTCCCACCTCGTAGGGTACCTCGAAGCAGGGTTTATTCCAAGTGTGGACACATTTTCATGTCAGCACCTGGTCCCGTCGATATAAGCTGTGTTGTTTTACAAGGCGATCTGGTTCAGTTGGCTTGCTTTCTTCTTCAATCTTCGTTGACCCCTCCTTCCGGTTCTTGATATGTTGAGAAGTAAAAGAGACACTGCGGAGTAGTTCCCAGTTCCCAAATAATCATGCATCTCATCACCTAATGTCTTTGCTACACTGTGGGCATAATTTTCTACACTATTTGAAGGATCCAACGTCCAGACACCAACTCATGAGGATTTAATTGGGGATCTGAGCTAAGTTTTTTGCAACCACACCTTCTTTAACGTGAAGAGAACTTGTGCTTATCTGTAATAAAAAAAAGTGACCTACTTGAATAGTTCACTTTTTAAAATGTGGTCCACTGTCAGACTACAGGACCTCACACACACCCCATCTTGGGATCACCTCACGCACAAGGAACTTGGCAGCGAATGCGGCATCGGGGTGCGTACATGGACCTGCCTCTATCCATGTAAAAAAGGGACACACCATGACCAGCATGCACCTATATCTGTTTCATGTCTGCAACATATCCATATAATCTATATGTAGCTGCTAAAATGGACCATTGGGTCCAGGGACTGCTCCTCTCACTGTTCGCAAAGTTTGCCCTGCAGTACATTTTGGGCACACAATGTAATTCACAATAAACTGTGCCACATGTTCTAACAAATTTGGTGAAAACCAATATTCTGCAATTATAGCAGCAAGACTCTCTCGAGTCATATGCGCAGGGTAGTACCCTCAAAAATGCTAGAGGCATAACTGACTTTCCAGTGCTAACCTACCTCCAAATTGCCTCAGTAGGAGAAAAAGAACACCCCCATTTTCTCCATAAACCTTGCTCCTCCTGTGAGGCTCGACCTTGTATTTCAATTAACTGAATTATAGATATCGTGTTAAAGCTATCCTTTACCAGCATGCATCGTTCTGTCATTTGCTTAACACTTCTTCAGAAATATATGGGAAATATGCTGCCATTTTGGCTTCTAAGTCTGCGGCTTCGGTCCTGTGAGAAATCTTGTCTGTTCATTTAGTATGCGCTGCACATTTTACGACTTTGATCATCAATGGGAGTCTCAGTGACTCAATAAGCTTATACAATAGGGCTGCATGTTGTACTGGTGTGCCGTCCATGCGGAGGAAGCCCCTCCTTTTCCAGCGTGACAAACTGGCATGCACAGTTGACATCACATAGGAGGAATCAAAGTACAACGTCAGTTGCTCATCCTCGTATCTTTGGAGTGTGTCGATAAGCACCATTAATTCTGCAGCCTGTGCTGAGAAATGCAACACCAATCTCATCCTGTAACTACTTCAAATTCACCTTCTTTGGTCAGCTTTACTACTGCTGACCCAGTATGCCTTCCACCAGTCGTTTGATACATTTTTTGAAGAGCCTAGGGGACTACTTTACCTGGACTATTTTGTTGGGGCTATTTAAACCACACCCGAGCAAGACAACACGCTTCGCGTTACTTTGCAGCTTGCAACGTGACGCTCACTGTGTCCAGCTATTCCCTCGAACCTCGGCGAAACAGAACATGCAAGGAGACAAAAGGAACATCATTAGCAGCAGCATCTTACCTGCAGTCTTCAACTTTAAACACTCGCAGCTACTAAGAACAGATTCCTCAAATCTGCACGCCTCCCGGACAGAACGACCTGAAAGAGGAAGATAGAGGCAACATTAAAGAAAGCAGTAGAGACATTTACAAGTTACGAACTGCTCAAAAGACTTACCTGGCTGGTTGCCTCTCGACTCCACTCCGGACATTACACTCGCGCTGAAGAACATCACGACCTACAAGGAAGGAAAACACAGGTTAGCAAAGGCAAGACTTTGCAGCGCTGCGCATAGCGCTTACTTACCGCGTCATAGTGCTCTTAATGCACCATCATTTACCAGCGGGACTCAACCAAGCCAGTTCGCCGCACTGAAGCTCTGCATACCTAAGGGAGAAAAATGAGACATTTTAAACAAAGAAAGGCATGCAGGATAGCAACAAAACTAAAGAACAGCAATAAGACCTACTTGAACAATATCAAACGGGCCGGCATCAGTGAAGTAACTGGACCGCACTCGCACATGAAAGACAACGCGCCCCTGGAAAGAAGGCAGGATGGAGAGCACGCCTCCTGGTGAGGAGAGGGCGCCAGAGGGACTGAAATCATACGGGGGTGGTGGGAGGATACTTACCTCAGTCGGTCAGTCTTGAACACAGTCCTCCTGTATTTCCAGGCAGAACCTTCCCCGCAGACCACATCAGGGCAAAGCTGAGAAGCATACCAGCGAGAAACCCGGCTGGGTGGCGTCCCTGTGGATACCAGGTGAGCGTAACAGACACAAAGTGCACGTTCCACCGGGGGCAGAGCTTAGGTAGCTCTCTATGATAAATGACTAGCTCAATGCTGCTGCTTGTCCATGACCCTCTAGGCTTCCATCTTCTGAGTATTGAACTGCTATTTTAATCTATAGGAGTCTATGATATTTCAATGCTGTCAATGGTGGGAATGCCATATGTGCCAATCTAACACACCCTTTGACACTCTGATCTATGCAATGTATCCTGCCTAGCCTGAACACCAGAATTAAGACTATGGACCCTGACTGTGATTATGAAGTTACATGGAAAAGCACTCTTTCCTCTCTGACCAGTGTTGTGTCTAACTCTAAAGAGATAACCTGTCCTTCATCATCCATGTGTATTTCTGGTCTAAACAAAAACTCCTTAGGTATTCTCAATATTTCCCTACCAACTTGGGTAACCACGATAATAAAATAGTCACTCCTTACAGAAATACTTCTGGACCTAAATGGACTCCTCGTAATGCCTTCTGGCCTGCAAAAGCTAATATGAATTCTTGTACATTCATGTAATGTATCACTAGAGTGGAGCACACTATTCCCTCATCAGTAAAACATATTGTCATGTTAAGTTTTGTCATGAAGCCACACACTAATATGTTCACTGGTGTCTGCTGAGAATATAAGAATGAGCATGACATGTTGTGTTCTCCTATAGAGATTGCGACTTTGTATCAACAGGAACTAAACTCATTGCCCCAGAGAATACCTTTGCATTCATGACAACAGCTGACATTGGGTATTTTCCCTCACAGATACAGGAAAGTGCTGCTCCAGTGTCTACAAGGAACGAAAATGTCTTCCCTCCTATCATTACCTTGACCCTTGGTTCCTCATGGGGTCCGCTGTCACTGATAGCACTGAACACATCAGGTCGCTCCGAAGCTGTCCTATTGTAGATATACATTCATCAATGGACCTGTGAAATGATTTCCTCCTACCATGGTCACACTCCCTAATTTAGGTGTGGGTGGTTGCGGTATCCCTACAATTGGGTTCCATTGTGGTACCATGTCCTGTTATGTTGGTTTTTGCTGGCTCTGTACCTGTTGTGTTTGCACAGGCTCTTGCTGTGGGGGCCTTTGTGGCGATTGCATTTGTAATGGAGCTTGCTGTGTTTCTGTGGTTGCAGCACACATGTCTGATTCTGCGTGTGATGTTGGGCATAATACTCCTGTGGTACTGTATTATATTGTGAAGCATAGCCCACCCCCTCTTGGAGCTTGCCAATTTTGCTGCATGCCACGTCTACTTCTACATGATCTGGCTATATGTCCCATCATACCACAGTTTCAACATTGCTGCCGCTGTCCACCGTTAAATCCGTCTCCTGTCTGAGGGTTCTGAAATCCACTTCATCTTCCTCCCCTGGGTCCATTTCCTCTTCCTCTTAGCCAAAATGTATACACACACTGATCCATAGGGTATATTAAATTACTTTGCTGCACTGGTCACATGTCTTGCATCGCCATACCTTCATTACTTGTCAATAAGGTTTCCTCTATGGCCAGTTTTGACAATTCTTTATGAACTATCTTCGTTTCCTCCTGCTTTCCACTCTCAGCTTTCTTTTTATTCTTCTCTTGTAAGAATTGGCAATGGTGCACAATAGCCAATTGTATTTCTGGCCACGGCTTCAGTTCTATTCCTACCTGTTTCTCCATCTGCCTTAGTACCGGCACAGGCAGTCCCTCACATAAAATGTGGCAAAATAATGCCACTGTTTTATCCCACAGTTCTCTCGTCTCAAGACACCATCTCTCTTGAATATCTTGAATAAAGGCAGCAGGGTCTTCATCATCACAGATTTTCCTAGTCATGATCGCACCCATATCTGATGTGTTGGGATATTGTACCCTGAGCACCCGCCATACATCTGCTCTGCAATTATTAGATGATGCTCAATCGTGTGTTGTATTCTGTGCAGTCACATCAGCATACCTTGCTCACTTCCAAATGTCGTCAGCCCTCACCCTTAGGATGGCTGCGAGCAGGCCTATTATGTCACCTATGGCTAACATCATTCCTGATGTCATTCACACTAAGTCATAAATCCATTGGCCCGCACCTGAAGTCAAACTAGGTAGTTTACATTTCAAATTATCCTTGTCCATTTGTGGCCATGGAATAAATTGCGCTTGCCCTCCCGCTTTCTCTAATAATGGAAATTGTAAAAACCCTGATCCATAATCATACGCAAATATACTCCTTGTTTTCCAGGTGGGGCTAGTCTCGCCCATTTGTCTCCATCCTGGTAGTGCCCTTAATCTGTTTGGATACGGCGGGAATGTATCCCCTGCACTGTGCGACTAGGCCTGTGGTCGCTCAGTGTGTAGTGTCGGTTCTGGTGTTTTTTCTTTATTGTCCTCTAGGTCTGACCATTTTACGCCTTTCTCTACACTCAAATCTTTCAAAAAATGGCTTGCACCCTCTCTTCGCGATTTCTCATTTTCTTCCCTTTCTTCGTCTGATATCGTTATGCCCCAACTTGTAGGACTTTTGTCCCTTTCCACATCATCAAGATCTAATTGTCCGGTCCTGAAATCTAGTTCACACATAAGGTAATCCATCCACCACTGACCTAGCCGAATCTTGACGAGCCCAAGCTTCCAACTCTTCTTGACTTAAAACGTTCCGGATTTCCTGTTTCAAATAATCTTTTGCTGAAACACTTGCTGAAATAAAGAGATCTTCAGGAATGACTGGCTGAGGATTAATTTCCAATTCATGCTCACTGCCTGGAAACTGTCTCGATAAAGCACCTGCCTTCCCATTCAGCTTTCCGGACCTGAAAGTGACTACAAAATCAAAATCGGCAAAGAACAGTGAACAGAGTAACTGCCTAGGAGTTAACGTTCTTGCTGACTTCAAAAACAGCTAATTCTTGTGATCGATGAGTACCGTGATCTTCTGCCTGGCCCCCATCAAATAGTGTTGCCATTCCACGAAAGCTGCCTTTATGGCCAAAATCTCCCAATCCATAATAGTGTAATTACATTCAGCTTCTGAAAACTTTTTGAGAAAAAGGCTACAGAATGTAGCTGCCCAGTACGTGCATATTGTTGGGACAAAACTGCCCACATTGCCAGATTTGAAGCATCTGCCTCAACAAAGTAAGCCTTAGAAGGATCTGAATGAAGCAATACAGCTGAGGTGAATTTTCCTTTCAAAACCTGAAAAGCCTTCTCTGCCACCTCATTCCAGCAAAACTTCACTCCCTTCTTCAAGAGTCTAGTAATCGGAGGAATAATCTGGGAAACACCCTCAATGAATCTTCTATAAAAATTGGCAAACCCCAGGAAACTTTGAACTTCCTTCACTCGAGTAGGAGTAGGCCAATTCTGACAGCTTGCACCTTCTTGTCATCCATTTGTAACCCAGAAGGAGAGATCGCAAACCCAAGAAACTCCACAGTCCTAGTATGAAACTGGCTCTTTTCTCACCTGGCAAAAAGATGATTCTCACGTAGCCTCTCAAGAACTAACCTCATATGTCTCTTATGCTGCTCTTCATTAGAGGAAAAAAATCAAAATATCATCTATGTAGACCACAACAAAGATGTCCAAGAATTCTCTAAGGATGTCATTAATAAAAAATTGAAAGGCGGCTGGGGTATTACACAATCCAAAAGGCATGACCTGATATTCAAATAGTACAAAATGGGTTTTAAACGCCGTTTTCCACTAATCCCCCCTTCTTAACCCTCACAAGATGGTAAACTCCCCGTAAATACAATTTAGAAAAAATCACTGCTCCTTGAATTTGTTCCAACATCTCTGAAATCAGAGGAAATGGATACTGATTTTTAATAGTTACCTTGTTCAGAGAGCGGTAATCTATACAAGTTCTTAACTTTCCATCTTTCTTAGGAACGAAAAATAAGGGAGATGCAGTGGGAGACTGAGAATGCCTAATAAAACCCTTAGCCAAATTCTCATCCAGATATTCCTTCAGATATTCATTATCCCTTTCAGTTAAAGCATACACACGACTGCAGGGCAACATTGCTCCATCGTCCAAATCAATCTTGCAATCATAAGATCTGTGTGGAGGTAAACCTCCAGCTTCCACTTCGTCAAAAACATCAGCAAAATCACTGTAACAGTCAGGTAACCTTCCCAAGACTGCTCCAATTGAATTATAAACTCCACCATCCTCAGCCAAAGCCAAATTCCTTACCCTACCCTCATCTTCATCTTCCTTCCTACTAGAGAATTGAAAGCAATATTCCTCCCAAAATGAGGAGCAAAAATCAACTACCTTTCTACCCTAATCAATAATTGGATTGTAAGAAGTCAGCCATGACATTCACAAGATTATCTTTAACTGAAGGGCGTCAATCAATTCGAAAACTATTTCTTCCCCATGCTCTCCACTCGCAAATAAATGTAAAGGTACAGTATCATGAGTGATTAGACCAGAAGTCAAACAAGACCCACCCACCGTCCTCACTTGTTCCAGCATATCCTTTTTCACAAAGGGACTTCCTAAGGAATCAGCTAACCCTCTGTCCAGGAAATTCCCAGTTGCCCCTGAATCAATCATGGCTGGTCCTGATCCCTTCAATTTCCCCAAATGAAACAAGGATACATTGATGGTGATATGCAGCACAGCTGATTGATGAGTGTTAGCCGCAACCTGTGTTCTGGAACCAGATGAATGAGATCTCTAAGGAGTAAAAGGACAGTTACCTAAAAAATGCCCACTCCTCCTGCAATACAAACACAGATTATTTTGTTTACACCTATCCTTCTCTTCCTTAGACAAAGGACCCTGAATTCTTCTCCCAGTCTCTGTTCCCTTTCCTCTATCGTCTTTAGAACTCGTATCCCTAGGGGCCTCATTACGACCCAGGCGGTAGGGGGTTAACGGCGCCGGTTGCGCCGTTAACACCCTACTGCCTCATTACGAGGTCTGCTCGCGGGTCCCGCTAAGGACGGCTGGTAAAACCAGGCATCCTTAGTGGGTCCCGTGAGCAGACCAGGATGTGAACAACGGGCCCGTCATTAATGGGCCCGTTGTTAGCATCCTCCCCATTCCCATTGAGCCCTATGGCGGATCAAATGGGAATGGGGATGTACCGGGTCCAGGTTCCTTGAATGGGGAAATACCGGGCCCTCGAAGGTCGGAATGGCCCGGTATTTATAAAAGCGGCATGGCTACCTCCATACTTGTAATGAGGCCCTAGGTCTTTCAACTCACTGAACCAACCTTGTATCACCCCAACCTCTCCTTCTCTCATTCCTTCTTTCATTGAACCTAAAATCTACCCGCATGACCAGATCAAATAAGAGCATCACAGGTCGAAGGTCTATCCACAATACTAGCCAAGGCATCCTTAAGTCATCCCTAAAACCACAATAAAATAATGTTGTTCTCTTCTCCTCTGGCCAATTACTCTCCATAACCAAAGACTTAAACTGGGTGATATAACCCACCAAGTCTCTGTTTCCCTCTAATAACTCACCATCCACTTCTAAAGACAATTGCCTTTTTCCAAACATTTTTTTGAACTCCTCCTGAAATTGATTCAAACTCCTAGGAATTGGGTTCTTCTGACTAACTAGTAAAACCGACCATGCAGCCGCCTCACCAGTCAAATATGAGAAAATAAATGCTACTCTTGCCTCATCAGTTGGGATACTCCCTGGTCTACAGAGGAAACGTAACTCACATTGAGTCAATAAATG
Source organism: Ambystoma mexicanum (assembly GCA_002915635.3). Lineage (NCBI taxonomy): Eukaryota > Metazoa > Chordata > Amphibia > Caudata > Ambystomatidae > Ambystoma > Ambystoma mexicanum. Next base: position 507,507,259 of record CM030323.1, read on the forward strand.
TTTGAACCTCTTTGGATCCCCACAAAAAAGTTTTGAAGAGGCCAGAGGAACAGGTACTGTAGTCCCTTTCCATTTCTCTAACCCCTCTTACTCTTACTTCAGGATATTCCCTAACCAACTGAGTGTAACGCTCACCTGGTTCCCTCGGAGGCGCTGGTCTTGGGCTGGGCGCTGCAAACGTCTTCAACGTTAGGCGTAGGGTTCGTTTGGCTCCCGGATTTGGCCCCTTCCTCACCGAAAGCTTGACCTGCAGAGTGAGGTGTCTGCAAGTGGAAAATCAAGGTATTAGTGGCTGGAAGGATGGGAGAAGTTCCTAGCCCCTCTCTCCCTTTCTCCCCGTGGTACTCAGATGATTGTTGTGCTCACCTTAAGTAAGTGAATGCTGAGCTCTCCATCCTGCGTCTTGTGCAGGGGCGCTGGGTCCAGTTACTTCACTGGATGTGAGTTCGCCTCTTGATTGCAGAGGGTAGGTGAGAGCGATGCCGCCGTTTGCTGCACGAGCGTGACTTGTAAGTATTAAAGTTCTCTTTAGATTGCTCTCTTTAAATGTCTTTTTCCTTATGTATATGTTTTTGCCTTTAGGATGCTGTCGATGCCAAAGAAGATGCTCTCCCGGATTCGTGGCAGAGAGCGTAACAAGAAGATGGTGAATTCGAAGGCACGTAAGTAGGAAGACTGCTTTAGGGCCGTAGAATGCACCTTAATGTCCCCTTTTGTTTTTACAGGTGCCGGAATGCAGCGCGAACAAAGTTGGAGCAAGCGCAACACAGGTAAGCAGTATTGTAACTGAGCGTTACTAACCAATGTTCTTTGTCTTTGCAGGCCCGATGCCGGACGCGGAATGCAGAAAAGAAAACGACTTGGATGCTGCCGATGGATCGGGTGAGTTGAAGCGCTAACTTTGCCTTTGTCTAACCTGTGCCTTTTGTTTTGCAGGAGCTGCTGAAGATTGAAGATTGGTTCCCAGCAGGTAATTTTCGTAACTACAGGATCCGGAGCTGAAGATTCGCTGGAGCTGACACGGTGAGCGTCCTGCTGCAGATGCAGAATAACGCGAAGCATGTGGTACCAATCGGTGTGGTTTAAATAGCCCATAGGAGTACTTAGGTGTCTTCTTCCACAGCAGCCGCGCCCAGGTAAAAGAGTTCCTGCTTCCAGAAGAGTTCCAGCCATCAGTGATCCAGGGAGTGGTGCCTGCCCCACCCAGAAAGAAAAGTAGTTCCTGTTAGAAGAGAGTAAAGCATCATCTGGCTGGTAAGTAAGCAGCATGGTCTGCTTCAGGTAGGTTCACCCAAGCACTTTACACTTGATATGAGCCCGGCGCTTCCTGTGCCGGGACGGGTCCTTACTATGAGCCTGGCACCACCGTGCCAGGACAAGGTCCAAAAGGTCCCTATTGGGACTTGCTGGTGCCGATAAGGCATGTTATGAGCCTGTTTCCAAGGATGTTGGGTAGGTCCTGACTCCTTGAAAGCAGTGGTCATGACAGCACCCCCCTCAAGCCCCTCCCAAATTCGTTCTCTCCGGGGGTTTTGGTTTATCAGGAAAAAGTTCGATGAAACTTCTTAACCAGACGGGGTGCATGAACATGTTCCGACGGTTCCCAAGATCGTTCCTGGGGCCATAACCTTTCCAGTCAATCAGATAGTATAATTTAGATTTGGAAATCTTGGAGTCTAGGATGTCTTGTATTTCGAATTCCAGTTCTCCGTCCACAAGAATAGGGTCTGGAGATTTCGTCAAACGGGTTCCAGGTTGCATGGTTCAGTAGTGAAACGTGGAAAACTGGATGTATTTTCATATGAGCAGGTAGGCCCAATTTAACCGCCACTGGATTGATTATGGCAGTGATTGGTAAGGCCCCAGGTATCGTGGATTGAAAGTACGCGGTCCTTTTAGGGGTAAATGTTTGGTGGATAGCCAGACCTGATCTCCCACAAGATATTGAGGAGCTTCCTTTCGATGTAGATCCGCACACTTTTTATATTGCTCCTTGGCCTGCTTAAGGTGAGATGTGGCCTCTTTAAAGGCTTGAGTGATTGTCGAATGCAGATGATCTACAGCGGGTGTTCCAAGAGTCTGAGGTGGTCAAGATTTGAGGTGCGAGGGTGGATTCCATATGAAAGAAAAAACAGAGTTTTTCCTGTTCCGGCGTGGACTGAATTATTATAAGCGTACTCCGCAATCCAGAGAATGTCTTTCCAAGTGCCCTCTGATTGTTGTAACATGCAGCGTAGATACTGTTCCAAGGTTTGATTGGTCCTCTCGGTCTGCCCGTCGTCTGGGGATGGTGGCTGGTCGAAAGCCTTATGTCAATTTGGGCTAGACGACAACAACTCCGCCAGAAGTGGGAAATAAATTGACTCCCTCTATCTGAGATTAAAACTGAAGGAAAGCCGTGCAACCGAACGATGTTTTCGAGGAATTCTAGGGCCAAAATTGGAGCTGTAGGTAACCCTTTCAATGGGATGAAATGAGCCATTTTCGAGAATAGGTCCACAATCACTAAAATTGTATTAAATCCGGAGCATGGTGGTAAATCCGTGATGAAGTCCATGGAGAGAGTATGCCATGGATGTGGAGGAATGTCTATTGGATGTAGGAGGCCTGCTGGTTCTCCTTCTGGCTTTTGCTTTGAGCGCACACGCCACAAGAATTAATGAAGTCCTTAATGTCCTTTCTCCAAGATGGCCACCAAAAATGTCTCTTATCTTTTCCAACTTGGTAATGCCGGGATGTCCTTCCATTAAGGAGTCATGGTAACAAGAGATCACCTGTCTTTGTAAATCGGTACATGGTAGATATAATCTTCCTCGAAAGTATAATAGGTTCTTATCCATTGTGAAATCATTTCCCTTGAGTTGCCAGTCTTGCACTTCTGCTGGAGTCAGAAGATCTTTAACTTTAGTTTCAATGTCTTCAATGGATTGTGCATTAACAAACCCAGGATTCTCTGTTCCGGAATTATGGGTACGGGTTCAGGATTGGTCGTGAGTTCATCTACTCCAATTCGGGAGAGGGCATCTGCTTTACCATTCTTGTTGCCTGGTCGGTAAGTTATCACAAAGTCGAATTCGGCGAAAACAATGCCAGCGAAGTTGTCTAGAGGATTGAGCTTTGGCTGATTTAAGGTACTGTAAATTACGATGATCCGTGATGACGGTGACTGTGTGTCGGGCTCCCAAGAGATAATGCCGCCAAGCTTTAAAGGCGACTTAATAGCCAAAAGTTCCTTATCTGTAATGGTATAGTTGATTTCAGGAGCTGAAAATTTGCGGGACCAAAATGCCACTGGGTGTAACTGATTTGTTTCCGGGTCTCTTTGCGAAAGCACTGCTCCCATTGCGAGACTGGAAGCATCAGTCTCTACTATATAGGAAGTTCCGGCGAGGATGTTTAGAACTGGAGCCGAGGTGAATTTTGTTTTTAGTTCCTGAAAAGCTTGTTCAGCCTCTGTAGACCACTCGAAACGTTTATTCTTTCTGAGGAGGCTGTAATGGTTGGACAACTCGAAAAAATCTGGATAAATCTTCGATAAAGTTAGCGAAGCCCAACATGCTTGAACTCCTTTCACTGACGTTGGTGAGGGCCACTTAATGATAGCGTCCACTTTTCTTGAGTCCATGTGGACTCCATTTAGGTGACAAAATGAATCCCAAAAATTCGACCTCCGTGACGTGAAAACGCATTTCTCCAGCTTTGCAAAAAGTCTGTGTTTTCGGAGCCTCTCCAGTACTGCTGTGACATGTTTTCGATGATCCGCCTCAGAGGACGAGTAGACCAGAATGTCATCAATATAGACAACTACACATACTCAATGAGCTCTCTGAGGACGTCATTCATAAAATACTGAAAGGCTGCCGGAGCGTTGCAAACCCAAAGGGCATTACTTGATACTCGAACAGTCCATATTTAGTACGAAAGGCCGTCTTCCATTCATCGCCCTCTTTTATTCGTACTAAATGGTAAGCTCCTCTGAGGTCCAGCTTTGTGTAGATACAGGCACTTTAACCTGGTCAAGAAGTTCAGGATCAATGGTAACGGATATCTGTTCTTAATCGTAATCTGGTTCAGGGCACGGTAATCTATGCATGTTCTTAGGTCTCCCTCTTTTTTGGCACGAAGAACAAAGCTGAAGAGGCTGGGGACTTCGAGGGACGGATAAATCCATTAGCCAGGTACTGATCCAAATACTGCCTTAGGTGAAGATTTTCAGTTCTGTGAGGGCATAAATTCGACTGCATGGAGGAGTGGATCCTGGAACCAAGTCTATTTGGCAGTCGTATGATCTGTGAGGAGGCAGCGAATTAGCTTGATCTTTCCGAAAGACATCCTGAAATTCCCGGTATTCAGGAGGCAGTGAGGACTCTCAGAAGCAGTTGCAGCTAGCTTCGTGGGGGCTGCGGAACAGGTAGGTGCGCATTCTGGAAACCGGATTGTCTTTGCTCGCAATCAATTTGAGGATTGTGTTTCTCCAGCCAAGGGATTCCCAGGATAACTTGAAACTGTGGAGCCTTGATCACGTCAACACGATTTTCTCTTGATGTCCATCTTGGCTTACCAACGTCACTTCCATGGTGGTGTGAGTAACTGGTCGGAAGCTATTTCCGTCATCCACCACGGTGGTGATGACGTCTTTCACCGACTTAGGACAAAGAGATAGATTCATCCTGGCGGCCAATTCACAGTCCACGTAATTGCCGATTGCGCCACTATCTATGTATGCTTTAATGGCATGCATACGATTGGGTTGTTCCGGACTCACGAGGACCATGGGCATGGTAAAATGCGAGGTCAAAGAACTGGTTTTTACGCTCGGCAAGCGGACCTCTACACTTGTCGGGCGAGGTCGTTTTCCGACTCTGAACTTTGGCACCCTTATCGGAAGCTCCTACTGTCTTCTTCTTTGGTTCACTGGGCAATCTTGGAGGAAGTGCCCTGAGTTCCCGCAATAGAGGCACAATTGTAGTTGTCTTCTCCTTTCTCTTTCCTTTTGGGTTAGAGGTCCTTTCACCACCCCAATCTGCATGGGTTCCACGGTATCATTTCTTTAACGGAGCTCTGTGGTCTTGAAAAAACTCGATTTTCAAACCTGGAACGATCGGCTTTTCGATTTTGTATTCTATGATCCAATTGCACCACCAGATCAATGTATTCGGAACAGTCTTGTGGAGGATTCACCACCTGGGCCAGAACGTCTTTAAGTTCTCACGAAGGCCTCTATAGAAAAGGGTGATTCTCTTATCCTCAGGCCATCCGGTTTCAACCACTAGTCTGTTAAATGATGCAATGTAGGCCAGAAGATCTTGATTGCCCTGTCGTAGTGAAAGAAGTTCATTGTCCAGAGCCTGTCCCTGAGAATGTCTTGCGAACAATCTTTCCATACTAGCTTGGAAGTCCTGGAAATTATAAGAATAGGGTTATCTCTGAGTCACTAAAGGAATAGACCAATCTGCGGCGCTGCCACTAAGATATGAGAGCACAAAGGCTACCTTAGCCTGGTCTGTTGAAAAGCGGCAGGTCTACACAGAAAGTGCAAACGACACTGATTGATGAACACAGCAAACTTTCGGATCACCTGAAAGCGTTCGGCGGAGCCAAAGGTACATTTCCTGGTAGATTAATTTGCACCGGATTAGAGGAAGCCGTTGGGGCATGGCTTCCACCAGGGGTAGGCAGAGGAGTCTGTCCCGCTTGGGCTTGTAACAATTGTCTAGCCAAGTCGTCTGTTCGCTCCTTAGAAACCACTAGCTCTCTCCTTAGGGCATTTGTTTCCTGGCGTGCTGCGTGTACTTCTGCTCTCAACTCCCCGAGCAACTGGGCCAATTGGTCTGTGTCTGAAGTCTCCATTGCGCCTGGGCGGGAAATGTTTGGGAGCTTCGCGTTCTGTAACGCTCACCTGTTCCCTCGGAGGCGCTGGTCTTGGACTGGGCGCTGCAAACGTCTTCAAAGTTAGGCGTAGGGTTCGTTGGCTCCCGGATTTGACCCCTTCCTCACCGAAAGCTTGACCTGCAGAGTGAGGTGTCTGCAAGTGGAAAATCAAGGTATTAGTGGCTGGAAGGTTGGAGAAGTTCTTAGCCCTCCTCTCCCTCTCTTCCCGTGGTACTCGGGTGATTGTTGTGCTCACCTTAAGTAAGTGAATGCTGAGCTCTCCATCCTGCGTCTTGTGCAGGGGCGCTGGGTCCAGTTACTTCACTGGATGTGAGTTCCGCCTCTTGATTGCAGAGGGTAGGTGAGAGCGAATGCCGCCGTTTGCTGCACGAGCGTGACTTGTAAGTATTAAAGTTCTCTTTAGATTGCTCTCTTCAATGTCTTTTCCCTAATGTCTATGTCTTTTACTTTTCAGATGCTGTCGATGCCAAAGAAGATGCTCTCCCGATTCGTGGCAGAGAGCGTAACAAGAAGATGGTGAATTCGAAGGCACGTAAGTAGGAAGACTGCTTTAGGGCCGTAGAATGCACCTTAATGTCCCCTTTTGTTTTTACAGGTGCCGGAATGCAGCGCGAACAAAGTTGGAGCAAGCGCAACACAGGTAAGCAGTATTGTAACTGAACGTTACTAACCAATGTTCTTTGTCTTTGCAGGCCCGATGCCGGACGCGGAATGCAGAAAAGAAACGACTTGGATGCTGCCGATGGATCGGGTGAGTTGAAGCGCTAACTTTGCCTTTGTCTAACCTGTGCCTTTTGTTTTGCAGGAGCGCTGAAGATTGAAGATGGTCCCAGCAGGTAATTTCGTAACTACAGGATCCGGAGCTGAAGATTCGCTGGAGCTGACACGGTGAGCGTCCTGCTGCAGATGCAGAATAACGCGAAGCATGTGGTACCAATCGGGTGTGGTTTAAATAGCCCATAGGAGTACTTAGGTGTCTTCTTCCACAGCAGCCGCGCCCAGGTAAAAGAGTTCCTGCTTCCAGAAGAGTTCCAGCATCAGTGATCCAGGGAGTGGTGCCTGCCCCACCAGAAAGAAAAGTAGTTCCTGTTAGAAGAGAGTAAAGCATCATCTGGCTGGTAAGTAAGCAGCATGGTCTGCTTCAGGTAGGTTCACCCAAGCACTTTACACTGATATGAGCCCGGCCTTCCTGTCCGGGACGGGTCCTTACTATGAGCCTGGCACACCGTGCCAGGACAAGGTCCAAAGGTCCCTATTGGGACTTGCTGGTGCGATAAGGCATGTTATGAGCCCTGTTTCCAAGGATGTTGGGTAGGTCCTGACTCCTTGAAAAGCTAGTGGTCATGGACACTGAGGAGGTTTGTTCAATAACACGACAACCTGAATCTAAAAAACAACCTATCCCAACACCTCCACCCTCCTACTATTTTGCATTTTTCCTGTTGGGAAACGCAAAGTTCATACAACAACTGCCTAATAATCTCCCCCAATTCTGCCATACTCGCTAATGGGTTCAGCAGCCCAGGCGGGTTTTTGCTGTTGGCCTTTCATTCTGTCCGGTCCTGAAATCTTGATCCGCAGGAGCTGCTGAGCCCCACAGTCCCACTAGGATATATAGGCAACTACTGATGAAGACAGCAGAAGTCTCTATACCCCCAGGGGAAAGTGGATAAAATAAAAAACAGAACACAGGCTGCTCCCTCTCTCTCTCTCAACCAGCCGAGCTCCACCTGCAGAGGGCCAGAAAACAAGAAATAAAGAAAGTATCTAACATTTCTTTCAAATACATAATTAGTTTCTTCTTTATCATTACTGCCTGGCGGCAGAGGCTTATTCTCAACTGATTCTCTGGTATCAGTAACATCCATTTCTGCATTTATAAATGCCCCCTCAACATCATTTGAGTCGATTTGGCTTTCTGGACAGTTGTCGTTATTTTCAGATTCCTCGTCAGATCGGGGATTATCTGTGTTCCTTGCAGAACTTTTTTCCGTCAACATAGCGCAGGCCTTTTTTTGTTTAGTGACTGCCCCGGTAAGCTTATCTGGAGCAGAATCCTTCATTTGACCCTTAACCGTGGTTTTTTTTTCAATGATAGGATAAAAAGTCGAAAGCCTGCCTTGTGCCATCTGCCCTGAGTTAACCAATCCCAACTCTACCACAGATGGCTTTACAGAGGTTCTCGTTTTTTTAAAATTAGAATGGGAAGCATTTGCAGGAGCCACATTTAGGACTAACTTTGATTCATCATTCAGTTGAGTCAAGTCAATCTTCGAGATGTTTGCTGAGCCTTCGTTTGAGTTTGAGGACTGCAACTCATCCGAGTCAGCGACGATAGCCTCTCTCTTTTTGTTTTTTTTATTTTTTTTGCTATCAGCCTGGCTCGTTTTTTTTACATCCAGTGTTGATAGCTTTTTTTTCAGTTTATTTTCTCTTTTAATTGCCCTAATATGTGCTCGCTTCATTTTGCGTGACATAAAAGGTATCTGTGACCCTTCAGGATCGAAGTCCTCACACTCAGTACTCACTATGACTCCCTTCTCACTAAATTTTACCAAATTTTCAGCGAGAATAGTTTCGTTTCTTCGTTGTTCTTCTTCGGCTTCAATTATGACATTTACCAGGGGAGAGGGGCTATTAGGTGTGTTCTCTTTTGGAATTGACACAGAACCAATAGCATCCACATGCTCATCAAGACATCCCCCACCAAATTTTAAGTCTAAATTTTGCGTTGTTACTAAACGAACTAACTCATCTAATATCCGAGAGTTCTGTTTCACTTCATCCACTAATTCAGTAGAGCCAGCATAAGTCAGAGAGGAGCATACCTCCTTTGGCCCTTCCACTACAACACTTGCATACGTGCGAGGCTCAAATACCACAGTTACAGAAGAATCATCAGTTTGTGTAAATTGATTCACGCGCGTTAGGTTGTTGATTGACAAAGCTTTCATTAGGCATGCATCAATAAGTGCCTGTTTCTCTGATTGAACAGCAGATTGCGAAATCAGCATGCCCTCAATTTTTGAAACCTTATTAGTGAGAGTTAACACTATTTCTTTTAGGGAGTTGATTTGCATGTGAGTTAGGTCATGACCCTTATCCAAGAGATTTAAGAGAGATGAAATCACCGGAAAATTACTTAGATCATCATCTTTAATTAGATCCTTGGGATTAGATTGTTGAAGTTTGACTGGTGATGATCGTGCCCCTATCTCGTAGCACAAATCTTCATCAAAGGTCTCATTCACCATTTGTTTAGGGGCTGAAATGGGGCCTGGATCAGTAGAGGTTTTACAAAATATAGGCAAGATGCAGGAAGGTCGCTTTGCATGTTCATGATGGTAAGGATCAATACACGCAGATGAATTGATAGAGGGCCCATCATGAATATTATGCAAACAGATGCGTTCAACCTCCGAAGGCAAAAATACAACAGGTGAGTTCGGTGTCATTGAAATCCGGCAGCGTTTCTCCCATTCGCCAATCAATGCGGGGCCCAAATAAGAAACATCCGAAATAATATTAGATGCCACATAAGTTTTGACAACTTTCTTAGTAGCTGCCAGATTCCCTACTGGCTCCTCTGAATTTGCTATATCATCAGTATTACTAATGGTGGGCTTTTTAAATAATTCACCATCTGCAGGAGGAGCATTAGATATACAAGATTGTAATTGATTGCATTCATCATCATTAGGTTCTACTGCTAATGGTTGCAGGCTATACGGGATGTTCTTTATATCATTTAAACCATCTTCACCAATCGCTGCAATTGAATTTAAATCCATATCGGAGTCATGTAATAGCACTGGATTAGAGACATACATCCCTGCGTGAGAATTGCCTTCAGCGAGGCACTTACTGCTTCGCAGACTAACCACCATTGTAAAGCCTACACCACACAGTAGCTAATTCTCCTTTGTCAACAAGGAAACCAGTATCAGGAGGCCCCGCGCCACGCACCGCGAACAGCAAACAGTACTTGTCCTGTACTTGGTGCGCGGCGCGGGTGCGCGAGGCAACCGGTACTTGAGGACGCAGGTTGCAGGGCGTGACACGTTATAAGGGGCGTGGCCTCCACAACAGGAAAGACCTTTGCAGAAGAAAGCAGAAAAGGCGATTTTTAGTAAAAGAGCACAAAGGAAAAAACTGCCATGCACAAGCCGTAAAGCAACACTGCTTATAACACACAATTTGAAGGGGGCACAGTTGTGAAAGGCACAGTTGTGCAATGCTCGAATTGTCAAGTAACACAGAGAGCCCTCTGTGTGTAGCATTAATTAGATAAATAGTCACCTTTAGGCCAGGCACGTTAGTGCACCCTTAAAAGACGTCCTCCAGGCCGTGACAGAGATGTTGGGCAATTCCGTCGTGCACAATCCAAAAAGGTCCGAGATGAAAAAAGTCACGAATAAAGAGACGAGGCAGCAACAGCAAACAGTACTTGTCCTGTACTTCGTGCGCGGCGCGGGTGCGCGAGGCAACCGGTACTTGAGGACGCAGGTTGCAGGGCGTGACACGTTATAAGGGGCGTGGCCTCCACAACAGGAAAGACCTTTGCAGAAGAAAGCAGAAAAGGCGATTTTTAGTAAAAGAGCACAAAGGAAAAAACTGCCATGCACAAGCCGTAAAGCAACACTGCTTATAACACACAATTTGAAGGGGGCACAGTTGTGAAAGGCACAGTTGTGCAATGCTCGAATTGTCAAGTAACACAGAGAGCCCTCTGTGTGTAGCATTAATTAGATAAACAGTCACCTTTAGGCCAGGCACGTTAGTGCACCCTTAAAAGACGTCCTCCAGGCCGTGACAGAGATGTTGGGCAATTCCGTCGTGCACAATCCAAAAATGTCCGAGATGAAAAAAGTCACGAATAAAGAGACGAGGCAGCAACAGCAAACAGTACTTGTCCTGAAATATTATTTTCCCAATCATTCATGTTCTTCCCAATCTCTTAAAATACTGAGGGCACCCATACTTGTGATGTCTTCCTGAAACTCTGGAAGACGTTATTTGTTAGTTTCTCCTTTCTTGCTGAGTTTTTGCTGAACCTTGTAATCAAAATGAAATTATCTAATTCCAAGTGATTGTGTAAAGGGGAACTATCTCTAGTCTCAGAATAGGATTTCTGAGGTTAAAAGAAGTATCTGTCTTCTGCTTTACTCAAAAGAACCTTGGCACTTGCATATAAAACATTAAACAAATTCTGACAGTTGTAGCTCCTGAATACTTGAGGATATTAACACTCTTCTGTGAAAGTTCCAAAGGAGTATTTTGATAAACACTGAAGAAATCTATTTAGTCTTCTCAAAGTCTTTGTAAGTAGCTTCCTATATTCCTCAGTTTACTAGAGTGAAACATGATTGCATTTTATTCATATGTCTTTTTCCTTCTGCTTATGCTCCAAAATACAGACATAATGCTTCTGTATTAGATTACAAAAACACTACTCAATACACATGTGCACATACGCTCCGCAGCTCTTATATTGCTGAGCGCATGTAATCTAGAGAACTGGTCACTTTCTCTCGTGCCTGCGCAAAGTGGACTTGGGGACGTAAATTCGCTGCACAACGCACGTGAAATAGGAAGAGAAAGAGACACTATTCACTCTTTCTTTTCTTGTGAACGCACGATCGGTTTTAAACTAACACCGATTGTGCACAGACGCCTTAGAGTAGCGTCTTTGCTCGAAAAAGATTAAAAAGTAACGCGTGCACGATCGGAACCCTTGAAACTTTTCCGTCGTGTGCGGCGTACCATTAAACAAGGTATGTAAGAATCAAATAAGCGAAGTGCTTTCCATAAAAACTTCCCACACAACTTTTGGCTTAACTTGAACAACAGTTTTGAAATTAATTTGAGCACTTCCAAAAATACAAACGTTGTGGCGGTTAAAAAGTAAGACTCAATAATGCAGTGAAAGTTAGAGGACATTTCCAGCACTAATCTAACTAAATACCCAAGCTAACACTTCCAGTAGAACAGTTCACAAAACAATTGTCTCTGGATTCATTTTACTAAATTAAAGTCTCTGTAGCAGTCCTTCATAAATAACTAGAGTGCTGCGCACCTGCCAGTTTCTCTGCATGTCTTGTCCCACGAAGCTTAACTCAAAAATTCACTTTCTCTTCAACTAGAATTTATTTTATGGGTACTTAATGGATTTACATAACGGACTTCTAAAACAGGACCTTCCTGTATCAAGGTGGAACATGAAAGGCAGTTTAGAATTCTCATAATGCCTCCAAGTTCACTCAACCTCCAATCCACATGCAGAATGTTCCCATCCACTTAGGTCCCTGCCTCCTGACCACCATGATGGCTTGGGAAACCCTCCTAAGGAACAATAGGAGTTAAGGTGAATAAGATCTGATATTAGCCCAAAGATTAATCAAGATGAATCAACAAAACCCACACCAAACCAAAGCACAAATAAACAGTGAGACCTGACACTAATCTACTTAAAGACAGCACTCTATGTTCACTGTTAATGCGTCACCTGACCTTCCTCCTGTTTCCCTCGATAAAGATCCTTCAACATTCTCTTGTGGTTTATTCCAATCTTTATCTCTCACTTGCCTATATAAATCCCCAATCCTCTTCCTAATGTTTTCTGGTTCATGCTTATCAGCCCATGTCTGTATTCCGGTATCGGTTACAGCTCCCGGTGGGGCTGTTGTGACCCTCTCTCTTCCTCATATCATTCTAGAGCTTCGATCTGCAAAATACCTATATTAAATAGATGATCTATCTCATCATCCTTTAGTCCCCTACTTCTATTCATCTCATCTCGCCTTCTCCTCATCTGTCCTTTCTCTTTGTCCTCTTGCTTTCTCTGCAACCTGCGAACTTTCATTCTGTGTATTTATATCTCCTCTCGCTTCTTCTCTTCTAGTCTCTCTTTTTCTTTCCTTCCCCTTGTATCTTCTTGGTTCTTCCTTTTGCTTCTTCTCTTTTTCCGTCTCTTCCTTACATGCTCTCTCATGTTCTCTTTCTTTCTTTCCCCGCTCTTCTCTTTCTCGAACTCCATCAATGCCTTTGTCATATAATTTGAGTAATATCTGTCCTCCCATCCATTAATCCTGTACTATCATTACGCCCTTAGCCTTGTCTTTCACTTTCCTTTGTCTCCTTGCTTCTTCCTCTATCTCCATCTGTCTGTCCTTTCTCTCATCATGCTGTTTACTTCCATCGCATCTCAACATATATTTGCGTTCTCTACTTTTTCTCTCTTCTGCATTATCCTCACTGTTGTAATAAACTGCGAGAGTAGCGCTGTCCAAGGGGAGGGAGCTTTTTCTGTTAATACTAAAATAAAATGCTGAATAAAACGGATCCATAAATATTGAAACACAGGTAGGTATAATCAAATGTAATGATAGAATGATACACAGTAAATAGATCTTAAAAGCTTGCTTCTACTTTAAATGTGTTGAAGCATTTTTGTTCGCAGCAAAGGCTGCTGCAGTTTGTTCATTAGTACAGATCAGGCAATCCCAGACCAGCGCTAAAGGAAACACACAGTGGTTGTTATTTTTCAAGGTCAACTGATCAGAGCACACAGGTTCTGCCAAGAAACAATGAATATATATGACCCTTTTATAACTGAAAGGGCCTCATTATGAGGTTGCTGTGAACCCTGTAACACTGAATCCGGCGCCTTTCTTCCCGGGGCCACCACGACATTACAAGTCCCAGCGGCGCGGGAAGTCAGGCTCCAGATTTTGTAAGTCCCCATTCCTGTAGAGTCCATGGGTTCATGGAAGTGCCATCACCGTCACTGATGGTGCCAGTGCTTCCGTGATGACTCTGCCTACTGGGGCAGTAGCAGCGCCGGCAGGCAGACTCATAGTAAGCTTACCTTTCCCTTGTTTCTGGACAGTCACACTCATAATGAGGTCCACAATCATTTTATGAAATGTGATTTTCTGATGGAGACAGCAAGAATCACAGCAGTTTCAAATTGCCCGTAGACCATTTTCCCTGGGAAGAGGGTTAGAGTGTTCAAAATATGCAGCAATTATGCAGCAGTATGCCCGTAGTTCAAGGCTCTGATGGTGTCATGGTGGGTTGCCATTAGTCAGGAAGAGGCGACTAGGGCAGAATAATAAAATTCCACTGGTCGTCTCAAATGTTTCAATCACTTAATTTTGTGTGTGGGAATTGGGAGTGGATTGTGATGTCACAACTCTGTGTTTAAGGGCGCTTTGGGAAACTTTATGGACCCAACTGAAGAGAGGGTCCCAGGAGTGCCTGCCCTCCCTCATCCCCATGAACATGACAGCTCAAAGAGTCACAAACGCATGGAGTCGCTCGCTATTTGGACAGCCCCAAGGAGCACCAGAGACTGACAAATATGCAGAAATTCTCTCAGACAGCCATCCTAACCGTATCCAGAGAATGTCTGTTTATGGATACAGGTGCTTCAACAGTGGTCATGGACCCAAAGGCCTCGATGGATGACATAGACTAATGCCAAGAAACCACTCTGCTGACCTCATTAGTGACACCACAACATTGCCATGTTAGTCATGAAGTACACTTGCAACCATGCACAGCTTCACACAAACACACACTTGTATACATGAAGAACATGCTTACACAGTTCTGTAGATAGAGGACAGATACATATACATGCTGTCAAAGCTATTCTTCTCATTAGCTAAGTGCAGAAACGCTGAACGCAAGGCAACAAAGAGATGCAGAGCAAGCTTGCAGATGCTTATGGCAGCTAACCCTATGAACTACAGGATCATAAAAGGAGCCTGGCAGGACCAAGTAGGACAAACCAATAGGAAATACAGCATGATAAGTGTGTAGAAACCATAGTATAAGCCTAATGAAAATCATATAAGGCCTCGAGCGGCAGGACAAGAGACGAGGAGGGGCAGAACCAGACTACACAGAGCAGGAAAGCCAGGGTTCGAAGTCAATGTCAGAGACAAGCAGCACATTCCAAACCTCAAACGACACGGTGCCAGCTGCAGAAAATGCAGAATAAATCCTCATAAATCCAGACCAGGAGAGATTTATTTTGTGGTCCTTAACCATGTGATGCGGCTGAGCTAGACAATGGGAATTCACCTGTGGTGGGAAGGAGAACAGTTCTCAGCAACCTAGACATGAAGTGAAACCTGAACAAGTTAACAATGTTGCAACGTGGAGAACACTGCCATAGAAAAGTGGTGCTGCTAGCAGATGCATTGGGAATACAGTAATTTCACATCACCATGAAGATGTGCACAGAGGGCTGAGAACTGAACTGGGTCCCAAGCCTGAGGAAACCAGTTCCAGCCAATCAGGGGACAGAAATCCAGGGGTAGATGATAGGAGGCAAGGCCAATTGTAAGCCTGCAACCTTGCAACAAATTAATAGATTGTTTCTTGGGAAAGGGGCAGGCCAGCCACCTGACATGGAAGGACCAATAGAGTAAGATTTATAAGGGCAATCTATAGTGCCGAGCACCCAATGAGTACGTGTGACAGGTTATTAGGGGAGAGCCCAGGTGCTGACGCCATTCTGCATCAAAAAGGGGTGGCACGTTTGTTGGAATTGTGACACTGGAGATTTCTGAATGTCCTGTATAATCCCTGATGTTTTTTTTAAAAAGCTGCAGTTCTAACTTGCCCTTGGCTGAGTCCTCCGTTTGTTCTGGGGGAAGTGTTGTTGGGCCCTTTGGAGCTGAACGGGTAAGCTTGTAGTAACCACCAGGCCTCTGGCATACCAGACCTCACCAACACAATTATTAATCGTAAAGTATGACTCTCTCTATGGGTCGAAGATGCAGGCCCAATCATTTTTGTGTGGGGAGATATTTTTTATGTCGCACGATTGCAAATGCTAATTAATCTGCTTTGTATAAAATTCTTATTGTAGGGGTGGTTCTTTGACAGCACCTTTTCATACAGTTCTGTTCTGCGATCTGTTTGAATTTGCTGTGTCAGCTGCATCTGGGGCCCTGAATAAAATTGTGTTACTTCTTGCGCTGGCGTAAACTCCTTTTTGACTACTTTTATAATTTTTTGGTGTGTTTTGTGAGGTGACACCCAATACACTGTTATAAGCAGGGAGGCTCATATGTCGGATTAACATACCCCGCCTCAATTCCTTTAAAGGATAAAATCCCTGTTCCTCGGTTTCTGCGCTCTTGTTTCAGGAGGAAAAGAGTCATTTTTTCATGAGTTGAAAGATGAGCTGAAGGTGTTATAGCCTCCTCTTTATGCTGATTAAGCATCCACTCCTCCTCAGGCAGATCTTTTTTCTCAATCTAAATCAAAAAATCTGATGATAACCTTAATTTTTTACTATCGTTTTATATTTCCTAATCTCGACAAAATAAAGGTTTTATACTGAAATATGTATAGCCCCATACACACGTGCATTTTTAAATGTTCAGCGTATGGCTTCCTTTCCTATCTCTAGTAAATGTATCTGATCTCACATTTTACCCCATTTTGGAGTTTGATATGCACTCTCAGTGGTCGAAGTGAGCGGGAGCGATCGGGAGCGGTGCTCCTCTACTTTTTTAAATTACCTTTTACAGCTCCTATACTTTTATTTTAAAAAGAAACCGTTCCGGAATGGTTTTGTTTTAAAATAAAAGTGTAGGAAGAAGTTGAAACTTGCCCTTTCAGTGCATTGCACTGAACGTTCCCTTAAACATCAGTTGCAAGTGTTAGGTGATGTGTATTGTGTGTGGGAAGGGACGTGATGATAGGGATTGTGGGGAGTGGGTGCAGGCCAGCAGGGAACATAGCTCCACTACTTTTTTTCGTACACTTCGACCACTGTGCACTCTTCTTTTTGGCCTTGTCTCGGGAATCCTCAATAGCCCTAATTGGAGTTTTTTAGTGCTTACCCTTCCGCTCCTCTTGGAACCAGGAAAATTAGGTATCTATTTATCTTCTTTTCCAATACCCAAAAATCGTGTTACTTCTATACATATATTTACAACACAATCCCTCACTCTATTTTTGCCACATCCGATGCTCTACTTACATCCGTGGCTCAGCTCATGACCCTCAGCATCAACCCTTCCCCAATCGACTAGTTTGTCTTCAATCCACGGGGCACATGCAGGGAACGGACAAGAATTTCATCAAAGGGGCACCGCCCGACCGATTCTTCTCAAACGTGTGTAATTGCGCACTGATCTCCACAGTAACCCTCCACAGTCTTCTGTCTAATGGCACACGCAATTAAGAGTCTGAGAGCCTAGATCTGGACCTAGATCGATTAAGCCAGAACCATCCGCACCTCTACCAAAATGTGCTCTAACACCTTGAAGCATCTCATGTGCTAGATGGAATTACCAATAACAATCTCTGACCCAAATAACCACACAGACCCAACAAACATAGCAAAGTACTAGTACTACTTGAGTATTAACATAAAATAAAGTAGGGCAATCTGGTGAATAACACGCAGTAGTACACTCACCCACAACCAAATTTGATTATACAAAGGTTTTATACCTTGATATGCGTCATCTATGATGTCATCATACGTGGAAAACTGTAAAACCTATTGAAGGGAGGGATTGGTTAAGGGAACATATATACATATATATTATGTAAGTACTAACAATATTACTGGATGGCCCTTATCTGGTGGGCATACCTTCAACCACCTCTAAATACATATCATACAGATTATAGTGTGAAACAAGGCAGCGGGTTGGCCTATGCAACATTGTACATAGACCCTCTAATTGGTTGGCATGCTTCCCCAATCTTGAACTTTTGGCTCGTTAGCAGCACATAAGGAAGAAGAAACTCAGGCGCCGAGAGTAATGTCAGACTACTCCCCACTTTCCCAATGATTCCATCATCTCTCATCGGTCAGGCACCAAGCCAAGGCTTGTCTTTCATAGTTGACCTCGAAGCCCGTTCTCGGTTCTGGGACATTCAAGGGAGTGTAAGAACACCATTATCTTCATTTGGGCTTAATGAACAGCCCTTGTTTTCTACTTCTGAATCAGGTGTGAGGAGACCACAAATGTGTCAATTTGAACCTTCTTTTTACTGCTATTTGATTCAATTGAACTGGTTGTCATTACCCTCCTTGGCCTCTGGAGACTTGCTCACTCCATCTTGCATAGGTTTTCCGCTTCTTTAATTGTCTAATACTTGGCTCTTGCAAATGTTCTCTTCTTTGCTTAATCTAAGAAAAATATGTCTTACGCACATGGCTTGGCCTTTTGACTCCCCTTCTGCCTTGCAATAATTCTTTGAAGTAGCATCCTTGATGCCCTGCCAATAGACACCTCTTTATTCCTCACATGAAGCTGTTTTTCCAGCGTCTCCTGACTCTGCAGCCCTGGTCTGTCTCTACAATAGCTTCATTGGTTTCAATAAGAGTCTGGTGTCCATCTTTCCATCATAGCTGCTCTGGCCACATTATGTTTTCTTCTGCAGCAAGCTTCTATATGTTGCGTCTACCTTGAACTTCTGCATATATACATGTATTAGTCAGCCGGTTACTTTATCTTCTTTACATATATGAATTGTTTGTATCTTGATTACATGTTTCTCTTGTTACTTCAGTTACATCTTTATTCTTTGAGTAATTGCCTAAATTTTAATGTGCATCTCAGTATCTTTCCTCCACAACTTCATTCGACGCTCTTGTCAGGTTTCACTTATAGATCTCTGTTTAATGGAGTGTGCAGATATCCTTCCACCCTTTCAGTGCGAGGGTACATTCGATACGGTTGTCTGAGTGCATATCGTATCTCATACTCTCGATGCAGTGTAGGGATGATACCTGGTGTCCCACATAGGGCTCTTCTCCTGCTGTTCCAATATGACTGAAGTGACGGGCCAGAGCTAGGCATGACGTGTTCACCTGCTCCTCTACAGTTGCATTTTGAAAAGTTTGTTGGTGCTACTCTGGGCCTTTCCAAACCTTTGGGAGACATACATACCTGCACTGTGTTGTGTTTACATTATGATGGTTAAATTAATATGATCTATATTGTGATTGTTGCTTTGCTATGTTCTACATTGTGTTTTGGTTACATTTTGCTGGTCTCATTTCTACTGTTCACACTGTGCTATAGTTACAGTGTGATGGTTGCACTGGTGTTCTCTACATTGATATGCTGCTATATTTTGATGGGTGCATTCATTTGATCTTTATTGTGTTGTGATAATATTGTGAATAATGCATTACTTTGGCCTGCCTGAATTGTACCGTGGTTACATTATGATGATCTATATTGTGTCTGTGGTCTACACTGTGCTAGAGTTACATTGTGATGGTTACACCATTATGCTCTACATTGTTTACAGTGTGATGGCTTCATTACTATAGTCTGCATTTTGTTTCGGTTACAGAGTGACAGCTTCCTTACTATGTTCTGCATGGTGATAGGCCGCAGCTTGATATTTGTGTTGTGATAGTCTACCTCATGTAATGGTTATATTAGTTTTAAGTGTTGTCTGATGAATAAGGTCAAGGAAGATGTTGTATGTGTGCAGCTTTTTGTCACATTTTCAATGTCTTGACAGTGTATTAAAGAGTCTTTGCAATAATTGACAGTACTTGGCTAGACCACTTCCTCTGAATCTAGACCATGGGACAAACTAGATTGTAGGTGTCGTGGTGGACGATGTCCTTTGGATTTTGTCCTCTGGGTAGTTTGGCTACATGAATTTTAGGGCTTGAAAATTAAGGCAGTGTATTTTTTTAAATCTATTTATATATATATATTCATTGACAAAATGTGGTTAAATAGACGTTATGGTTCAGTTGCACTAAGAAAAACCTATGAATTTCAATGAAAAAACATTGTTAGAAGGGACGTGTTAGTTACTTATCTGTAACTGTATTTCCTCCAGCATTGGTATCTTTCATAGATTCAGATGCTTGAATATTCCCCATCGTCCGAACTGGGAATCCTCTGTGATAAAATTATTATTATTATTTTATTTTTATATACATCCATTATTCCATAGAGAATGCATGTAGATACCCCATTGTGGTCTATGAGCTATTCTATTGTGTAGTCCCCCCACCTCACTTTGGTCCTTTATGGCCCCAACCAATGAGGTGACAGGGTTTAAGCTCCGCCCCAGTCAGCCATCTTCAGATTTTTAACCATAGGAACTACAGTATGATGGGTGCTGAGTGTAGGAGCAGCCTCTCAGGGGAGGCGGGTGGGCGCATGTGAATCTATAAAAGATACCAATGCTGGAGAAATACAGTTACAGGTAAGTAACTAAGACTTATCCAGCATTGGATCTTTCATAGATTCAGATGTTTGAATAGAAATACCAAGCAGCTAAAACATGGCACCATCATATATACATTTATATGCATAAATGCAGAAAATTATTTCTGACAAACCTTTACCATACAGCAACCCAACGGTTACATAATCAGGGAAAGGTGGGAAAGGAGGCTGGTCCTACCTTATGAAAAGAGGTGGCGGAGCACTGCCTGTCCAACTGCAGATTCTTTGTTGGTATCTTCTGCCAGGCAGCAATGTTTAGCGAATGTGTGCAGGGTGCTCCAGGTAGCGGCTCTGCATATGTCTTTCAAGGCTACCCCTACGTGGAACGCTACTGAAGCCGCTTTCCCTCTGGTGGAGTGTGCCGAAGGCGGCTTGGTGAGGCTTGATGACAATGGGTGATACAGAGAGAGACCCATTGTGCCAAAGTTTGTTTGGATATGCTGTCCTTTTGTGCGACCAGAAAAGGCAATGAACAGTCTGTTTGAGAAGTGGAACTCCTTAGTTCTCTGTAAGTAAAATTTCAAAACTCTAGCCACATCCAGAGAATGCAATGTTGTTTCTGCTTCAGAGGTATGATTCTGGAAAAAGGTTGGCAAGACAATGCGCTCTGTGAGTGTCATTTCCGATAAGACCTTGGGAAGAAATGTAGGGTGTGTTCTCAAAATGACGCGGTCCTTCTGAAACAAGGTAAAATGAGTTTCTGAAGACAAAGCTTGCAATTCACTGAGCCTCCTGCCCGATGTAATGGCTATCAAAAAGGCTGTTTTCCAAGATAGGAATTTCATGTCACATCTGTGAATGGGCTCAAAGGGGGGTTCCATGAGAGCCTTTAACACAATGTTTAAACTCCAGGTAGGGACTGTTGAGGGCGTGGGAGGGTAAGTACGCATCAACCCCTTCAGGAAGACCTTGACAGCCGGAAGAGAGAGTAATGACTGTGTTTCTGGAGTCGTCGTATAAGCTGATATGGCCGATAGGTGAACTTTGATGGAGGACAGTGAGAGCCCTGCCTTAGCCAAATGTAATAAGTAAGGTAGTATCTGTTCTACCGAAGCTGTAAGTGGGTTAACTGTAGACATCTCACACCACTTAGACAAATGAGTCCATTTGCAGACTTAGGTGATTCTCGTTGAGGGGGCTCTAGATGCCCTGATTATGTTCCAGCAGTCTACCGGGAGATTATGATTCATAAGTCTACGCTGCTCAGGAACCAAGCCTTGAGGGGGAGGCTTACTGGGTCGTGGTGAAGGACTTTGTGATTCTGTTGCGTCAAATAAGTATTGATGCGCTTTGAGGCGAATTGGAAACCGTTGGGATAGATGCTGTAGAGTCGGCTACCAAATCTGTCTCGCCCAGGCTGGCACTATTAGGCTCATGGAGCAATTCTGCTCCTTCATTCTGCGTAGAATTCTCGCTATGAGTGGAATGGGTGGAAAGGCATACAGGAATTTCCCTGTCCAGTCCTCTGAGAAAGCATCTCCTACTGATTGCTGTTCCGGGTACCTTTAGGCAAATTCTTGGCATTTTCTGCTGGTTCTAGTGGCAAAGAGGTCGATCTGTGGATGGCCCCATATGGAGAAAATCCACTGGACTTTCTTCTCGTCTAGCTCCCATTCGTGGGATGACGTGTACTCCCTGCTCAGTTTGTCTGCTAGGACACTGTCCACTACCGGGAGATGTTCCGCCCTGATTTGGACTCTGTGGTTTAAGGCCCATGCCCATAGCAGTTGAGCTTCTTGTGACAAGACCTCTGATTTCGTGCCCCCTTGCTTGTTTGTGTAGTGCATGGAGGTTGTATTGTCTGTCTGGACGGTCAGTACCTGTCCAGTTACTACTAGAAGGAAGGCTTTCAGAGCCCACCTTATCGCCCTGAGCTCTAAGACATTGATGTGGAGCTATGACTCCTGATTTGACCAAGTCCCTTTTGTTTAGAGGTCCGCCAGGTGAGCTCCCCAGCCTGAAAGGTGCACATCTGTCCTTAAGAGAAGAGTAGATGTTGGTGTCTGGAATGGCATTCCTTGTAGCAGGTTCCGCAGAGTGTTCCATCACCGAAGTGCTTTGTGTACTGTTGTTGGTATCTGGACTATATCCTTCCATGAAACTGTAGCTTGCTTCCATTGGGTGGTCCAGGGCCTCCTGGACTGGTCTCATGCGAAGTCTGCAATTTGGTATGAGAAATATACATGAGGACATCATGCCCAGGAGGGATGTCTAGGAACCATGAGGTGGGGTGGAGGATAGCTGTTACTCTGCGGCCGATGGTCTTACCCTGGGAATGCTGGTGTCGAACGTGGCCCCCAGGAAGAGAACTGTCTTGCTGGGTACTGGGCAGGATTTTATGTTGTTTATCAAAAAACCTAACTCTTTTAGGAGTTTTATAGTTTTTGAAACTGCCAATCGAGCGTGACTGGTGGAGTTCACTCTTATCAACCATTTGTCCAAATATGGAAAGACTTCCGTTCCCATCCTTCTGAGTTTTGCTGCAACGGGCGCCAGGCATTTGGTAAACACTCTCGGTGCTGACTTCAGCCCGAACGGCAGCACCTGGAATTGGAAATTCAAGTCTCCTACAGCAAACCTGAGGAACTGTCTGTGGGCAGGATGAATAGGAATGTGGAAGTATGCGTCCTCCAAGAGCAGAGTGGCTAGGAAGTCGTTTTTGTTTAGCCACGGTAGGACGCCCTGCAGGGAAATCATCTTGAATTTGATGTATTTGATGTATTTGTTAAGCGCTCTCAAATCTAATATGGGTCTCCACTGGCCGTTTTTCTTCTGAGGGTAAGGAACTGGTTCTAGGGCTGCTTTGTTCAGTAATTTTTGAACTTGGGACATGACTTGCTTTAGCATATGCACTTTGCGAGCGGTGGGAGCAAGGGATGGAGGTTGGTTTAGGAATTCTATGGTGTGACCCTCACGGATCACCTGTAACACCCACTTGTCTGATGTTATCGAATGCCAGCGTTGAAAAAATTGGCTTACTCTTCCCCCCACAGGAGTGTGACATTGAGGGGGAATAACCGACCTGTCAATTTTGTTTGTTTGGGGCTTTACCTTGGGTAGAGATGCGTCTCCCTCTTTGCGAGTACTTGTTGGAGGATTGGTATCTGTTTCCCTGAAATGTGTTTCCTTGCATCTTTTTACCATAGGAAGATCGATTATATTCCCTGTCTTTTCATGATGAGCCTCGAAAAGGGCGAAAAGACTTACGGTCTATATATTTATCGTTGAAGGCACTGATGGCTCGAGCCATGTCCGTGTCTGTTTTTATTCCTTTTAGGGGGTCATCGACCTTCTTACCAAATAACTCTTGCCCATCAAAGGTCATGTCTAGTATTTGTGCTTGCACCTCAGGTCTGAAATTCGTGGCTTTCATCCAGGCCTGTCTCTTTAGTACAGTTCCGTGAGCCATCTGCCTGAATCCTGACTCAGCCACATCGACTGCAGCATCGATCATGTGATCTGAAGTAACTTCTTCGTCTGCAATGATCGACTTGGCTTCTTCCTGGAGATCCACAGGTAGATGTTTGGCCAGCGCGTTGTCCGCTCTAATAGTGAGGGATGCTGAGGAAGACAATTTTCTACCCATGGCTTCCAATTTACGACCTTCCTTGTCTGGTGGTGCTGACAGTGGTGATGAAGGGTTGGCTAACTTTTCTCTGGCCGCTACAGTGATTACAGTGTCTGTCTTAAAATGACCTCTTAGACAAAGCGATGCTGAGTCTGGTGCCTTGTATTTCTTTTCAGGCCTTGAAACCAGAGCCGGCGTGGATAATGGCGTGGCCAGTATCTTTGACCCAGACTCACATATTGTGTCAAGAACAGAAATGGTGTTAACCATTCTTCTGCGCTTGTCCCTGTGCTTGTAAAGCACTGACTTCTTCTGTTCTGATGCAACTTGTAATGTGAACAAGTCCACGGCTTTCCCGATAATAGTGTAAAACAATACTAAATCGTCCGCTGGAGAAGAATCACCTGGAGAGTCTTTCTTTCTGGGCTTCTCAATGATATAATCATCCCATTTACTGGGAGCATCAGGCTCCTGTGTGATCTCACCATCTTCAGGGTCTGAGAAATCCCTGAACGGGTCCTCTTGCCAATCCGAGACTGACACAGACGATGGCACCATAGTTGGATCTGAGTGTTCTGCTCCTGGATCTCATTGGAGGCTCAGACGATCATGCTCTTTTCTGTGGTCTACTCCTGGAAGGGGAGTGACTTGGTGTACTATGTCGAGGTGAGATGTCCCTCTGGTGGGTTCTCGACTCTTTCGGCACAGATGACCTATTCTTTTCTTATTGCCGTCTGTTGAATTCCTTCATGATCCTTCGCATCGATTCCATGAGCACAGGGTCATAAGGATCTGCAGCGACCTCAGTAGACTGTTGCCAGGGAGGACTGTTTTCCTTGGGGGTGAGAAAAGGTTGCTCACCAAGAAATTCCGTGTCTGGGAACTCCTCTTGTCAGGGAGTTCTGTCATCTCCTTTAAAGGAGATAATTGTGCTCCAAGTGGTTCAGGAGCCTATGAAACTTGAGGTGTTGCTCTCATAGGCTTTCAGAGACTGCTCACATTGGATAGTTTATCAGTGACGTCTGCAAGGGGCGTTTTGGGCCTTATTTCTTGTTAGGGAGAATTCTCATTCTATGGCTAATTTCCCTTACCTATAGAGTCCCCCAGCAGCTTTGCTGGACTTGAAGGGTTTGTTTCTTTTTCCTGCTAACAGTGAGACTCTTTTTCCCACTCTTAGGCATTTTTGGTATGTGTGTTCTAGGCTATTTTTGTGTTTAATGTCTATGGGATATTCTCACCCCCATAGGAACCATCTTTATTCACATGTGTTACACAGCACCCTCAGTGCAGTGACACAGGGGTGTCGTAGCGAACCCCAAACATAGACTCCATACCGTGGGACTGACTACTGTCTCCCAGGGCATGTAAAGTCCCAATTGACTTTACTAGTCAATCTTTATGAACCAAAACAGTACAAACCATCTTACTATGGAAGTACTGGAAAGGGTTAATAGTTTTTCCCTTATGTTCATTTTTGAGAGGGTACCGTACAGTCCCCCTCTCAAAAGTTTCTGGCTGGTGGCAGTGGTTACTACTATAAATATTCGACCGCAAACATTTCTCGTGTCTTTCTCTGAACTCCTAACCCAGGTCGGGGATCCTTTGTTCGTCCTTTTGGCGGGCTTCTACCGAAAAGCCCTCGTTTCCGCGCCACTGAGTCTGGGGTGGGTCCATTGTGTGGGAGGGGGAGTAGAACCCCTGGACAGGGTTGCCTCAGTAGCCCATGTCGCACTCTATCCTGATGGGCTGGAGGGTCTCCCACCAAGATGACTGTTAGGGAGAATTCTCTGTTTAGGCTGAATTTCCTAACCTAGTGAGTCCCCCAACAGCTTTGCTGGATTTCTGGAGTTTGTTTTTTTTCCATCCTGCCAAGAGTGAGACTCTTTTCTCCCACTCTTGGACATGAATGTGGTTGATTCCTTTTAATGTCAATGTGTTCTATGTCTATGGGGTCTTCTACTCCATAGGGCCTCATGTGTTTTGCTATGTGTGTTACACCACACCCTCCGTGCCGTAACACTGGGGTGTCCTAGAGGATCCCCACCATAGACTCCATACCCTGGGAATGACTACTGTCTCCCAGGGCATGTTAAGTCACCATTGGCTTTACTAGACCTAAATTTACTAACAGAACTAGTACAACCATCCTATTGTGGAGTACTGGTAGGGGTAAATTCGATTACCCCTGGGTCTGTTGTTCGAGGGGGCACTGTCCATCCCTCCTCTTCGAGTTTTGGCTGGTGGCAGTGGTAACTACTTGTTATATTCGACCGCGAATATATCTCTATGGGATTATTCCCATTGTTTGGAGGCTAATACTTTTTCACGTTAGTCTCTAACATACCGCCGGTTTATTTTATCTTAAATAAATCCGCCGGTTGATATTTTTGCCAGAACTCGGTTTTTAAAATGGCGTCTGTGTTCACCTCTGTAACTCCGAACAAAGGTTGAGCCCTTTGTTCCACTTTTGGCGGCTTCTGCAGAGAAGCCCTCCAAAGTGGTGCCATTCTGTCTGGGTACCACAGGGGGTGGGAGGGGTTTAGACACCCTGGACTGAGTTGCCTTGCCAACTCAAGTCGCACTCTTGTGTGATTGGCCAAGTGGTGAGCCGCCCGCTCACCACTTAGCGTGGTTTGATTGACAAGCTAGGCTGATGAATGGGGGTTTTCTGCATAAAAGCAGGGCTTTTGGACTGGATCTTGAGAAGTCGCCACAGGACCTAAGAATCCGACGAGAGTAAAGCTGAGCCGACCTGCAACGACGACACCTCCGGTGGAGCCCTGCTGAACCGACTCACCACTTCCCAATGACAGAGGAGATCTCCCGGCTGGAGAGTCTTCTTCCCCTGACTGGTGGGAACAACCATTCCCTTTGCTTTTTCTTCGCTTCCAAGGCATAGTGGTCGAATTGCCTGTGCTGAGCACTCCGGCAACCGGATAGCCACTAGCCCGTACCGCGACCAAAGGGTGGTGCCTTGTGACGGAGCACTCCGTGGCTGGTCTCTTCCCTGGTGGTGCAACGATCTTCAACTTTCCTTCGACGACGAGACCATCTCATCTCTTGGCAAAGCCCCGACTTGCATCCACCACCAGGAACAACTGCCCCCGCAGGAGCTGGCTCTTCACTTACAAGGTACCGTGTCCGCCTGGCTTCCTTGTGACGGTTAGTGTGAGGTGTCTTAATCCTTACCTTTCTACTGGGTCGCCTCCAGACCGTCTTAACTTTTTGTTCTAAACTGTCCAACCTTTTTGTGACAATTTGCTACAAAGACTCGAAGTGCATTTCCACTGTGATACTTTTTGGAACATATCGCCTTGCCTCTCTCCGAGTGGGGTCTGGCCTCTGAACTTTGTGATCTACAGTAGACCCTGCCTTACTTGCCTTGCATTTGGCTTCGTAAAAGTGTTGGTACCGAGTTGGTTTCATACCCTGCCTTTTCTCTCCGTTCTAACGAAATATTAGAGTGCCATCTAGGTTAAAGTATTCACCTCTGTCCGCAAATAAGTGGTACCGTTGAACCTAGACTTGTCGAAATATTGTTAGGGGATTGATATACTTATAGTAATTGTAATTGAAATTGTTTGCCGTATTAGTGCCAGAGTGTTTTCATAGATTTGTTGTTAAAATAAATAATCATATATCTTTACACCCAAGCTCTGTTCCGTGTCTGCTTGTTCTACTGTGTAAATTGCCCTATCTTGTATACTCCACATACTGCCTAACTCTTCTTGAGGGAAGTCTAACTGCTCAGCCACAGCTACCAAGTGAATCTGTGTAGTACAGACTGCTACCAAGTGGGTTTACTGCCAAACACCTGTAGTCCTAAATCTTTTGCTGTGGTCCCAGAGGGAACTGCACAGGTTTCTGCCTAACACTGGTGTACAGCAGTGGGAATTGTATAGAGTATACAATTTAGAGTGCTTTTCCACACTTTAGGATAACTAACCACAAAGCTTAGCACTAAAAAGCAACTTTCAAAAAACATGTCTACTATGGAAGTTTACAGCCAAGAGTCCTTGTCAGGCGAAAATACTGAGAGTTTGAGAGCTCTCTGTAGACAAGAGAATCTTTCTGTAAGAGGTAAGAAAGTAGAACTGATAGCGAGATTGCTGGAAAACCAAAGTCTGGGTACTGGTTCAGAGGAACCCACTTCTCCAGCAAATGTAGAAAACAGTGATGGTATTGATCTAAATCAAAGTCTTGATAATGAGTCAAAAGAGGAAAGTGAACCTAATGAAGTTAGCCACTCTGAGCCTCTGTCTGCCTTACCTACTGTACCTACGGGGCCCATACCAGGTCCCACATGTAACCCTGCTTATTTTGAACTTGAAAAAATGAAGCTCGAATTAGAGTACAAACGTTTTTTAGCTCAATCTGAAAGAAACCAAAAGCTAGAGTTCAGAAGAATGAATGCCCAGGTTGAGCAGAAGCAAGCTGAGTTGAGACTCAGAGAAATAGAACTTAATCATGAGTTGGAAATGAAAAAGTTGTCTGTAGAAAATGCTTCTCTCTCCTCTGGTTCCTCTAGAAGTTCCAGTCCCAAAAGACCCCGGATGCCTAAGGAATTAGTTGGTATATATGAACCTAGATTGGATGTGTTGGATTGGTTGAAAATGTTTGAATATAATCATGGGCTCCAGGACATCACAGGGAATGAGTTACTTCCCTGGATGTTCTCTAGGCTTCCCCCTGTTGCGACTGATGTGGTAATGGAGTTGGGGGAGGTGGATAAGAAGGATTACGAAAGTGTGAATCTAGCTTTGATAGCTAGATTCGGGAAGACCCCTTCGCAGTATCTTAAGAGGTTTAGAACCCTCAAAAAGCATGATGGTATCCCTTGGGCTACCTGGGTGTTTGAATGTTTTGAAGTGAAGGGTTGAAAAACTTAGAGGGATGGATTAAGGGTTACAAAGTGAACACTTATGAGGGTATGAAGAATCTTTTTATGTTGGAGTCTATTTATGATGCCTGTTCTCCTGAGCTCAGGCAGCACTTGGCTGATTCGAAGGAATTGGATTCCCGGAAGCTAGCTAAGGCTGCTGACTTGTGGGTTGCCAACAGGGCTACTCATAAGGATTCTGGGGCAACTCAGAAAACAGCCTAAAAAAGACTCAAAAGAGAATTCTAATAACTCAAATTCCAAAGAGGGCCCCAAACAAAGCCATAAGGGTAAGCCACAAGGAAAACAGCAGCAGAATAGTGTACCGGCTGGTGCCAAACCAGAGGGAGGTCAGAACAAGCCACCATTCCAGAAAGCATTTGGGAAATGCTTTGTTTGTGGCTCTACTGACCATGTGAAAGGAGATCCCAGATGCAAGGGTAAACCTTCAGGGGTCCAGCTCGTCTCCTTAGCCTTCGCTCGAGAGGAGGAAGTCCAAATGGCAAGTGGAAACTTTCTATTGCTGGCTGATGAACCCACTGGAGTCTCAGCCAGCGTTTCTTTAGTGTCTCTGGGTTTGTGGGAACAACAGAATTTAGATGTCTATAATTCTATCCCAGATAATACTAAAGAGTATTATAAGGACAGTGTCCAGGTGAATGGTCAGGAAACTCCTGCCATTAGGGACACTGGGGCCAACATAACTATGGTGGATGAATCTTTTTTTCAGGCTGAGGATGTTGCTAAGGCACCCATACGCCTCACCGAGTTAGCTGGGGGGCCTGTGCAGATGCTTCCCCAATTACCAGTTCTCATCCAGTGTAATGACATGACTGTGAAGATACCTGTCAGCATACAGAGTGAGGTACCAGGACGAGTTCTGTTGGGTAACAATTTAAAAACTCTCTGAGTTGTGTCTCATACCCCCAGACCTCCTAGTAAATGGTTACAGGAGCTAACCAGACCTGCAAGGGAGAGAACCATGAGAGGTACTCTCGAGGAGATGATGAAGAAGGATATCACTCCTGCTCCACTGGATTTGTCAGCTGCTGACTCAAAGAAATCAGAAGCGAAAGGGAAACCAAAAACTTCTACACCGAAACCAGCAGCCGGCATTCCAGTGTAGCCAAAACGGACTTCCCCGCGGTTGTCAAAGTTACACCCATAACTCCCCCTCCAGCTGAGGCTGAGAGGGTAGTAAAACCCTGTGTGGTAGAATTAGACTCTGAGGAAGAGCTAATGGAAGGCCAGGAACTCATTGGAGATCTGGATCCTGTTGACCATCCTGAGATGCAGTTTTTACTGGCAGAAGGTGGACCCAACACGGCGGACTTCAGTAAGGGACAGAGAGAATGTCCAACTCTGGAAGGTCTTCGCCACCAGGCAGAAGTTCAGGCTGAAGGGCTAGAGCCTGGGAAATACAGGTTGCACTGGGAAGATGGCCTCTTCTACAGTGAACCGACCGAGTCTGCACCTGGAGACTACAAACGACTTGTAGTACCCCAAGAGAACAGACAACAGTTCTTGCAGTTAGCCCACGAGATTCCTTTGGCTGTTCACTTGAGTTTCAAGAAGACTAAGGAAAGGCTCTCTCTTTACTTTTACTGGCCAAAGATGGGGGCCGAAGTAGAAAAACACTGCAGGAGCTGCCACACCTGCCAGACCTCTGGTAAGGTGTCAGGTCCAAACTTGAATCTTCCTGCAGGAGTGATGCTGGGCCCACCAGACCCCCTAAGTCTGCCTGCCCAACAGTCCTCAAACTGATAAAACTACCAAGCTGGCAAACCCAAGGGGAAAGGGGAATAGAGGAGAAAATAACAAAAGACAGATCTTCACTGGCTGGCACTGTAGTTCTCTGGAGCTGGAAATACACCTCAGTGTCTGTGAGATCTAGGAGACAAATATATATGTATATATTAATAATCAATCCACTCTAGCTAAGTTTACTAAAATGTTACCATTCTCCTTGTAGTACCTGTAGCCTATGCTTTATTGCTGATAGGCTTATTCAGTTAGTAGCTGAGCTGAAGTCTGGAAATCAGAACTCAATGTTTCCTTCTTCTTCTACTGTGATAATATTTTTCATAAATGAACTTCTTAAAATACTTATTCTCGTATTTTTTGCATATAGAAAGTCTGTTACTTGAATTAGAGTCTTTATGAACTTGCAATAAATTACGATGTCAAAAACTGTAACCTCCTTAAAAGATTGGCATTGTTGTAGAGAGTTCCACTAGCCGTTTCCTTCCTGAAAAACGAATGTCAGCCGACACGACGCTTCTCTACTCAATTGTCTTTAGAAACGATGCCTTCAGAACTAAAAAATGTCACGACGCTTATCGTGCTCAATATTATAGTCCTGCAAACGAGCACTTCCTGAAACGACATCACGACGCTTAGATGCGCTTAAAAACGTTTGTAAGGTTCCTTCTTCTAACCTCAGAGCCGCGCGTGGTGTAATACTCAAACCGAAAAATAACACTACCGAAAGAACTGCGAGCTAGAAAAAACAAACATGCGAGTAAAACACGAAGAGTTACGCGTGCCTGGTTAGTAAATATTAAACGCGCAGTTGTTCAGGGAAATACACCTTCAGAAGCAGAATGGAAGCGTAACAATAAAAGTTCAAAATAGTAACATTGAATCTTATTTAACTCAAAAAAGAATAAATATTAGCATTTGATTTCCACACAGTCTTTTTCAAAGTAATTCGAACTGAAAATCCTTGACATTAGACTTTGTAGAATTAAGAAAACTTAGCTTGCTTCATCTGTACGACTTCTTCAGCTTCTTGGATAAACTTCACTTCAGCTTAGAATTAGTAGTAGTTGGATATTCTAAAATCTTCTTAAAAACTAGAATTAAATATACTTAAATATATTCTTTGCTAGAGCTAACTAAACTGCGACCTGTCTCAAAGGATACTAAAATGAAAGGCAGTTGGAAACTCGGAGCAACATTCCAAATGACCTCATAACTATTTAAACCAATGAGTGCTGCAGAAAAAACTCTCCATCTTGCTTTGGGGAGTCAAGTGATTCCTGAATGTACATTAAGGAATATTTATACTAGTTCAATTGTCAATCCAAACATAACCCACACATCACACCTCTAAGTTACCTACATTCAAAAGGTTTTCTGATGCTAATGATGAATTCTTAATTAAGTAATGTAAATGTGTAAGTCTATTTAATTTACCTTGAAATAGTAATGGTATGTCTTTTAAGATTATGAACCCTTGAAACTCTAGAAATGTACCATGGAATCCTGACATAAGGTTGGCGCCAAGAATGTGGCACCTTTAGTGACTCTCCCAGTTGTGGGAGTCCCATTTGAGAGAGTAGGGATTGACATTGTTGGTCCCCTTGATCCTCCAACCTCCTCAGGCAACAGGTTTATACTTGTTGTAGTAGACCATGCTACTAGGTATCCTGAGGCAATTCCTATGAGGACTGTTACAGCTCCGGCTGTGGCTAAGGCCCTCCTTGGTATTTTTACCAGGGTCGGGTTTCCTAAGGAAGTCATATCTGACAGGGGGTCAAACTTTATGTCCCACTACATGAAAGCCATGTGGAAAACCTGTGGAGTTACTTACAAGTTCTCAACAGCTTACCACCCACAAACCAATGGGTTGGTAGAAAGGTTCAACCGAACCATGAAGAGCATGATAGGTGCTTTAGAGGACCCCCTTAAACGAAAGTGGGATCTTCTACTGCCATGCCTTCTATTTGCTTATAAAGAAGTCCCTCAGGAGGGAGTAGGTTATTCTCCCTTTGTGCTTCTCTATGGTCATCCCGTCAGAGGTCCATTGGCCCTGATTAAGGAGGTGTTGGAGAGTGCTCCTTCCCCCAAGCCCAGTCAGAGTGACTGACTACGTGATAGGTCTCCGGAGGAGAATGTCGCACATGATACCAGAAGCAAGTGATAACTTAAAAGCTGGACAAGCATTGGTCAAGCACTGGCATGATCAAAAGGCTAACATGGTTGAGTTCACTCAAGACCAGCTAGTTCTCGTTATGATCCCAACAAGGCAGAGGGCCTTGCAAGACAAATGGATGGGACTCTTCAGAGTTGTGGGTAAACTCGGAGAGGTCAACTATCTGGTGGACTTGGGCAATCCCAAGGAGGCTCCGACCGTCTTCCACACCAACCGACTCAAAGCGTATGTCTCGAGACCTGATGTAGGAGCGTTGCTTCTAGCATCATCAGAGGAAGAAGAAGAGAGTGAAGCTCTTCCGGATCTCCTCAGAGGCTTACCTTTAGACAAAAAGATTGAAGGAGTAAATCTCTCTTCAAATCTGACACCTGAGCAACAAGAAGAGTGCAAATCTATGTTGAATCAGTTTGCCTCTCTGTTCTCACTTTCACCAGGCTTGACCCCTTGGGGCCAGCATGACATACTCACTGGTGACTGTCTGCCAGTCAAAAGCAGAGGATACAGGATGTCAGAAAATGTACAAACCCACATCAAAGGTGAGGTCAGCAAGATGCTCGATCTCGGGGTAATAGAGCCTACTACTAGTCCATGGTCTAGCCCGGTTGTGTTAGTGTCAAAGGCAGGATCTAAAGAGCTTAGATTCTGCGTGGACTATAGAGCTCTTAATGCAGTCACCAAGACTGATGCCCACCCTTTGCCAAGAACAGATGAGTTGGTGGATAGACTTGGTTCAGCCAAGTTCCTCAGCACATTTCACTTGACGTCAGGCTATTGGCAAATAGCCCTGACAGACCATGCCAAGAGAAAACTGCATTTTCTACCCCAGTCGGCTTATACCAGTTTAAGGTAATGCCTTTTGGGTTGAAAAATGCACCTGCTACATTTCAACGGATGGTAAACCAGGTTCTTAATGGGATGGAGGACTTCTGCATGGCATACTTGGATGACATAGCAGTGTTCAGCAATTCCTGGGAAGAACATGTAACCCACCAGAGAGATGTTTTGCAGGCTCTTGGACGAGCCAATCTGATCATAAAGGCAAGTAAATGCCAAATTGGACAGAGTAAGGTAGTCTATCTTGGACATGAGGTAGGAGGTGGAGAAATAATGCCTTTGCTCAGTAAAATTGAAGCTGTGCAGAATTGGACAACACCTACTACTCAGACCCAGGTGAGAGCCTTCTAAAGTCTCACTGGGTATTAGAGGAATTTCATTGAGAACTATGGGACCATAGCTTCTCCACTGAATGTCATCTCCTCTGGAAAATTCCCTAAAAAGGTTAGATGGAATGACGAGTGCAATCAGGCCTTTGAAAACCTGAAAAAGGCTCTTTGCCAAGCCCCAGTACGCAGAGCTCCTGATTACCACCAAACTTTCATTGTGCAGACAGATGCTTCAAATGTAGGAATAGGTGCAGTACTCAGTCAACTGGATGGGAAAGGTAGGGAGCACCCCGTTTGCTTCATCAACCGCAAGCTGAAGGCTCCTGAAACAAGGTGGGCAACAATCGAAAGAGAGTGCTTTGCTATCGTGTGGGCTCTGAAGAAGTTTAGGCCATACTTGTATGGTTCTACTTTCGTCATTCAGACTGACCACCAACCCTTGAGATGGTTAATACAAATGAAAGGGGGAAACCCAAAACTACTGAGATGGTCAATCTGCCTTGCAAGGGTTTGATTTTACCATTGAGCACAGGTCAGGGTGTCACCACCAAAATGCTGATGGTCTCTCTAGGATGTATGTCATCGACTAGAGGTATGAGATTCATCCAGGAGTGGATTAAATCCTCCTGTCCCTTAGTCAGGGGGGGGGGGGCGAATGTTAGGGAGAAATCTCTGTTAAGGCTGAATTTCCTAACCTAGTGAGTCCCCCAGCAGCTTTGCTGGATTTCTGGAGTTTGTTCTTTTCCATCCTGCCAAGAGTGAGACTCTTTTCTCCCACTCTTGGACATGAATGTGGTTGATTCCTTTTAATGCCAATGTGTTCTATGGGCTATGGGGTCTTCTACTCCATAGGGCCTCATGTGTTTTGCTATGTGTGTTATACCACACCCTCCGTGCCGTAACACTGGGGTGTCCTAGAGGATCCCCACCATAGACTCCATACCCTGGGACTGACTACTGTCTCCCAGGGCATGTAAAGTCACCATTGGCTTTACTAGACCTAAATTTACTAACAGAACTAGTACAAACCATCCTATTGTGGAGGTACTGGTAGGGGTAATTCGATTACCCCTGGGTCTGTTGAGTTTTGGCTGGTGGCAGTGGAAACTACTTGTTATATTCGACCCCGAATATATCTCTATGGGATTATTCCCATTGTTGGAGGCTAATACTTTTTCACGTTAGTCTCTAACATACCGCCGGTTTATTTATCTTAAATAAATCCACCGGTTGGTATTTTCTGCCAGAACTCGGTTTTTAAAATGGCGTCTGTGTTCACCTCTGTAACTCCGAACCAAAGGTTGAGCCCTTTGTTCCACTTTTGGCGGGCTTCTGCACAGAAGCCCTCCAAAGTGGTGCTATTCTGCCTCGGTACCACAGGGGGTGTGGGAGGGGGTTTAGGCACCCTGGACTGAGTTGCCTTGCCAACTCAAGTCGCACTCTTGTGTGATTGGCCCAAATGGTGAGCCGCCCCGCTCACCTCTTAGCGTGGTTTGATTGACAAGCTAGGCTGAATGAATGGGGGTTTTCTGCATAAAAGCAGGGCTTTTGGGACTGGATCTTGAGAAGTCGCCACAGGAGTTAAGAATCCAACGAGGGTAAAGCTGAGCCGACCTGCAACGACGACACCTCTGGTGGAGCCCTGCTGAACCGACTCACCACTTCCCAACGACAGAGGAGATCTCCCGGCTGGAGAGTCTTCTTCCCCTGACTGGTGGGAACAACCAGTCCCTTTGCTTTTTCTTCGCTTCCAAGGCGTAGTGGTCGAATTGCCCGTGCTGAGCACCCCGGCAACCGGATAGCCACTAGCCCGTACCTCGGCCAAAAGGTGGTGCCTTGTGACGGAGCACTCCGCGGCTGGTCTCTTCCCTGGTGGTGCAACAATCTTCAACTTTCCTTCGACGATGAGACCATCTCATCTCTTGGCAAAGCCCCGACTTGCATCCACCACCAGGAACAACTGCCCCCGCCGGAGCTGGCTCTTCACTTACAAGGTACCGTGTCTGCCTGGCTTCCTTGTGACGGTTAGCGTGAGGTGTCTTAATCCTTACCTTTCCACTGGGTCGCCTCCAGACCGTCTTAACTTTTTGTTCTAAACTGGTCCAACCTTTCTGTGACAATTTGCTACAAAGACTCGAAGTTCCTTTCCACTGTGATACTTTTTGGGACATATCGCCTTGCCTCTCTCCGAGTGGGCCTGGCCTCTGAACTTTGTGATCTACAGTAGACCCTGCCTTGCTTGCCTTGCATTTGCTTTGTAAAAGTGTTGGTACCGAGTTGGTTTCATACCCTGCCTTTTCTCTCCCGTTCTAACGAATATTGGAGTGCCATCTAGGTTAAAGTATTCACCTCTGTCTGCAAATAAGTGGTACCGTTGAACCTAGACTTGTCGAAATATTTTTAGGGGATTGATATACTTATAGTAATTGTAATTGAAGTTGTTTGCCGTATTAGTGCCAGAGTGTTTTCATAGATGTGTTGTTAAAATAAATAATCATATATCTTTACACCCAAGCTCTGTTCCGTGTCTGCTTGTTCTACTGTGTAAATTGCCCTATCTTGTATACTCCACATACTGCCTAACTGTTCTTGAGGGAAGTCTGACTGCTCAGCCACAGCTACCAAGTGAATCTGTGTGTTAAAGACTGTTACCAAGTGGGTTTACTGCCAAACACCTGTAGTCCTAAATCTTTTGCAGTGGTCCCAGAGGGAACTGCACAGGTTTCTGCCTAACAATGACCACTCCACTGTGTGAGTGACAGCTAGGCTGTATGAATGGGGATCTTTTTGCATAAAAGCAGGGTCCTGAGGACTGGAAGAGCAAGACGTCGCCACTGGAACTAAGAAGCCGAAGAGGAGAGAAGCCAAAGACATCTGCAACGACTGAACCCCGGGTGAAGCCCTGCTGCAGCGTCTCACCACGTTTCTCCACACGACGAGAGAAGATTTTCATCTGCAAGAGCCTTCTTCCCTTGAGCTGGTAGGGCTAACCAGTTTGCCAATCGCCTTCCCGGACCTGCCTTGGTCGATTCTCCCCTACTCTGTACCCTGAGGCTGGATAGCCAGGCACCAGTCCACCCGGACCGCCATTTAAAGGATCGTACCTTTTATTCGTCGGGCAGCACCGCGGCTGGTTTCATCCCTGGGTAGTGCAGTAACTCGAACCTTCCTCCACAATGAGTGCCTCTCTTCCTCTGCTGGATCACCCGAACTGCAGGAACTACCAGGAACAACCGCCACCGCAGGAGCCACTTCTCCATTTCAAGGTACATTGTTCCGCCAGGCCGCCTTTTCTTCGCGGTAGCACTAAAGGTGTTTTAAATCCTTTACCTACCTGTTAGGGTGGCAGACCCTCTCTCTTAACATTGTCTTTCGCTTTTGGCATCCACCTTTTCAAAATCCTTAACCAAAGACTTGACTGCAGCTACAAGAACATTTTGCTCCTGGGCCCTTGCCCTGTACCACTGACTCTGGCACAGGCCTACTTTCTCTGGCTACATTTATTAGACCTGCCTTCTTTAGACTGATTCTCACCTCGAACTGTGTTTGTGCACCTACTTGTGATAACTACCCTTTTTCTTCCCCTTTTTAAACCTTGTGAAATTCCATTTTGCTCAGTTTTCATTTAATTATTGCCTATACTGATGCACTGTCTTGCTTAATCTGGTTCACAAACTTATGGGAAGTGTTGCTAGGGTTTGCAAGAAGCTATTTCTATCTAACTTGTGCTTTCCCCCCCTTGTGAGAAATTGATAGAATATCCCTTGTGTGTAGTTTTCACTGTGCCGTTTTGCTCAGTTTTCACTCTGGTTCACTTGGTCTACAATTTAACTATGGAGTGTGTATTTCTTTCCTTTGACTTAATTTAACTTGCTTGATAATTGTGATAAATGTGTTTTACTAGAAGTGTATAAAATAAATATATATCTACTTTTTAATACAAAGCTTTGGTCAGTGTTTCCTTGTGCCATAGTACTGTAGGCCTATTGTGTAAACCCTGAATGCTGCTCATCTCCCTCTTGAGATAAGTCTAACTGCTCAGCCACAGCTACCAACTAAATCCTTGTGGTACGGACTGATACCAAAGGGGATTTATTGCTCTCACCTGTATTCTTAATCTTCTGTAGTGCTCCCTAAGGGAACTGCACAGGATTCTTCCTATCATTTCTTCCGTAGATGAAGATGTTTGTGGTGCCGTCGACGGTGGCTTTGTGGACGACTCGTCGACGGTGGCTTCGTGGAGGATGGCTTTGTTGGCGGTGGTTCCGTGGACGAAGACTTTGAAGGTGTTTGGTGACCCTTATCTGTCGATGAGACGTTCGTGGACGAGAGCTTCATTGACGACTGTTTGTAGAAGTTGACCTCGACAACAAGGATTTGGTCATGGGCGATGAGGCTTGGAGTGCCGTCGTCGTCGATGGGGGTTTCATCGACAGCTTGGTCGTCGTTGGGTCCCTATCCTTACTGGCACTTGTAGACAGCTTCTCCGTGGACGACTGCCCCCCCCAGTTTTTTTAAAACGCCTCCTTACCTTTGGAGGTGTTTTTTTCTTCAGGATGCCGTATCTTGTGGCCTCCAGAGCCAAAGGGAGGCATGGAAGAAGTGGTTTCCAGCTTTCTCTTACTCTTCAGAGTGGGAGAGGAACTCCTTTCCACTGAAGAGGCCCTTTTCTTAGAAGTTTGCCTCTCAGATGGTTTAGTAGACAGTACAGGAGCTGTTTTGGCAGACTCCTCAACAGAGGACAGACCTTTGGCTTCTAGGTGTAACAGAATTCTCCTGTGTCTGTCTTGCAGGGTTTTGATGGAGAAACACCTGCAAATGTCACATTTATTGATGTCATGAGGGTATAGGCAGTAGATGCAGTGGTCATGTGGATCCTTCATGTAGACCAGTTTTTTCCTGCACCTCGTGCAGTCCCTAAACAGGGAAGGCTTCTTGGCAGCCTGAAGTTCAGCCATGCTGAGGAGAAATTCACTTGACAATTTTGAGGCAAGAAAAAGATTCTCGGTGCCCAAAAGGTCAGAATAGATAGCCCCTAAGAAGGGGAAACAATAGACTATATTATAAGAATATATACTACACAAAAAAGGAGAAAAATATTCGAAAGCTCAGAGAACTGGAGGATTGCCTCTGTCTGTTAGACTGCGGTGAAAAATCTGAAGATGGCCGACTGGGGTGGAGCTTAAACCCTGTAACCTCATTGGTCGGGGCCATAAAGGACCAAAGTGAGGTGGATGTACTCCACAGTAGAATGGCTCATAGGCCACAATGGGGTATATAAATGCATTCTCTATGGAATAATGGATGCATATTAAAAAAATATATAATTAATTTTATCACCGACGGGGAATATTCCAGCATCTGAATCTATGAAAGATCCAATGCTGCAGAAGTTATGTTACAAGTAAAACCAAAAACACGCAGAAATTCTCCAGTTATGGTAATCCAAGCAACCATGACTCTCACCACCACCGGGCACCACTTAGACAAACACCCACTACATGAAAGATGACATCACAAATGTCATCGAAATGTTCAGCATATATCCAACATGCAACAAACCTGAAATGTGTCATGTGGGTAGGTTCCATGGTGTAGACAAAATGTAAAAAGTATAAAATATAAATGTTTAGAATTTTCTTTTTTAACAGTATACTTCCCA
This sequence comes from Ambystoma mexicanum, assembly GCA_002915635.3. NCBI lineage: Eukaryota > Metazoa > Chordata > Amphibia > Caudata > Ambystomatidae > Ambystoma > Ambystoma mexicanum. The sequence goes on from CM030323.1 coordinate 507,546,603, forward strand.
ACATGCTCCAAACCTTGAATTCGGCTTAGGGTAAGTTCCATGGTGCTGGCACTGTAAACATTATAAAATATAAATGTTTTGATGTTTTTTAGGTGGTCCGCAATGCTTCCCCCTGCCATATGGCTCTTCGCGCCAAAGTTATGCTGTAGTTCTACATAGACTTGAGCAATTCATTGTTCCTAAACTTTCCAATTTATTAGCATTCTAGCTGAAATTAGCGGCACTCATTTTTGAAGTCATGTGGGTGACACAAAATTGTGTTTTTGTAGTAATGCGAGTGACAGGAAACGGTGCATGTCTCGTCAAAAGTGCCTGTAATGACGTTGTCCATCACGTTGTGACAAATCTCTCATAATAATTACAGGAACTTCATTTCCCACGGAAGTTGATGATTGTATACTATCTGAACAACATGAAGCTTACATGCTTCAACCGTACACATACGGGTACAGCAGTTAAAGTTTACACGCTTCAGCCCTAGGAATTACCGCGTGAAGCACGGGCACACCAGCTACTAGATTATATAATGTGTATCAAGGGGTGGTTTGCCTGTTATCTGCGCACAAAACACAATTAGAAACACAGTTAAGGTGAGTTTTTAATTGGTCAGTCTTGAACAGCCTGACACGTGTTTCGAGCCGAGGAGCTCATCATCAGAGGCTTCTATTCCTTGTGAGGTAAGTCAACCTGACAATAGATTAGTTAATTTCCTAAAACAGTAATTATTGTGAGCTCCACTATATAAAACGCTTTCAATGCGTTGAGATGCCGGCGTCTCTGCCTGTATGAACTGGAGCTGCAGTTTAATGAGCTAACACGAATTCTTAAAGTGTCTTATACTGTGTATTTGTAAAACTAAGAAACAGACTGGTGCATTGTAGAGCAAATAGGTATGATTTGAAGACGACCCTGTATTCCCGTAGCATAATTGTCACTGCCCCAGCCTGGATGACTTCAGAGAAAAGAAGAAGCCTTTGGTCTTTGGTGATAATAGATTTCATAATCTAACCATATTGAATTACCGCACACTTTAGGGTAATGGTATTCCCCATTTTGGATTCCATTGCAGGTAGGCAGAATTTCTACATGTTTCTGTGTCAAACCCAAATGTTATGTTATGTTATGTTATTTGGCATTTATATAGTGCTCTATATATCAGTGGTATGACCTCAAAGCACTGGTAAGTTGAACGCGCTCGGGGACCGTAGTCCAGGTCATTTGAGAGAATAGGGTGGCAAAGGGTGCTTGGGTGCACCAGTTAAGTGTGCAGCTGATGTAATTGCCTGATGGTAGCTGCATCCTAGCATTAGGTGTGGTGGTATTGATATCGGTTCAATATGTCCAGTCTGGCGGGTGGACACCAAGACTGGGTTCTGGCTACGTTAGGCCTGTGGGACGCTTATGTGTGCAGCTAGGCCTGTTTGTCTTGGGCCATAGCTGCCTTTTATGAAGATGATGAGGTGTTCGTGGGATAGTGTTCGTATGTGAGCAGCTAGGCCAAATTGATTGAGGGGTATAGCTGCACTCTAATTGTGTGATGGTGTAGAGTAGGGAGTAAGCATAGTTATATGATATGATATGTTTATTTATACAGCACCCACGTACAATGCGTTTCAAAGCGTCCCACGATAGGGAGGGAACAAGGGAAAACACAAAAACATTCCTACAGGCCATGAAGACAAGAATGTGAGGATTGACCATCGCACTCAGCCTAGCGACACCCCAGACAGTGCAAGTGCCAAGGCAGAGACCGGAGGGAAACGGGAACAGACAGGTGATTACCACCCTAGGCCTGATGACATCTCCCGAGGATCACAGGAGGTGAGGGAGGGGGGAGGAGAAAGGTGGGAAAGAAACAAAACAAGCAACCATCGCTCTAGGCCCTACGCATCTCAGGAGTGCCGGAGGGGGCGGGGGGTAACAAGTAAGGGGGGAGACAAACAATTTTAACCATCATGCTAGGGTGAGGGACAATTCGATAGAGCAAGTGCAGAGAAAAGGTAAGGAAGGGGGGAGGAGAGAGAGAGAAGGGGGAGGGATGGGAGAGGAGAACAGAGAATAAAACAGTGGAAAGAGCAGAGAAGCAGAGGGGAGAGCGAATACAGATGTAGAGGTCAGTAAAACACATTGGGCCTCATTACGACCCGGGCGGTAAGGGAGTACCGGTACCGGTAAGGGTACTGGTGCCGGTAATCCCTTATCGGCCAATTACGAGGTCCCTTTGCGGGTCCCTACCATAACGGCTGGTTTTACCAGCCGTTAAGGAAGGGACCCGCAAAGGGACCTTGGAGGTAATTACGGTACCGCAATTTGCAGTACCCTAATTACCGGCTTTCCATTCCATTTAGCCCTATGGGGCAAAAATGGGAATGGGGAAGGGTCAATGGTGAATGGGGAAATACCGCCCCGCCAACCTTGGGATGGGGCGGTAATTCCGCCATTCACCATGGCAGAATCCGGCGTCAACCATGGCGCTATTAGCGCCATGGTGTAACGCCTGGGTCGTAATGAGGCCCATAATGTAAGGGTACATAAAATGTAGGCGAGGATTCACGGTGACGATGGGCAAAGCATGATTCAGGGCCAACCTGAGTGCGGGATCAGGAGAGGTCCAGCATGAGAGTAGAGGGGGTGAAGCACCACGGGTCAATATGTCCAAAGTCAAATCCAAGCATTGGCAAAAGGCTATTGATGGTGATCCCTTCGTGACTCAAGACAACTCCTGCAATGAATGGGAGGAGGGAATGGAGGAAAGGGATAAGGGGGAAAGGGAGAAGAGATCAGTGAAAGCGGGGGCAGGACATAATGGGGTCAGAAGGGGGGCACACAGTGACATTACGGGGGTCTAGAGGGGCTGGAGGTACACCGCAACATCATGGGGACCTGAGGGTGGTGGGGGCACACAGCGATATTACGGGGGCCAGAGGGTACAAAGCGAGATCACGGGGGCAGAGGGGGTGGGGGCACATAGCAAGTTCACGGGAACTAGAGGGGGTTGGGGCCCACATCGACATCACGGGGGACCAGATGGGTTGAGGGCACACAGCAATATCACGCGGGACCAGAGGGTGGCGGCACACAGAGACATTGCGGCAGACCTGAGGGGGCTGGGAGGTACCCAGCTATATCACGGGGGGGGCAGGGGACTCAAGCGACATCACGCTGGACCAGAGGGGGCTAGTGGTACAGAGCGACAACATGGGGGACTAGATGGGTCGTGTGGCACAAAGTGACATCACGGGGGCCAGAGGAGACTGGGGGCACACGCCGACATCGCAGAGGACATGGGAGGGTTGGGGCACACAGCGACATCACAGGGGACCAGAAGAGCTGGGGCACACAGCAACATCACGGGGACCAGAGGTACAAAGCAACATCAAGGGGGACCAAAGGGGGTGGGGGCACACAGCAATATCACGGGGGACCAGAGGGTGGGGGCACACAGCGACATTGCGGCAGACCTGAGGGGGCTGGGAGGCATCCAGCGACATCACGGTTGGCCAGGGGCCTGGGGGAGCAAGCAACATTATGCTGGACCAGAGGGGATGGCGACTCAGAGCGACAACACGGGGACTAGTGGGGCGGGGGGCACAGAGCGACATCCCAGGGGCCAGAGGGGCTGGGGCACACAGCAACATCACAGGGGACCAGAGGGGCTGGGGCACACAGCGATATCACGGGCGACCAGAGGGGGGCACACAGCGACATCACAGGGGACCAAGAAGGTTTGGGGCACACAGCAATAACACGGGGGACCAGAGGGTGGGGTCACACAGCGACATTGCAGCAGTCCAGCGTGGGCTGGGAGGCATCCAGCGACTTCACGCTGCACCAGAGGGGGCTGGCGACACAGAGTGACAACACAGGGGACTAGAGGGGCCGGGGGCACACATCGACATCACAGGGGACCAGAAGGGCTGGGGGCACACAGCGACATCACAGGGGACGAGAGGGTGTGGGGGCACATAGCAAGATCACAGGGACCCAGAGGGGGCTTGGGCACACAGTGACATCACAGGAGTCCAGAGGGGGGGGGTACACAGTGACATCACAGGGGATGAGCAGAAGGGGCACACAGCAACATCACAGGGGACCAGAGGGTGGTGGCACACAGTGACATTGCGGCAGACCCGAGGGGTTGGGAGGCATCCAGCGACATCACACTGGACCAGAGGGGGCTGGGTGCACACAGCAACATCACAGGGGACCAGACGGGCTGTGGGGGCATACAGCGATAACATGGGGCACCAGAGAGGCTGGGGGTACACAGCAACATCACAGAGGACTAGAGGGGGCTGGGGCACACAGCAACGTCACAGGGGACCAGAGAGGGCTGGGGGCATACAGCGACATCACAGGGACCAGAGGGGGGCTGGGAGCACTCAGCAACATCACGGGGGACCAGGGGGCTGGGGCACACAGCAACATCATGGGGACTAGAGGCGGCTGGGGGCACACAGCAACGGCACAGGGGACCAGCGGGCCTGGGGGCACACAGCGACAACACAGGGGACGAGAGGGGTCGTGTGGCACACAGTGACATCACGGGGGCCAGAGGAGACTGGGGCACACGCCGACATCACAGAGGACATGGGAGGGTTGGGGGCACACAGCGACATCACAGGGGACCAGAAGAGCTGGGGGCACACAGCAACATCACGGGGGACCAGAGGGTACAAAGCAACATCAAGGGGACCAAAGGGGTGGGGCACACAGCAATATCACGGGGGACCAGAGGGTGGGGCACACAGCGACATTGCGGCAGACCTGAGGGGGCTGGGAGGCATCCAGCGACATCACGGTTGGCCAGGGGCCTGGGGGGAGCAAGCAACATTATGCTGGACCAGAGGGGGATGGCGACTCAGAGCGACAACACGGGGGACTAGTGGGGCCGGGGGGGCACAGAGCGACATCCCAGGGGGCCAGAGGGGGCTGGGGCACACAGCAACATCACAGGGGACCAGAGGGGCTGGGGGCACACAGCGATATCACGGGCGACCAGAGGGGGGGCACACAGCGACATCACAGGGGACCAGAAGGTTTGGGGGCACACAGCAATAACACGGGGGACCAGAGGGTGGGGTCACACAGCGACATTGCAGCAGTCCAGCGTGGGCTGGGAGGCATCCAGCGACTTCACGCTGCACCAGAGGGGCTGGCGACACAGAGTGACAACACAGGGACTAGAGGGGCCGGGGGCACACATCGACATCAACAGGGGACCAGAAGGGCTGGGGCACACAGCGACATCACAGGGGACGAGAGGGTGTGGGGGCACATAGCAAGATCACAGGGACCCAGAGGGGGCTTGGGGCACACAGTGACATCACAGGAGTCCAGAGGGGGGGGTACACAGTGACATCACAGGGGTGAGCAGAAGGGCACACAGCAACATCACAGGGACCAGAGGTGGTGGCACACAGTGACATTGCGGCAGACCCGAGGGGTTGGGAGGCATCCAGCGACATCACACTGGACCAGAGGGGGCTGGGTGCACACAGCAACATCACAGGGGACCAGACGGGCTGTGGGGGCATACAGCGATAACATGGGGCACCAGAGAGGCTGGGGGTACACAGCAACATCACAGAGGACTAGAGGGGGCTGGGGCACACAGCAACGTCACAGGGGACCAGAGAGGGCTGGGGGCATACAGCGACATCACAGGGGACCAGAGGGGGGCTGGGAGCACTCAGCAACATCACGGGGGACCAGAGGGGCTGGGGGCACACAGCAACATCATGGGGGACTAGAGGCGGCTGGGGGCACACAGCAACGGCACAGGGGACCAGCGGGCCTGGGGGCACACAGCGACAACACAGGGGACGAGAGGGGCTGGGGGCACACAGCAACATCACAGGGACCAGAGGGGGCTGGGGGCACACAGCGACATCACAGCGGACCAGAGGGTACAAAGCAACATCACGGTGTACCAGAGGGCATGGGGCACACTGCAATATCACAGGGGACCGGAGGGGGATCGGGGCACACAGTAACGACACGGGGGACCAGCGGGCCTGGGGGCACACAACGACATCACAGGGGAACAGAGGGGGCTGGGGGCACACAGCAACATCACAGGGGATCAGAGGGGGATGCGGTACACAGCGACAACACGGGGGACCAGAGTGGGCTGGGGGCACACAACGACATCACGGGGGACCAGAAGGGGCTGGGGCATACAGCGACAACACGGGGGACCAGAGGGCCTGGGGGCACACAGTGACATCACGGGGGACCAAAGGGGCTGGGGGCACACAGCGACATCACGGGGGACCAGAGGGGGTTGGGCACACAGTGACAACATGGGGAACCAGAGGGGATGGGAGCACAGGCAACACCATGGGGGGATCAGTGGGACCTGAGGGCACACAGCGACAACACAGGGGACAAGAGGGGCTGGGGGGCACACAGCAACATCACAGGGGACTAGAGAGCTGGGGGCACACAGCGATATCACAGGGGACGAGAGGGGCTGGGGGCACACAGCGACAACACGGGAGACCAAAGGGGGCTGGGGCATACAACGACAACACAGGGATCAGAGGGGGCTGGGGCACACAGCGATAACATGGGGGACCAGAGTGACTGGGGGGCACACAGCGACATTGCGAGAATCAGAGGGCCTGGGGGCACACAGCGACAACACAGGGGACCAGAGGGGCTGGGCGGGCACACAGCGCTATCACAGGGGACCAGATGGGCTGGGCACACAGTGATAACATAGGGCACCATAGGGGTTGGGGGTACATAGCAACATCACAGAGAACCAGAGGGGTTGGGGGCACACAGCGATAACATAGCATACTTGCCAACATTCTGTGACCAAAAAGATGTAGGAATTTTCAAGTTTTAAAAATAATAATTCCCATAACAATGACATCACAGGAAAATACAAAACATACAAACAGCACAACATGGAAAGATGGTGAAATGTTAAAAATGAATAATTCTGAATGCTAACACTAAATTGCCGGCAGATGCTGTGTGATGGTGTTACACTCTGCCACTTGCTTTCACTGCTGGTTCACCTAAGGGTTGTACTTGCAAGAGTGCAGGAGAGAGTCATGTAGCTGACAGGTCAGTGGATTGGTCTGAGCCCAATTAAAGTAATCACCTACGAGCCCACTATGGAGACAGGCTAATTAATACGGTGCATGCTTTGTCCTGGGCTGGTCTTAAGCAGCCTGCCTTACAATCACATAAATTACTGGCCACTGTAAAAAGCAGTAGGATCTATCACTGAAATCTGTAGGCGGTAGGGCTACTTAAAAAGCAGTAACCTACTGACTAAATCTGTAGGGTTGGCAAGTATGACATAGGGCACCATAGGGGCTGGGGGGTACATAGCAACATCACAGGGGACCAGAGGGGTTTGGGGGCACACAGCGATAACATGGGGCACCAGAGGGCCTGGGGGTATACAGCGACATCATGGGGGACCAGAGGGGGGCTGGGGGCACTCAGTGACATCATGGGGACCAGAGGGGGCTGGGGCATACAGTGACAACAAGGGGGACCAGAGGGCCTGAGGGCACACAGCGACATCACAGGGGACCAGAGGGGGCTGGGGGGCACACAGCGACATCACAGGTGACCAGAGGGGGTTGGGGTACACAGCAACAACATGGGGAACCAGAGAGGCTGAGGGCACAAGCAACATCATGGGGGTGCAAGGGAGGGCTGAAGGCACACAGCGACAACACGGGAGACCAGAGGGGGCTGGGGCTCACAGCGACAACATGGGGGACAAGAGGGGCGAGGGGCACACAGCGACATCACGGGAGCCAGAGGCAGTGGGCACACAGCGACATCACGGGGACAAGAGGCTGGGGCACACAGCGATATCACGGGGACCAGAGGGGCTGGGGCACACAGCAACATACACTGGGACCAGAGGGGCTGGGGGCACACAGCGACAACACAGGGACCAGAGGGCCGGAGACACACAGTGACAACACGGTGGACCAGAGGGCTGGGGGCACACAGCGACATTATCCAGGGGGCTGGGGACACACAGCGACAACACATTGGACCACAGGGGCTGGAGACACACAGCAACATCACAGGGGACTAGAGGGCTGGGGCACACAGCGATATCACAGGGGACTAGGGGGGCTGAGGGCACACAGCGACAACACGGGAGACCAGAGGAGGCTGGGGCATACAGCGACAACACAGGGATCAGAGGAGGCTGGGGCACACAGCGACAACACGGGGGACCAGAGGGACTGGGGGGCACACAGCGACATTGCAGGAACCAGGAGACCTGGGGGGCACACAGCGACAACACAGGGGACCAGAGCGGCTGGGGGCACACAGCGATATCACAGGGGACCAGCGGGGGCTGGGGGCACACAGTGACACACAGGGGACCAGAGTGGCTGGGGGCACACAGCAACATCACTGGGACCAGAGGGGCTGGGGCACACAGCGACAACACAGGGGACCAGAGGGGCTGGGAGACACACAGTGACAACACGGTGGACCAGAGGGCTGGGGGCACACAGCAACATTATCCAGGGGGCTGGGGACACACAGCGACAACACAGGGGACCACAGGGGCTGGAGACACACAACACCATCACAGGGGACTAGAGGGCTGGGGGCACACAGCGATATCACAGGGGACGAGGGGGTTTGGGGGCACACAGCGACAACACGGGAGACCAGAGGAGGCTGGGGCATACAGCAACAACACAGGGATCAGAGGAGGCTGGGGCACACAGCAGCAACACGGGGGACCAGAGTGACTGGGGGGCACACCGCGACATCGCAGGAACCAGAGGTGCTGGGGGGCACATAGCGACAACACAGGGGACCAGAGGGGCTGGGGAGGCACACAGCGATATCACAGGGGACCAGCGGGGCTGGGCACACAGCGATAACATAGGGCACCATAGGGGCTGGGGGGTACATAGCGACATCACAGGGGACCAGAGGGGTTGAGGGGCACACAGCGATAACATGGGGCACCAGAGGGCCTGGGGCATACAGCGACATCACCGGGGACCAGAAGGGGCCTGGGGCACTCAGTGACATCACGGGGGACCAGAGGGGGCTGGGGCATACAGCGACAACAAGGGGGACCAGAGGGCCTGAGGGTACACAGCGACATCACAGGGGACCAGAGGGCCCTGTGGGGCACACAGCGACATCACAGGTGACCAGAGGGGGTTGGGGTACACAGCGACAACATGGGGAACCAGAGGGGCTGAGGGCACAAGCAACATCATGGGGGTGCAAAGGAGGGCTGAAGGCACTCAGCGACAACATGGGAGACCAGAGGGGGCTGGGGCTCACAGCGACAACATGGGGGACAAGAGGGGCTGAGAGGCACACAGCAACATCACGGGAGCCAGAGGCAGGTGGGGCATACAGCGACATCACGGGGGACGAGAGGGGGCTGGGGGCACACAGTGACAACACAGGGACCAGAGGGGCTGGGGGCACAGAGCAACATCACTGGACCAGAGGGGGCTGGGGGCACACAGCGACAACACAGGGGACCAGAGGGGCTGGAGACACACAGTGACAACATGGGGGGGCCAGAGGCGCCACACAGTGACAACACAGGGGACCCGAGGGGCTGGGGGCACACAGCAACATCACCAGGGACCAGAAGGGGCTGGGGGCACACAGCAATACACGGGGGACCAGAGGGGCTGGGGCACACAGCGACATCACAGGACAGAGGGGGCTGGGGCACACAGCAGACATCACAGGGGACAGAGGGGCTGGGACACAGCGACAACACGGGGGACCAGAGGCGGGGGGCACACAGCGACATCACAGGGGACAAGAGGGCTGGGGCACACAGCGATATCACAGGGGACCAGGGGGCTGGGGCACACAGCGACAAACACAGGAGACCAGAGGGGGCTGGGGCAAACAGCGACTACACAGGGGACCAGACGGGCTGGGGGGCACACAGCAACATCACGGGAACCAGGGGGCTGGGGGCATACAGCGACAACACAGGTGACCAGAGGGGCTGGGAGGCACACTGCGACATCATGAAGGACCGGGGGTACAAAGTGACATCACACGGGACCAGGGGGGCTGGAGGCACAGAGCGACAACACGGGGACAAGAGGGGCTGGGCACACACAGCAACATCACTGGAGAACATCATTGAGGGGCCTGGGGGCACACAGTGACAACCAGGGGACCCGAGGGGCTGGGGGTACATAGTGACATCACGTGGGGGAGCGTGCCTGAAGCGGTCAGGGAGAAGAAAGAGGCCTATGTTGTGGGCCTTGTTTGGTGAAGGATACTGCAAGGATACGTCAATACCAGTAAGGAGAAGGAATTGCGTGGAGTTATGATCAATGGAGATCTATATTCTGCATTTCAGGCGTGCGGTTGCTGAATACAGAATTAATGAGCGTATTCAGTGATGACATTGTTGGGGATCTCATTGAGCTTTAGTCATTGGGTTGCTAGGGTTCAATCGCTTCAGAAGTTTATGGTTGGAATTACAGAAAGAGCCTCATTTTTAGAGCTTTGCGGAATGTCATATAGTTTTGGGTGTGTTGAATATGAAAGGAAAGCAAGTTCCATGGCATATGTTAGCACATAGGAACCAGTACTATACGAGAGGTGATAGAGTGTATCATTTACTTACCCTTGAGATCTGGGTTAGACACATGACCAGACAGTCCTTAGATTAGGAGCAAATCACTTTGTCTCCTTGTACTTCCAATTGTAAATATGTGAAATCTTATATGTGAAATTAACAAATGCATACATCATATTGTTACTTCTGTAATGTAGTCTCCACTTCTCCCATTGAAAGCTCTACTGGTTAATGTACAGGAAGTCATGTCCGACATAAGCCTGCTATGCTGAAAGTCTTATTTGTGAGGCAAAGGTCCTGATTCACGGCTATGCAAGCCAGGGGGAGGGGGAGCTTCAGAGGACATCAAAAGGGTTCACTAGGTCTAAATCGTTCAGCATGCACCAGGTCATTATCTTAATGTATACATACCAGCTGTGCAGCAGGCAACTACAAAAGCCTGCTTCGGCACATGCCATTTTCCTCGTCATACGGTATCTTGCCTGCCTGTCCTGGATCTTCGTAAGACTTTGGGACTCGTTACGCATTTGGAGGCATCAGTAGAGCTAACTCCCAAGATGGAATTACAATTGCCACCTCTGGAAACTCTGGAAGTTCCACATGATTTTGAGTTAGGGTTAATCCCCATTCTGAAGTCCCATCCAACTTAACTTGGAAATGGAGGAATTACATCTGAAGATAATTCCACTGGTGGTAGCTCCTCAATTTCTGGAAGTGGGACCTCATTACAAGTCTGCCGGTAAACCCGCTGGCGCCACCCACGGGTTACCGACAGACACACCTTACCGTTTCTGGCACCCAATATCCCGGTGTTACTGGGTTATTACAGGTACCAGCAACAGTGGTAAATTCCAA
>CM030323.1:507558056-507607672 GCA_002915635.3 Ambystoma mexicanum
CTACTCCAAGTGTGCCGGCGGGCGGTAATTCCCCATTCACCAAGGCACTTCCCCATTCCCATTTTTGCCCCCATAGGGCTCATGGGAATGGGAAGGCACTAATTACGGTACTGCAAATTGCGGTACCATAATTAGCACCAAGGTCCCCTTAGCGGCCCGTTCCTTAACGGCTGGTAAACCAGCCGTTAAGGTTGGGTCCCGCAAAGGCACCTCGTAGTAAGGCGGTAAGGGTTTACTGGTACCGGTGCCCTTACCGGTACCAGTAAACCCTTACCCCCTACCGTGTAATGAGGCCCACAGTCTTTATATAATTAATATTCAAGGTTATACACATATCACGATAACTCACTTTGTGCTCAGAAAATAAACAATGGTAAATATATACAGTTCTACAGTGGTACCACAAATATTATCAGATCTCATTAAAGTGCATCAACAATACTGTCAAAATGTCACACAGATTAATAAAGAGGAAACCAGCAGTACAGAGAGGAAGGAAAGCAAGACGGTTGAACAATTGGCAGAGTATTGGTCACTACCGTTAAACACAGCTCTGTGTGGCGATCCCCCACCTGGGCAACCTGTAGAATAAAGATACAAGCCCAGTCCATATATTGTTCACACAAGACTTCCCAATAGTTCTGCAACCCCAAAGTACCTGGCGTTGTAGCGTTCCTCGGCGGGGAATCGACTGCCCTTCTTGAGTGCCGTCCCTTTAAGGCAGGAGTCACGGCTCATCGAACGTCCGACGGAGAACAGGATGAGCTACGACAGTGAAGTGGCAGCTTCATTCCTAGCGTTGCTCGTTGACGGGGAAGTGTAAACGTCCTGCAAGGAAGAGGCGTGCGGGGAACCTCGGTGTCGATAGTTCTGGACGCGCAAAGAGTTTGAAGAAACTGTGGCCAGCAAGGGCGTCGAGTTGTCAGCCTCTCTGTGGTCCTTGGGTGGCAGGAAACCCACCGGCAGATGCTCCTTGGCGCGTCGATGGTCAGGCCTTCTCTAGCAGGATACAGCAGCGACGATGCGGATGAGAGCGTCCTTGGATTCGAAAGTTCTTAGGCAAACGGGAGCATGGTGGCTCCGGTCAGCGACGGCGGTCGGCGACAGTGGCAGACAACAGTCCGGGCGCTTCTCCTTGGGATTCCGCAGAAGTCCCCGTCTCGGGTCGGCAGCCTGTCGAAGGTCTGTCTACCAGGGAGCTTTGGCAAAGATCAGCTGGTGCACGATGGTCCCTCGTAGCTCGGGAAGAGGGCGCCTTACCAGGGCCTCTCTGGGTCAGTCCTTGGAGACACAGCAGCCTTCAGATTGTGAAGGAGTGCAACAGAAATTCTTCTCGTCCAGCAGGGCTTCAAGGTCAAGCTTCAGTTAATCCGGTTTCTCGTCGTAGTGGACTTCAGCTTCTGAACACGAACAGGTCCCCAGATATACTGTTGATCTCCCATTCATTCCACTGAGTCATACTCAAGCATCCAATCATGACTAGGGGCATTAATGCAGGCAGGCAGCCAATCAGGCACACAGTGCATTCAGGCCATTCACTTCTCTCCAGAATCTCACAACAAGTTATGTGTATTGGGACAAGTACCCAGCTATTCAACACTCCTCACAGCATTCATACCAGTTTCGGGCAGGGCTGTCTCAGGCATTGTGTCAAACACCAAATACTAGACACCCCCAACATAGAATGCGTATTCGTTACACACTCCATTCACCCAGGTCCCACCCACAGGCGTACCCACAACATACGGTCGTTGAGAAGGCTCCAACCATATATGGAACTTCCACCCAACAGCCAGTCATGGGGAAGGGAAAGAGTCAGGGCTTCCCGGGACTTCGGGAAGATCAAGGTAACAGGCGATCGAAGGCAAGAGGCCACAGGGGCCATCTTGTCTCCATCAGGAATCTACCAATTCCAATGACAGGGCCTGGCCATCACAAAATGGAGGACGCCCAGGGCACCAGTCAATTCAGCACGGAGCTGCCACCAGCCCGTACCCTGCTCTGTGGGCCACACACAGGTGCCCAAAAACGTACTCTAGGGGCACAGGGTTGTACTCCTACCCATGGGTGCCATAAGGGTATCTCATGGGTCTGTTCACTAAAACCAAAGGAGAAAGCTGCACCGCCAGGAGTCCCACATGAACTCCTGCACGGAAAACACGACAGAACACACAATAAAAAGCAGTAAAGGACAAGGATACGGAGGCCCTGTCCCTCAGATGCATTTCCAGCATCACAATCATGAATCTAAGAGAAGAGGTCACGTGCTTCAGTTGCCCAGGTATTTTCCACTGTGCCAGAAGGCTCTGCTCCTCAGGAAAGGATGCCTGAGGGTTTGTAGCGCTATATAAATGCTAAATTATTATTATTATTATTATTAAAGGTATTTTATTCCTTGGGCGGTTAGAATGATATTGCAGGCATAATAATATAAAGTGTAGTTCTGTCTCCTCAGCCTCATGACAAAACATGGTACCAAACTGTAAACTTACTGATTCATGATAGCTCATTAATCTGGTGCCGAAAGGTGATATTGAATTTAAATCTTGTTCACCATTTTTTCCCTGATTATGGACCTCATTCCGACTTCGAGGTTAATTCCACCACGAAGATGCTAGCTTCTTGTGAAGATGAATTACCTCATGCTAAGGCCCTGAAGAATATTCATGAACAATATTAGTGTTTATTCAGTAACCATGGGGGGAACCTGTGCCTGGCCGATCTCCTGTGTCGAACTTAATCCCACAGTCAGGATTCAACAGACTTGCAAGATCACACAGGATACAACCGCAGACCAAAATAGCTCTTGAACTTGGTCAGGAGTCTGTTGGGGTGAGATTCACTTCATTAGGCCAATCAGAACTGCAGAAAGTCTTGGGTAGATTTTGCAAGCCAATCATAACCTTAGATGTTCTGTAAAAGGAGGGTCTCACTTTCACTTCCCTTTTGTGGATTTAGTTTGGCTGGATTATGGAGGGCAGGTTCAGAAATTCTGATTTAGAGGAGTTTGGGGGACTTTGGTGGAGTTTATTGCTCTTTTCTTGTGAGTGTATGAGTTTTTAGTGCTTGGAGAAATTTATTTGATCCCTATTGTTTGTTTGGGTGTTTATTTCACTCCCGTGCATATTTCCTGTTGTTACGCCTTTCTTTCCCTCACAAAAACCTCACAAAAACCTTTTTGTTTAAATCAAAACAAGTTTTTCTTGTTTTTTCCCATGACCTCTTTGTGTAACCCCAAACCTTAAAAGGGACATTGTGCTGGGTCAAAGTTATACAAATAATTGGGGGCAAGCCGGCTGAGAATGTTCCAGATCTGGAGTAGGACCTGGGATGAATTTGGTCTTCCATCAACTAGATGAGGCAAAATACCCCAACTGATCACTAAACAGGATTCAATCCTGTAATATTTATTAGCATCAACCAGACATTTTATTAGGAAACTGAGCATTAGAATCAAAAGCTGCCAACAGATAAATAAGTATCACATCAGCTCAGCAGCGCCCTCTGTTACCCAAAAACATTTATAGAAATGTTCTCTTTTGTATTCCCGTTTGTTTGTGAAAACTAACAGACCTTCCCAAAAGTGTGTGAAATAGAACATCATTTTGTGTTTGAGCTTTGAGTGTCTGAGAACTCTTTCCAATGTTTGTGAGCGAGTATAGTGCTAATCAATTTGTTTCTCCTAGTCACTTGTCTATGTCACTTGTTGATGTCACTTAAGCAATAAGACCCGAGCCGAGGGGCCGGGCGGTAACAGCCCGGTGCCCAAGTTACAAGTCCAAGGGCAGCCAAGGCCTTAACAATGGGCCCCAGCACCATTAGCACCCAATTCGGCCCTGCCCGCAAGGGTCTCATTGATATTAGCATCCTGGGTTTTTAATCCAGAAACCTGTGAGAGCAATGCATTTTGTTTGAATAAATGAGACTACTTGCGGTCATCCCGTTCATTCAAACAAAATACTTATTCAAGATGGCCACCGTGGAGCTTGCCAGGACACGGAGCGGCAGCAGTTGTGGCGGTGCCACTGCCGAGCCTTATCAGGTAAGTGAGGCTGGGAAGGGAGTACAGAACTGAGGGAAAGGGATGGAAATGTGGAGGGGGAGATGGTGGGGTGCGGGAGCAGCCATTAGGTTGTTTGGAACGCGAGCTTGGATTGTGGGATTCAGCCCATGATCCAAGCAACCTGACTGGCTGGCTCCCCCGCCACGGGTTTGTAATTGTCTTTGTCATTTGCATTTGTCCCTTGTCAATGTCACTTGTCTTTATTTTTGTCTTGTTTGAGTCCTTACAGAATGGAATTCAATTCATGAAATGGGAGGGAGCGTTATACATGGAGTAAGAGGAGGTGCAGGAGGAGAAAGTTCAATTCTCGGAGGATGAAGATGTTTGCTGAATCTTGCAGGAGGATAGTGAAAACTTTGTGGTTGTTGGGGTAGGTTGTACTGCCAGACTCCCACAGTCAACAGCAGGTATTACTTGGGGTGGCAGTTACTGGGGACAGATCTGTAAATAGAGTAGTCACGGCGGACAAAGATGAGTTTGCACTGACCTATAAAGAGAAGGCGGGCAAGTGGAGGATGGTCCATTGGAGGTTCAATTGCATGTCTTTGACTAGAGGTCCTGGAAGGAGATGGCGAGGGGTCTGGGCTAGCATGGCAAGGCAGGAGGAGGATGTCCTAGCTGCAGATGCACTACGAGAATTCCTGGAGAATGGTACGGAGTGGATTGAGAGCTAGAAAGGAGGTGGTGGGAGCTCGGAAAGGAGATGGTGTGTAAGAGGTGTATTATACCTCAGAAAAGGATGGGCCGGGAATGCATATGGTGGTACTGCTGGTCACCAAAGAGCAATGTCTAGAGGTGACAGAGGTGTTCACCCAGAAAATGGCCCAGGGGAAGCAAGAGCCTGAGCACCCTGCCCCTATGCTTGCCCTTGCACAGGGTCAGAGCAAGTTTTACATGTGGCAGGAAAGCTCCCCTTCCATGACAGTGACCAGCTCATGATGGGTCTGGGGTACTCGATCTTGCTGGAGGAAGGACTGTTAAAGGGAAGGAAGGCATTGTTAAATGCAGTCTATGGAGGAGGATAATTAAGCCGGACATTAATAGAAAGTGCTGGAAAAGTAAGGCAAAGTACATTTGACGGCACCATATTTTTCCCGACAAAGTGCACATGTGAACTTCCAGGGACTCCTCTTCTACAAGAACCTCAATCTGTGGTGATGGTAATGAGGGATTGTCTACAGGCTTTCTTGAAAAGACACATAGGCCCCACCCTGTGAGCAAGCCCAACCCCCTCGACCCTGTGTGCATAGCAAAGTGCAGTCTTTGCTAGTGGCACCATCCACCGGCGAGCCTGGTTTGCTACCACCATAGATGCTTGTGGATGGTTGTGGAGTGGTGGGTGTGGCACTATTTGGGCAGTGAAGGAGGGTCGACTGATGCAGCATGCAGATACTTAGTGCCTGTCTTTCCAGGTGACCCTCACTCAGTGGTAGCTGGACCCCAACCAAGTGGAGGATGATGTTGAGAGCCCGATACTCCTGCAACATCTTTCTCTATGGTATGTGACTGGGAAAGAGGATAGGAAATGGACAGATATGCCGGATTGACTACCTTTGCGCTAGGAGGGAAAGTCCTAACATATTGCAGGAGTTGCTCTGTTCTATGGGAGCTCCACTTCAATTCTGCACAAGGATCACAGTGTAAATGAGTTGCAAAAGTCAGTTTCACAAACAATTGTTTTGATAGATAAAAACCTCAACAACACTTGAAACGGGAAGCTGAACCACTGTATGCAGATTTGAAAAATGAGTTAATACAATTTATCCTTAAGGGACCAAATTCCACTGAATCCTACTGTTGGAACTTGATAGGACCTATCTGGGATACTGCTCTAATATACACGTTAACCCAAAATGCAATGAAAAAAGTTCCACCTGTTCTTACATATTTGCATATTTCATCCTCAGCATGCAAAAAGCTGCCTGCTAGAAATGGACCACATGTTATTTTTTGTCATAGGTGGAAATAGGAACAATGTATATTTCAACTGATGGAGACTTAAAGAAAATGTCTCAATCCACCTGTCATGATTTGCTCCCATCGCTCTTGTTCCTGCCCCTTGGGGGCCTGATTTGGGGTTTATTCCCTATTGGACATTCCTTCTGAACCTTAGTAGACAGTGCTGTGGTGATTTGGGGGCTCCAAAATCCACATTTTCCATTTATCTTCCCTTCCGGATCCATTCCACGTTTTTGACAACCAGTACCCACTACTTCATTTCCACCCATGGGTGGAGATGACGCAGTGTGCTAGGCATTCTGGGAAGCACAGTCTTTTGATTAAAGCAGCATACTGGCTGCCAAAAACCTTGAATGGATCTGGAAGAGGGGAGAACTGGAAAATATGGATTTAGAGCTCCCAAATCACCACAGCCCTGTCTCATAAGGTTCGGAAGGAAATTCCAATAGGGAGTAAACCCCAAATCAGGTCTCCAAGTGGTGAGAATGAGAGCGGAGGGAGCAAATCGCGACAGTATACCCCCTCCTAAGGCTATCTTACTTAAAGTTGCCATATTCAAACAAACAAATCAAAATGCAAAAGCAATCTGAATGTGAAGAATAGTTAAGCAGAGTGTGGGAATAGTGGACTGGTCATTGTTGCAGTTTTCCTGTTTGTGGGCGGTCCCTTGTTCCTGGTCCTAATGCTTAGTGTCTAGTTCCTAGTTTCTTATTTCTTGTTCCTGGATCCCTGTATTTCGAATTTAGTGGGCTTATCAGTATTTTCTGGTTCTTTTAATCCCTTTCTGTCTTCCTTTGTTTTGCAGTCAGCAATTTCCTGGGCCTTCCTTTTCCTGTGCAGCCCAGATTGTCTGTGCTCATTATGCCTTTAGCTTTTACCTGTTCTGCAGTGTAACCATGAACCTGTAGATACCCCTCATTGAGACATTTCCTATTGTGCTCCCTTGTCCTTTCATATCCTGGGTGGGGACAGGGAGGTTTTGCACTTGTAATTCTGTTTTCCATGCTCCTGGTCCTATATTTTCTGGAGTCTGATCCTGGTGTTCCCTTGCACTTCTCCCTTTGTTCCCTATTGAGTGTTCGGTGTGGTGAGCTGTTGTTTCCTCACTATTCTTTAATCACTATCCTATTTGTCGCTTTTCAGGCATCGTATGTATTAAGTTATCCTCCCTTTGCTGTTATAGCCTTTCTGAGTCTCTGTTTGATCAGCAGGGTGTGTGCGATTTGTTGAAATTCTAGGTGGCTTTTCTCATCCTTGTGAGTATTGTCTTTATTTGTTTATTTATTTTATTTATTGAGCATTTGTTAGGTGCCTATACAACAAATGGTGTTTCCAGGCGCCACAAGGACAAAGTGGGGAGGGAACAAGGGGAGTAAATAACATGGCAAAAACAGTAAATATACAATTTGGTCCTATTAGGCCTTGACATTCAGACGTGCAAGTGCAGTGAAAAGAAGTGCAGGAGATAGCGACGGGTGGGGGAGGGGAGGAGCAAGGAATGGACAAGTGCTGGTGGGACCCCAGGAGGGAAGTGCCAAGGGGAGCAAGAGAGGAGCCCCTGGCTAGTGCTGGGGAGAGGAATGCCAAGGGTGGGATGCACAGCCACCAGGCAGGGACCCGTAAGGCAGTGCTGAGGGTGGGGGCTGGTGGTGACTGCTAGATGGCACTGGTAACCTGTGAGATTCATGAGGACCAGGCCGCCAGTCTCAGCTGGCAGTGGGGTGATTAGCAGGGAAGGGAAAGAGGAAGGAGGTAGAGAAAAGCAGTTTGAGAAGTTTCCGGAACTTAAGGAGGTCCGGCTCAAGTCTGAGAGGGGCAGGGAGGCTTTTCCAAAGAGAGGCACCAGCCGAAGAGAGAGACCTGCCCCCCACTCTCTGCTTGGAAAGATTTGACAAGCAGAGAGTTGGAGTTAGAGGAGCGAAGGGCTCTAGCAGGGGAGTATTTAGGAGTGAAAGTTGGAGATAGCATGGTCCAGGCCCCAGAAGCCTTGCGGATGATGCAGAGGGTCTTGAATTTGACCTCACGCGCCGTGGAGCCAGTGGAGAGATTTTAGGTGGAGATACGGTCCCTGGGCTTGAGGCCAAGGATAAGTCTTGCAGACCTATTCTGGTTTAGCTGAAGGGGACGCAGGGAGAAAAGGGGAGATTGAGGAAGAGGCTGTTGCAGTAGTCCAGCCTAGAGAGGACCAGAGCTTGTGAGTAGAATGTGAGGAAAGGGAGAATGCCTCTAAGGAGGGAGTGAAGTGGCCTTCTTGGCAAGGCCAAGATGTGAGGGGTGAAGGAGAGAGTGGTCAAAGATGACCCTAAGGTTTTTGGCTCACAGGATGGTGAGGTAGAGGGCCCAAGGAGGGCGGCCAGAGGGTAGGAGAGAAACAGGGCAGGGTGTCCCAATGAGAAGGATCTTCCATCTACTGTATTAAGACAGAGATCATTAGCACACACCATGCTGGATGGCAGTCAGGCAATCATGGGGATGAGAGAAGAGGTAGTAGAGGGAAGTTTGAAGCAAAGCTGAGTGTCATCAGCATAACACTAAAAATGAGGAGAGAAGGAGGAGGTCAGGTGAGCAAGGGGGCAAGATGGATATTGAAGAGCCACAGCGATATGATAGAGCCCTGCGGGACGCCACAGGTAGAGAGTATGGTGGTGGAGGAGAAAGGGCCCAGTTGCAACTGGGAACGGCGGTTAGTGAGGAAAGAGGTCAGCCATTCCAGGCTCGGTCAGTGATGCTGAGGGTATCACAGAGTCATTTAATGAGATAGAATGGTTGACTGTGTCAAAGGCAGAGGAGAGATCGAGGAGAATGAGAACAGCAGAGAGTTAGTCAAGATTTGGAGCATGTCTTCACAGGTGTTCAGGAGAGCAGTTTCCTGCCTCTGGATGCTCGGATCCAGATTGATGGTCATGGAGGCCACCAACAAGTTCCGTGTGCAGGGTCAGCTGGGGAAGTACAAACTTCTCCAAGAGTTTACCCAGGTAGGGAGTAGTGGCGATAGTTAGCTGGGCAGAAGGGGTCAGCAGATTGCTTTTTGTTGTGTTAACATATTTTTTTGAAGACACAAAACAATGTGTGTAAATCATAGTACATAAAAGAATGACAAAGCGGAACATCTTATATAATAATAATACTTAGGGAACTTAAAATGTTGTATCAAGACTTGACACATTGGATTATCTAGTTAGAACTAGAAAGATTTTTCAAAAGATTCAATGGGGAGAGGAAACATAAACAATGCAGACAAGAGAGTAAGGAAGTGGGGAGGATAAGGGAGAGGGGAAAGGATAGGATAAGGGTAATCATTGAAACAAAGATAATGGGCCTCATTATAAGTGTGGCGGTAAGGCAACAATGGTGCTGGTAGCGCTACTGCCACTGTTGCTACTGTACCACCATACTACGAGTTCTGCTCGCGGGTGCCCTTGCAGCCACCAGGTCTGACCTTGTGGCCGTACCAGCACCCGCGAGCAGAACATGATGGTAGCACCGGTACAGTTAACGGTACCGGTGCTACCACCCTCCCCATTCCCATCGAGCCCCATGGGGCTCGATGGGAATGGGGAATCATTTTTGCCGGCGCCCAGAAAAGGGCAATTACCGGGTCCGGCAAGGTCGTAATGGCCCAATAATTGCCCTTTTCTGGGCACCGGAAAAAAATAAATACCGGTCAGGCACAGCTACCGCCAACCTTGTAATGAGGCCCAATGTTATATTAACCCCTAAAGTGCCAAGGACGAGATATCAATATCTCAAGATATCGAGATAGCAATGCCCACTAGACACAGGATTTCTTTGAATGCGGAGGGGGGGTAGGTGGGGGCTGCTTACAGTAAGCAGCCCTCGCCCCCCCCCCTGGTCCCCAAAGCATGGGGGCACACATGTGTACAACCCTGGGGGCAGATGGCTGATCATCTGCCCCAGGGAAGGGGCAAAAAAATAAATAAATAAATAAAACGAAGCAACGGGGATGGGGGGTGGGGATCCTGGGTTTTTTTGCCCCTGAAATGGTGGTGGCCCTCCCCTCCCACACCAAGTGGAAAGGGGGGCCACCCTTGTAGCCCTCCCTGGGGCAGATTTACCCTGGGAGTACATGGCCCCACATCCAATTGGGGGTGGGGGAGGGCCACCAGGAATAAGTGTGCAGGCCCCCAAAGGATGGGGCTGCATGGTTAGGCCCCCCTGGGGCAGATGGCTGATCATCTGCCCCCAGGGAAGGGGCAAAATAACAAAATAAAAAAAACAAAAAAAAAGGGAATTTGGGTGGGAGTGGGGGGCCACTAGCCACCAGGGAAATATTTTACAGAAAAGGGGAAATGGGGGCACCCCTTGTAGCCCTTCCCGGGGGCAGATATCTGCTCCTAGGAAGGGGCATCTGACCCCAGGGAGGGCTGCATGAGATGCCCCCTCTTATCTGCCCCCAAGGAGGGCTGAATGAGATGCCCCCCCTGCATTTGGTGTGGGAGGGTAGAGGGTCACCCCCATTACATTAGAAAATTACCTGGCGGTTTAGGGTGCCCCTCAGCCCGCCCTAAAGTGTAGTGTATCATTTTCCATTTTTTTCTTTGTTTACGAAACTTGCCTTGGTGCAGAGGGGCACATTGGTGTGCCAATCCGGTGCCGGGGTGCCCAAACCTTACTGTCCCACCCACCGGGGGCCTGTCCCACCATTTGTGGGGGCCCTCTCCCCACACCCCAAATGGAGAGGGGTGTACCTCATGCAGCCTTTTGTAGGAGGCCCAGGGTGGCCTGCATGAGGTGCCCCCGCCACCCATTTGGGGTGAGGGGGGAGAGGGCCCCCAAAAATGGTGGGACGGGCCCCCCAGTGGGTGGGGCAGTAAGGTTTGGGCACACCAGGGCCTGATTGGCACATCAATGTGCCTCTCTGCACCAAGGGGAGTTGGGTTACCAAAGGAAAAAAGTGAAAATGGTGGAACGCTTTTTAGGGGAGGCTGTGCGGTACCCCAAAGGGTCGGGGAATTTTCTAATGAGATGGGGCGTTGACCCCCTCTCCCCACCCGCAATGGAGTGGGTGCCATGTCATGCAGCCCTCCCTGGGACCAGATATCTGCTCCTAGGAACAGACGCCTGAGCCCAGGGAGGAGTGCAGGACAGCCGCCCCCCTAACTGCCCCACGGCAGGACTACATGAGATGGGCCGCCCCTCCAATCAGGGTGGGGGTGGAGAGGTGCACCCCCCTTCACATTAGAAAATTCCACAGCGGTGTAGGGGGCCCCTCTGCCCCCGCTAAAGGGCAGCCTGCCATTTTGAATTATTTTCTTTCTTTACTATACCTGCCTTGGCGCAGAGGGGCATATTGGTGTGTGAATCTGGAGCCAGGGTGCCCAAACCTTACTGCCCCACCCACCGGAGGGCCTGTCCCACCATTTTTGGGAGCCCTCTCCCCCCCACCCCAAATGGAGGGGGGGGTGTACCGTTTTCATCGGGACATGCGCGGGGATGCGGGCAGGTAGGCCATGTGTTGTTGGCGGTGTGTTTCGGTGAGTGGCCAGAGCGAAATGTCTGAGAATTGTCTTCATTTCCAGCCAATTTCAGAGACATTTCCCTGTGTCCACTCACCGAACCACGTCGCCAACAACAGATGTCATACCTTCTCGTGTTCCCACAGGTGTCCCGACGAAAACGGTACCTCACATATGTGGGTGCACCTACCGGGGGCGTAAAAGGAAAAGGGTAACCCGCTGGTAATCGCAAGCCTTTCGCCAGAGCACATTTTGTTCATGTGGGCCACCTACAGACTTGGGCCTAGGGTGTCGAAGCCAGTAAAGAAAACAGGGAACCCCATGCATTCCCCAAAAGAGGACACCCGTGGGAATGCACAGAGGTCTGACTTGCGCAAAGCGGCCCAGAATTTATTACCCAGAACCCCAGACAAAGTGAACATTGTGTTTTTCCCCACCAAATATCACACTTTGTCGGGGATTGTGGCTAATAAAAACTGGGGCAATTTGTGCAAGGCAGACCTTTGTGGATTTCCACAGGTGTCCTCTTTTGGGAAATGCATGAGGTTCCCTCTTTTCCTTGCTGGCTTCGACACCCTAGGGTCAAATCTGTAGGTTGCCCACATGAATAAAATGGGCTGTGCCGAAAGGCTTGGGGTTACCAGGAGGTTACACTTTTCCTTTTGCGCCCCGGTAGGTGCACCCACACACGTGAGGTACTGTTTTCATCGAGACACGTGTGGGGACGCGGGAAGGTAGGCCATGTGTTGTTGGCGGTGTGTTTCGGTGGGTGGCCAGAGCGAAATGTCTGAGAATTGTCTTCATTTCCAGCCAATTTCAGAGACATTTCCCTGTGTCCACTCACCGAAACACGTCGCCAACAACAGATGTCATACCTTCTCGCGTTCCCACAGGTGTCCCGATGAAAACGGTACCTCACATGTGTGGGTGCACCTACTGGGAGCGCAAAAGGAAAAGGGTAACCCGCTGGTAACTCCAAGCCTTTCGCCACAGCACAATTTGTTCATGTGGGCAACCTACAGATTTGGGCCTAGGGTGTCGAAGCCAGCAAGGAAAACAGGGAACCCCATGTATTTCCCAAAAGAGGACACCCGTGGGAATCCAGAGAGGTCTGATTTGCGCGAATCAGTCCAGAGTCTTCTACCCAAAACCCATGGCAAAGTCCAAATTTGGGGGTAAAAAACAGAATTTCCAGACATTTCACTCTGCTCACCCACCAAAACACGCTGCCAACAACAGATGTCATACCTTCCCGCGTTCCCACAGGTGTCCCAACAAAAAAAGTACCTCACATGTGTGGGTTCACCAATCTAGCCGCAAAGGGAAAAGGATAACCCACTGGTAACCACAAAAAGGTTTGGGGAGATAGCCTACAGATTTGGGCCTAGGGTGTCCAAGCCACCAAGGAAAACTGGGAACCCCATGCATTTCTGAAAAGAGGGCACCGGTGGGAATCCACAGAGGACCAACTTGCGCGAAGCAGACCAGAATGTTTTACCCAGAACCCCTGACAAAGTGAAAAATGTGGGATTTTTCAGCACATTTCAGACTTTGCTGGGGCTTCTGGGTAATACATTCTGAGCCGAATTGCGCAAGTCAGCCCTCTGCAGATTCCCACATGTGTCCTCTTTTCGGAAATGCATGGGGTTCCTAGTTTTCTCTGGTGGCTTGGAAACCCTAGGCCCAAACGTGTATGGTGTGGGCTTGAGCGAAATTCAACATTTTCTGCTGTCGGAAACGACTTGCGGTTAGCAGGGTTTTTGGCTTTCCCCTTTGCCCCCAGGTAGGTGGACCCACACATGTGAGGTACCGTTTTCATCGGCACACCTGTGGGAACGTGGGACGGTAGGCCATGTGTTGTTGGCGGCGTGTTTTGATGGGTGAGCCGAGTGAAATGTGCGGAAAATGCAGTTTTTTTTCCCACATTTCAGACTTTGCAGGGGTGTCTGGGTAATAAATTCCAGGCCGATTTGCGAAAATCATACCTCTGCAGATTCCCACGAGTGTCCTCTTTTTGGAAATGCATGGGGTTCCCTGTTTTCCTTGGTGGCTTGGACACCCAAGGCCCATATCTGTATGGTGTGCGGAGAAAGTGTGAAATTCAGGTGTCAAAACAAACTTGGGGTTACCTGTGTTTTAGGCTTTCCCCTTGGCGCCCAGGTAGGTGCACCCACACATGTGAGGTACAGTTTTCATCGGGACACCTGTGGAAACGCGGGACGGTAGGCCATGTGTTGTTGGGGGCATGTTTCGATGGGTGAGCTGGGTGAAATGTGCAGAAAATGCGTTTTTTTTCCCACATTTCAGATTTTGCAGGGGTGTGTGGGTGATAAATTCTGGGGCGATTTGCGCAAATCATACCTCTGCGGAATCCCGCAGGTGTCCTCTTTTCGGGAATCCATGGGGTTCCCTGTTTTCCTGGGTGGCTTGGACACCCGAGGCCCATATCTGTATGGTGTGCCCGTCTGACGAAAGTGTGAAATTCAGGTGTCAAAACAGACTTGGGGTTACCTGTGTTTTAGGCTTTCCCCTTGGCGCCCAGCTAGGTGCACCCACACATGTGAGGTACCGTTTTCATCGGGACACCTGTGGGAACGCGGAAAGGTAGGCCATTTGTTGTTGGCACGTGTTTCGGTGGGTGAGCGGAGTGAAATGTGTGGAAATAGTGTATTTTTTCGCCACATTTCGGACTTTGCCAGGGCTTCTGGGTAATAAATTCTGGGCCGATTTGCGCAAGTCAGCCCTCTGCGGATTCCCACGGGTGTCCTCTTTTCGGAAATGCATGGGGTTCCCAGTTTTCCTTGGTGGCTTGGAAGCCCTAGGCCCAAATGTTTATGGTGTGGGCTTGAGCGAAATTCAACACTTTCTGCTGTCCGAAACGACTTGGGGTTAGCAGCATTTTTTGGGTTTTCCCCTTGCCCCCAGGTAGGTGCACCCACACATGTGAGGTACCATTTTCGTCAGGACACCTGTGGGAATGCGGGAATGCAGGCCATGTGTTGTGGTGAGTGTTTCGGTGGGTGAGCGGAGTGAAATGTGCAGAAATAGTGTATTTTTTAACCACATTTCGGACTTTGCCGGGGCTTCTGGGTAATAAATTGTGGGTCGATTTGCGCAAGTCAGACCTAGTGGATTCCCACAGGTGTCCTCTTTTTGCAAATGCATGGGGTTCCTAGATTCCTTGGTGGCTTGGACACCCTAGGCCCCAATCTGTATGATGTGCACTTTGAGAAAATTCATCAAATTCTGCTGTCCGAAATGACTTGGGGTTTGCTGCGTTTTTGGCTTTCCACCTTGCCCCCAGGTAGATGCACCCACACATGTGAGGTACCGTTTTTGTTGGGACACCTGTGGAAACGCGGGAAGGTATGACATTTGTTGTGTTTCCGTGGTTTTCATATCATTTCAATCCATTTGCTGCTGCCCTTTGTCACACAACCCTTTCATTTCCCAAATATGACCTACATTTAGTCGCTGCTTTTAGGCAGCATACACATTTGTAAACTGCACAAGTCACCTACCCCTGAAAATGTCTGCCTGTGCTCTTTCAAGAAATGTATGCTTGCCCTTCCTCACCACATTGGTTTTCAAGATTTACACATGCTAAGTACCTCCGTTCAGGCCGTAAGCATAAAACTCCTGCGTAACATGGCTCTGATTTTTGGCTTGTGGTATTGCTTGTTTTGTGAAACATTTAAAAAAAATGTGTGATTTCCTAACTGCAATAGTCGGGGGAATGTAGCGGAGCATTTCTTTTCTCAAAATTCATAGAAGCCATTGCCGTACCGGGCCAACCATGTCCACTGCATACCTTTTTTTTCGGTCATTTTCCCGCTTTTTCCCCAAACAATGGAATTTTCCCCAACCTACTTTTTGCTTGACCTGCACAAATCACCCCTTTCTGAACTTGGAATTTTTTCTACTTTTCAGAAATGTATGCGTTTATGTCCTCCAATTCAGCTTTCCTACCCTTTTCTTCCATTCCGTCCACGCATGTCCAATTGGCAAAAATGGCCAAAATCGCCTACCTCTCACAAAACGGTTGAAAACCACATCAAAATATTTTTTCTTTGTTTCAACTAACCTGTTCTTGAAAGCCAGGAAATTGGGGAATTCAGCAACGCAAACCACTTGCTCCTAGCTCTTACAAGGAAAAAACCACAGGCTTCTTTGTACATCATTTTATTAGCATTTTTTGAAAAAAACAAAAACATTTGCCTTTTTTGGTTATTTTCTCTCACGACCCTACAGCAACCTAGAAATCCTGGGTGGCGTCACGACTGCCTACATGTGGGGAAAAAGGCAGACAAATTTGGCCAAAATATCTCATGTAACGAAAAAGCTACAAGCCATTGAATGGCCACATACCGAAATCACCAAAAAAGGCCTTGGCACTGGCGGGAAATACCCATTGAGGTAAGAAAGTCAAGAAACATTCTCCATTTCAATTCATATTTGTGATACAGTATAGGGGTTGAAGCAATACACCCCTCAAATCTATGTATATTACATATAGAGTTCCACCACATGTTATTATTATTCAGGTCAGATTTATTCCAATTGGCTGTGATAACTTGAACTGCAATTAGAATAAAGAAATCGAATAAATAAGAAGTGTGGGAGTCTAGGTGATGTTGAAAGAGAGGACTACCTAAGCATAAGATTTTAAAAAGTAAAGGTTCATCTAAATTAAAGATACATTTATTGATGCACCATACATTGTTCCAGAATGTTTCAATATATTTACAATCCAAAAACATATGTTTAAACGATCCTTCACCATCACAACATTCATTAGCCGAAGATATTTTACACTTCAAAAGCATAGCAGGGGTAATGAACATTTTATGAAGGAAAAAGAAAAGAGTTTGGGTTAGATTTGCTGAAACAGTTATGGTTGATGTTTTCTTTTCTCAAAAAGATGGCTAGGCATAGCCTCCAAAGGTTACTGAACAGTCTTGTTGCCATTATTGCTGTGTTTTCTATTGGAGATTTTCAGTTAAGTCTCTAGTAAGATCTTCATAGAGAAGGGAGGCTGAAAACTGATACTTGTGTGTATGATTTTGTCTAACAACATTGATTTGTCCAGAAGATTCCATCAGAAGATGCAGGTTATCTCTGATAGCATTCATTAGTAGTGTATATTGATGACAGAAAGACTTAGGAGTGACGAATTTCATCCTGAATTCAATGAAGGTTAGCAGTATACCTTACTTAAAAAGTTGATGTACAAATTTGATTCCTTTTCAAATCCAACTTTTCCCAAAAATAGTTTTACCATTAATTTGAATGAGGTTATTTAACCAAATGAACAGCGATACACACTTCGAGGGGACTGACCATAGTAGCTTCAACGCAAACCCATGTCGAGGTGTCAAAATATTCAGCTTGACAAAGCCAGCTCTGTGCTTGCTTTAGTATAAAGGCAAAGTTTTTAGTAAAGGAGGGAAATCCCACCCCTCCACATATGACATTCCTCTTTTGTCTACTAAGGGAGATTCTATGTTTTTTCTTAATGCACACAAATTTGACAAGGCATGAATCAATATCTTTAAAGAATGTATTTGGAATTGGGAGATGAAGCATAAATACAGTGTAAAAAATAATCATGGAAATTATCATTTTAATGGACTGGAGGCGGCCCCACTAGGATAGATATAACAGGGACCAGGAATGTAAGATTTTTAATTTTGGTCAATATGATATTAGTATTTTCTTTAAATATATCTTTAACTGACAAGAACATTTGTAGTCCTAGATATTGGATTTTCTCAGAACACCATATCATGCCATATGGCTGGACAAAATGTTTAGTGCAATAAACGTTATGAGGAAGAATTTCTGATTTTTCCATGTTTCGTTTATATCCTAAGGCTAATGAAAAATGTGATATAGTGTCAAGTATTTTGCCTAAACTTATTTCAGGATTCTTAACTAATAGAAGGATATCATCTGCATAGGCTGCCAATTTAACTTGTAAATCATCAAAAGCTATTCCCAGCATATGTGGGTCTAGTCTAATAGTTGCTAAAAATGGTTCAACGGCTAAAATAAACAATTGAGGTAAAAGAGGACATCCTTGCCGTGTACTTCTAACTAAAAGAAAAAAGGCAGACATCTGACTATTTATGAACACAGTGGTTTGGAGATTTGAATAAAGAACACGAATCATGGAAATAAAGGTTTCATGAAAACCATGCCACTGCAGCACTTCAAACAAGTAATCCCATTCATCTATCAAACACTTTTTCAATATCTAAGGCAATAGCTGCATAGGGATCACTTGACAGGGCTGTAACATTCAAAGCATCCAGAAAGATCCTTATGTTGGATGCCGAGAGTCTTCCTTTAACATAGGCTACCGGGTCTTGTTTAATTAATTTTCAGCAAAAAAGGGAGAAGTCTATATGCTACGAGTTTTGCAATAATTTTGCAGTCAGTATTAATTAGGGGAATTGGTCTGTAGCTTTGTGGTAATTCAGGATCCTTTTTGGTCCAGGGAATGCCAGAAGCATGGCTTCTCTGAAGGAGCCTTCAGATTTTGAGTTTGAGATAAAGTGAGAGAAAAGTTCAAATAGTCTGGGGGTAAGTAATGATTCGAAATTAGTGTAAAAGTCAATGGAAAATCCATCGTGTCCTGGCACCTTGCCTTTTTTAAGCCCATGTATTGCCTTGATAATTTAATTTTGTGTTATGGGTGAATTAAGATAGTCAACATTAATAGGATAATTTGAGCATGTAATATTCTGTAGGAAGCCAGGAATGTTAGGATTATTGGAAGTGGACTCAGAGGAGTATAATTGATTATAGAATCTACTGAATACATTAATAATCTCTTTTTCTATGAATTTTCTAGTACCATTGAAGTCTTTCATCACTGTGATTCTGCTTCTTTTTTAATTTTGAGGTTTGAAGCTATGGATGTATTGTTTTTATTGGAAAATGTATACATTTTTAATTTTTTTTAACAAGTTAGCACATGAGTATTCAGAGGTAAGTTTGTTATATTTTATTCTTGGATGTACTATATTGAAATTAATTTCATTAGAAGGTTTAGAGATATATTGTGTTTCAAGGATTTAAAATTTTCTTAGAAATTCTTTGGATTTGTGTTTTCATAACTTTCCTTTTCCTTGCCACAAAGGAGATTATTTCATCTCTAATTACTGCTTTATAGCAGTCTCAATTATTCGGTATAGAAGTGTCTGTCACTTTATTAATTTGAAAATAATTATTGGGAACATTTGTCAGGAAGGAAGCATATTTTTCATCTTTTAATAAGGCCAAATTGAATCTCCATCTATTTGATTTGGATATAGGATAGGTGTCGCTAAATTCAATGTGGACATGGGCATGATCAGATAGGGATATGCATCCTATAGTGGAATCGATTAGGCTGGCAGCCAAGGAGTTGGCCAGAAAGATATAGTCAATGCTAGAAAATGAGTCGTGGAGACTAGAATGAAAGGTATATTCCATGTCTGACGGATGTTGCATGCACCGGGTGTCAACAAGACCTAAACCTAAACAGAGATAAACTTTAGGAATTGGTTGTGAGATTTAGAATTTTTAAAGGGAGATTTAGACTTTCTGTCCAGAAATGGATCTATTTCATTACAGTCCCCACATACAATACGATTTTGTACATTTGAGCAAAGCAGACGTTCCTTCAGTTGTTTCCAGAAAACAGCATCTGATGCATTAGGACCATATACATTTAGAATTAAATAGTAAGTAGAGTGAAAGAAACGATTCAAAATAACCCATCTACCTGGTTATCAGACTCTGAGTTAATAATCTTGCAATCAAAGTTTTTATTTATCAGGATAATATCACCATTTTTCGTACCCTGTGCAGCACTTGCAAAGACCTCACCCACCCAGAGATTCTTAAGCTTAGCAGCTTCTAATGTTAAGAGGTGAGTTTTTTTAATGCAAGCAATGGAAGGCTTATTTCTATTGAGATATGATAGTACCTTTTGTCTTTTGATGGGATTGTGAAGACCTTTAACATTCCAAGATATGTTTATAGACATAGGAATTCAGAAGTAAACAATACAAACCTTAATAAAAAAAATTGATTGAGTAGCAGGTTAATATGACAAGCAGGATTTCCAAACAGTTTTGATAAACTTTCCAGAAATTATGAACAGTGCAATACCCTTGGGGAAGAACACCAGGTTAAGGAGATACATAAGGAAAAAGGGATGACAAACAAAAAACATGAAGAGAAGTAAACGTAGATCGTAACTCATGGTGTAACAAAACAAAATGGCTAACTGGAAAGCAGCCATAACATTTCATGTTGGAAGCAAAGAAACAGTAATGAGGACGGGGCACCCAGTGAGACCAGGCCATCCATGGCAGTGCTCCCGCATATTTAAGCTTAGAGAGTTAACATTTTTAGGAGACTTTACAATGCATTATTTAGGGAAGCTCCAGCAGTATCCACTTTATCCGACCTTTGAGATTTAATAAATTGTTTTCAGTCTCCAGGATTGTCAGAAAAGGTAGTATGACCCTTAAAGGTTACTTTTAAGAACGCAGGATGAACCATTCCATATATGGCATTAAGTTGTTTCAAGGCTGACCTTAGCGCTAATACTCTGGATATAAGGCTGACCTATTTCCTCTATGATCAACCCTCCCAGGTCATACTGGAGTCCTTCCTATCATCTGTCTCCCTCTCTACCTGTGGTGTTCCCCAGGGGTCCAACCTCTCGCCCTTGCTTTTCAACCCATACCTGGCAACTGTTGTCCACTGTATTGCCATTTTCTCCTCAAATTTCCAGTGCTATGCTGACAACACTCATCTCATTTTCAGGCTGCCCTCCGCCACCTCCTCTCCCTCTCTCATCTCTGATAGCCTTACTGCCATTCAAGATTGGTGTTCCGCCAATGATCTTTGTCTGAATGCTGGCAAGACTGAGATCCTTCTCATCGACACACCTTCTCCATCTTTTCCCCTCACTCTTTGGCCGGCCTCCTTTGGCCCTCCTCTTCCCCCCCACCTGCGAGGCTACGAACCTCATGGTCATCTTTGATTCCACACTTTCCTTCTCCGCCCACATCTCTGGTTTCTCTAAAAAGTCAAACTTCCTACTGCACCTCCTCAGATGTACTTGTAACGCTCACCTGATTCCCGTAGAGGCGCCGGTCTTGACTGGGCGTATACCGTATCTTCAAAGGTGATGTGCAACACACGGCTGGCTCTTTGGGCTGGACCTCTGTGCACTGTATGTCTGACTTGAAGGGTGAGATGTCTGCAGATAGAAAATATGGGATTAAGGAACTGGGTTATTGAATGTCTCTCTCTTCTTCCCTTTCTCTTCTCCTGTAGAACCCCAAAGGTGAACGCTCTCACCTTAGGTAAGTGAACGCCGTGCTCTCCATCTGCCTCGGGGCAGGGTGCTGTAACCAGTTTCTTCACTGGATAAGGGGAGCAGGCCTCTTGACTTCAGAGGACTGCTGTCCGTCGTTTACTGCACGAACGGTAAGTTTCGAGTAACTCTAATGTTTTTTAAAGTCTTTAGTAATGATGTTTCTTGTTTTGCAGGTTCCGGCGATGGCGGATGACGGGCTGAAGTGAGTTGAAGATGGAGCCCGTGTGATGAATAGAAGCGCCTGGAAGCACGTAAGTAAGCGCTTGTTGCCTGCTTCACGATGCGCTCTAACTGTCTTTTTATTTTGCAGGTACAGTTCGGAGCGGCTGCCGGGTGCCGGAATACCCACTGGGTTAGATGTGGAAAGGAGTTATGGCACGTGAGTATTAAAGTTCCCCAATGTCTTTAAACGCACCTTGTTTTGTCTTTCAGATGCGGGATGCAGCGCCGAAGGCCTCCGGAGCGTGCGAAGAGTTGGTAAGCTTTTGTCTTTCAGATTCCGGAATGCAGTGTGAAGACCTCCGGAGCGCACGAAGAGTAGGTAAGCCTTTGGCCTTCAGATGCCGGAATGCACCGCGAGGCGTTGGTGACAGCCGATGGACCAGGTAAGTGAAGAGCTGTCACTGAAGACCGTAATGCTAACCTGTTCTTTCTTGTCTTTATAGGTGTTGCTGAAGACTGGATTCAGGATGGTAAGCCTTTTTCCTTAGGCCCAGGATCAGATGCAGAAGACACGGATGAGCGTTCTGCTGCAGAGGATGCAGAATAACGCAAAGCAAAATTCATCCATCGGGTGTGGTTTAAATAGCCTCCTGTAGTGCTTAGGTGTCTCCTTCCACAGCCACGCCTAGTAAGAAAAGAGTTCCTGCTTTCCAGAAGAGTTCCAGTGTTCTGAATCTAGGGAGTGGCTCCTGCCCCACCCAACAGGAAAAGTAGTTCCAAACAGAAGAGGATCAGAGGCTCAACTGGCAGGCAAGTAAGCAGCATGGTCTGCTGCAGGTAAAGTCCACCCAAGCATTATGAGCCCGGCGCTTCCAGCGCTGGGACTGGGCATATTTATGAGCCTGGTGCCACTGGCGCCAGGACTGGGTCCAAAAGGTCCCAATTGGGACTGGTTGGCCACTCTGAACCTGGGTTATGGACCTGCTTCCAAGGGAGTTGGAAAACCCTGACCTTTTGGAAGCAGAGATCATGACAGTACCCCCCTCAAGGCCCCTCCCAAACCGGGCTCCTCCGGGGTTTTTGGCTTGTCAGGAAATGTTCGGTGAAATCTTTTGATTAGGCGAGGAGCGTGGACATATTCAGCAGGTTCCGAGGATCTCTCTTGGGGGCCGTAGCCTTTCCAGTCAATTAGGTAAATAGTTTAGATTTGGAGATCTTGGAGTCCAGAATGCTTTTTGACTTCAAACTCGAGTTCTCCATCAACTAGGATAGGTTTTGGAGATTTAGTTAGTCGGGTTGAGGTTGCACGGGTTTTAATAGAGAGACGTGGAAGACCGGATGTATCTTCATGTGCGGGGGCAAGTCCAACTTGACCGCTACTGGCGTTTACTATGGTAGTGATGGAATAGGGACCAAGGTATCTTGGGTTGAATGTGCGTGGCCCTTTTAGAGGTAGTGTTTGGTGGATAACCAGACTTGATCCCCTACTTGATATTGAGGGGCTTCTTCCGATGTTGATCTGCTCCTTTCTTGTATTTTTCTTTAGGCCCTTTTGAAGGTGAGAAACAGCTTCCTTAAAGGCTTGGGTGATTGTAGATGCAGGTAGTCTACTGCCTGCGTGTTTTCAAGATCTTGGAGGGGATCCAACTCCGAGGTTCCGAGGGTGACTGCCGTACAAAGAAAAACGGCGGTTTTCCAGTCTCCGAATGGACAGGTTATTGTAGGCTATTCGGCTATCCAAAGGATGTCTTTCCAGTTTTTTCAGTTTGTTGCAGCAGTGCAGCGTAAATACTGCTTCCAGAGTTGATTGGTCGGTCTCTCGGTTTGTCCGTCGGTCTGAGGGTGGTGACTGGTCGATAGTCTCACATCAATTTGAGCCGACCGACAGCAACTTCGCCCAAAAAATGAGAATAAATTGACTACTCTCGATCCGAAATTAGAACCGAAGGAAAACCGTGCAGTCGGAGGATGTTTTCGAGAAATTCTCGGGCCATAGTTGCTGCTGTTGGCAAGCCTTTTGAGCGGAATGAAATGCGCCATTCTTGGATGAATAAGTCCACGATTACTAGAATCGTATTGTATCCGCGAGCATGGAGGTAGATCGGTGATGAAGTCCTTAGAAAAGCGTATGCCAAGGGCGAGTTGGTATGTCAATAGGGGCGTAAGAGGCTGCTGGTCTTTCCTTTTGACTTCTTGTTTTGGGCGGCATACTCCAGCAGGACATTATAAAGTCTTCTGATATCTTTTTTCAAGACGGCCACCAGAAGTAGGCCGCTTGATCTTTTCTGAGGTCTTGGCCATACCGGGGATGTCCTTCCATTAAAGAATCGTTGATAACAAGCGATTACTTTTTCTGTAAATCTGTGTTGGGTAGGTATAATCGTTCTTGGGAAATACAATGAGTTGTCCTTTACTGCAAAGTCCTTTCCCTGCAGATGCCAATTCTGTATGTTCTGCCTGGGAGTTACAAGTTGCCTGGCTTTATCTTTAACTTCCTCTATGGATTCTGTGGGCGATTACACCCAGAATTCTTTGTTTCTGGGAATGATTGGTGCAGGTTTAGGGTTGATCAAGTGTTCTTCCACTTCCATCGAGAAAGGGCATCAGCTTTACCGTTCTTTGTTTACCAGGGTCGATAGGTAATTATGAAGTTCAAACTCGGCAAAGAATAATGCCCACGGAGTTGTCTGAGGATTGCGGCTTTGCGGTTTTCAAATATTGCAGGTTTCGTGATCCGTATACACAGTAACGGCTTGTGTGTCGGGCCGACAGATAATGCGCCAAGCCTTAAAGGCAGACTGATAGCCATAATTCCTTGTCAGTATCGTGTAATGATTCAGGAGGCGAGATTTGCGGGACCAAAATGCCACGGGATGCCACCTGTTGGTTACCTGGTCCTTTTTGTGATGAACTGCCCCATGGCAAGGCTTGAAGCATCAGTTCCACTATGTAGGGGAGTTCGGGTGGTGGGGTGTTTTAAGATTTGTGCAGAGTAAATTTAGTCTTCAAATCCTGGAAAGCTTTCCGCCTCGGTAGGACATTCAAACGCTTTGTTTTCTTTACAGGCGTGATGGGCTGGACTATTCGAGGGAATTCGGGGGTAACCTTGCGGTAAAAGTTGCGAAGCCTAAATGCTTGCACACCTTTACGAGGATGTGATGGCCATTTGAGAACTGTCATCGACCTTCTTTGATCCATCGCACTCCGCCAGGTGATAATATGAATCCAAGAATTCACTTAGTCACGTTGAAAACACATTTTTCAATTTAGCGAAAAGTTTGTGTTGAGCAATCTTTCGGTGGACCATTTTACGGTTTCGATGTTCAGATTCCGATGAAAATAAACGAGATGTTCGTCAATGTAAACAACAACACACACACTATGAGCTCTCTGAGACATCGTTCATAAATATTTGAAAGGCGGCCGGGGCTTGCAAAGTCCGAAGGGCATGACCTGATATCAATTAGCATTTTTGTCGGAAGGCGGTCTTCCATTCATTGCCCTTTTTATCGTACCAAGTGCGTAAGTCCTCTCAGATCCAGCTTTTATATATGCATGCTTTTCTGAGGGCGTTTGGTCCAGGAGTTCCAGATCAAGGTAACGGATATCTTTTCTTAACGTGTGATCTGGTTCGGGGGCGATAATCTATACATTTCTAGGTTCCTTTCTTTTTTGGAACGAAGAACAAGCTGCATTAGGCAGGGGGCTTGGAAGGACGAATTAACCCATTTGCCAGGTATATCCAGGTATTTCGAAGTGAAGGTTCTCAGGCTCGGTGAGGGCATAAATTCTATACAAGGAGGGAGTAGATCCAGGTATCAGGTCTACTGGCAGTCATAAGACCTATGAGGGGTAGCAGAGTTAGCCGTCCTTCCGGGAAACTTCTTGGTATTCTAGTATTCGGGAGGTAACTGGGGTCTCTGAAGAAATTGCTTCCAGTGCACACAGGGTGGGTGACACGTAGAGACACATTCTGGAAACTGACCTTTCTTGCTCGCCATCGACAGAGGATTGTGTTTCTCTAACAAGGTATTCTAGAATAATCTTTGAAACTGAGGCCTTGCTCACATCGAACCGATCTTTCATGTGTTCCATCTTGACTTACTAGCGTCACCTCTGTGGTATGTTTACTGGCCGGAGGCTATCTCCTACATCCACCGTTAGTAATGACTTCCTTTACAGCCTTGGGACAAAGAGTTAATTCATCCTTCAAAACCATTCGTGATCCACATAATGCATGGCCACGCTTGTCGACGTAAGCTTTCAATTGCATTAATCGATCGGTATTATCAGGCTAATGAGGACCATAGGTATCACGAAATCGCGGGTCACGGAACTGGTTTTCAAGCTCGCAAGAGGACCTCTATTCTTGTCGTGCGAGCGTCGGTTATCTCTGCTCAGAGTTTGTAACTTTGGTAACTGCAGCTCCTACTGCCTTCTTGGCAGGTTTTCACCGGACAGTCTCGAAGAAAAGTGCCCCGAGTTTCCGCAATAGAGGCATAAATTGCAACTGTTTTCTCCTTTCCCGCTCCTTTTGTGTTAGAGGACCTTTCAAGACCCCTACTTTGCATGGTTCCCCGGAGTCTACTCCTTTGGAAGGAGTTGGCGGTTTGGAAAATACTGGAGCATCAAACTTGGAACGATTTCGGCCTTCCTGTTCTGCGAGTCTGTGATCTATTTTGAAGGACTAAGTCTATATAGTCCGAACAATCTCGTGGGGGATTCACTACTTGGGCTAACACATCTTTGAGCTCTCCACGTTAGACCTCTATAAAACAGCGTAATCCTTTTGTCCTTAGGCCATTGAGTTTCCACTATCAGTCTGTTGAAAGACGCAATATAAGCCAAAAGGTCTTGATTACCTTGTCGCCAACGAAAGAAGCTCATTGTCCAAGGCCTGCCCCTGTGAATGTCCTTGCGAACAGTTTTTCCATACTGAGGCTGAAAAGCTTGAAAATCATGGAGGACCGGATCATACTTAATTACTAGAGGGATCGACCAGCTCTGCCGCATTGCCACTAAGGTACGAAAGCCACGAAAGCTACTTTAGCTTCATCATGTTGGAAAGGCTGCTGGCCGGCATAAGAAATGCAACCGGCACTGATTGATAAATACTGCAACCTCTTTGGTGTCACCAGAAAATCGTTTCGGGCGGAGCCAGAGGTACATTTCCCAGGTAGTGTTGATCTGCACTGGATTCATAGAGGATGTAGAAGGAAGATTTCCCCCAGATGCGGGTAGGAAGGGGTCCTGTCCGGCTTGTGACTGTAGCAATTGTCTAGCGAGATCATTTTGTTAGCTCCTTGGAAATAATCAGTTCCCTTCTTAGAGCCGTTCGTTTCCTGATGGGCTGCATGCACTTCTGCCCTTAGTTCCCCAAGTAACTGGGCTAGCTGGTCGGTATCCGAGTTTCCATAGCGCCTGGCGGGAGTTTTGTGGTAGGCCTTTGCGTTCTGTAACGCTCACCTGATTCCGTAGAGGCGCCGGTCTTGACTGGGCGTATACCGTATCTTCAAAGGTGATGTGTAACACACGGCTGGCTCTTTGGGCTGGACCTCTGTGCACTGTATGTCTGACTTGAAGGGTAAGATGTCTGCAGATAGAAAATATGGGATTAAGGAACTGGGTTATTGAATGTCTCTCTCTTCTTCCCTTTCTCTTCTCCTGTAGAACCCAAAGGTTAACGCTCTCACCTTAGGTAAGTGAACGCCGTGCTCTCCATCTGCCTCGGGGCAGGGTGCTCTAACCAGTTTCTTCACTGGATAAGGGGAGCAGGCCTCTTGACTTCAGAGGACTGCTGTCCGTCGTTTACTGCACGAACGGTAAGTTTCGAGTAATTCTAATGTTTTAAAGTCTTTAGTAATGATGTTTCTTGTTTTGCAGGTTCCGGCGATGGCGGATGACGGGCTGAAGTGAGTTGAAGATGGAGCCCGTGTGATGAATAGAAGCGCCTGGAAGCACGTAAGTAAGCGCTTGTTGCCTGCTTCACGATGCGCTCTAACTGTCTTTTATTTTGCAGGTACAAGTTCGGAGCGGCTGCAGGGTGCCGGAATACCCACTGGGTTAGATGTGGAAAGGAGTAATGGCACGTGAGTATTAAAGTTCCCCAATGTCTTTAAACGCACCTTGTTTTGTCTTTCAGATGCGGGATGCAGCGCCGAAGGCCTCCGGAGCGTGCGAAGAGTTGGTAAGCTTTTGTCTTTCAGATGCCGGAATGCAGTGTGAAGACCTCCGGAGCGCACGAAGAGTAGGTAAGCCTTTGTCTTTCAGATGCCGGAATGCACCGCGAGGCGTTGGTGACAGCCGATGGACCAGGTAAGTGAAGAGCTGTCACTGAAGACCGTAATGCTAACCTGTTCTTTCTTGTCTTTATAGGTGTTGCTGAAGACTGGATTCAGGATGGTAAGCCTTTTTCCTTAGGCCCAGGATCAGATGCAGAAGACACGATGAGCGTTCTGCTGCAGAGGATGCAGAATAACGCAAAGCAAGATTCATCCATCGGGTGTGGTTTAAATAGCCTCTTGTAGTGCTTAGGTGTCTCCTTCCACAGCCACGCCTAGGTAAGAAAAGAGTTCCTGCTTTCCAGAAGAGTTCCAGTGTTCTGAATCTAGGGAGTGGCTCCT
The DNA here is from genome assembly GCA_002915635.3 of Ambystoma mexicanum. Lineage (NCBI taxonomy): Eukaryota > Metazoa > Chordata > Amphibia > Caudata > Ambystomatidae > Ambystoma > Ambystoma mexicanum. The sequence goes on from CM030323.1 coordinate 507,585,723, forward strand.
GCCCCACCCAACAGGAAAGTAGTTCCAAACAGAAGAGGATCAGAGGCTCAACTGGCAGGCAAGTAAGCAGCATGGTCTGCTGCAGGTAAGTCCACCCAAGCATTATGAGCCCGGCGCTTCCAGCGCTGGGACTGGGCATATTTATGAGCCTGGTGCCACTGGCGCCAGGACTGGGTCCAAAAGGTCCCAATTGGGACTGGTTGGCACTCGGAACCTGGGTTATGGATCTGCTCCCAAGGGAGTTGGGAAAACCCTGACCTTTTGGAAGCAGAGATCATGACAGTACTCTGCCTTTCCTCTCCTTCCCCCAGAAGCTCATGGTATCCCAAGCTCTGGTTCTTTCTAGCTTGGACTATTGTAACAGATTCTTTCTAAATCTACCTGCCTCTACTCTCCGCCCTCTGCAACTAATCCAGAACAGGACTGCAAGACTTGTCCTTGGCCTCAAGCCCTGGGATCGTATCTCTCCAGCTCTGAAATCTCCTCCACTGGCTTCCAGTGGATGCAAGGATTAAATTCAAAACCCTCTGCATTGTCCACAAGGCCTTTCTGGGCCTGGGTCCAAAATACCTTCAGCTATCCCTCCCAAATACCTCCCCTCTCGAGCTTTTCGCTCCTCTACCTCTAACTCGCTCAGGGTCAGTCGTTTTTCAAAGAACAAGCTGGGGTAGATCTCTGTCTTCGGCTGGGGTTCCTCTGGAACAGCCTCCCTGCCACTCTAAAACTTGAGGAGAACCATCTCTGGTTCCGAAGCACCTCAAGACCTTCCTCTTTTCTTCTGCCTTCGCTCCCCCTCTCCCTGCTGATCTGTTCTCTCTTGCACATTGCACCTGGCCACCCTCTGTCCTTCGGGCCCAGGTACCTGCTCACCCTGCCACCCTCCGCACTGCCTCCGGGCCACCCCTTGCACTGGGGTCTGTATCTGTACCCATACAGCCCCCCCTCTTTCTTCCTGCACTTATCAGACCTACCCTGTCTGCTGCCTTAACATTCAGCACTGCCACTTTTGTTGCTTTTATTATTTATTGATTATTATTTATTCTGTTCTCTTTTTGCTCCGCACTTTCCACTTCTCCCCTTCCTTGCACTTTTCCCCTCCCCTCTCCCATGCACTTGCGCGTTCTCAATGTCACTGGGCCTAGTAAGATAGTTGTTTTTGTTCTCCCCTGTCTGCCCCCCACCCCCATGCCTTGTCACGCCCTGAAACACTTGTGTACGAGCGCAATAGAAATAAAATATCAATATCAATAGCTCTTTTCTTCTCACGGCATTAGAATTTGTCATCTTTACCTTTTTCATTATAAGCTGCACATATTTAGAATCCAGGAGAGCAAAAATAAGAGTTCTTGAGGCCTTTGTAGGGTTAGTCTGAGGTCGTAGAGGTCCAATCCTGTGAGCTCTTTGAATGTTGAATTGCAATGAAGGGAGAGATCATATAGTCAAGATAGCATATTAGTAAGGACAAGAATGGTATCCTCTCCTTCAATTCCTTCTGGAAGGCCAACAATGTGAAGATTGTTTCTGTTTTTCAGATTTTCGGAATGCTTTTAAAGTGCTTTGACTGAGTTTTCTAAGTTACCAACTCTGTTTGTCATGTCTTCTGCATTACTCACTCTGTGCTCTACTTCAGAGATCCTGGAGTCAAAAGCTGACCATATTATTTAGATATTGTAGTTTATTGTTAGTTGCCTCCATAAATGATTTTAAAGCTCTAATTCCAGTCAATATGGCTAACATGGCTGCGTCCATACCTTCTTCATTGGGAGTGGGTGAATCACTATTTTGCTTTTTTAGTGTAGTGGCAGTAGTTGAGGTAGTGTCTTTAACCATGCTTTTCTTAGATGATGCCATATGTATATGAAAGAGGTATTTTGTAGATGATTGACCATACAGGTATAATGTGGATGTTTGTCGCCTTAATATTATAGAGCGTTATTTAATAATAAGCCATTAAGATTACAACATCCAAATTTGCATATACTCTTACTTCACTTCTAACTAGTAACCTAAAATAACAATAACACCTACTCACCTTTTGTACTTGCTGGCTCCTATGGGATCACTGTGTCCTGCCTACAATTCCTGGGTCCAGACACTACAGACAGTTTTTATGCAATTTTAGGAAGTATAATGCTGTGAGTTCACAAGGTAAAGACAATTGGACACAAAGCACTTCTGGGAGTCACAAAATACCTGGAACACTAATATGTGCAGATTTAGTGCTGTTTCAAAATGGTTTAGCAGATTTGGTCCTTGTTGTGAGGAAAAAGCGTTTCCACTAGTAGGCGGTGCGCACATCACATGTTGCCAAGAAGAGCTGACTGGATTCTCTGTCTCGCTGCACCGGCAGCTCATCGATTCACATCCTCTCACGCAGCTGCGTTTCACTACGTGTTTCAGTCCCCCAAATCAGCAATCTCGCTTCACTTGGGATCACCGTGTTTTATATGGTCATGAACGAGTGGAAGGTAAGGAGGAATCAACCCTTAGATGGTCTTTATATTATTTTAAATGAACGCGAGGAGCGGAGCCGAAGAACTAGCCCGCCATTCCGCTCAACACAGATGGCTTTTTTAAGAGGGGGTGCACAAGGGAGTGCTTGAGGGATAGAGGGAAAGCGCCAGTGGTAAAGGAATGGTTACATAAGTCGACAAGAGCTGGGGCGAGAGAGGAGATGTTGTCCTCAATGGTTCTAAAAGAGCAGGGGAGCACCTGTTTGAATGAGACCTTCACAGAGGGGACAACTTTCGAGACCTCATCCATTGCTGTTGGCAGGAGGGAGGAGAGTGCAGGGGTGGAAGGATGGCAGCAAAGGAAGGCAGGAGCGTGAGTGGAGACGAGGGTGGAGGAGAGTGAGGACTGGATGTCCTGAGTTTTTGATGTGAAATGGGAGGCCAAGCAGTGCAGAGAGCCTGGGAAGGAAGGAGAGAGGTGGAGACTGCAGCTGGATTGGCAAGTTCCTTGCAGATTTGAAAAGTTCATCCATGTTTGTTAGTGGCTCCAGAGATGCGGGCTTAGATGTGGGCCCTCTTCTTGGAGCAGGATAGAGAAACGATATTGCCTTTGGAGCAGGCGACAGGCCATTTGTCAGAGGATGAACCTGAGGTCTGCCATTTCCGTTCAGCAACTCTGCACTTATGTTTCAGAGATGCTAGATCAGAGTCATACCAGCTGTTGCACTTGGAGGCAGGTTTTAGATGGATCCTCATGACAGGGGCAAGGATGTCAAGGGTGTTAGAGATGGAGAGGTGACAGATTAGCAAGGACAGAGTAAGAGGAGAGTCAGAGCAGGAGCGTTGGGGGATGAAGTTGAAGCAAAACAGCAACTGACACTCGCTTCATCGTGAAATCGCTTCGTCGGTGGATGACGGCGAAGGAGGCTGGCAGTGCTGGGGTGGCTCGATAGAGGGCCAAGGGCCCCAGATGGGAGGAAAGGAGAGAGTGGGTAGACCAGGAGAGGGGGTGGTGACCGGGATTAGAGATAGGGATGTCACCAGAGATGAGGGCATCCAGAGTGTGTCTGGCTGAGTGGGTCGGCACCGAGGAAGAATAGAGAGAGAGGGAGTCACAGAGGACACAGAACTGTGAGGTGGATGATTCAAGGGAGTCGAGGTGGATGTTGAAGTCACCAAGGAGGAGGAGTTTGGAGAAGAGGTCGAGAGGGAGGAGGCAAGTCATGTCATTCAGAGAGGAAGAGAGAAATAGAGCCAGGGGGCCAATAGATGATAGCGAGGGTGAGACAGAGAATAGGTCGAGAAACCGGGCCTACAGATGAGGCATTCAAAAGAGGAATAGGATTGAGTAGGTCTGATAGAAGAAGAGACCCACTCAGGGAAAATGAGGGCCACTCCACCTCTGGGACTTTTGCTTCTGGGTCTGGAGAGGATTGTGTAGCCTCAGGAAGGATAGAATCAAGAGCAGCGACAAAGCTGACAGTGAGCCACGTTTTTGTAAGGGCAAGGACGTCAAGTTCAAAGTCTTCAAGAAGGAGACAGATGTCAGAGGAGTGTTTGGCAGCAGAACTAGCATTCACAGTAGCTAAGTGAAGCTGATTGCCACCTTTGAAAGTTTCCGAGGGGGGGTACAGGGGCGTGGTACTCCCGTTGGTGGTGGTGGAGAGGTTAGAGGAGGAAGGTAGCAGGAGAGGAGGAAGTGAATGAGAGAGGCAGTGCTAGTCAAGGAGGAGAAGAGTAGGTTGAGAACGTTGGGCCATGATAGTGACATTGTAATGATGCACTAGAATGAAGTATGCCAGAGTACTTCCCATCTAGTGCCACCATTAATGGGATGAAGAGAGAAAGGGAGAGAGTGGAGACCAGGTGGGGAGTCCATAGTCAGGGAAGGGACAGAAAAAGGATGTCGGTAATAGTCTGCCTGGAAGTAGCATTGACATAGGTGTCAGCAATAGGTAGCCTGGATTAGAGTCCAGGAGAGCTTTTTTAAGCTTTTTTCTTCCAGACTTTGTGAGAGAGATAGGATAGGTGATAGAGTAGCAGTTAGAATAGATAGGGGAGATAGAGAGTGCCATGTAGTGGGGAGGGGATAGAGAGACAGAGGGGCCTGCATAGTGCACAAATAAACTCACCAGGCGCCTAGCAGCCAAGCAGGCCAGATGAAGAAGGTGCTTTAAACAAGATATGCACAGGGTAGCAGAGATATTTAAGCAACCCACGGTGAGTGCTACAATGCAGCAGAAAAACAATCAATGCAAAGGTTTAAAGGCACATCTAGATTCAACTTTACAGCAGAGCACTACAATGCAGCAAAAAACATACACTGTTCAGTCGTAAAGGCACACCTAGATTCACCTTTACAGCAGAGCACTAAAATGCAGCAGAATACATACACTGTGCAGGCATAAAGGCACACCTAGATTCACCTTTAAAGCAGAGCACTAAAATGCAGCAGAATGCATACACTGTGCAGGCATAAAGGCACACCTAGATTCAACTTTACAGCAGAGCACTAAAATGTAGCAGAATGCATACACTGTGCAGGCATAAAGGCACACCTAGATTCAACTTTACAGTTGAGCACTACAATGCACCAGACAACATACAGTGTGCAGGTTTGAGGGCACATGGTTTCAACTTTCCAAAACACTAAGATGCAACAGAAACATACAATGCACAGTTTAAAGGCACATCAAGATTCCGGTTACACTGGGTGAAGAGACTACAGAGGTGAAAAAAGGCATCAGGAGTTGGTTCCAGAAAGACAAGAAAAGTACAGCAATATTTAAGAACACCTAGATTTGATAGTCGTGCACACATGTAGAAAGACATGTGCAGTGGTCAGTCATGGGCACCAGATGGAGCTCAATCACACAGGCTGCAGAGAAAAGGTGCAGAGGTACTTTGGATGGTGCTGAAGTGATGAATCCTGGCAAAGAACATAGAACCAGCAGTGCTTGGTGTGAGTGATGAGTTTGCAGGAGGCCCAATGGAGATAGTGGGGGACAGCATCCAACGGGTGCTACGGCAGCTGACCAGGGAGAATGACGGCAGCTGGCCAGGGAGAATGATTTCACTTAACAGCACTGGCAGAATCAAAGCCTGTTGCAGACCAAACTCAGGGATGTTGCAGGTCCGCTCCCAGGGCCTGACAGGGAGAGACCTGGCCCTTAGAGGGGGCCCTTTTCCGGGCTCGGCGATCGCCTGCTGGCTCCAGGGCAGCAATTGTGGGCGAGGAGCTTGCCTAATTTCTTTTTAATCAAAAGGAGCTTGTAAGTGCTTATCCCACATCCCTTTCATATTTTTGTATTGTTGTCCACTTGCACATCCTGGGGTTACAGTGCATGATTCTTGGTTCCTGAGTGCATGTAATTTCATATGTATTACTCACTCTGTGATCTTGTGCACATTTCCTTGGCCATATCCACTGCCATATGTCTTCCCATGATTCCCCCCAGCCCCCACCAATCCAGTTTTTTGTTGTTTTTTCCGAGCTGAATAAAGAAGTAGTAAAAAAAGGTAACATTTCCAACAGGATTTGAGGTGATAGATATCTATTAGAACACCTAAGCAATACTTTTTTTTTGGGTGATATCAATGTGCCATCATATCATTGACGGGGCAAATTGTATCATCCCTGAAACATTTATCAAATGTTTGCAATATTGGACGTGTATGATTATGATAGGGCCAGGGGTGTGATCATGCCAAGGGAGAGTAGGAATCACTCCCAAACTGGTATAGACAGCATTCCAGGGTGCATGCCAAAGCTGATTGTATCCCAGAGGTGGGGTGAGGGAGTTGGGGTTGGGGGCTCAGTCACTTAATCCCTTGAGATGAACAAGTCACTTACCCCTGGTAACATTCTTTCGATTGGATGTTCCTCCCACGTATTCCTCATCTTGTGATATTATATCTCTCCAGCTTTGCTGCTTCGGAACATTTATTTCTTGACAGAGGGTGCTGTATGTGGTGTTGTCGCACTGATGTCCCTCAAGGGCCTCCATCAAGAATAAATAGCACATGCAGCGCCCGTTGGCTTCAGTTCTGTTTTTCTTTTCCCCTTCTTAGAGGAATTAACCAGGCGTACCCAAGACCGTAGGCTTTCCGAAAACACTAAGTGTAATACACGTAAATTGTACGGCGGGGTAGATGGGTAGGCAGGGAGGGACGATGAGCAATACGTGGGAGGAACATCCAATTGAAAGAACGTTACCAGGGGTAAGTAACTTGTTATTCAAATGGATTGTGTCCTCCCACGTATTCCTCATCTTGTGATAGATTCCCAAAGCAGTAACAATTTGGAGGTAGGAGTATCAATTCAATTTAATCACGGACCGAATGGAGGGCGGCCTTAGCAAAAAGTTTCTCCTTGACTGGAGGAAGAATCCAGTCAGTAGTGTTTGACAAATGTGTGAATGAAAAACCAAATGGCCGCTGAACAGATGTCACTTATTGGGACACCCCATTGAAGAGCCGCAGAAGTTGCCATGCCCCTTGTGAAATGAGCCCTTAGGCCGTCTGGCCGGTCCTTACCCGCAAGTCTATAACATTCGCCAATGGCCAGTATAATCCACCGGGATATTGTTTGTTTGGTGACTGCTAGGCCCAATTTGGGGCCAGTATACTCAATAAAAAGTTGATCAGCCTATCCGAATTTACCCATCCTTGAAACATAAAGGCTTAGAGCCCTTTCCAGGTCTAATCTATGTAATCTCTCCTCTTCTTTACCTGAATGAGGAGGATAGAAAGTTGGCAACGTTATCTTTTGCGTCAAATGGAAGTGAGAGACTACCTTTGGAGAAAAGATGGTTTTACCCTGGGGATGACTTTATCTTTATAGAAAGTAGTATGAAGAGGCTTGCAAAAAAGAGCCTGCAACTCAATTACCCTGTGGTCTGATGTTATTGCGATAAGTAAGACTGTTTTCAATGTCAGGAGCCTTAAAGGACATGAATGTAAAGGATCAAATGGGATACATGTCAAGAATTTTAATACAAGGTTTAGGTCTCAAACAGGTACATTAAATGGAACTGGAGGGTACACATCAGTAAGTCCCTTTAGAAATTGTACAATCAAGGGGATTTTAAAATAGGAATCCTCTTCTGAGGAGCGCTTAAAAATGGAAAGTGCTGCCAGGTATCCCTTTATGGTTCCAATCTGGAGCCCCAGATTCACTAAATGCAATAGGAAAGCAAGCGCCATAGGTGTGCTACATTGGAATGGATTCACATTCTTATCCTTGCACCCGTTGCTGAATTTATTCCAATGGCACCGGTACAAAGATTTGGTTGCTAGCCTTCTGGCCGAAAGCAAAATCTCCATTACGTCATCTGGGGGGTCCCAATGCTTGTATCTCAGCCTCTCAGAAACAATGCCTGAAGGCTGATTGTTTTGACCTCTGGATGGAGAACCCGACCTTCCCCTTGTGAGAGAAGATCCTCTCTTTGTGAAAGACGTATTGGAGGGCAGATGGACATCCTCCTGGCACAATCCAGGGCAATTAGAATCATAGATTTCCCAAGCTTTCTCAACCTCCTGATCAAGTGAGGAATGAGGGGGACTGGAGGAAACGCACACAGGAGTGGAAACTCTCAGTCCACCACAAATGCATCCCCTAGAACTCCTCTTGGGGGAAATTCCCGGGAGCAGTACAGCTAGCGTCTTCGGTTGGCACCGGTCGCGAACAGATCAACTTGAGGGGTTACCCAAAGGGTGAAGATCTCTTGAAGGACTTCTTCAGCTAGTTCCCACTTATGGGAGAGTGGGCTCTGCCTGCTCAAAGTAAACGCTGCTGTGGTGTGCGCCCTGTCTAGGTGAACTGTTAACAGGGAGATTCTGTCTTGTATTGCCCAGAAACAGAGCTGCATTGCCTATCTGCACAGTGGTAATGACCCTACACCTCCTCTCTTGTTGAGTTAGTACATGGCCACTGTGTTTTATGTCATTATCAGGACATTCTTTCCCCGTACAGAGGGCAGGAAGGCCTTCAGCGCTAGTTTGATTGCCCTCAGCTCTAAAAGGTTGAAGTGTAGTTTGTACTCTGATAGAGACCAACGACCGCTGATTGTCAGTTTGTTGGTGTGGGCTCCCCACCCCGTGAGTGAGGCGTCCGTCACTACCGTTATCTCTGACAATGGTTGCTAAAAAGATTCTCCCTCGAGAATGTTGTCCTTGCAAGCCCACCATAGAAGGTCCTGATCCACCCTGCTCGGGACTTGCAGTTGGTCTGACATATTCCCTGAGAATTGGGACCACTGATTCCTGAGAGCCCATTGAAGGGATCTCATTCTCAATCGGGCCTCTGGCAGAAAAATACAAGATGCCATGAGGCCGAGCAACCTCAGAAAATCGAAGGCCAGAAGTTGCTGGGCATCTTGGAATTTTGTTACCATCTGCTAAATGTGATGAGCTCTTACCTCGGGAGGCGAGGCTTTCCCTAGGGAAGTATCCAGGACTGCTCCAATGAATTGGAGTCTTTGGAATGGTATTATATGGATTCCATGTGATATTTTCTCTGCAAAAATATCGCGATGCAAAAGTATCGCAATATTTTTGCGGTGAAAATAACACATGGACCCTGCGGGGGACACCCCCGCAACCCCTGCATAATTTTTTTTATGTGCGGGGGACACACCCGCACCTAATATTTTCGCCACCAAAAATATCGCCTATGGCCGTTCCCGACGACCATATGTACGGCGATATTTTTGCTGACGATCCTGATACCATCATATGGGACTTCTTGAAATTGAGGGAGAAGCCCAGTTTGTGAAGAGAGTGGCAGGTGATGCTTGCTCGGGTGAACGAGCACTGATCAGCCAATAGTCCAGGTAGGGGTAGACGTTAATCCCTCTCTCCTGAGACTCGCAGCAACTACCACCATTAACTTGGTGAAAACCCTCAGGCAGAGGTCAGCCCGAATGGCTGAACTCAAAATTGAAAATGAGAACTGCCAATCGCAAACCTCAAGTACTTTCTGTGCGTGAGATGAATTGGCACATGAAAGAAAGCATCCTGAAGGTCCAATGATACCAACCAGTCTTGGAGTTGGAGAGCCTGAAGGATCTGAGAAAGGGTAACCATCTTGAACTTGTGTTTTCTGAGGAACTTGTTCAAGTTTCTTAAGTCCAAGATGGGTCTCAATCCTCCGTCCTTCTTGGGAATCAAGAAGTAGGGGGAGTACCAACCCTTGTTCCTCTCCGCTACAGGTACATGTTCTACTGCACCTTTCTCTAGCAGGGTCAACATTTCCTGCACAAGGAGCAGATCTGTAATTTTGACAGAGTTATATCTCAGTGGGTGATCTTGAGGCCTTTTTTGAAAAGGAAGGCAGTAACCTTGGGCTACTGTTTCCAGTGCCCAAGTATCTGAAGTAATGCCCTCCATTCGTTCAGATGCTGAGAAATTCAGTTTGTGGATCAAGGCCTCAAAACGGCTTAGAGGCGGCTGCAGATGCGGCTGAGGGTAAAGTTGCCACTGCTGGGCCGATTTAACACCCCTTCCTCGTCCACCACAAGGGAATCTTCTTTGTCCCCTTTGTCCGGCCTGTCCTCTTCCTCTACCAATTGAGGAATAGAAACAAAAAGAATGACACCTCCAGGAAGATGAGCCTGAATAGAGTTGTTGAGGTTGTCGAATGGAGGCGCTAAGGGATTTAGCCGCCACCTTGGAAGTCTGTAGCTTCTCCAGACTCTAATCCATCTTGCTGCCGAACAACCTTGGGCCGTCAAAGGGCATGTTGAGAAGTCTAGCCTGCACGTCCGGTGCAAACCAGACTTCAACCACGCAAATCAGCGTAGTACAGTGCTAGCAGCCATGGATCTGCTGATGCTGTCAGCAGTATCCAAACCTGACTGGAGATATTCTCCCATTGCCTCCTTACCATCCTTCACTATAGCCAGGAAGCTGTCTCTTTCTTCGCCTTCCCGGAATGTGATCAGCTACCATGGCAACAGAGTCCCACAGGGTATAAGTGAATCTTGAAAGAGTACAAGTGACATTGATCGATTTCAAGGCCGTGTTGCCTGCCGTGAAAACTTTACATGCCCATGCATCTACCCTCTTGTCATCTCTATCCAGGGGCACAGAGGGATAAGCCGATTGCCTGGATGATGTGGCAGCCTGAACTATCAAACTCTCAGGTGTGGGGTGCTTGGTTAGATATTCTAGATCGCTGCTGGAAGGCCTGTATTTCCTTGCAAAGTTTCTATTAACTGGTCCAGGATGTCAGTCATGTCGTCCTGTTCATATGTAGGAGAAGCTCTGCTCCATCCCATATACTCCGTGACCCTAGTCATGCATTTTCTATAGGATGAATCTGCATGCTCAGATGGGTCAGGCCTACCATATTCCAGTTCTGGCTAAGTATCAAGACCACTAGCCGACTGGAGAGAATCAAAAAGGTCTCTCATTTTCGACTCTTCGGAAATTAGCTGTTTTGGCACATTCTGGGTGCAAAATGTCAACCCAAAAGGAGGGGACTCCTCTTCAGAGGGCTGTTCCTCCTCATATATTGAAGAAAGACTTAAAATTGTTTGTTTCTTCGGAACAGGTTTGTATGCCTAAGGCCTCAACAAATTCGAAGTGGGCGTCGAAAATGGTGCCTGTTTACTCGGCATTGCCTTCGACTTCGGCGTTGAGAGGTCTGACTCCCATGGAGTCGACAAAGTCCTCGAGTTCTTCGTTGCTTTGTGTTTCTTCGTGGTACCGAAGAAGGACTCGGTTCCAGAGTCGACACTGTCGACGACTTCTCATTGGGTCGAGAACCTGCTCAACGTATTCCCGGCTTCTTGCTCGTCTTCGAAGTAGTAGCCTTCGGCATCGCTTTGTCGTCCGAAGGAGTAACCGGGGCATGGCTCTTGTGCTATTCTTTCGAGGGGGTCGAGGCGCGCATTCTTGAAAATATGCATCATCTCCGATCTAAATGCAACCCACTTCCTTGGGGAATCAGATTTTGTCGGGCATCTGATTACCTCAGTACAGGAATCAGATGATGAAGCGGGAGAACTATGACGTCTCTTCTTCGCCTTCTTTGAGGAAGAAGACGAAGACTGCCTCGATCGACTTCTCGATCGGGACCTCTTTGATGTATTGCACCGTGATGAGTCTCTAGACTGGCTAGACTTCTTCTCTCTCTTCGAATAAGACTTCAAAGCCACCCTCCCCACCGTTAGTTTATCTCTGCGCTCCCTGAGAGCTTTCTCTGTCATGGCCTGACAGGACCCACAGTCGTCAGTACGGTGCCCGGAGCCCAGACACCACATGCAGACGCGGTGAGGATCCTTAATAGACATTTTCGATCCACAGTCGTGGCATTTTTTAAAACCCTGGTGTCGAAGGAGTCGATGAAGAAGACATTTTTCTTGGGGAAAACTGCAGCGCGCCGCTAATAACTCAAAGGGTAAGCTCGGAAAAACGGAACTGAAGCCAACGGGCGATGCATGCGCTATTTATGCTGATGATGTCGATGCTTGACAAAGGCCCTCGAGGGACATCGACGCGACGACACTGCATACAGGGCCCTCTGTCGAGAATTCTTTTTTCCAAAGCAGCAAAGCTGGAGAGATATAATATCACGAGATGAGGAATACGTGGGAGCACACAATCCATTTGAATGTCTTGTATTGTGTCAAGAATTGTACTACTGTCTGTCACACCATACCCGCTTGCCAAATATCTGGCCTGAGTTTTTTTCTCTGTTGCAGGACTACAAAATTCAAGAACCAACGCAAAGGGTGCTGAACAAACAGAACGAGAAAGCAGAGACACCAGCTTCAACTCCCGCTCTGCTAGCAACCACCAGAATAGCTGTAAATACAAGAATGGCTGCAGAGTGAGTAAGGATGGCTGACACAGCAAAAACCAGCAAGGCTGAGGCAGAGACAAAGAGAGAATGCAGGTGAACGTAAATGGAGCAGGACCAAAGAAACTTGAAAACATGTGTCAGCAATGACCCATCCTAGGGGAAATGGCAGTGGTGATAGGAAATACCAAGGGGAAGGAGGAGGTGGTTTCCAGAAAGGACAGGGGCATATGAACCCCAGACCCACACAATGTAGGTAGAGGTGTTCGGGTGAGTTCAGGGGAAGAAGTGGCAGACCAATAGACCAGGCAGAGAGCAAACTTTGAATCAGACTACTGAGGAATCTGTGGAGGTGTTGTATGTGAGTGCATGTGAGGGATTGAGTGTGAGAGAGAGTGGTGCGAAGTCTGAGATTTTTTAGTGGCTGTTGTGTGCGTGACTCTGAGTCCATGTAAGAAGCGGAGGGAGTGCGGAACAAGAGAGTGTTAGAGTAGAAGGTGTGGGTAGATAGTAGAAGGTGAGAACTGTACAGGGAGAAAAAGAGAGCCGAGACACAGAGAGAAAGAGTGTGATAAAGAGAGGAGTGTCATAAATCCAAAGGAGTCATCACGGATTCCCCGGTGGAGACCTGCTTCCATGTGGACAGGGGACGGAAGCCACTACCTGATCCTGACCCTGGAGGCAGCTATATGAGCGAGGATCAAATGTGAGGAGACAACTACTGGGGAGATGTCATGACTTCATTGGGGTATCCCCCATTTCCCATCAGGACGACCTCTATAATACCAAAGACCTTAATGGCCTATTGTCAGCTGTTTGTTCCCCCTTGTAGGGCACGTAAATAAACCACTTCCCAATATTCTTTAGGTGAAACCCCCATCTATGACCTATACACACAAAGTTCCAACAAAACTCTTTTTGCTTCTGATATATATTACTGAAAATGTTCTCTAATTTAAACCACTAAAATGGTATATGTCCAATGACACCATGGACTCCAACTCCATAATCCCCAAAGTACTGCGGAAAAGGAGGATGAGGAGTTGGTGCAAGGTAAAAGGAGCCCGAAGCTTAGACTCAGTTTTTCACAGAATTACCTGTGCACAGGATATTTAAATATGGCAACCACACTGCTGAGTGTGGCAGTGCAAGAAAAGATGTTGGTTCCTATGCTGAGGCTTTTGAGTGTGGGAGACACGTACCAGAGTGGCGCAGCAGAAGAGTCCACTGAGGCAGAAGGAGAAATGCAATGCGCAAGCAGGATATGTCTTGGAGAAACCGGGAGCCGCAAAAGAGTTCCTGGGCGCTCAGCAGCTCGAAGAGGCAGCATTCTGCATACCGGGACCTAATGGGAAGCAGGCGTGTGACCACGGAGCCGCAAAGCAAGCCGTAAGGATGTATTCACCATCCAGAGTGGGAAGCGAGCGCAGGGCATGTTGCATATATGTGAACAGGACCAGAGACGCTGGAGAGAACCGGTGAGTCAACCCAAAACAAGTGGGGACCCGAGGGCGTTCCGGAGTCTGTGCCAATGACAATGGAATGTTATGAGATTGCTAATACAGAAACTACAAGAAGACTGTTTCAAAATCAGAAAAGGTAAAGTACAGAGTGAAGCCCCAATAAGATATGGATGCATTTGATGCAAATGTGGGGCAAAGTTTTAACGGACATTAACGCAGAAAGAAATACCGACCAAGAATGGTATATGCAGTTTTGGTGAAACACATAAGTAGTCCTGGGAAGGGAAGGTTACTTGTCAATTGAAACACAAGGGAAGTCCAGGCAGGAGAGTACACCAGGCAGTTGAAATTGCATAGAGAGTCCTAGCCGGGGAGTATACCAGGCAGGCTGCAACGCTGCAAGAAATACTAAAGAAGGACAGTGTTTGCTAGACAATGGAGAGACTTGTGTTAAAGAAAGACTGTTACAGAACGTGTTGCCTAACAGGAATATTGTGAATTAAGGAGAGACATAAAGGCATTGTTAGTAAAAGAGACATTGCAATCCAGTTGAAGAATCCAGGGAAGGGAAACACCCTCTGGATCCACGGTCTTTCACCTTGGGGAACATTTTCATTGGGGCTATTCTAATTTTCAGTTGTGACACTTTTTGCCAATATCAGGTTGAAGACATTTCCTTTCACATTTTATGTTTTGATAATAATAATAATAATAATAATAATATAATAATATATAATGTTATTGTGATTTAGTTCAAATTTGAACTTTACAAACAATGCAGTACAGAACAAGTTACTTACTGTAACTGTTGTTTTCCAGCATGGGGTCTGGCATGGATTCACATGCTCATGAATATTCCCCGTCGTCAGGCTGGGAATCCTTGGTAAAGAAAAATCAGTATCAGTTTTGTTTCTGATCTGTCTTTCTAAGTAGTAACCAATCACTGATCTCTGGGTCCTACTGCCCCCACCCAATGACTGCCCTCTCCATAAGCCCCTGCCCTGGCAGCCATCCTCAGATTTGGTAGCACGTAAAGTGGCAGTATGACCAAGTGAAGAGCCGCAGAGGGGAAGGAGGGAGGGTTCGCATGTGAATCCATGCCAGACCCATGCTGGAGAACAACAGTTACAGGTAAGTAACTTGTTCCTTCTCCAGCATGGGGTCTGGCATGGATTCACATGCTCATGAATAAAGAATACATAGCAGTACACACATGCACAACCACGGGAGGTGGCAAAGGCTCAACATTAAGCATTACATTAAACTCAACATTAAGCAGCTCTTACCTCCTCACCAGGCTCACCTTCAGGCGAACAGGTTGCGCAGCACTGCTTGGCCGACCCTGGACTTCCTCCTGGAATCCCGATCGACGCAGTAGAATTTCGTGAAGGTGTGCGTCGACCTCCACGTAGCAGCCCTGCAGATGTCCAGCAGGGCACCAGATAGGAACGCGTGGTAGCAGCGATCGCTCTGGTCGAATGGGCTCTCGGACGGCCGGGCAACGGTCGGTTGCCAACCGATGACAGTGCATGATGCAGCCGGAGAGCCATCTGGAAATGGAAGCCTTCGAGAGAGCCTTCCCTTGGTTCACAGGCCCAAAGTTCACAAACAGCTGTGATGTCTTCCGAAAACTCTTTGTTCGTCCACGTAGAACTTCAGCGCTCTAGCTACATCCAGCGAGGCAAAGTCCTCTCGGCCGGCGACGAAGGCGATGGGAAGAAAACTGGCAACACCAAGGGCTCGTTAAAATGGAAGTCCGACGGCACCTTGGTCATGAAGGAGGGGTGCATCCTCAGCACCACCCTCGTATCGTATAGTGAAAAGTCAGGTATGGAGGCTTGCAGGACAGGGCCTGAATCTCTCCCACGCGTCGTGCAGAGGTGATGGCCACAAAGAACGCTGTCTTCCACGACAGGAACTTCAACAGAGCCGAATGCAAAGGCTCGAATGGCGGCCCCATAAGCCTGGTCAGCACCACGTTGAGCTCCCACGCCGGGCTGGAGCCTTCACCGCAAGGAACGATCGGACAGTCCCTTCATAAATTCCTTCACCAGTCGATGAGACCACAAGGACGGCCGTCCTGTAGTTCTGGTGTATCGGGAGATCGCTGCCAGATGTATCTTGATGGAAGCGTGAGCTAGTCCCGCTTTGGCCAGCAACAGTAGGTATGGTAGCACTTGAGGTGCCGTAATCCGTAGAGGGTTGATCTTCTGTGCACGGCACCAGACAGAGAACCTCTTCCACTTATGTCTGTAGCACTTGAGAGTTGAGGACGCCCTGGCCTTTGCAAGAACCTCTCTGCAGTCAGCAGGGATATTGTACCCTCCAAACTCTAGTGCTGCAGGAGCCAGGCCTGCAAGTTCAGTGACACCGGGTCGTGATGAAGAATGGCGCCTCCCTCTCTGGAGAGAAGATCTGCGTCCGTCGACAGTTTGACTGGTGGGGACGCTGAGAGGTCCAGAAGGTCCGGGAACCAGATCTGTCCCCCCCATGCTGGTGCGACGAGGATCATCCTGCACCGTGACCTCTTGAGTTGGTTGATGAGTCCGAGCAGCAACGGCAACGGAGGAACACATACAGGAACAGGCCATCCCAGGGGACGAGAAAGCATCGCCCATGTCTCCTCGGCTGGGGGAACTGCTGGGAGAACTCTGGCACTTGGAGTTCGTTGCCGTCGCGAACAGGGTCGATCTGGGGTTTGCCCATGGTTGGAAGAGCCGAGCCCACTTGAGCCTGGCGTAGTTCCCCACTCATGGCACGAGCGCAGCTCCCTGCTGAGTGAGTCGACGATGGTGTTTTTTATTCCTGCCAGATGGAAGGGAACCAGAAACACCCCCTGGACGACGGCCCAGTGCCACAGATCCTGGGCCTCCTTGGATAGGGCTGGGGATCTGGTGCCTCCTTTCTTCCGGATGTAAAACATCGTGGTGGTGTTGTCGGTGAATATCCTCAGGGGCGGGAGGAACGACTTGAGGGCCCAGAGCGGAGATGTTGATGTGGAGAGACCTCTCCTCTGGGAGCCAAAGGCCTCTTGCATGGAGATCTCCGGTGTGCGCACCCCATCCCTCCAGGGAGACGTCCGTCGTCACCATCTCCTGATGTGCCGGGGTCTGAAAGTCCGTGCCCGCCGTGAGATGCGCACGGGTGCCCCACCACTGGATCGCCAGACGGAAAACCTTGTTGAGCGGGATCTTGTCTTCGAAGCTGCCCGCCGCTTGCATCCAGCGAGCGTCGAGGAACTCCTGTAGAGGACGCATCCGTAGTCTGCACAGGCGCAAAAGGTAGATGCATGAGGACATCATTCCGAGGACGGACTTGACGGATCTCACCCTGGCCACGTCCGTGGCTAGCAGGCGCTGCACCTTGCCTAAGATGGCTTTCGTCCTTTCCTCCGACGGAGACGCCAATCGCTCCACTGTATCGAGCTTTGCTCCCAGAAACAGTGCCACCTGCGACGGAACCAATGGATTTCGGGGTTGATGGAGAATCCCAGCTCCGTGAGAAAGCGACGGTCTTTCGCGGTGTGCTCGACGGCCAGTTTCTCTTGACCATGCGCAGATGAGCCAGTCGTCCAGGTAGGGGTAGACGTGGATCCCCTGCAGGCGCAGCCGCGCCGCCACTGGTGCAGGCACTTGGTGAACACCCTGGGTTGCCGACTTCAATCTGAATGGCAGAGCTCTGAATTGGTAGTGGTGTCCTTGGACTACGAATCTGAGGAACTTTCGGTGTCCTTTTAGGATGGGGATGTGGAAGTAAGCATCCTCCAAATCCAACGACGATAGGAAGTCGCCCTCCTCCAGCTGTCCCAGCACGTGCTGGAGGGTGACCATCCTGAACTTCTGTGTCTTGATGTATTTTGTTCAACCGACGTAGGTCCAGGATGGGGTGCTAACCGCCTGTCTTCTTTCTGACGAGGAAGTATCTTGAGTACACTCCAGAGCCCGGAGCCTCTTTGTGGATGAGCTCAATGGCAACCTTTCTTGAGCATCGCCTTTACCTCTCAACAGCAGTTGAGGGACGTGATTTTCCTTCCTGGCACGGGAGGAATGCGGGGACACTTCTTTTGGAATTCGAGTGTGTGCCTGTGGGCCAGGGCATCCAGCACCCAACCGTCGGCAGAGATGGACTCCCACACGTTGACGAACTTCGCCAGCCGGTGTCATGATGCCTGCTCCCGAGGAGCCAGGTCAGGCCCAGCGTCCCCGGAAGCAGACTTCATACTCACCAAGCAGGACCCAGCAAACCCCTATAGGGGCTCTTTGGACCTTGTCCTGGTGCCTTTGGCGCCAGGCTCATAAAAGGCATCTGTCCTGGCGCCATAGACGCCAGGCTCATCATGGCAGAACATATGGTAATGCTTAGGTGAACTCACCTGAGGCAGACCATGCTGCATACTCACCCGAGGCAGACCATGCTGACTGAAGCTCCAAGCCAACTAAGGCTGGGGAGGAACTATTTTCTTTCAGGAACTCTTTTCTTACTCGGGTGGGGCCAGTGGAAGAACACTCACCTGAAGCTCTTCCAAGGCTATTTAAACCACGCCCGGATGGCCACACGTGCTTCGCGTTATTCTGCATCTGCAGCAGGACGCTCACCGAGTCGGCTCCTGCATCCTGGCTCCTGCCACGCCCGCCAGCACCTGGAACACCTGCAAGGAGAGAAAGGCAAGCATTAGGACATTACCTACCTTCATCCAGCATCCGGATTCTTCACTCCGTCGATCCTGCAAAAGAAAGTCAAGGGTTAGAAACGCATCTCATCGCTCGCTGCAGCGCCGCTTCCACTTACCTTCACGTGGCGCTGTCTAGCTCTTCAGCGGTCATAGGCGACATCGGCCGCATCCCAGCACCTACGGAAAAGAAAGACAATAGTTAGAAGCGCTCCGCTTCTCACGCTGCCGCGCCGCTTCCACTTACCTTCACGTGGCGCCGGCAACCTTTTCAGCGCCCATAGGCGACATCGGTCGCATTCAAGACCTACGGAGAAAAAGGACAAAACAAGGTGAGCAACAAACTAATTGCAAAAGGACAGATTACTCACCTTAAGTCTTACCTGAATTTTTTGGGACCTCAGTTCCCTTTTCGGTCGGAGCGGCTTTTCTGGCTTTTCCGTACCCGGCCCCTATGGGGAAATAAGACACACTCATTAAGGTGTCGGAGCAAACCACTACGGCACACCTTCATTAAAAGTACTCACCTGAGCTTACCTCGGCGAATCCATTCCTCCACACGGATTCCTCACCTAGTCCCTGAAAATTAAACAAAGGCCAAGGGACAAATAAGACTTGATCTTTTGAACTATATACTTACGGCAGCATTTTGGTAAAGGCAAGCAGACATCGAACCCTCGCCAAATCCGAGATCCAGTGAAGTAACTGGAAATCTACGCGCCCCTGCGTCAGAAGCAGGATGGAGAGCTCGTCCATACAGAAATTAAGGTGAGAGTCTGCGGAAGGCACAGCTAGGGTTCGAGGAGGGTGAGAAGGGGAAAAAGGGGGGAATCTCACACACAATCTAGCAGACAGTTAACTCCCTTTTCCCATCTACAGAAGGATTATTCTACGGGCCAGACAGACGAGGTTTGGGGGTCCAGTCCAGTCCATCTTCCAAGCACTACGCTTTACCGTGGAAGAAGTTGTAGCAGTCCAGAACGGGTCGGCGCCTCCGTGGGAATCAGGTGAGCGTTACAGAACGCGAAGCCTACCAATAACTTCCTACCCAGGCGCCATGGAAACTTCCGAGACAGACCAGCTGGCCAGCTATTAGGGGAATTACGGGCCGAAGTTCATTCCGCTCGCCAGGAGACGAATGCCCTCAGGAGGGAGTTAATTGTGTCAAAGGAACGAACTGATGATCTTGCCCGCCAGCTGTTGCAGAGTCAACTGTCCAAACTCCCACCAAGTTCAGGGGGTAGTTTCACCCCCGTGGCGTCAACTAATCCAGTGCAAATCAATCTACCTGGAAACGTGCCACTGGCCTCGCCTGAACGTTTTGCTGGAGATCCCAAAAGATTTGCAGTATTTATGAATCAATGCCGATTGCATTTCCTCTGCAGACCTGGGGCCTTCCCGAATGACCAAACCAAGGTAGCCTTTGTACTTTCTTATCTCAGCGGCAGCGCAGCTGATTGGTCAATCCCATTGGTTACTCAAGACGACCCGATCCTTCAGAACTTTCAAGCCTTCCAGACAAGTATGGAAAGACTTTTTGCGAGGCATTCTCAGGGACAGGCCCTGGACAACAAACTCCTATCTCTACGACAGGGTAATCTGGACCTCTTAGCTTACATTGCGACCTTCAATAGGTTAGTTGTGGAAACAAGATGGCCCGAGGATAAGAGAATTACGCTATTCCATCGAGGTCTACGTGGAGAACTTAAAGATGTCTTGGCCCAGGTCGTAAATCCACCCCAGGACTGCTCGGACTATATTGACTTAGTGGTCCAACTGGATCACAGGCTTCAAAACAGAAAAGCAGATCGGTCCAGGTTTGAAACCCGGGTTTTTGCCAAAGCCCAGGTTCACCCCAAGGGTGTCGATGCTACTGAACCTATGCAGATTGGAGTAGTCAAGGGACCTTTGACCCAAAG
This sequence comes from Ambystoma mexicanum, assembly GCA_002915635.3. Classification (NCBI taxonomy): domain Eukaryota; kingdom Metazoa; phylum Chordata; class Amphibia; order Caudata; family Ambystomatidae; genus Ambystoma; species Ambystoma mexicanum. The sequence goes on from CM030323.1 coordinate 507,606,032, forward strand.
GGAGCGTGAAAGAAGACGGCAAATGCAATTGTGCCTCTACTGTGGAACTTCAGGACACTTCTTACGAGACTGCCCTGTAAAACCGCCCAAAAAGGCGGTAGGAGCCACGGATAAAGATCTTGTAGAATCTGAGCCGGGAAACGACCACGCCCGACAAGCGTAGAGGTCCGCTTGCCGAGCTTAAAAACCAACTCTTTGACCTCGCACTTCACCATGCCAATGGTCCTCGTAAATCCAAAGCAGCCTGAACGGTTGCATGCAATTAAGGCATACATCGATAGTGGGGCTATAGGAAACTACGTGGATCGTGAATTGGCTTCTAGGATGAACCTCCCTCTTTGCCCTAAAACCAATAAAGATGTCATCACCACTGTGGATGGAACCGAAATCGCCTCTGGGCCGGTAACTCACTCCACCACGGAAGTGACATTGCTGGGTCAAGACGGGCATCGGGAGGCAATGGTGTTTGACGTAATCAAGGCTCCGCAATTTCAAGTAATTCTAGGAATCCTTGGTTGGAAACACACAATCCTCAATTGATTGGCGAGCAAAGAGGATAACCTTTCCAGAGTGTGTACAAACCTGCTATCCACGAAATACAAGCATTGGCCTAGCTACCGTAACTCTGTCAGTTTGCAAATACCGCCAGAGTACCAAGAGTTTCAAGACGTCTTCCAAAGGAACAGGCCAATACTCTACCGCCCCACAGGTCATACGATTGCCAGATAGATCTACTACCCGGTGCAACACCCCTTGCAGCAGGATCTATGCCCTTACCGAGCCCGAGAATCTTCATTTACGACAATATCTGGACCAGTACTTAGCCAATGGTTTTATTCGCCCGTCTAAGTCTCCTGCATCCTCGGCTTTATTCTTCGTACCAAAAAAGAAGGCGATCTCAGAACTTGTATAGACTACGCCGCACTGAACCAGATAACTGTCAAAAACAGATACCCTTTGCCTTTGATCCCTGAACTCCTTGACCAAGTGAAAGATGCCTGCATATACACCAAGCTAGATCTCCGGGGGCTTACCATCTAGTGCGAATCAAAGAAGGCGATGAATGGAAAACTGCCTTCCGCACTAAATATGGGTTGTTCGAGTACAAGTTATGCCTTTTGGACTGTGCAATGCACCGGCTGCCTTCCAATATTTCATGAACGATGTCCTCAGGGAACTCATCGATGTTTGTGTTATCGTATACATCGATGACATTCTTGTATACTCCTCTTCAGAATCTGATCATCGAAACCATGTCAGGGCAGTCCTCGAGAAATTGCGCCAACACAAACTATTTGCTAACTTGAAAAATGTGTTTCCATGTCACGGAAGTCGAATTTCTAGGTTTTATCCTGACACCTAAAGGAGTCCACATGGACTCACGAAAAGTGGATGCTATCCTCAAATGGCCATCACCCAGCTCTGTAAAGGTGTTCAAAGCATGCTTGGCTTTGCCAATTTTTATCGCAGGTTCATTCCGGAGTTTTCACGGGTGGTTCAACCCATCACTGCACTCTTAAGAAAAATAAACGTTTTGAATGGTTTAAGAAGCTGAGCAATTTATAGAACTAAAAGCTTAATTTTATTCTGACCCGGTTTGGAAAACCACGCCGGATTCCTTATATGTCGAAACCGACGATC
>CM030323.1:507607692-507682462 GCA_002915635.3 Ambystoma mexicanum
GCCCTTGGTGACTACGCCAAGATCTCCTGCTGCGCGACTCTGTAAGCCTCCTGGCGAGGGCGGCTGCCTGGCGATATGTTAGGGAGCCACGCCTGATCTTTGGAGGCCCCTGTCTGCCTCCGGTGCTCGAAAGGGCCGTTTTGCTGGACTCCCAGGGCTCTGGCCGTCTCTGTGTCGCCTGATGGCCTGCAGCGACTCATCACCGTTTTTCCAACAGGTTGTTGCCATCGACGGCATGTCAACACCCTGGCTGCCGTCTGACGGAGGCTGTCGCTTGAGCCAGCCTCGTCGTCGAAGGCAAACACCGTTGCCTACTGGCAACCCCTGGTCGGCAATGTCCGTTGCCACGTTATGGCGTGTCGACCCACCTCACCTTCCTGCCAGAATCTCCAGGGCCTCCGTCCTCTTGTCGTCTGTGTAAGTCCAGTAGAGCTATCTTGTACCTCATCCTGTCGTAACGGGCACAATCGCTAGGCGTTGCGGCGCTTTTGTCGTGCCGCCAACGAGATACCGTCGCCCCTTGACGTTCAATTTCTTACCCTCGCGTCAGTGGGGAAGCGAGGTTGGGCTTGCCCCCGCGCTCTTCTTGCCGCCACTGGATGACGATTCTGGCGTTGGTTGATCCTGAGCACAAGGGGTGGGTCGGGGCCGGTACTTCTTCTCGACCTGTCCTTCTTGAGGCGTCTGGACAGGTTCTTTCAGGATCGCACAGTCCCTCGTCCAGATATCGTGAGTCACGGTACCGGGGGCCGTCTTTCTCTTGGCTCTTGTTGTTTGGGAAACCTTCCTTCCTGTTCCTCGGGCAGAGCTGGAAGAGCTCGGATGCCCTGGTATCATGGCGTGAAAGGAGCCAATTTTGTCGAGGCGGGGAAGACCGAGGGGGTGGTGCTTGGAAGGTCCGTCCGTCGTCACCACGGTATTCATCCTTCCCGTCGTCGTATCCGTCGCCTTGTTCAATCACTGGAGTCCGGCAGGGGATGAGGCGCTTCCACGGGCCGTGAGGGCATGAAGGCGGTGGGGATGAACTCTCTCTTCCGCTTGCTCGGAGAGCTTCCCGACGGGCCCGGTTCGGGATCGTTCCGCGCGGGGTTCGTGTAATCTCGTCCTTATCTCCGTGCATAAGGTTGGTATTGCCATCAAAATGGCCGCCGAGTTTGTCCTGAGGCTCGGGCAATGGCTGCGACGGGAGGGATGGCCGCTCCTCCACTGGGGCTCTCGCCGTCGTCATTCTCGATCACCTTCTTCGGGATCCTCTCCCGTGGGATTGTACTCTTCTCGTGAATCTCTCGTGAGTTTCTTCACGGTTCTACATCAGCTCCTCCTCAGCAGGCTGAAATCCGTGTCGTAATGGCCACCAGCCCCCCCCTCTTTTTCCACCAGGTCTTCACGGGGTCTTGTCGATGGCTGGAAAGAGGATTCCCTCCACAGTGGCAGGGAAACTCTGGGCCCCAAGGTCGCCTCCACTGGTGTAGCCTCCCCAGGCTTCGCCAGGGCCGCCGCGACTCCCTCGATAGAGGCCTTAGTCGGGTGAATCAAGGCCTTCACCACCTTGGGCGCGCTTGAGGCCTTCACCTTGGAGGGAGGGTCACAGCCTCGCTCCCCCTCGGCTGAATCCTTCGAGATCGACCGGGGCCTCTCCAGAAGCTTACCCGGGTTCTTGGATTTCCTCTTCCCCGAACCAGAGCGTTGGCTCGTGGTTGATGGTGCCGGCGAAGGTGCGCCCTGCCTGGCAGCGAAGAGCCCGACCGTTCGGGTCTCCCGGTGCCCGCGGACTCGCAGTGCTTAGCCTTCTTGTTGGGCCCCCGTTCGCTCCCTCACAGGACTTAGAGACCGCACGGACCTTTTCTTCTTCTCACCTGCTGGGCCCTTTCTCCAGGCCAGCTGTGTAAGGCTGTGGAACGACGATCCTTCATGTCCGTTCCGATAGGTTCTTGCAGAACGCACAGTCCTTCTCCACATGCGTTCTTGTCCTCATGAAGGCAGTAGAGACATCTCGAATGCTCGTCCTCCTTGAAAAAATTCTGTAACGCGCATCCCACGGTTGTTCCTGAACAGCTTGATCCGGGCGCGTCAAGGTTCCCTGTCCTGTTGCCATGTCCATGGTAGGTCTCAGATCTTCTGGAATTCTCCAGAAGCGTAACTCGTACGAAATTTCACTTCTTGAGGGGTGTAGAAAATTCCGAAGCGGTTTCCCGTTGATCGGGAAGTAGAACGGTGGAGCTGTGAGGCTTGATTTAACCTGAAAAATTTGAAATCTCTTTGAAAAAGCTGCGAAAACGCAGTAAAAGCTCGGGCTGCAGCACGAGGACTCCCAACACTTGAACGTGCGGTAAAAATCTGAGGATGGCTGCCACGGGAGGGGCTTAGGGAGAGGGCAGTCATTGGCTGGGGACAGAATGACCCAGAGATCAGTGATTGGTTACTACTTAGAAAGACAGATCAGAAATGAAACTGCTAGTGATTTTTCTTTACCGAGGATTCCCAGCCTGACGACGGGGAATATTCATGATCATGTGAATCCATGCCAGACCCCATGCTGGAGAAATATAGTAACTTAATATAAACGTACATACAGTCAAAACATTAAATATGAAAATTATGTAAAATTGTATAAAAATTGTATCAAAATTGAACATATATATATAAATCCAGGCACAATACAGTTATAAATAGTGTGTGACACACTTCATACACTCATATACAACCCAACACAACAGAGTACCTTGACACAAATAAGCGCATAGCACTAGCACTAAGCACCAACAATCAATCGTTAGGGCCAAGCCTCAGGCTTCAGGCTTAGGGGCCAGTTCCTAAGGAACCGCTCAAGGTTCAGCTACAGCCGGCTGGTTTGGTAATAAACTTTTAACTTTAACCCAAACCCTATATAGTGCGAACTGAGTCCTAATTGAGTCCAAATTTAAGCAATAATCCCAGAAGGACTCTCCCTTGATAGTCTCATAATTGTTTACCAACTTTCCCAACAAACACATGTACAATGGACCCAGACGGGGGCACATAGTCAGAACGTGCCTGGTGGTTTCTAGATGTTCTCCCTTCTCACAGATACGACAACACCTATCCTTTGGTAAAATGCCCAGCTGTGGCCCAGTAACCCCTAATACCTGAAGCTGATTCTTTTGCAGCCTTAGCATAAATTGACGCACCTCCAGGTCTGGGCATAATAACAGGTATTGTTGGGGCTTTCTGTATCTATGGATTACATGCGTTACAGCTTTTGATTATAGAGTGGGGGTCGGGATAGGAAATTTTGGACACAAGGACGTTTTTCAGTTATTGACATCCTGACACATACAGATTTAGTTTTTGTTTTTTAGGTAGGGACTCTCCTCTGTAGAATAGGGTCAGAGAGGCATTTATTCCAACCCATTTTCATTTAAATAAAAGTCGTTAACCAATAAAAAAAATTACAACTGTGTGTCTGGATTTAAATTCTGACCCCTAACATGAAGGTAACATTTGGGTAGGGTAAGGAGAGAGGTTAGACAACAGGAGGGAGGAACTAGTGGTAGAAAAAAGGAGGAGAGGGAGGACAGAGTGTAAGAATATTGGAGGAAAGAGAGAGAGAGGAAAGAGTTAGGGGAGGAGGACTTAAATGGGGGAGAGGGGATGGAGGTAGGAGGCAGCAACTAGAACTGAGAAGACTGAGAAGGGATGAGTCAAGAGAGGGAGAGAGAGAGAGAGAGAGAGAGAGAGAGAGAGAGAGAGAGAGAGAGAGAGAGAGAGAGAGCAGAGAGGGGAGAGACCACCACAGGGTGGAGGTTTGGGGACCAAAGTGGGGAGAAAGAAAAACAACAGGTAGAGAAAGATCAGAGGGAGTGATATCCTAGTAAAAGTGCGGATGGTGGAGGAAAGAGAAGGTTGATAGAGAGAGATGAGAGAAGAAGGGAGGAAAACTGAGGAAGGGAGAGAGAGAAATATCGGACAGAGGGAGAAATTTCAGTGAGAGAGGACAAAAAGAAAGAGGCAGTGTGCGTGGGAGAGGGTGAAGGCACAAAAATTATACATTTGAGACGATCTGTGGGAATCTATCAGAATTGGAGATCCTTAGAAAGTACTGGAGGGAGTAAGGTAGATAAGGTCATCACAGATATACGAGGATAGAGCACACCAGTAGGGATAAGCTAGTTTTCATACCATCCTTATAGGGAGAAGGGACACCTGGAATAGGGTGGAGGGAGCTGTGAGAAACCAGAAGGTGTCTCACCCGCTAGTACCTGGGGATCTGTCATCCAGGTGGCTAGGACACGGCCAACCCTTTTGAATCCAGTTCCTGGGGGTGGAGCAGTACAGGAGGATCACCTGGGCGAGGAGTCTTCGGGGAGTGGGACACAGGATGCCGAGACGTGCTATCCCCTTCCTTATAACACCTTTAACCCATATTTTGGAACTCTGAGCCCCCCACACCCGTTTACAAAACAGACACTTTCTCACGGACAGACCGCTATGAGAGAAAATGGACTAACACCCAAGCCCTATACCTGACATGTCTCAATACAATAGTCAGGCAAGGTCAGGCAATTACTGGCCATCATACACACCTGACTTCAATTAAGCTTCCACACGTGGATAAAAGGCAGAGCATGAGAGCACACTCTGAGCGAAGGAAAACACACGAGGAAACAGCCGTTCCAAGATGGCAGTTTAACGAGAGGAGAAAGACAGCAAAACAGAAAGGGATCACGAGAAGGAAGTACCCTTGACATTTTCAACAAGGAACCGTCCCTTTCAAGAGTCCTCGAGATTGGAAAACATAAGACCAGGAAAAGAGGCTGAAGAATCCTGCATTGTGTGTCGGAGATGAAATAGAGAAGGTTTTGGAAAATACACGAATCTGGTCCGAGCCCGGAAGAGGGAGGCCAATTGAAAGTTTTGTGTTAAAGTGGCTCTGAGCCCTGCAGAGAGGTGTACGGGGTGAACAGTGAATCAGCCAAGGTTTTGTATTAAAGTGACTCTGACCCCGACGAGGGGGACCCGGGTTGAATCGAAAATCACCCAAGAAGTTGTGCATGAGAATCCTGAGGAGAAAGGAACTTTTTAATGTTTGTCATATCAGGCCCTCTGAAGTTAAGAGACTTTGATAAAGGAAGCCCTGAAACTGAGATTTGAACTGCAATTGTCGTGCTAGAGAAGCTAGAGACTGTGCTAAGCTTGAGTGTGCTGCCTTGTCCCGTGCTGAAAACGCGGGGAAGGGAAGCCAAAGACTTGAATATCCTGACATATCATTTCTTGAACACTTTTCTTCTGCATACCATTGTTTCCCACACTATTTGTATTTAGAAGTAAGGATTGGCAATAGGTTTATTAGTATAGGCCCTTTTATTTTGACAAGACACCACTAGGCCTGCGTTATTATTTGATGGTTGTAGCTTGCTCCCATCTTTAGATTTAGGATTAGATAGGCGTTTTTTCAAACCCAATTGGAGTTCAATTAACAACCTTTAATTGTGGTCACTTGTGTCTGTATTACTGTTTGATACCATGCCTTCCTTAGAGAGCCTACGGGAGGACGACCGTGAGACCAGGGACCCCCATATGCTGGCCTTCCTACAGCCATTCATAAATCAAGCCTCTCACCATGTAAATAAAGCACCTAAACATCACGTAAGTTCGTTTCTTGTGTTTTTGAAGTCTGAGAAATTAAAAAAAGATCATGTTTAACAGAGAGAACCTGATAAATTGCTCAGGTTTCTGCCTGCCCTTTTGGAAGGTGGTTCTCTGTTAATTACTGCAGCAGAAAAATACCAGGAATATGACACAAACACTGAACAAAAGATAAGCACAAAAGCTAATGGCATCTCAGACTATTAAAGTCACCAGAAGTCAGTCGGTAGAGATACAGCACCAAAGCAACATTTTCTAGGGTGACTGTAGAGTCTGGAGGTGATATGGATATCGACTGCTAGTGAGAAGGGCGCGGTACAGGTCATCTGGGTTAATTGTTGTCCTGTTACATTATACAGCACTACAAATATGTTGTGATCAAGATGGTCCCAGCATTTCCTTTTTTGCAAATAGTGCCCATGTTGAGTTGCTGTTGGTCTTTATCCACTGTGAAGCACTTTATATTTCATTTGTGGGCCAATACCCATTTTACTATTCTAGGCAGTTACAAGCACTCAGTAGCGGCTTCGTTCGCACTGCTTTGAACTTTTGGGCGAACGCCGGATGGAGGCGTTCTAATGAATTCCCAACGTATTGGTGGGGCTATATGCCTTACGAATGGCAACAACATTACGTCCAGCACATTTTTTGGATTATTAAAGGCGGCAATGTTGTGTTTTGGCTATATGCCAACTGCATTGGAGTTCTACTTTGAATTGGTATGAGCACGTCGACTTGCAGCGATTTACGTTTACAGACCAAGAATTATTGAATACATTGATTGTTATCGACTACGAAGACACCTCTACCCGACCACTGAATGTTTAGGAAATTAGTACTTTCACAAGGTTGGGAAGATCACCTAAATGCAATTTAACTATTGTTGATGAAGACAGTGCGTACATTTCGGACTCACACGTTGGGTCCCCCTGAAGAAGTTCTTACAATGTTTACATCAATGTTAAAAGAACAAAACATATTTAGTGTACAGAACGCTGTATTTGAGAACAGTGTCTATGAATAAGTCAGTAATATTGTTAGAACCTTTTTCTCCAGATGTTAAAAAGATTTGCCCAATGCTCTGAAAATAAGAGCTATGAGAGCATCCGTTAATACTACGTGTTCTCTGTCTAATATCCAATGCAGTTGAAAAGTATTGCGCAGTTTCAGACTCCTTTTGAGTCATTGATTGTTTAAAAAAAAATGTTTTAACCTCTAGGTAACTTTGCACTTTGTAAAATGCACTTGCACTGGTCACTTTGTATGTAATTTTGTGTAATGTTTTCTAGATTTTATGTGTTTTTATAATCAGACATTTGTTGTCTAATAAAATGTTCTATATTTCAGATTTATGAGTTTTACATGATCCAGTTCCTTATGTGTAAGTGGACTGTAAGTAAGCGCTCTTGCCCTTCCCAAGAGGTCACAACACGAAGGCAATGAGATTTCTGAGTTTAGAAGTAGTTGCACAAGTCTGTTTTCAGGGATGAATCTCAGTGCTGTTAAAATATTTTCCCTGTGTCTCTAATTGGTTTTGTGGGACTATTCTCATTATTTAACATGAAAGGACCGGAAGGTGGAGTCTCGTACCTGAGTATACCCTTATGTATTTGCACATTACAAAACTCAGGTTGGTCGATTCTGTAGGGGATATTTTTATCAAATATTTTCTTTTGAATTGGGATTCGCCCTCTTGTGAGGTACTTTGGATTCCTTTAAAACTGCTTCATAGATGAAAAAACGGTTTTCCACAGGATATAAAAATGAAATGCATAGATATGTATTTCTACTGGCTATTTATATTCATTTGTCTTAATGTTTGGTATCCAATTCTTTCAAAATTTCTTAAAGATTCAAATCTCCCATGTTTTTTCTGTTCTGGTCTTTTTCATTGTTTTTCCAGAGTCCAGTTAGAGGTTTCAATGGTTCCCATTTTTTTAGGGGGAATCATAAGCCAGGAAACCCAGCAAGTGTTGAGCAAGTTGTCTACTTGTCTGGGTTATTGCTGGTAAAGGAGCCACACAACGCCTACCGGTTTCAGTGGCATTATCAAGGTAGAAGCCACATTCATCAGGGCTGGCCAGACACTCAGAAATTGACGTATCGACAAGTTGGATAACCGGAGAACCCGCCTAGTTATAGGGGTCCCCATGAGTATCCGTGTGGTTGGGAAGGTTAAGTTATCAACTTCCCACAAGGGCATGAAGAAATTAGCTACCGGCAATCCAACACGGGTCGGCACCATTCACTAGCCGGCTCCATGGGACTCTGACACAAGCATAGAAGATTCCAGAGCATGACAATTTCTTCATGCCCTTGTGGGAAGTTGATAACTTAACCTTCCCAACCACACGGATACTCGATCCACGATGAGATGCCATGTTTGTTTGTTTATTTATTGTGCGCGCCGGACCCAGAGGTATCAGGGCGCAGGTGAAAAGAGGGCGTACAGCTTAGTTACAGAAGTTACAAGTTACAAAGCAAAAGGTAAAAACAACTTTCTTCGGCGCAACAGGATGAGGGCAAGACAGTATAGTACATGTATAATGGCATGCATATGTAGACAACATGTCATCTTTTAGCTGACGTTTACATATTGGCAAATCTATATCAGAAGTACATTACATGCAGGCAGGGCTAGGTTGGTACGTTAGGAGAATGTGGGTTACATACCATTCTCAATAAGCCATTTAATTGTATTCTTTCTGAATTTGTTAAACGTTTGGTCAGATCTAAGTGTGTGAGGTAGGGAGTTCCACAATTGAGCTGCCCTAACTGGGAAGTGGGACCCTCCAATAGTGGTCAGTTTAAATCTGGGCACTAGAAGACAGTTGGGGCTGACTGTTCTTGTCGGTCTAATGGAGTTTTTTCTGATAATCACTCAATCACTTCTAGCCACTGAGCCTAATATCCTGCCCGTCTAAGATGTCTTCTTCTCAGCTACTGTGGTATTTGCCATGTCTGGCACACAATGTTGGCACACTCATTCCTTCAAACAATTCTACGATTTTCTCTCTACAGCTGGTATGTTGTCTCATCCATACAAAGATATTTGCACACTCACTAACAGCCGCTGAATGTAATCTCCCTCCAAATAATTCTTTGCAACTAGTATTTTGTCTCATCTGGCATACAATGTTGTTGCACCCAGTTACAGCCAATAAAAGTAAGCTCCTGCTGCCAATGAATTCTGTGATTTTGTCTTTAGGGCTAGTATTTTGTCTCATCTGTCACAAATAGTTGGCACACTCAGTAACAACCACTGAATGTAATCTGCACCCACCAAACAATCATAAGATTTTTGTTTTGCAGTTTGTACTTTGATCCCTGCTACTACATGTAATCTCATGCCTGTGGGCAAATAATTCAGGGATTCAGTCCTCACCCCTTTCACTGAGAAGAAATACAGCTCAGATAATTGATTAATTCTTGGCACCTGCTCCACTGACTGTCATCAGAAGTATTAATGTAAGGCTTCAAGGAAAATCCTCTGGTGTTTTAACTGTGGACAAGTTGCTAGAGGTGGAGCAGAAATTGACGCGAAGTTCCTTCCGTAAATATCACAGCTTATCAGTCATTAATTTTTTGTTGCATTTGCATAACAGGGTGTGGGTAGTTATGACAGTAGCATGGTTACATTGGCCCAGCTTGATTTACCCCTCCTTTCAAGAGCCTGCTTGTAATGGTAAATTATTTTACTTTCCTGTATTTTATGCTCGACCAATCTGTTAAGAATCACACACGTTTTAATCAAACATTGGGCCTCATTCCGAGTCTGGCGGTAAACCTGCTGGTGCTACTGGTGGGTTGGCGCCGGACTCAGAATAATTTTGCTCACGCCTGACTTCCCAATGCCACTGGGAGATTACAACCCCGGCGGCCCGGGAAGTCAGGCAACGGTACATTTTAAGTCCCCATTCCCATAGAGTCCCATAGAAATCTATGGGGGTGAGGACCACGGAAGCACCGGCACCGTTGCAAACGGTGCTGTTGCTTCTGTGACGGTCTACCTACTGTGGCCGCTGTGCTCGGAAGGGTTGAACTGTCGGGCATGGCGGCTCCAGCAGGCAGACATGTAGTTTGTAGTTTCATACTTGTAATGAGCCTCAGTGTGTTTTAATTGGAGGCTAATGTAGAGCAGCAGTAAAGTAATACAGAGTAAATACTCAAGCATTCCTTACTTAAAATGTAAAATGATACTTTGTACCACTGATTAAATAATTATTTAGTTTCAACTGTTTACCATTGCAGGCAATCAGTGTTCACATTTGGAAAACACATTAGAGAAGAAGTACAAACACAGCTGCTATGGCTGTTCCCTTTTCAAATTGAGTGTTAAATTCTCTAATGCTGTAGATTAAGCATGTGCAAGGGTATTTAATCTCAGCAATGTAAGTAGTGACTCTCTGCCACATCTCAGAACTGGCCTTTAGTGCCCACCCTCCAGGTTGGTAGATAATGTGGCATGTTGGGTATGGCTAAACACCTGCGCATGGGCAGTGCAGTTTGTACCTACTGTGACACTGTGGAGAAGTACAGTTAGCCTTTCAGCCTCTAGCAATGGGGGAAAATAAATAAATATGTAAAAGGCTGCTCGTCGAGACACATGGCTTCAAGGCAAATGGGGCAACATGCGTTGGTCGATGTTACAAATGTAATATGTACAGCGTCTTTTCCCATTGGCATGGCCTCAACGCGCTGTAGGTGAACACCCTCGGAGGACCAAAGCCAGAGGTCTGAGAGATTGGCAGAGGAATTTACAATGTGTGTGTGCATTTTAGCCAGTACAAAGATAGGTAGGGCTGGCTAAATCCCTACTAGCAACCCTTGTAGAGCTGGCTTGTGGATGAGTGCTGTGAGAGCTATTGGTAGAATATGCGAATCAAGGAGACTGATTAGGTGTCCAGCTAGAGCTGGGACTTAGCTGCATTCTAGTGGCAGAGGTGTTGTGCGATGTGTACTCGATTTGGCAGGAGAGATGACAAGGAGGTGTGTGGTGCCCGATCCCAGGTTTCTGATGCGTCTGTAGAGGGTGAGCTTGTGTTGTAGATATTATGGTCCTGTCTTGTGCAGAGCAGGGTGGGTGACGCACATAGCCGTGAAGGTGGAGTGTCGCCCGACAGGGAGCCAGTGCAGGACATGGAGGATGTATATGATGTGCTCTCTAGAGTCTAGGTCTAGGAGCAGTCTGGCTGCAGTGTTTTGTACTTGTTGGAGATTTCTGAGTTAGGATGCAGGTATAGGAAGTTGGCATAGTCTAGGCGAGAGGGGAGGATGGTCGTGATAGTGGCAACTCTTTGAGGGTAGGAGAGGTAGGGGAAGATCTGTCAGAGAATGCGTAGGTATAGATAGCATGATTTTGACACAGATGATGTGATGTGAGAGTGTCAGATCTGCATCCAAGGTTCTTTAATGTGTTTGAGGTAGGGGTGGAGGGTCTAGCGTGGATGGCATGAGGGTGGGTTGGGGGATAGTGGGCAATCTTCATGTAGATTGTAATTTCAGTTTTTCCATGGTTTAGAAGGAGGTGGTTAGCCGTCATACAGTAGTTGATTTCTGTGAAGCATGAAGCAATGCCGGGGGATGAAAGGGGTGGGGGGCTGAGATGTACTTTGGGATCTTGAAGATGATCTGGGCGTCATCTGTGTAGTAGTAGGAAGTCAGGCTGTGTGAACAGATAAGAGCAGGGAGGGGGCTCAGGTAGAGGTCCAAGAGCCGGGGTAATAGAGAGGTGCCCTGGGCTACTCAGTTGGTGACAGGGGATGAAGTCGAGGAGAACTGGGGCATGTGAGTCATTTGGGATGTGTTGGGGATGAAGGAGGATATCCACTTCAATGCTGCATCCCTGATGCCGAGCCAGTGGAGTCTGTTCATCAGGGGGCGGTGGTCAATGCTGTCAAAGGCCGCAGAGAGGTCAAGGAGGATAAGTGTGGCACAGCCTTCCGAGTCTGAGGCTCTTTTCAGACCATCCCAGATGGAGACTAAGGAGGATTCAGTTCCTCGTAGGGGTCTGAAACCGGACTGGGCGGGGTCGAGGAGGTTGGATTCAGTGAAAAGGCATAGCTGGAAGTAGGCTGTTCGGTCAATTAGATTGGCTATGAAACGGTTGTTTGAGATAGGTCTGTCGTGGCTGGTAGAAGGGGGTCAAGGGAGGGATTTTGAGCATGGGCTGGATGTGGGATGACTTAATAACTGCTGGGAATGTGCTTGACTTGATGGATGTGTTAATTATGATTTTGCAAAGCTGCCGGCACAGGCTGAGGAAAAGATATTTTTTAGGAGAGCAGGATGGCAGAGATCTCCAAGCAATCCCGAGGGACAGCTGTTGGCAAGTAACTTAAGGAATTCAGGATGTGAGATGGGAGGGAAGATAGAAAAGAGTGGGCGGGTGGTGGAAGTGTATGTGAGGCAAGGGAGCAGGGTGGGGGTGCTGCTAATTTCAAGCTGATGGTGAAGTTTCTTTCCACGGCTATGTTGTGGAAGTGGTCAGAGAACGTCACAGAGTGCTTGAGAATGGGGTGGTGGGAGGAAGTGCAAAGATGGGTCTTGAATTCTGACATGATCTTGTGGAGTTCCCTGCTGATGTTAGGGGAATTGAAAAAGTTGTTCCTGTAGATGGTTTTTATTTGGCCTTTGGAATTTCTGCCCTGTAGGCTTTGATCTGTTAGGTAGTTCTATTCTGAGGTGAGGGGTCAGCCTGCCAGAGCGTTCCAGGGTGTGATTTTGTGTTTTGAGGGATTTGCGGGTTGGGGTGAACCATCTAGGGGAGGTGCCTTGTCTGTTGAAGGAGGATCTGATCGGGATGAGAAGTCTGAGAGCTTTGGAAAGCCATTGGCCAAATTGATATGACCTCCCTGGGGAGAGGGTGGAGGTTTGGGAGGCTAGCAGGGAGTCAGCCAAGTCTGGCATTACTATGACCTTGTTCCATAGTGGGAAGTGGGTGGGTGGTCTAGGGTTAGCCAAGGGGGAGGAGGGTCTGCTGTTGTGAGCGTGAAGAAAACGGCAGCATGGTCCATCCAGATTAGTGGTCAGGAGGAGCGTGGATATTGTGTCTAGGGTGTGGCCTACCCAGTGTATGACTCCTGATACCAGTTGAGTCATGTGGGGAGATTCCAGGTCGTCCAGGTTTGGTTTTGTCATAGGGTTATGGGGGACATCCAACCATATGTTGAGGTCTCCTAGCATGGTGAGACAGGGGTGAGTAACCAGGATGACCACTAAGCAGTCACTGAGGGTATCAGCAACCTTTCTGTTGTATCCTGGGTTTCCATAGATGAGTAAGACATTGTGAGTAAGAGTGGGGGTGAGAGGAAAGTTCACCAGGAGAGATTTCCAGTCTTGTTCCTTGGAGTGTGAAATAGTGAGGCAGGATTTGTAGAGGATGGTGATTCTTCCTGTCCTGCTGGTCCTGTGGGAAAGATGCAGGGTCGTGGTAGAGTGCACTAGCTAGATTCCAAATAAGGGTAACTTCAAAAATATAAACCCACTGCAGTACTAAAAAAATGCAAAATGTGTCGATGACAATCACTTTATCAAATTTCAGGAAGCATTTTATTTGCATTCATGTTAGTGTTGGGTACTGATCAAAAAAAGAAAATTTGAGCCCATACCTAAAAACATTTAGAGACAATGGGCCTCATTGCGGGTCCGGCAGTAACCGTGACAGTACTATCGCTGGTAGCCGCCAGACCTGTAAACAGGTACCGACGCCTGACTTGCCAGTAACACTGGGGCATTACAACCCCGGCGGCTGGCAAGTTAGGTGTCGGTAATAATCTAATTCCTATAGAGTCCTATAGGGAATGGGGACCACGGAAACACTGGCACCGGTAATAACAGTGCTGGTGCTTCCGTGAAACTCTGTGGGCATGTGCTGGTCCACCTGGCAGATCAGACCTGCCGGGCCGGAGGGCACCAACCTGCTAGAGTTGTACTTTGCCGGTAAGCTTACCGGCACTGTTGTTTCGGGACAGGCAAGGTTGTAATGAGGCCCAATGTATTACTCTTACAAATGAGATCCAACTGCACACAGAAGAGCAATAATCTGGACAACCGCACCTGTAATAGCAACGACCTGGACAACCGCACCCGTAAGAGCAATGATCTGGACAAACGCACCTGTAAGAGCAATGACCTGGACAACCGCACCTCTAAGAGCAATGATCTAGACAACCGCACATATAAGAACAATGATCTGGACAACCGCACCTATAAGAACAATGACCTGGACAACCGCACCTGTAAGAGCAATGACCTGGACAACCACACCTGTAAGAGCAGTGATCTGGACAACTGCACATGTAATAACAATGGCATGGGCAGTCGCACTTGTAAGAACAATGATCTCGACAGCTGCACCTGTCAGAGCAATGACCTGAATAACTGCACCTGTAAGAGCAATGACCTGGAAAACTGCACCTGTAAGAGCAATGACCTGGATCACTGCACTGTTGGGAAGGAGATTAATACATAATCTATGGCTTCTGCCCCTCGACAGGCCCAGTACCACCCAGGTGAGAAGCGTTACTCACTAAGGCAACTGTACTACCCTTATCCCAAACTAACATTGTTGAAGTAACAAGTGCCCACAGTAGACACAAAGCACATATTCACTCCAAATGAAGAGCATGTACAATATGTAATATATGCATTCTACATGAAGGAGTATTAAGAGACTCCATAGAAACGAACACTAACATGACTAATATATAAGGTGAAAACAACATGAACAATATGCGAGTATAGCATGCTCGCATAGAAACAAGAACGCAGTAATGCAGCCATCTTCTTAAAAAATGCATGTTTTGAACAATCATTAAACAGTTGTTTGCCTCGCATTACTGACCCCTCACAGAGGATAGGCACGGTGGAATGAAGGTACGAGATAGCGGTTCCCAAGACACAAGCAGGATACTCCTAGATTAAAATTTTATAAGAATACAACCAGCTTTTGATAGCCAGGTGCAACACAGCAGTAAGTCAAACAACTCTATGAAGAATAACTCAAAAGTGTCCCCAGTGGTAATTGAGAATGCAACACACAATATAATTAGAGGTAAAGTCTCAATAAATAGGAGGTAGTTCCATTTCATAAACAGTCTCATCGCACGTAGCCCATCATTGGAGAACACAGATTATTCATTAAAAGCTAACATTGTTCATACACCTGCAGTACTCCTCACACACGCACAGACACGGGATGCCACACAAGGTCAAGTACAAAGGGGTTGGCCGCTCTCATAGCCTGAGAATGAGGGATGGTAACTTTTAATTGTAGGAAGCATGTTCCATGGGCCTCTCTCCCCTGCTCTATGTCTGGCTCATACACGGATGACCTGGAAAGTGTCCAAGATTGTTATGCAACCTATCAAAATCCTTAGAGTCATGCTGCCCATCAAATGGTATGCCAACCAACCCCTTGCAGTGAAGATGATGTAGTTTAACCTTTATCAATATAGCAGTGGCTCTGGATGCAGCCATCAGAAATGTCTAACCCAATAAAATGTTTAATCCATATTGAAACCATATATCGGCAAGTTAACTAACCCATCCCCAGTCCCAGTAGGTTTTTGCAAACTGAGATGATTTTATGACGCCACTGAAGACACATCTGTAGAATTTTGCTGTTGTGTTTATGATACCAAGATTGAAATGCGTGTATGCTGTTCCTGCTTTAATTGGATGATAATGAAGCTGGATGTTGCCACACCCTTCCTCATTTGAGTCTGGTTTGGATTGGCTCCAGTTCCTCTGTGTCTGTTTGGAACTATTTGGGCCGGCTTAACAAATGGTAGCAGAGGACAGTCTGCTAGGTGTTGGATTGTCGAGGGCTCCCCCCACGTGCCCTCGAGGACTGTGGAGGCGACCTGTGGATAGCAGGATCACCTGTAAGAGACATGGGTCAACGGGAGCCCCCTTTGAAGAGAAGGTTCTGACTGGTCACCGCAAGCTGCCCCCCGTAGGGCATGGATGGTCGAAGGCTTATAGTGGATACTAGATGCCGAAGACCTTCAGCAGACCTGTGTATGTAAGTATGACATAGGCGTGGCAAAACGGAGGGAGAGGAATTTTGCATATTGTAAAGAAATAAGAGCTAACGGAAAGAAAGATATTCTCTGACAAGGGTTGGGAAAGATCACGTGGTAAGCCTTGTTACGGGGCAGTAATAAAAATAGATGGATCTCTCACAGAGAGTGAGAAGACAACTGTATTTTATTGGTGAAAGTATTGCTGGTGTCAGCCTTATGTTGTAAGATAGTTTAGGTCTTGTTGAAGTTTTTTTGTGTATTTGTTAAAGATGTAAAGTGGTGGTGTGGACCGAGGATTGTGGTCTCGGTGGGCGCAGTGACGTGGGGCGACTCGGAGCGTGAGTGGCATTTTTGGTGCCGTGATGCAGATGGCATGGTCTCAGAGGGAATATAGGGATGTGTTATTTGAGGCAAATCATTGTTGGGGAAGGGTGTGTAAAGGAGATAAAAATGTGAGTGAAAATTGAAGTACAGTTTACGATAATTTGTAAATTGAGTTCTGAAACTATTACTGTGGGGGACAACCCCTTCATTCACTTAAGTAGGTAATTGCCCTTATATAAGGACACAATTATTAAGTACCACAAATAATGGGTTAAGGACACAGGTGGCACATTTTTACGCTCTGGCCACAAGAAGGCATTCATTTCAAGACAGTACTGCAACACATGTGCCACTGTTTACATGCCGCATATAAAGGAAAACAGTTACAGAATAGCTTAGGTATATTGGAACTATGGAAAATGTTTGAAGGAGACATAGTAGAGCCAAATACAAAATAATGGACACTTAATCAGCATGGTAAGGGGTCTATGACAATCACAGCTCCACCTCCTCTTTCCCAGAGTGAGGAGCAGTCCTCAACTGCACATGGATTATACCCATTACACATAGTAAAAGCAGCTGCAAGATATACTAATCCAAAATATGCATTTCCCACATATAGTAGTAAAAACATAAGTGGAAAGAAAACAAATGAGACAAAGACCAGTGTGAACACATGAGGGTCCCAACCTCTGTCACCTGCGGGGTCCCCCAAGGATCCTGCATCTCCCTGACTCTCTACACCATCTTTACAAAACCCCTCCCTCATCCATTCCAGATTAGATTATTGCAATGCCCTCTTTGCAGGTGCTACCAAAGCAACATCAAAAAACTCCAGATCTTACAAAATAATGCACTAAGAGCAGCTCTGAACAGTCCATAAAATTACCACATATCCGCTGCTAGAAGCAACCTACATTGGCTCCCAGTTTGTGAAGGTATTATGTTCAAAACACTTTCAGTAACACACAAATATCTCTCAACTACTGCACCCAAATGCCTGGCAAGAAAATTCTCCAAATCCCAATCTAACAGACCCAACAGGGCCGCCCATTCGCACCTACTCAAGATTCCTAGATTAAAATTGCAAAAAGCAGGGGGTTGCAGTTTCCCAGCAGTAGCTGCGAAATTCTGGAGCGCTTTCCCACCATCTTTAAGATCAGAACTGTCCTTTTGAGACTTCCGTAAAGGCCTTAAAACTTGGCTCATCACACAAGACCTGTAATCCAAATTATTGCAGGTCACTGATTCATGACCACCATGTATGAAAATCATCTGACAAAGTTATGCGTTTAACCATCTGTATCATTGTTCTACTGCAATCAAGCCCCCTGATGCCTTCGAGTTTGGCATGCTCTACAAATTAATTAAAACATAAATAAATGTAGAATATGACAAGTGTTGAGACTTGTAAGCCAGGTTAACGGAAGTCGAGGAATAGGTTCATAGAGAGAGAGAGGGGCATGCAAGACAACAGGAGTGAGACTGCAATAGTACCGAATGGATGGGTGGGAGGACAAATAATGCTTAAGTTGGAAGGAAAGAACATTTTTTATTCTGAAGAGAAGCCAATGGAAGTTAGAGAACGGCAGGAGAAAGAAGAAGAGAAAACAATGGAGGAGGAGAGAGAAAGAGATTGAAGAAGGGAAGAGAGAGAGAATGAAAATAGAAATGAAGAAGAAAGAGAGAGGGAAAAGAAATGAGAAGCTGGAAGAGAGAGAGTAAAGACTAGAAGACGAAAGGAAAAAGGAGAAAGAGAGGGAAAGTGAGACACATCAAGATATGGAAAGAAACAGGGAGAGGTGACAAAAGAAATGGATGCCTTTATTAAGGAGAATACACCCCCAGAGGGGAAAGAGAATTGAAACGGGAAGACAAAGAGAGAAGCTGTGAGTTGAAGAGAGAGAAAGAGAGGAGCATAGAGAGACACTGCAAGGAAGTTGATGACATCATGAGCTAACATGCAGTCTCTGATAACGTGGAAGAAGGTGCTATGAGAAGGAGAATTTACAGTCTAGACAGGAACAGAAAGGGTGACACTGGTGCAATAGGAAATTAGAGAACAGACAAGCCAGATGACGGCAGGGAGATAATATAAGAGGTGATGGCAGGGAAATGTAGGAGACGTCCCCTGGGATGACTAGATTTTGAGGATAGACAGGATGAAGAGGATGAAGACAGTGAAGATATAATGTTTGAAGATGAAGAATTGGAGAGTGAGGAGGAGGCGGCACAAGCTTCATCCACGTGAACCAAGATAGGGAGAGAGCTTTCGTGGACAGAGATAGAGGAACCAGCAATAAGGTCAGAGCCTGTTCAATATCCAAAACCCCCAAAGGTACGTTCAAACAGTTTAGAAGAGACAACACCATTTGTGGATATGCTGAGAAATCCACCAGGACATAAGAGAATTAGCATGACAATACAGTGACAAAGACAAAGGGTGATGCCGTAGTACAATGGGGAACAGGGATAAAACAATTTGTCTTATTAGAAAAAGGGGGAGGACTAGCACAATATATACCATGGCCACAGACAGATAAAAAGAACTTGATTTATACATTACCATCACTCACAGCGGGGGAAGGGAAGTGGATCTATGAGTTGGAAAGAATAACAGCTAGGATGATGTTAGATGTTCAACATAAAAAAAGTCTGTTTGCTGCCCTATTGGGTGAGCAATCAGAAGACATTTGTAACTGGGCAGGGTATCCTGGAGTGACATCCCAAAACACAAGGCATGGGGGGTACCTTTTAATAATTGCAGAGCAGAAGTTTGGAGGGCACCCAGAATACAATACCCAGACAAATCAGATATGGGTGCAAGCATGACACAGAAGAAATGGGGCCTGGTGAAGACCACGCTGCTTAAACACAGGACAGTCAAGAAATATGGAGACTATAGACAAGGGAACCATGAGACAAAAATATAACAATGCTTTTATCACATTTTGAGTCAAGTACTCCCCGAAGGGGTGCAGAGGAAATTAAGGAGGATTGTGGGAAAAGTGGCAAAACCCTGGCCCGAAATACAATTGACTATTGTTCACCATTGTCGACTAAAACAAGAGATGGACAGAAAGAAAGTTGAGGAAAGAAACATAGGGGAAGCAAAGTTAGTGCAAAAGAAACTATTGGAACTAACATTGGAAGGGGCTGTGTTATCAAACACAGGAGAAAACAATGCTGTACAGGAGTCCCAGCAAACGCAACCAGGCCCAAATGGAAATTTTACAGGAAGAGGGGACTATAACTATTACCCCCAGGGATGAGGGTTTGCACTCAGAGGCAGAGGGTTCCGATCCCAAGCTCATCAAAGAGAAGGGTTTAATGGACCACAATTTGGAGGACCACCACAACAGAAAATGGGGTATATTACATGTGTGTGCAGAAACAGGGGAGGAATACAACAGAATTGGCAACCAATAGACACAAGAGGGGTGCCAGCATACCCCCACCATATAGTGCTGAACTGCCAACATACTATGCCCAAGATCACATGTATTTTCAGGCACAAGCGCTACAAATACAGTAAATGCAACAGGGAATGCCACCTTACACACAGCAAGCACCAATGCAAACACATCAAGCACAGATGAAGGCACAGGTACCAGTAAAACAGAATGCATTGACAACATGGAATGTAAACATATTGCATGGGGCACCAACACCTAGAATAAGGGATGTGACAGTAGTGGGAGGGGAATTCTTTTACTGGTACAGGAATGAATATGTACCCACAATAGGACCGCCCACAGAAAGACTTGATGTGTCCCATACTATCGATTACACCAGATCCACAATAGGAACCAATGTTCGGAGTGACCATAGGTGACAATACATTTTCATTTTTAGTGGATACTGGGGCTACCTGATCCTGTGTTACAGAGGGAACATTCCCAATGTCAGCTATAAACATGGACACACAAGGGTTTTCTGGGGTGACGACAAAGCTTCCTTTTACAGATAACTTACCCATAACCATAAGAGAACACGACATGGCCATGCCATAAGATGCTAGTCAACATATTGGGGAGAGACTTGATGAGAACATTAAACATGACAATATCAATAACTGACAAGGTGAAACACATTTCCACCTCAGGGATCCACTATGTGAATGCACAAGAATTCAATACAGCATTTTATGGGCAGAAAGCACCAAGAGGAGTGCCATTAAACCCGGACGTATTCCTTTATGGGGTACACATATTGTTAGCATGGTTCCCAATAATAGAGGATAAATTATTGAGGTTACCCACAGAATTTCTGATTCGACCTGAAGTACCCATCGATGTAGCAGAAGGGCAGATAGTCACAATTGAGCTAGAAGCAGCAATAGTAAGGGAAGACAGAGTCATTTTGCATGGAGTAGATGATGAAGGGGTAAGTTTGCACACAGTGATAGTGCTTGACGAGGCATATACACTGACTGACTTGACAGATGAAAACTTGTTTACAGACGAAGACTCAGATGACAATGTAATGTTTAGCATCAGTCTCAAATATGAGTTACAATTTTAGAACAAGGAAATCCATCAGAGAACATAACTAGTGAGGAAAGTACAATAATTTCTTCAAGAGGATTTCGCATACATGCCGAGCACACTGTGGACCAACAGTCCATATGACGTCAGACTATTAAAAGGCATGGGGCAGTTAAAATGAAACTAAAGAAAGGAGGCATTTTACCATGAGTAAAACAGTATCCCATATCAAAGGCAGCTGACAAGGGTGTCTATAAAATCATTGCTGCAGTAGTGCAACAGGGGATATTAGTGTCTTCAGAATCAACGTGCAACACAGCTGTGTATCCAATCAAAAAGCCAACAAGCAGGTTGTGAAGATTTACACAGGATTTAAGGCCCTTGAATAATGTTGAGGCAGAATTTTCATTAGTGCCAAAATCCAACCACAATATTATGTAATATCCCGTCTAAAGCTAAACATTTTAAAGTGATTGATTTAAAGAAAGCCTTCTTTTCAATTCCTTTCCATCCTGATTCTCAGTATTTGACCTCATTCATTTATCGCGGGATTCGATTGCAACATTCCCATTTACCCCAAAGTACTGTGAATCACCCTTGGTTTTCAACAGAGTGCTTCAGATGGATTTAGGGAACGCACAACTGGATAGTGCGGTCATTTAATATGTGGATAACATTTTGGTGTGTAGCACTACAGAGGAAGTGTCTAGGAGAGACTAAGTGAAACTGGTGACTTTAATGGCAGAAAAAGGGCATAAAGTGGACTCTTCTTCAAACTTCCTACAGACGACCATGCAGCCTCCATCATCCCCAAATGCTTCAGCTATCCAGGCCTGGTGTATCTCCAATGAACTCTGCCTCAATGCCAGAAAAACCGAGATCCTCCCTATTGGGACCACAGCACCCGACTTCTTCCCTTCACTCTGGCCTCCTTCCTTGGGCTCTCCCCCTGCTCCCTCTTCGGAAGCCAGAAACCTCAGAGTCATCTTTGACTCTCTCTCCTTCCTCCCTCATACTCAAGACATTGCCAAGAAGTCCCACTTTCAGCTTTTCCTTCTGAAATGAATTCTACCTTTCTTCACCTTCTCCCAGAGACTCAATGTTACCTGGGCTCTGGTTCTCTCTAGGCTTGACTATTGCGATAGCCTCCTCAATCTACCTTCGTCCACTCTGTGACCTCTCCAACTAATCCAGAATAGGGCAGCAAGACTTATCCTTGGCCTCAAACCCAGGGACTGCATCTCTCCTGCCCATCAAAGTCTTCACTGGCACCCGATCGCAGCACATATTAATATCAGATACTTCTGCAACGTCCACAAGGCTGCCTGTGGCCAGGAACCACTCTACCTGCAGCTCTTTCTTACGAAATAGTCCCCCTCCAGACACATGCATTGCTCTGGCACCAACACATTGTGGGTAAGCGGTTTGTTAAACAGAGGACAGATGGTCGATCGCTTTCCTCAGCAGGCTCCGCTCTTTGGAATAGCCTCCCCTCCCTCTTCGTCTTGAGCAGGACCTCTTTTCCTCTTCCTTCCCTCCCTCTCTGCCCTGCTAATCGCACAGTAGTATGATTGGTGTGTAGGGCCCTTATGCGTCCCCTGGGCCCTGACCTCCCAAATTTTATCATCCCAGCTGCTGTTTATCCTCTGCACTTGCCTCAGCTCACCCTCCTCCAGGAGGTTGCACTTACCTTGCTTCATAGCACTTCACCTGCTGCTCTCCATGAGCACCACAGCACCTATCCCATACCACTCTCCCCTCTGCACTTGCACGTTCTGAACACTCACAATGCATAGTAGGTTTGTCTTCCCCTCCCCACTGTCTCTTCTTATATCCCTTTAATTATTTAACATTGTGTAATACATTGTCTTTCATCCCCTGTCCCCTCGCTGTTGCCCTGCGGGGACTTTGAAACAGTATTTGCTTCCTGTATAAGCGCCTAACAAGTGAACAATAAATAAAGAGAAACTACAATATTGTCAGAAAGAGGACCTATAAATGGGCCAGTTTATATCAAAAGAAGGGAGGAAAGTGACCCCGAAAAAGAGCAGAACAATCATGAAAACAGACAGGCCAGAGACAGTGAACGAATGACAACAAATCTAGGCCTTTGCAATTACTGTAGGGCATGGGTTTTTGACTACAGCATGTGTGTCAGGCCACTTTTAAAAGGACTAAAAGAAGAGCAGAAGCACAAAGTGACATAACCTGGACAAGTGAAATTATATAATCCTTTCACGAGTTGAAGCTAGCAATATAAGTATGGCTCCAGTATCAGGGATCCCTGATTACAATGAAGACTTATTTCTGTTTTCCAATTCAAATGGAGTAGTGACAACAGCTGTCCTCGCACAGAAAACTACAATGGGACAGAAACCATTAGCATTTTACAGTGGAATCTTAGAGCCAGTAATGAATGGCCATGACTTGTGTAAGCAAGCATTGGCTGCAGCAGCTTTTGCAATTGAGAAGTCTGCTAGTAAAATTATGGGCTGTGCTGATAAATTCATGTTGAGCATAATCTATTCACTATCCTTGAAAATCCCAAAAAGTACCTTGACTATATGATAGGGCATTTATAACGCGCCTTTATACAAGTGTTTTAGGCGCCGCAAGACAAGGGAGGGAAGACAAGACAAACAATCCTACTAGGCCTTGTGTCATTCGGATCGTGCAAGTGAGACAATGATAAGTGCAGGGGGAAGGGAGAGTTGGAAGTGCAAAGGAGAGGGTAGGTGGAAGTGTGAACAGGGCCGTGAGTAAGTGCTGCCGGGGCAGCAAGGCTGTGGGTAAGTGCAATCAGGGCAGCATGGCTCGGAAAGTGCAGCCAGGGCATCATGAAAGCAGGGGGGAAATAGGGGTTACAGTTACAGCCCCTAAGTGTGGGTAGGCCAGGAGTCAGGGCAAGGAAGACTGGTCATGGAAGAGCCTGGTACCCAGTGAGACTCTGAAGGTACCAAGCAACCAGTCGGCCAACAGACAGGTAAGTTAGCAAGGAAGCGAGAGAGAGAAGGCAGGTGCAAAAAGGAGGGTCTTGAGCTGCTTCCGGAACTTCAGGTGGTCCGGCTCGAGTCAGAGGGGCAGGGAGGCCGTTCCAGAGGGAGGCATCTGCAGAGGAGAGAGATCTAGCCCCCTCTCTGCCGGGAGAAGCGTCTGATCCACAGAGAGTTGGAGGTAGCTGAGCCAAGGTCTCAAGAAGGAAGGTAGTTCGGAAGAGAGTTGGATGTAGTGCGAGACCCGGCCCCAGAAGTCCTCATGGATGATGCAGAGGGTCTTGAACTTGATCCTTGCAGCCACCGGGAGCCAGTGGAGAGATTTTAGGGCTGGAGAGATATGGTCCCTGGGCTTAAGGCTAAGGATAAGTCTTGCAGTCCTGTTCTGGATTAGTTGATGGTGACGAAGAGTAGAGGTAGGCATATTGAGAAAGAGGCTGTTGCAATAGTCCAGTCTGGAGAGAACCATGGCTGTGGAGACAGTGAGCTTCTGGGGGAAAGTGAGAAAAGATAGAATACCTCTGAGGAGGTGCAGCTGGAAGTGGCCTTTTTGGCAAGATCCGTGATGTGAGACGAGAAGGAGAGAGTGGAGTCGAAGATGACATCAAGGTTTTTTGCCTCACAGGAAGGCGGGGGTTGAGCACCCAAGGAGGGCAGCCAGAGTGAGAGAGGGAAAGTGGAAACAAGGGTCCCAATGAGGGTCTCCATGTTACTGGCATTAAGGCAAAGATTGTTGGAGGCGCACCAGTCCTGAATCGCGGATAGACAGTCAGGAATGGGTGAGGCGGGCGAGGAGGCTGAGGGACGCCTGAAAGAGAGCAGAGTGTCATCCGGACAGCACCGAAAGTTAGAAGAGAAGGTGCAGATCAAGTGGGCCAAAGGGGCCAGATAGACACTGAAGAACCAGTGTTAGTATAGAACCCTGGGGGACACCACATGTGGAGAGAGAGGTGGTGGAGATAAAGGACCCAAGTTGGACCTGGGAAGGTCGGCCCAGGAGGAAGGAGGTCAGCCACACCAGGGCCTGATCCGTGATGCCCAGGTTCACATGGAGTCAGTTGATCAGGGTAGCGTGAATGACTGTGTCGAAAGCAGAGGAAAGGTCAAGGAGGATGAGGACAGAAGAAGAGCTGGAGTCCAGATTAAAGAGCAGATCTTCACAGGAATTCATGAGAGCAGTTTCCATGCCTCTGGCTGCTCTGAAGCCAGACTGATGGTCATGGTTACAACCAAAAGATTCAGTGTAGAAAGTAAGCTGGGAGATGGCCAACTTTTCTAGGAATTTGCCCAGGAAAGGAGTGACAGAGAGCAGGCGATAGTTTGCCAGACAGGGAGGATCAGCAGAAGGCTTCTTTAGGAGGGGGTGCACAAGGGAGCGCTTGAGGAGAGAGGGGAAAGATCCAGTTGCAAAAGAGTGATTGCAGAAATTGGCCAAAGCTGGAGCAAGGGTGGTAATGCGGTACTTGGTGCTTCCGGAAGAACAGGGGAGCACCTGTTTGAATGACACTTTAATAGATCAGACCTGTCTATAAACAGCGCCAGTTGTTGTCAGAGAGAAGGAGGAAAAAGGAAGAGGAGAGGGAGAGACGGCCAGAGGGGGCCTAGGAGAGATAGAGAGAGAGGAAGAGGAAAGCGAGGACAGAATGTACTGAGTTTTAGTGGTGAAATGCTACAGCTGTACAGAGTGACTCTACCTACGTGACATCAACAGTACACGCAGGACTGTCATGTTGGAAAAGGAGATGCTTCCTGTGCGCAGACAGCACGACAATACAGCATGCACCCTTACTAGACATAATCATAGACGCACTTCACCTTCCGTTGGCTATCACTGTGGTGAAGTGCGAAGCACTCAAATGAGGTGCGGACTTGATATTTTACAACAATGAGTTCACTGGCCTAAAAGCAAAAAGAGCAGCAGATTGTCCAGACGTGTCTGACATTTCGACTGCACCCGACAAACATATACATGCATGCAACATGGTGATAAAGGAGGGCTTTAATATGCTATAGCACAAATTATCTAGTTACAGGGGAATAGCAGGAGTTGTGGAAAAGAAGGGGGTGCTCAATCTCCCACACAGATGCAATGTGGCGGCAGGACAGTACTAAAAAAAACAGTTATGCACCCAGGGCTGTTTACAGAAGCGGTCCAGCAATTGCACTACCGAGCACACATAACAAGGAAATGTCTTTGCGGGACTGATTTAAGAGCAATGGTTTGTCCCTAACTTGAGTGAGCACATCGCAAATGTTGTTATTAATTATTTGATCTGTCAGAAATACACTGCTGGACACACCCTGAGGACAGTGAGAGGATAATGCCACAGGATCATTTCAGAATTTGCATATCCAAATTTGTAATGGCTACAAGTATTTGCTGGTAGTTGTATTCCCTTTTCCCGATTGATCAGAGCTGGTCCATGTACACATCCAGATGCCACATGTGCAGCCAAGTTCCTTATATGTGACGTATATCGAAGGTGGGCAGTGTGTGATGTGTTACCTTCAAACAACAGAACACATTTAACAAATGAAATATTTGAGCACATCACTATCCTCTTGAGGATAAGCAACGCATTCTCATCCTCCTATCAGCCAAAAGTCAACAGCATTTTGAGCATCTCAATGGCCTCCTAAAAGAACGAATTGCCAAACTAAAAGAAACTTTAAAAATAATGTGTTACGTTGCCTTCCTCTTGCCCTATTTGCTTTACGCAATCAGGCAGTCTCTGACCGTCACCTGACTCCATATGAGCTGGTGACCGGGATGCAGAATGCTTACTACTATTGCTCCTCCTACACATGATCACACTGACGCTGAAAGTGATGCTGTTGTGTTAGGAAAGGAAATGCTTGATTATTTGACAGCTATGATGGAATCTCTTAAATGCATTTCTCGAAAGGTACAGACGCAGCAGGGGGATTTAAAAAACACAAATAAAAACCATGAAGAAGTTGACCCGGATAAATTGATAAAGCCTCTCTTATTGTATCCTGGTGACAAAGTGCTGTGCTGAAATTTTACTAGGAAGTGGCACAAATCACAATTCCAAGCAACTTATGTTGTGGAAGCGGTTACTCCATCGCAGTAATGATTGAGGGATGGCGCGCGTGGATCCACTTCAGTGACGTCAAGCTGTACCTCGGAGAGACCCCCCTGTCCGTATATATTGAGCCGGAAGGTGTTTGTATTCATTGTATTTATATAGCGCCTTAATCCAAGGCACTTTATAGTTTAAAAACAAGAATACATCAAACATGGAACAGTAGAAGCAAACAATGTACATGAATCAAACCAAACCAAAAAACAGTATGTAGAACAATATCATATGAGAAGGAGGATGAGAGGAAGGTGATGGGGAAGGAAGGATGAGGGAGAGAGAGTAGGGACTAAGGTGAGTAGTAGGAAGAGAGGTCATAGGAAAGAAGGAGGAATATGAATAGAACGTACTAGAGGGAGAGAGAGAGAGAGAGAGAGAAAGGGTAAAAAGGGTGAATAGGGTGTCAGGGAGGGGAATAAAGAAGGAGTGATTTCAAGGAGGAACGGAAGGAAGAACAGGTAGGGATGGAGCGGATAGAAAGAGGCAGGGAGTTCCAGTGTAAAGGGGCAAGGAGCTGAAAGGAGCAGAACCAAGAAGAGGCACACGGGGGTGGGGGAACAGAAAGTAAGAAGCGATCAGCGGAGCGAAGGGAGAGAGAGGGGGTGTGGAATGAGAGAAGAGAGGAGAGATGTGGAGGGTCAAGGTCATAAAGAGATTTAAAGAAAAGACAAAGGAAGTGAAATTTAAGTTGGGAGTGGAAAGGAAGCCAGCCTAGGTTAGATAGTGAGTTAGAGATGGAGTCAAGGGGGGAGAGAAGTCAGAGGGTACGGATAGCAGAGTGGTAAAGGGATTTGAGGGGGGGCAAGGTGAGAGGCGGAGAGACCAAGGAAGAAGGAAGAACAATAGAAGAGGCGAGAAAAGATGAGGGAGGAGATTAAAAGTTTGGTAGCAAGGAAGGTGAGAGAGGAACAGACTTTATGCATATTTAAGAGGTGATAGCGACATGAGGGGAAGTAAGGGAGATATGATGGAAAAAAGAGAGGGAGGGGTTGAAGTAAATGCCTAGATTACGAGCTTGAGTGGAAATATGAAGGTTAAAAGGGGGGAAATGAATAGAAGGAGGAGGAGTGGGGTAAGCAAGTGTGTTAGAGGGAAAGAATAATACTTCAGTTTTATCAGTGTTAAGAGAAAGATAGTGAGATGACATCCAGTTTTTAATGGTGTTAAGACAGGAAAAGAGCTTTAGATGTAGGTCGGGGTGAAGGAAGAAAAGGAGAGGAACAGCTGGGTGTCATCAGCATAGAAATGGTGAGAGATCCCAAAGGAAGAGATGATAGGGGCGAGGAGTGAAGTGTAAAGAGAGAATAAGAAGGGACCGAGGACAGAGCCTTGGTGAACGCTATAGTCCAGATGGGAAGGTAGGGGAGGTCTGACCACCCCAAAAGACAGCAAAAGAACGTTGGGAGAGGTAAGAGGAGAGCCAGTTAAGGACAGAGCCTTTGAAGCCAAGGGAGGAAATAGTATTGAGAAGTAAGCAGTGATCGACAGTATCAAAGGCAGCAGAGAAGTCAAGGAGAATGAGGATTGAAGATTGCTTAGAGTAGCGAGCGGTGAAGAAGAAGTGTGGCGACCCCAGACAAAATCAATGACAAGAGCCAATCAGCAACAAGAATAATAATAAAACGCATCAAGTTTTTACATACAAGAACAGTTGGTCCAACATCTTTTAATTACACTTATCTAACAATAAAGGGTGGCCCGTTCAATGTAAGAAAGAAACAAAAAATGTTTCCCAAAGCCATCTTATTCTTTTTGGTCTTATAGTTTTTTTTGGGAAAACATATCCTTTTCTAGGAGCCTTCAACATTTGCCTCTCAGTATTATTATTTAATCTGAAAATGTACATTATTCTAGAGAGAAATGTAATTTAACTTTTAAGACAATTCCTTGCTGTATAAGCGCCTTACAAATGTGAAATAAATCAATAAACAAAATAAATAAATGGGGCACAGACTATTTGCAGTCTTTGGTCCAAAGTTGTGGAACAGTATCCGCGGAGAGATGAGGGTCCTTGAGACGTTTCACCAGTTTCGTAGAGCACTCAAGACGTTTCTTTGTATGTAAAGGGGCAATGGGATGGTTAGGGGGTTACTCTGGTTACAAAAATAGTTTTTGGTGTATACACTGCTTTGGTGACTTATTACTAGCTGCGCTGCTGTAAGTTAGGTTTGCCATGAGAATGTCATAAATATCCAAATCAAATATGAACTTTTAACTGGAGGAAGAATGTTCAATGGGCCTCTCCCCCCTACTGTATGTCTGGCTCGTATCCTGACGACCTGTCATGTGTCGAAGTTTGGTAAGCAATGTGCCAACCATTCAAAATCCCTGGAGAGATACCGCACATCAAGTGATATGTCAACCAACCCCTTCTTGGGGAGATGATGTAGTTAAACCTTTATCAATATAGGGGTGGTTCCAAGTGGAGCCAACCAATATGTCTAACCCAACCAAACGTTTAACCCCTATCAAAGCCATATGTAGGCAAGCTAACTAACCGATCGGCAGTCCCCATAGGATTTTGTAAACTGAGATTATGTTATGAAGCCACTGATGACACATTTGTAGTATTTAGGCTGTTGTTTTTGAGAGAGTCACAAGATTTGAAGGCTTCTATGCTGTCCCTGCTTTATTTGGATAATAATAAAGCTGGATTTTGCAGCGCACCTTGTCTAATTTTCTACTCATTCGAGTCTGGTTTGGATTCACTCCAGTTACTCTAGGTCTGTTTTGGGGTTTTTTCGCCATCTTAACAGCACCTGGAAGCACAAGGATCTGGACCACTGCACCTGTAAGTGGAATGATCTACGCAACCACACCTGTAAGAGCAATGACCTGAACCACTGCTTATGTAAGCACAATTATCTGGACATGCAAGAGCAACGTTCTGGACAACCGCATCGTAAAAGGAATGATCTGGAGCACTGCGCCTGTGAGCGCAAAGGCAATGACCTGGACAACTGCGCCTGTAAGAGTAATGACCTGGACAACCACACCTGCAAGAGCAATGATCTGGACAACCACACTTATAAGAGCAATGATCTGGACAACCACACCTGTAAGAGAAATGATCTGGACAACCATGCCTGTAAGAGCAGGGATCTGGACAGCCACGCCTGTAAGAGCAGGGATCTGGAGAGCCACACCTGTAAGAGCAGCGATCTGGACAGCCACGCCTGTAAGAGCAGCGATCTGGACAGCCACGCCTGTAAGAGCAGCGATCTGGACAGCCACGCCTGTAAGAGCAGCGATCTGGACAGCCACGCCTGTAAGAGCACCGATCTGGACAGCCACACCTGTAAGAACAGCGATCTGGACAGCCACGCCTGTAAGAGCAGCGATCTAGACAGCCACGCCTGTAAGAGCAGGGATCTGGACAGCCACGCCTGTGAGAGCAGGGATCTGGACAGCCACGCCTGTAAGAGCAGCGTTCTGGACAGCCACGCCTGTAAGAGCAGCGATCTGGACAGCCACGCCTGTAAGAGCAGCGATCTGGACAGCCACGCCTGTAAGAGCAGCGATCTGGACAGCCACGCCTGTAAGAGCAGCGATCTGGACAGCCACGCCTGTAAGAACAGCGATCTGGACAGCCACGCCTGTAAGAGCAGCGATCTGGCCAGCCACGCCTGTAAGAGCAGCGATCTGGACAGCCACGCCTGTAAGAGCAGCGGTCTGGACAGCTACACCTGTAAGAGCAGCGATCTGGACAGCCACACCTGTAAGAGCAATGATCTGGACAACCACACCTGTAAGAGCAGCGATCTGGACAGCCACGCCTGTAAGAGCAGCGATCTGGACAACCACACCTGTAAGAGCAATGATCTGGACAACCACACTTGTAAGAGCAATGGTGTTGACAACTGCATATGTAAGAGCAACGTTCTGGACAACCGCACATGTAAGAGCAATGTTCTGGACAACCACGCCTGTAAGAATAATGACCTAGATAATTGCACCTGTAAGAATAATTATATGGGCAATCCCACCTGTAAGAGCAATGGTCTGGACAAGTGCACGAGAAATGTGATTCTCGGTCACAACAAACAATCACCTAGAGCACTAAACTCTGAAGGGTTCCCCGAGACTGCCAACCGACCAATCTAGTAATAGAAAAATTATCTGAATTAAGTGCAGGGACATGTGTTCTGCACTTCAAAATAAAGAGTGTTCAAAGTTCTTAACGCCCTCTTTTGTGAAGCACCTTTGGCAGGTATTCAAAGGAAGGAGTTACTCTCTGGAGTTTCTACATGATGGGGCAAAAGAGTAACGTGCAGCATTTATTTATTTATTTTATTAATATTTATTTGTAAAGAGCATGTCACAGGCCCAGAGGCATAATAGCACTGGCAAAGACAAACCAAGAATATCACATAAAACACATAGGGCTTAGGGCATAAGATTCCTAAAAAGGTTGGGACAAGCTAGTGCACAGCAGCCACATTCCGAAAGATGCCAGAAAACTGTGCTAGCTGAAAAGTCAGTAGAACATCCGTATTTTCAGATCCTGTTTAAAATTTGAGAGACTGGCATGATCTCAGGTCGGTAGGCAGTGCAGTCCAGCTCTTCGGGGCAGCATAGACAAATGATCCCTAATCGACATCATCAGGTTTGGACCACAGGGCACTTAAAATCCCCATATTATTTGAACTCACTGTTCTACGAACTAGCAGCCAAGAGAGGCGATTGGTGAAGAAAGCTGGGCTTATTCCATATACGCACTCGTGTGTAGTGCTGGGAAGCCTCTGTCACTCTGCTGACTATAGGAAGCCAGTGTAGAGCCCTCCTAGCTTCCGTGATGTGTCATTCCTCCTCAGGCCCATAACCGCTCTAACTGCGTTCTTTTGAATTACCTGAAGGGGCATGATTTCTCCTTTGCCAGCGCCCAGCAGAAAGCTGGCCCTGTAATCCAATTTGGCACCAATAATTGCCCTTGCAATGGAGGCACAATTTCCCTGTGTCGAAAAGGGCCTCAGCTGTGTAATGAGTTGGAGATAGTAGGAGCTGGACGAGACCAGGTAACTCACATGAGGCTTCATTTTGAGTTCTTGGTCAATCACCATCCCCACGTCTTCATTTTCGAGAGGGTGGTGATAGCACATCCTGCTATGAGCCCTTCTTTATAGTCTGGCGTTAGTTTCCTTAGGCGCAAGGCTGTACCCACAATCATGATTTCAGTTTTTGCATCTGATTGATAGTGCCAGATTGTTCTCCATTATCCGTGATTGAATTAGTGTATATTTTTTTTGATGTGCTTATTGCTCACTACTGTTTTTTCTTCTTTTAAATCTATTTGGAATGTGATTCTGTCGAATTTGGTATAGGAATTTGTTTATTCTTCTGTATATTTCCTTCGCTCTGTATTGTGTGATTTTGTATTCAAATTTCGGTTGTTCAAATGTGTAAAGTTTTTTTTAAAACCATATACAAATAAACAAAATAAAAAAAGATTAGCGAATAGACCATGTTGATAGGCTCAGTGTCAGTTATGTAATCTCCTGATATTGGGATGAAACACTGAGTATCATCAGCATAGTTAGTTGGTGTACAACACCCCATTGGTATACAGAATTTCAAATACCAGCAGTTTAGATAGGTTGAACAAAATGGGACATTCATGAACCCTGGGGCACTCTACAGTGCACCTGGAAATCATCGGCCCTGCAGTTGTCTGCAAAGACCCTAGCAGTGCGTTCAGACAAAAAGGATTGAACCCATTTTGCAGCTTCTGGTGAGAAGATGGCCAGAGTGCATAAGTGTAGAGATCAGCAGGACATGATACATCAGATAAAACGCTGCAGAGAGATCAATCAGCATGAGGAGGGCAGTTCCTCCTTCATCCACAATGTCCAACATGTTGGCCTTGAGGTCAGTCAGAGCAAGTTCTGTACTGTGTGCTTTTCAAAATCCTGACAGCCTCTAGCCTAGGATATGGAATTTCTTCACATAATTTTGAACCTGTGTATATGCCACTTGATCTAATATGTTTAGCAAAAAGGGTGTTTGAAATTGGCCTATAGTTCGCTGGAACATTAGGGTCGAAGGAGGGCTTTTTTAATAAAGGTGATAACCAAGTCTGCTTCAAGCAGGATGGCCCTGAGCATTCCTTGAAAGAAGAATTCACCAATTTTCCAATCATTGGGATCAATTGGCTGGCACATGATTTCACTACCTTCGATGGGCACACATCTTCCTTACAAAACGTAGATTTTAGAAGATTCAGCAGGGTGAGGATCTTGTTCTCCGAGACTGGGGTAACATCAAAGGACGGGATGTTTTTATAAACCTCCTGGGGAATTTCTGGGTGGACGTTTTTTTCCACGGGTGTCCCTTTTGGTGCAGATATCGGCCTGAATCTTTTTGATTTCATAATTCAAGGCACCCTGAATTGAAGTACACCATTTTTTTCTTTAAAAGTCATTGAAATACTGGGGCAGGGGGACTCCAGTTCTTTGAGGATCTTAAACAGTTCTTCAGTGTCCGAGTTAGCCCGCTTAATCCGCTGATCATAGGCAGATTTATTTGCCTTAATGATGGCCTCAAAAGCATTATGCTTAAAGGGATGGTCTAGTAAAAAATTGAATTTAAAAAATAGATAGGCAACATAAAAAGAAAAATACTAGCATTCTCCGTTTTAAAACTTCCTATGTAAAATTTTGAGCTATTCAAGCTCAAAATTTGCAAAAGCAAGCACATGGGCGCGTCCATTTTGTGAAATGGAGGCCCTCCTGTGCTGGCTTTTGCTTTTGCGGCACTAATGAAGGAAAAGCCAGCCAGCTGTAGTAAACAAAGGCTACCGCTGGGTGGCTTTCCCTTCATTAGTGCTGTAGGCGGAGGACGGGGACCGGAGACCAGAGCAGGAAAGCTGCAGCTGAATCTCGGTAAGTGCTATTTATTTTTCTTTTTAAAATAAGCACTAGCTGCGGCTGGAGGAGCCCGGAAAAACTTAGAAATAAAACCGCAGCTTTAAAAACGTTGTATTTATGTTTGCGGTCGCTTTTGAAGTGACCACAAACATAAATACAACGTTATTGTGTTGGAAAACGCTGCAGTTTTTCTTTCCAAGTTTCTCAGACTCCTCCGGCTCGGAGGAGCCTGAGAAACTCAGAAAGAAAAACCGCATCGTTTTCCAACACAACCACGTTGTTTCTGCCTGAATCTGCTTTCCCATTTGGGGCTCTCGGGCTCCCCAAGGGGAGGCCGAGAGCCCCAAATGGGAAATGAGCTGCAGGTAGAAACACTACGCGGCATGTAAACATAACCGCGTGTTTTTCTGCCTGCTGTGGCTTTCACTTTGGGTCTCCAGTGCTCCCCTGGCAGCACCGGAGACCCAAAGTGATAGCAACAGCAGGCAGAAACACACGCGGTTGTGTTGGAAAACTCTGCGGTTTTTCTTTCCAAGTTTCTCAGGCTCCTCCGAGCCGGAGGAGCCTGAGAAACTTGGAAAGAAAAACCACAGCGTTTTCCAACACAATAACGTTGTATTTATGTTTGCGGTCGCTTCAAAAGCGACCGCAAACATAAATACAACGTTTTTAAAGCTGCGGTTTTATTTCTAGGTTTTCCGGGCTCCTCCAGCCCGGAAAACTTAGAAAAAAAAACGCAGCTAGTGCTTATTTTTTTAAAAAAAATAAATAGCACTTACTGAGATTCAGCTGCAGCTTTCCTGCTCTGGTCTCCAGTCCCCGTCCTCCGCCTACAGCACTAATGAAGGGAAAGCCACCCAGCGGTAGCCTTTGTTTACTACAGCTGGCTGGCTTTTCCTTCATTAGTGCCGCAAAAGCAAAAGCCAGCACAGGAGGGCGTCCATTTCACAAAATGGATGCGCCCATGTGCTTGCTTTTGCGAATTTTGAGCTTGAATAGCTCAAAATTTTACATAGGAAGTTTTAAAACGGAGAATGCTAGTATTTTTTTTTATGTTGCCTATCTATTTTTTAAATAAAATTTTTTACTAGACCATCCCTTTAATGACTTTAAGTTTTTGAATTTCATTGGAGTACCAACTTTTTGTATCTCTTTTTGCTATGCAACATGTCTTTTCGGGCGCTCTAGTATTAACTGAGGCAATTTGACACCTGGGAAGACAAGGCAAACCAATTCAGGCACCTAAAATTCAGACAGGTCAGTAGGAATTGCACTCGGCTCAAGTCAACATGCTAGTCCAGGTGACTTCTTGCTGGGTAAACCTGATCTTTTTTCACTAGCCCCAGCCCAGGTGAACTGCTGCACTGTGAGCTACTTTTTCTGATTTTCCTAGTCCAAGCCTAGTTTAGCAAGATCTGGTCACACACTTCGAAGGCCAAAGACAGGTGGCTGCGTTCTTTGGGAATTTGCATTATGCGGCCTTTTTGAGATTGACACATTGTCTATGATTGTTTAATTAGTAGAAAATTGCACATAATGCCAGATACACTGCAACATATCTCGTAGTTTCAATATTTTTACACATGATATCATGATTATACATTTGTAAAAATGAATAGATGCACAAACTCACCTCCATTTTTCAGGCACACAGTGACCATGACCTTGTTGTGCTCCT
Organism: Ambystoma mexicanum; assembly: GCA_002915635.3. Lineage (NCBI taxonomy): Eukaryota > Metazoa > Chordata > Amphibia > Caudata > Ambystomatidae > Ambystoma > Ambystoma mexicanum. The sequence continues at coordinate 507,642,795 of CM030323.1, forward strand.
CGACCAGTTTGTGCAGTTTAACCGATTGCTGTCAGAGAACGGTGGAGTGGAAAGAAAGGAACATTATGTAAATAGCAGAAAGAATATCCAACATTCCAAAGCTCTAAACGATCCCTCTTTCTTTAAAAGAAGCGTTTGCCTTTAAATCTCAGTGTAATCATCAAACAATGAATTTAAGAAACACCTCTGTGTTGCAAGAACTTGCTCCACCTGTTCCACTTGCTCGCTACTTCCTACATCCTGCCAGAACAAGTCTTGGGCTACAAGGCCAAAAAAAGCTGCCAGTGTTCTGGAATATTTGAATTTTATTTATTTATTTTGCATTCATAAGGCACTTCTACATCAAGCAAATTATGTTTCAAAGGGCCCACAGGGCAATAGGGAGGGAACATGGGGAATGAAAAGCAAATGCAACAATGAAAGACAGAGGCTGACCCACTAGGCCTTGTGAGCATACAAAACATGCAAGTGCAGAGAGAGAGAGGGATAAGGGAGTGGGGGTAAGTGCTAGGTGTACCAACGAGGGAAGTGCTAGGGAGTAGGCAGCAGTTAAGTGACTAGGTGAGAGTGGTCAGCTGCCGATAAATAAGTGCAGGCATGTGGTGGCATAGGCCAGTGGGTGCCAAGGCAAGTGATGGGAGGGGGCGGAGGCTGAAGGCGATTGGGTGTGGGAGGCCAGGGCCCAGGAGGACACATAAGGGCCCTGGTCACGAATCTCAGCAACTGTGGGGTTTTGGTAGAGGAGGGAGGAAGGGAAGAAGAAGGTGTAAAGGAAGGTCTTGAATAGCTTAGGGAATTTGAGGAGATCCGGTTCAAGAGAAAGAGGAAGGGGGAGGCTGATCCGTAGGAGGGAGCCTGCTGAGGAAAGAGATGGGCCACCAGCTTGCTGTTTAGCGAAGCATATGACACACACAGAGTTGGTGCCGGGGGAGTGTAAAGATCTGGAGGGAGAATATTTGGTGAGAGCCTGTTGTAGATATAGTGGGGTCCGGCCCCAGACAGCCTTATGGATGATGCAGAGGGATTTGAATTTAATCCTTGCAGCAACCAGGAGCCAGTGGAGAGTGTTTAGGGCTGCAGCGCTGTGGTCCCTGGGCATGAAACCAAGGATAAGTCTTGCAGCCCTATTCTTTATTAGCTGGAGGGGTCGTAAAGAAGAAGATGGTGGATTAAGGAAAAGGATATTCTAGTAGTAAAGCCTAGAAAGCACCAGAGCTCTAGAGACATTAAGCTTCTGGGGGAAAGTGAGGACAGGAAAAATTCCTTTGAGGAGGTGTAGTTGAAAGTGGGCCTTCTTGGCCAAGTCCTGACTGTGAGGAAGGATGGAAAGCGAGGAGTCGTAGATGACCCCAAGGGTTCTGGCTTCAGGTGAAAGAGGAGGGGCGGGAGCCCATAGAGGATGGCCAGAGTGAGGGGAAAAAAGTGGGAGCAGGAGCCCCAATAGGAAGGATCTCAGCCTTGCTGGTGTTGAGGCAGAGATCATTGGAAGTACATCAGGATTGGACAGCAGATAGGCAGTCAGGAATGATGGAAGAAGGAGAGAATCAGAGGGACGTTTGAAGAACAGTTGTGTGTATCTGCATAACACTGGAATTTGGGGGAGAAAGATGAAATGAGGTGTGCAAGCGGAGCAGATAAGTGTTAAAGAGCCAGGGAGGAAGGTTGGAATCCTGGGGGACGCGTGAGGTGGAGATAGTGGTGGGGAAGGAGAAAGAGCCCAGATTAACCTGCAATGGATGGTCATTAAGGTAGGAGGTCAGCCAGTTCGGTGCCCGCTTCGAGATACCTAAGGTATCATGGAGCTGTTTTATGATGATGGATTGGTTGACCATATCAAATTCATAGGAGAGATCAAGAAAAATGCAAACAGCTGGAGAGTTGGAGTCAAGAGATGCGAGCAGTTCCACACGGGTGTTCAGAAGAGCAGTTTCTGTGCCTCTGGATGCTCAGAATCCAGATTGATGGTCGTGGAGGCAACCAACAAGTTCAGTGTGCTCGGTTAGTTGGGGGAAGACCAACTTTTTCGAAGAGTTTCCCAAGGAAGGGGGTATAGATATGGGTTGGTAGTTGGCTGGACAAGATGGTTCTACAGAAGTTTTTTTCAGGAGGGGGTGCACAAGGGAGTGCTTGAGGGAGAAGGGGAAAGATCCAGTATCAAAAGAGTGATTGCCGAAATCAGCAAGTGCAGGGTTAAGAGAGCCGATATTGTCCTTAATGGTTTGGAGGAACAGGGGGAGACCTGTTTGGAGGAGACCTTCATGGAGCGGACACCTCTGGTGACCTCATCAGGTGTGATAGGAGAGAAGGAGGATAGAAAGGCAGAGGGAGGCTGGGAGGCCATAGGAGGCCATGGGGTGGACATAGGGGATGGAGAGAGGGCCCCAAGGGTGCTCAGGATATCTTGAGTTTTTGCAGTGAAGTGTGTGGCCAGTGCATTGGAGAGGGCCTGGGAGGGAAGAGGAGAATGTGGAAGATTTGGCTAATTCCTTGCAGATTTTAAATAGTTCAACCGTGTTGTTGGATGCACCAGAGACGTGAGACTGGATGTGGGCCCTTTTCTTGGAGCTAATGGAGAGTCAGTATTGACTTTGGAGCAGGCGACAGGCAAGTTTGTCAGAGGGTGAGTCTGAGGTCTGCCACTTCCGTTCCGCAGCTCTGCACTTGCGTTTCAGGGCTGCAAGTTCCGAGTCATACCAGGTGTTAAGCTTGGAGGCATTTTTCAGGCAGATCCTCATGACTGGAGCAAGTATGTCAAGGGTATTAGTGATGGCAAGATAGAGGTTACTGAGAGCAGTCAGAGGTAGAGTCTTAGAGGTTACTGAGAGCAGTCAGAGGTAGAGTCTGTAGTGGGGAGAGAGGGATGGATGAAGGTAAATGCGAAGGCAGCAGCTGACACTCGTTTCATCGGACAGATGTTCGTAAACAAGGTTGGCAGGGCTGGCGGAGTGTGGTCAGAGGGCGGAAGGACCCAGGTGAGAGGAGAGGAGAGAATGGTCTGTCCAGGAGAGTGAGGTGATCAGTGGGGGGGTGGGTGGGAGTGAAAGATCAGTGTGGATGAAGGCATTGTTAGGCGGAAACCTGGTCAGTTCCCTCTGGGACCACTGCAAAAGATTTAGGACTACAAGTGTTTGGCAGTAAACCCACTTGGTAGCAGTCTGTACCACACAGATTCACTTGGTAGCTGTGGCTGAGCAGTCAGACTTCCCTCAGGAAGAGTTAGGCATTATGTGGAGTATACAAAATAGGGCAATTTACACAGTAGAACAAGCAAACACGGAACAAGGCTTCGGTGTAAAGATATATAGTTATTTATTTATATAAAACACATCTATGTAAAACACACTGGCACTAATACGGAAAACAACTTCAATCACAATTACTATAAGGAAACAAATCAATCCCCCTAACAATAGTTGGACAAGTCTAGGTTAACGGCACCACTTATTTGCAGACAGAGGTGAATGCTTTAACCTAGATGGCACTCTAGTATTCGTTAGGGTGAGAGAGAAAAGGCAGGGTATGAAATCAACTCGGTACCAACACTTTTACGAACAAATGCAAGGCAAGTAAGGCAGGGTCTACTGTAGATCGCAAGGTTCAGAGGCCAGGCCCACTCGGAGAGAGGCAAGGCGAAATGTTCCAAAAAGTATCTCAGTGGAAATGCGCTTCGAGTCTTTGGCCCTCATTACGACCCTGGCGGAAAGTGACTGACCGGAGCGCCACAGCGTAAATAGCGTTTCCGCCATTGCACGAAGGAGCAAAGTGCGGCCCATTCCGACCCATCGGGCACGAGCACCACGCCACGGCGGAAGTGCAAAGTCCGCGATGGCGGAAATGACCCCAAAACGGCCCACACCGCCGCCGTACGGCGCCCTAGGTGCAATACCGCCACCCCTCTTAGCGGTCACCGCAGTGTGCGCCTACCGGAAAGTACGGTGACGCGAAATATACGGAAACGGAAGTAAAAACATGGGCCGGAACGGGAAACATCCCGCCGTACACCTATAAAACCACTAAAACCACACAACCACTAAAATCACTACCCTGAAACACACCCCAACCCGTCACCCACCCTAGCGAAACCAAGACAAATGGGAAAAGTAGCGAAGAAAGCGTGCGACCGCAAGCGGCAGGTCCACTTCTCCCGTGAGGAACTCACCGTGCTAACAGAGACCCTCCAGGAGAATGCTGCCGTCGTCTTCTCCACGCAAATGACCAGAACGGCACTTGCAAACAAGAAGACCATATGGGCTCTGGTGGCACAGCGGGTAAGTGCGGTGGGGACCGCACCCCGCACCCCACAGCAATGCCGCAAGCGATGGGACGACCTGCGGATACGCGTCCGCAGCATACTCTCTGCCAACCGCAACATTGCCACAGCCACCGGGGGAGGTCCTGAATCACCCATCAAGTTGACCCCCTGGGAAGAAATCTGTGCCTCCACCATCGGAATGGAGAGCATAGAGGGAGTCGGAGGGATGGAGAAAGGAGTGCAGACATCCGAAGATTCAGGTAGGTGGGCCAGATAAAACAATGCCAAATCCACACAGTCCATCCATGTGAAGTACCATGCGTCCACATAGTGCAACAGAAAGACATGTCCAGGAGAACGTCCACACACATCGGCCTGATAGCGCACGTTAAAACCCACAATAAATACATAAATAATTAAAAACCCCTAATACACGCACTACACGTGCAGCAGGCACACCCTAACTGCAGGCTGCCAAACAACTGCACCCTCACTCCACACACAAATCAAAGCACCTCCAAGGACCCGACCCAAATCACCCTCAGGTACCACCCCAAAGCATGTGATACAATGCCATTCCAATTCCCACAGACCCATCATTAACCCTCGCCCTCCTTTACTCCACCACAGGGTCCGATCCAAACGACGAGCTACAGGACACCCCTACCAGCACACCTGCAAAGAGGGCCAAGACCAACGGCCAGAGACCCTCCACCTCAGCTGCACGCATCAAGACACGGCAGCAGCACAAATCAGGTGGTAGCACACAGGAGGGAACATCAACAGGCACCCCAGCAGCCAGCATGCCCACAACACCACCACCACAGGTCCCCCAATGGATGCCACAGAAGGCACTGCCTCTGGTGGCAGCAGCACCATAGGTGACACCCCATTGATGGCAGCATGCTCGGACACAGAAAACGGGGATGTCGAAGTCAGATCCATCCATGACCTGTCCCAATCCCCCTGTCTGTCCCATCCCGTACAACATGAGGATACCACGCAGGGCACCCACAAGACGACGACTGGCCATCCCCCACAAGCCCTGTGGCAAGGCAACATGAGGACAACAGCCCCTCTGTGACACCCCCGCAAATGGCCATGCCCAGCAGAGGCAACAGTCCCTCGACCAGTTAATCGTACAACAGCAGCAACTGGCCACACTCCTCAAGGACCATGCCGATGAATGTGGGGGCACTAAGGCAGACATAGAAACATCAACTGAGACACTTAGGGCAGAAATGGAGAGAGGTACAGAGACGCTAAGGGCACAAATGGAGAGTAGCACCGAGAGCCTGAGAGTCCAAATGGAGAGTAGCACCGAGAGCCTGAGAGTCCAAATGGAGAGTAGCACCGAGAGCCTGAGAGTCCAAATGGAGAGAAGCACAGAGAGCCTGAGGGGGAACTGCATGCGACGTCCAAGACGTATGTGCCGAACTTGCCGCAGTGCGCCGTGTGCTCACTGAGCTCTCGCAAACCCTTAGGGACATGCATGGACGTGAGCAGGCAGACACATCATCCGTTGCAAGTTCCGTCCAGGGCAGCCCCAACGTAGATCTGGAAGGAACCTGCGCTCCACAGGCAGGGGTGCCCCTGATACCCGCAGAGGGGGCTTGCAATAGCGACAGCCCACTGACAATGAGCATCTTTGGACACTGGTGTTCGGGGGGAGGTAGGAGGGTGGAGGGGGTGTGTTGGGCTCACTGGGTGGCGGGTCGAGAGGTGTTCAACATGACATCACATATGCCATAAAAAGTGCACGATCAACCAATGAGATGTGTGGACATTGATCTTTGTGTACTAGGCCATCATAGGCGTACAGTCCATATTGTGCATATCCGAGACACACGCAGTGCCACGAGTCCCGTGTCCATGTATCAGCCACCAGGCGTGAGTGCTAGAAGCATACATCAATGAGATGCTGACGAATGTCACGGGCCTCCGGTGCCTCGCAGACTCCATGAGGTGCTGCCACATCCCCACCCTCATCATGACCATCATCAGGTGCTTGCAGTTCTGCGTCAGGGGGCATGGGCACATTTCTACGTACGCACATGTGTGGAGCATGACACATGCCATGACCATCTTTGCAACCTTCTCATGGCGGTACAGGAGTGCCCCGCCAGACCTGCTGAGGCAGCGGAAACAAGTCTTCAGTAGGCGAATGCCTGTTCAATGACTACACGGGTACGTGAGTGGGCATGGTTGTAGTCCTCCTCATGGCTGGTCCCGTGGGTTCCGGACTGGTGTGAGGAGCCATCTCTTCAGTGGATATCCAGCATCACCTGTATGTGGACGAGAAACGTATGATGTGGAATGCCATTGCTACGTACGCACACCCCCCCCTTCCTGCCAGGTCATTGCAAAATCACATACCCCACATAATCATGCATGTAATGAGACTCACCGAGTAGCCAGGATCTGTTCCCTGCGTGTTGCTCCATGTAGCGTGGTATTGTAGAGTTCCTCAAGACCATAGAATCATGGGTTGATCCAGGGAATCGGGCACAACAATGTGTAATGATCCTGTTGGAGTCACACACCATTTGTACATTCAGGGAATGAAATGTTTTTCGGTTGCGGTACTGGCCTCCATGGCATGTGGGACGACCAATTCCACATGGGTGCAGTCGATGGCACCAATGCAACCCGGTATGCCGGCAAGTGCATGGAATCCCACTTTTGTGTTGGTAATTTCCTGCTCCGAGCATGGTAGAGAGATGTAGTCGTCTGCGTGCTGCAGGAGGGCATCGAGCACTTGAAATAGTGTCCGTGAGAACAGTGGCTGAGAAATGCCATGCAACTGTCCGACTGTGTGCTGGTAGGTGCCTGTGGCCAGGAAGTGGAGTACAGACACCACCTTCAGTAGGGGTGGGATGGCGGTTGGGCTATCTATCATGCTGACAAGGTCAGCCTGTGTCATGTCCACAATGGCGGCTATGGTGTCCCGGTCCAGACGGTAGAGGGTGTGGATCTGCTCATCAGTGAGGTTGAACGGATGTGCTCGGAGGCGTGGGATTGCGGGCTGCCTGCGTGGTGGTAGTGGCTGTGCTGGCGGCCCTTGCTGGCCCTGCTTGGCCTCCTCCTCCTCCTGCGTCTCCTTCGTGCGGCCGGTTGCAAGTTGGTGTTCGTCTTCTTCTTAGAGTTGGAGTACTTGCAGTGCTATCAGGTCCCCCAGGGCCAACATCGCGAGTCTGCCGGTAGCATTTCGGTGTGGTTGTGGGAGGAGACTGGCTGTGCAATTTATGTGTTTTCAGGCTGTATGGCCTCCACCTGTGGTGATTAATTCCACCTGTGCAAACTGCTCTCCCCTTGGCCGAGCACGTCCCGCGCACAACGCTGCAATTCGGGGAATGGCATCCTGCTATTGCAATCATGTATTTGTACCCGATGGCCGTGTAAGATTGGTTGATATGTTCATTCTGCTGTGGTCCCATTGTTTCACATACTATCTGTGCAGTCGCGAACAGACTTGTGAAGGGTCAGTGGAACGTAGTACTTCGAGTAACGGTGGCCCTCATGCATCACTGTACCGAGTTGCAACGACGGCGGGGCGTCCCATTTGTGGGTGAAGGCAGTTGCCATTTTCACACACAGCCGCACTCGATGGAATAATTAGTGATTTCAAACGGCCACAGATGCCTTTTCGACGTGATGTTGCAAATGAGGAATTCGAAGGGCGGCGCTTTCGGTTTCCAGCTAGCGGCGAGGAGATGCCCACAGGTCTGACTGCTAATATAACGTTCTATTGTTCAATGTCCTTGAGACAGGGCCCATGGCGAGGAAGCAATGATTGATATGAATAGTTTGGGATGCGCAATTGCTACGTGGGCGATGAGGCCGGCCGTTCCCAAATACATGTTACTTCACAACACTGGAATTACGGGCTGGGGCACTGTGGATTTTGCAGGCTGCATAACGCACAGACTCAATGGATGTTTCTAATGTTATGTGAGTAATTATTCAGGCGTTTTGATCCCGGGATGAGGGAATGATGAATGGATGCATGGGCAGGTGATTTGATACAGAGTTTGCCATGTACAGGGCTTCTTGGGATCTATCCGCCTCCTGTACGCTATGTGATGCAGGGCTGCCATAGTGGGACCATCGTCTATCTGGCCTTGTTGAGCCCTCCCTGTCTCGACGCGCCCTCAGACACTTGTGTCCATGCACGTTAACATTCCCATCTGATGGATTCTGTTTTGACAGATGCATGCACAGGTACACTCGTTTGTGATGGTGTTTGCACCTCGATATAGATGGTTATGAGTCGCAAGTGGTTTTGGGGTGGTGATGATCCTTTGGAGTGGGCTAGCATGCATATGGCTGTGGATTTCGTGTGATCATTGAAGTGAGTTGTTGGAATGTAGTTCTGATGGCCATTCTGTTCTTTTTCTTTTCTTTTGGTTGACAGGTATCTCCTCCCCTTTTGCCACTGCCATCTGTATGCCACTCCTGCAGATGGGTTTTACTCCCGACACCTGCTGCTTCGTGTTAATCAGTGGAGCAGCATTACGATCTTATGGGACGATCGCCAATGGCCCACATGCCCTTACGCAGTACTGGTGGCTCGGAGCAACATTTCGGCCTTTCAGCTGGACTAGTGCCTCCCCATTGGGACGGCCCTGCGGTTCTGCGCCCTTCCATGTTGCCTTTTCGTACGTGAATGTGGCTCTGTGTACCATGAGGGAACAGGGCGACACACAAGTAGTGGCTGGTCATTTCTTGCGGATGCAGCCCACAAGGTGATTAGTGTTTTGGAGTTCATGGCCTGATGGCTGTATGGGCTTGTGACTTTGATGTGCATTAAATTTCTATTCTGATTTGGCCCGTGTAGCGTTTTTCTTTGCAAGTGATGTGGCATATGCCTATTTGGGGGGCGATGTATTGTGAGGAGATCTGCATTGGGTTCCAGCTTCGGAGTTTAGTTGCGTGGTACTGTACTGGGCGCGTTTGCCTACTAAGCCCGTGAGGTCAGGGATGGGGCTGCCAATATGACAGTTTGAATGTTGTCATGCTCAGGGGCGGGGGATTGGGTTTTGTCTAACAGATGCCGGTCAGCCAGGTGGACTGGTGGAATGATGTGATTCTCGGAATATTGCTGGTCACAGGTGCCTGTGTTTGCGTGCGTTTCTTGGTGGGGGACTGTGGTCATGTCCATTGGGATGGCTTCTGTATTCGTGCCATCTGTGCCCTGCAGCTCCCATTGGCCCCTCTTGTGTTTCTTTTGTTCGTTGCCATGCATGGGTGACTTGTACATTTCATGGTTGCATTGTGACTTCATTGCACCTACGGGGAGTTGTACTTTGTGGGCAGGGAGCGGTGTACAGGCACTCAGTGGGGCCGTTTACGGTTGATTCGCGATGCCGTACTTCTCACCATGGCGGAATGGTACATTACGCCATGCCTGATGGCGTTAGGTACATGTCCGCTAGGGTCGGAATTGGCGTACCCTTGCGCCATGGTGGTGTTTGCGGTTTCGCATGGCGCGCGCGCGCGTGCTTGGTGCAGTTAGCGTTGGCGTTCACTACGGTGTCGCTAATGGCATCGTACTTTGCGGTGACGGGTCATAGTCGCACCGAGCGCTATTCGATGGCGGTATTGCATTTCCGCCATCGTTTTCCGATTTCCGCAAGGGTCGTAATGAGGCCCTTTGTCGCAAATTGTTATAGAAAGATTGTACCAGTTCAGAACAGAAAGTTAAGAAAGCTTGGAGGCGACCCAATGGAGAGGCGAGGATTAAGACACCTCACTCTTTCCGGCAAAACAGGGAAGACAGGCGGACACGGTACCTTGTTTGTGGAGAGACAGCTCCCGCGGGGACAGTTGTTCCTGGTGGTGGATGCAGATCGGGTCTTTGCCAAGATGATCTCGTTGTCGAAGGAAAGTTGAAGATCGTTGCACTACCAGGGAAGAGACCAGCCGCGGAGTGCTCCGTCACAAGGCACCACCTTTTGGTCGCGGTACAGGGGTAGTGGCTATCCGGTTGCCGGGGTGCTCTGCACGGGCAATTCGACCACTACGTCCTGGAACGAAGAAAAAGCAAAAGGGGACTGGTTGTTCCCACCAGTCAGGGGCAGAGACTCTCCGGCGGGGAGATCTCCTCTGTCGTCGGGAAGTGGTGAGTCGGCTCAGCAGGGCTCCACCGGAGTTGTCATCGTTGCAGGTCGGCTCAGCTTTACCCTCGTCGGATTCTTAGGTCCTGTGGCGACTTCTGAAGATCCAGTCCCAAAAGCCCTGCTTTTATGCAGAAAACCCCCATTCATTCAGCCTAGCTGTCAATCAAACACGCTAAGTGGTGAGCGGGTGGCTCACCACTTGGGCCAATCACACCAGAGTGCGACTTGAGTTGGCAAGGCAATTCAGGCCAGGGTGTCTAAACCCCTTCCACACCCACTGTGGTACCAGACAGAATGGCACCACTTTGGAGGGCCTCTGTGTAGAGGCCCGCCAAAAGTGGAACAAAGGGCTCAACCTTTGTTTAGGAGTCACAGAGACGAACACAGATGCCATTTTTCAAACCGAGTTCTGGCAGAAAATACCAACCGATTGATTTATTTAAGATAAATAAACCGTTGGTATGTTAGAGATTAACAAGAAAAAGTATTAACCTCCAACAATGGGAAGAATCCCCTAAGGTTATATTCGGGGTTGAATATAACCATTAGTTTCCACTGCCACCAGCCAAAACTCGACAAGGGGTGACGGGACAGTGCCCCCTCGAATAACAGACCTAGGAGTAATCGAATTACCCCTACTAGTACGTCCACAATAGGATGGTTTGTACTAGTTCTGTTAGTAAATTTGGGTCTAGTAAAGCCAATGGTGACTTTACATGCCCGGGGAGACAGTAGTCAGTCCCCGAGTATGGAGTCTATGGTGGAGGTCCGCTAGGACGCCCCAGTGTTACGGCACAGAGGGTGCGTTGTAACACACATAGAAAAACATATGAGACCCTATGGAGTAAAAGACCCCATAGCCCATAGAACACATTGGCATTCAAAGGAATTACACACATTCATGTCCAAGAGTGGGAGAAAAAGAGTCTCACTCTTGGCAGGATGGAAAAAAACAAACTCCAGGAATCCAGCCAAGCTGCTGGGGGACTCACTAGGTTAGGAAATTCGGCCTAAATAGAGAATTCTCCCTAACAGGCATCATGAGTGTGTCCAGCCGAGTGGGTATGATCAGAGGGGGAATGGCGAAGGAGAGCGAGGTGCAGAGGTCATGGAATAGAGTTGATGCTGTTACTGAGGAGTCAAGGTGGATGTTGAAGTCGTCCAGAAGAAGGAATTTAGAGGTGGTTGTAAGGAGAGAGGAGGACAAATCAGCCCATCCAGAGAGGAACAAGTTGGTAGAGCCAGGTGACTCTTAGATTGTGGCAATGGTCAGAGAGGAGGTGGGAGAGATGACCAGCTCCTGAACTAGTCTGTCGGAGGAAGAGTAAGGCTGAGTGGGTATGAGGGAAGAGGAGACCCACTCAGAGAAACTTAGAGCAGCCTCACTGCCAGCACCGTTAGGGCGAGGCTTGGAGATAATCTTATAGCCATCAGGGAGAAGGGAGTCAAAAGCAGTGACTGAGCTGGCATTGAACCATGTCTCGGTAAGAGCAAGGATTTCAATGTCAAGGTCTTCAAGGAGGAGGTAAATGTCAGCAGAGTGTTTGAGGCAGAACGAGCATTAAGCGTGGCTCGATGCAAGAGGTCACCACCTTTGAAGGTTTTCCAAAGAGGGATACAGGGGCGTGACACCAGTCTGAGGGGGGCCGGGCAGAGAGTGGAAGGAGGAGTAGCAGGTTTGAGAAGGAAGTTGATGAGGTATAGCAGGCGCCGGTCAAAGAGGAGGAGCTTGGGATGAGGACCCTGAACCAAGATAGTGCCAGTGTGATAGATATTAATGATCCACCTGGATGATGCAAGTCCGCCAAGAGTACTTCCCATCTAGTGCCACCATTAATGGGTAAAGATGTGAGAGGAGAGAGTTTAGAAATGAGAAGTCCATAGATCTGGAGAGGGGACAGAAAAGAGGATATCAGTGAAGATCTGGCTGGAAGTAGCGTTGACATAGGTGTCTGCGATAGGTAGGCATAGGTTTGTGGTCAGGATGTGTTTTTAAGCTTTTCTCTTCCAGACTTCGTGAGAGAGGGAGGATAGGCGATAGTATAGCAATCATAAAAGATAGCAGAGATTGTGAGTGCCAAAGAGGCGGCAGAGGATAGGAGGAAGAAAGAGGAGGGGGCTGCACAGCAGTGTACAGGCAAAACTCACCAAGCAGTCTAGTATCCAAGAGAAGCAGGAAAACAGATGCACTGGGAATACTTTAGTACCAGAGATGAGTGCAGGGATGTTAAAACCACACCAGGCTTCGAATTATACACTAGACACAAAATCTGATGAAAGAAGGATTAAGTGAGATTAAGTAGGGCAGAATGACATAGGCACACCTTGGTTCAACAGTTGTTGGAGTTAGTGGGGAAGCAATGACAATGTCCAGCCATAACTCACAGGTATGCAGCAGGGGAGTGTAAGGTTGCAGAGGCCCAAGTTCGTGAGGTGACAAGCTGCCTGCCTGGAGACTGTTGTTGTGGTCCTTCATTTCAGGGGGGCGGCTAATGCCTGGATAACCAATCAGATGGCAGACGTGGCAGGCATCGTAGCACTCTGGTGCACGAAGAGGAAGGAGGCCATGTTGGAAGGTGCAAGGCCAAAGCACCTAGGGGCCAAGTAGTAAAAGCGAAGACAAAACATGCCTTCATGCAAGGTGGATGGGACGGAGGAGCACTTCCACTTTAAAGTCAGTCCAAATATGGGAAGGAGGAGAGTTCAGCTTTCATGGCACTGCAGGGCTTCCAACACTTGTCTGCCATGACACACTTGGGCGAATAAAGTACCTGTTTTTAGAAACTGACTTCGGCAACCGATGAAGCACGCAAGAAAACAGGATTCTGAGTTAGACAATGGAAATCTCAGCATCCCTGGTGGTGGTTTTTGTATTCTGGCATTGCCAATTTATGCACACTTCCCAAAAGATAATTAGGTAACCTGACAAAGAGTAACAGAAAAACAATGCATCCGGTAATTATAGTGCAGTGAGTTTCATAACAAAGGCTAAGTGTGGCACCTGTTCGGGCTTGCTAGGCCGTAGAGTCGCAACCCCACTCCTGCACCACTCTTCATCTGAAAAGCTAAGCACCATCTTCAGGTGCACTCGCAAGAGCAGCTATCCCAATTTAACCCCTGCCCACCTATCTGCTTCCCATGTGCCTGCCTATGCTCTTCCTCTTGCCTAGTTTCTTTGCAACTAGTCTCTCTCTTACATCCAACTGTCCTCCTCTTCCACCTGACTATCCTTCTCTTCCTCCTAGTGATACTTCTCTACATCCTGCCCATCCTTCTCCGCTTGCCTATCTGTTCCTCCATACCATTTGCACTCTTCCACCTGCCTATCCTCTTCTTCCTCCTGCCCATAATTCTCTTCTTGCTGGTGATTCTCCTGTTTCTCCTGCAAAGCTAACTCTTCAGCATAATGATCCTTTTCTACCTCATGCCTATCCTCTTCCTCCTCCTGCCTATCCTTGATATGATATTTTATTTGCATCGTGCTCGTACACAAGTGTTTCAGAGCGTGACAAGGCAAGGGAGGGGAACAGGGGAGAACAAACAACGATTTTACTAGGCCCAGTGACATTGAGAACGTGCAAGTGCATGGGAGCGGGGGAGGGGAAAAGTGCATGGGGAGGGGGAGAAGTGGAAAGTGCGGTGAAGCGGAGAAAAGATAAATATAAATAATATAAATACTGGAGGCAATAAACAGAGGTAGCGCAGCCAGCAAGTGGCAAGTGCTGTGTTTACGGCAGCAGACTGGGTAGGTCTAAATAAGTGCAGAAAGGAAGAACATGGGGAGTGTGGGGGACTGTGTGGGTACAGATACAGTCCCCAGTGCAAGGGATGGCCAGGAGGCAGCGCGGGAGGGTGGCAGGGTGAGCAGGTACCTGGGCCCGAAGGACAGAGGGTGGCCAGGTGCACAATGCCAAGAGAGAACAGATCAGCAGGTGAGAGGGGGAGCGAAGGCAGAAGCAAAGAGGAAGGTCTTGAGGTGCTTCCGGAACTGTAGATGGTTCTCCTCATGTGCTCGAGAAGGGACGTATTGGGGAAGGATATGCTGAAGGTATTTTGGACCCAGGCCCCAGAAAGCCTTGTGGACAATGCAGAGGGTTTTGAATTTTATCCTAGCATCCGCTGGGAGCTAATGGAGAGATTTCAGAGCTGGAGAGATACGATCCCAGTGCTTGAGGCCAAGGACAAGTCTTGCAGTCCTGTTCTGGATTAGTTGCAGAGGGCGGAGAGTAGAGGCAGGTAGATTTAGAAAGAGGCTGTTACAAAAGTCCAACCTAGAGAGAACCAGAGCTTGGGAGACAGTGAGCTTCTGCGGGAAGGAGAGGAAAGGCAGAGTACCTCTGAGGAGGTGCAGTAGTAAGTTAGACTTTTTAGAGACCTCAGAGATGTGGGCGGAGAAGGAAAGCGTGGAGTCAAAGATAACCCCGAGGTTCTTGGCCTCGCAGGTGGGGATAGGAGGAGGGCCAAGGGAGGTGGGCCAGAGAGTGAGGGCAAAGGATGGCGAAGGTGCGCCAATGAGGAGGATCTCTGTTTTGCTGGCATTCAGACAGAGATAATTTGCAGCACACCAATCTTGAATGGCAGTTAGGCAATCAGAGATGAGAGAGGGAGAGGAGGTGACCGAGGGCAGCCTGAAAATGAGTTAAGTGTCATCAGCGTAGCACTGGAAATGTGAGCAGAAAATGGCAATGTAGTGGGCAAGAGTTGCCAGGTATTGGTTGAAGAGCCAGGGCGAGAGGTTAGACCCCTGGGGAACATCGCAGGTAGAGAGGAAGATATATGATAAGAAGGACCCAAGTTGGACCTGTAAGGGTCGATCAGAGAGGAAAGAAGTCAGCCAAGCCAGAGCCTGATCGGAGATACCCAGGTTATCAAGGAGATGGTTGAGCAGGAAGGTGTGGGTGATCGTGTCGAAGGCAGAAGAGAGATCAAGAAGGATGAGGACGGGGGCGTGGCCAGCAAGCGCGCGATGAAGACGTGAATCTTCGGCGCTCCTGTGGCCGCCTGAAACATCCTGCAAAATCCTGCCATATGGATCGTGTAAAAGCAAAATAATGATAACCCCGGGCGGCGGAACCTCGGAGCAATACCCGGCGGAGAACAGAGCTAAGTTCGCAATGGGAAACACGAGATATCAGCGTTGGAAATTTCGCCCGGGAACTTCCTGAACAAGATGGCCGCCTGCAAAACCCGCTGATGCGTGACAGGGATTAGTGAATGAAGCCCACAAGCCCCGACAGCTGAACGCAGCAGCCGCGCCTAGCATCCCAGGGCGATCCGAGGGTGCGCCGCCACCGAATCCTGTCATCTGTCCCCGGTACGGCCGGGGCGGGGAAGACCAGAGTGGGCGAGCCCCCCGGCCTGCACATTGGCTGGGCCGCGTGTTGGCGGCCAGGGGACGGACGACTCGACACCCCCCCCGGAGACGGAGAGCGGATCCCCCAAGAACCCGAAATAGGTGGCGACAGCCCGGAATCCTGAGTCCGGAACTAAAGCGAAAGGCCACGCGGGACCTGCCAACTCGAATCCGGTGTGCCCATAGGGAGTGCCACTGGGGGAAACAATAATGTATACACAATACGGGCAGAAGCACACCGACATCTCCAGTGCGCAAAAGAGGCCAATCCTGTCGAACGGGGCCTCCTCTACGGGCACTGACAGATGCACGGGGCCCTACACAAAGCAACACCATGGGCAAAGAAAAGAGCAGAAAGACCTTGACACAAAGCACCATGGACCAATACGCCACAAGCACATCCACTGTAGAGGGCACTGAGGACCAGGGAGTGACCCACCCTCTGTCAGACGAGACCCTCTTGCTCAAGGATGTGATGGCCGCCATCCTCCTCGGTGAAGCAAAAAATTGACGCCATCTCTACCGAGGTCTCATTCCTCCGCCATGATCTCCAAAAACTGTCATCCCGAACTGGGGAGGCGGAACAACGTATCTCCGGTGTGGAGGATGGCCTCGGTGGGGTACACCAACAACTGGCGCAAGCATTAACTAGATTGAAAGCCCTGGAGGCCCGAGTGGATGAGGGCAAAGGCAGGTCCCGCCGCAACAACATCCGCATCCTGGGACTGCCGGAATGCGAAGAGGGACCCAGCATGGAACTTTTTCTGGAGGAATGGTTGGCAGACCTGTATGCGCCAAAGACTCTCTCAAACTTTTTCTCGGTGCAACGTGCACACCGCATACCCGCAGGCCGCCCGACCCCGGGTGCACCCCCAAGGACAATCATAGCAAGGCTGCTCAATTATCGAGACAGGGACGCCATCTTACAAATGGCCCGAACCAAAGGGACAATGACATATAACGGAGCCAGAATTGCATTCTATCCATATTATACCCGCGAGGTCCAGAAAGCCAGACAATCCTTCGAGCACCTTAAAAGGAAGCTCCACTCCATGAGCGTGAGATATGGGCTGCTGTTCCCGGCCCAGTTAAAAATCCAGCATGAAGGTAAAAGCGTCCACTTCACCGATCCTCAGGAAGTCTGGAAATGGGCCGAGACCCACATCGTAGGGGACTGGACTGCACCTGTTCAAAACCGCAGAGGTAGACCAAGACCCTGACCGCGGGGAGAGGGACCCACCCAACGAACCATACCGGAGATCCCAGTGGACCCGTACGAAGACCGCGATCCCTGACAAGGTCCCTGGAACAGCCATGTTGGCCAGAGAGGGGAACTCACGGTACCATCAGTACCCTCAACAATCTATCCCTTTCTTGGCAACCATTTGCAATGCAACGCCCCTCCCGGGTCGACACCAGTGATGGGAAGCCGTTGCTCCCACACAACTGATCAGAGAGCCACGCGCTGCCATCGCTAACACACCATGCCATCGGCGGACACCACGCCCCTGATCCGAGTTACCAGACCCGCAAGCGAGTAGTAAGTTGGTGGGAAGGTGACCACAGTTCACATTAAGTTAATCAGGCAACACTGTTTTGAGCGCAGTAGAGTTTGGGCGACAAATACTTCATGTTGGGGAGGAGTATGGGAGGGGGGAAGGGATAGAGTTCTAGATTAGTTACTTTCTGGGAAATCACACTATGTCCACACTGATCAAGATGTCACCAAACACACCATATCCGATGCCAATGCCTCCACCTCACACGCACGCCACATCTCCACGGCCAAACGCACCAGGCACCCATCCGGCACAACACTCCAGATCACTAGACAGCAATTACCACACAGCGCCAAGATGACCCCACTTATGGAAACGCACTAGCCCCAACGACACCCCACGAATGCCACAGGTCACTCAAAATCATTACTTGGAACGTAAATGGCATGGGCTCAAGTATCGAACGCCGATTAGTCACGCAATTCCTTAACAGACGCTCTCCCAACATAGCCCTCCTTACCGAGACCCACTTAGCAGGTTCAACCTGCCAGCTCTTTCGCAGAACTAATTACCGACTAGCATACCATGCAGGGTACACGATGGGCTCCCGGGGCACCCTGATCCTTTTACATAAGCGACTCCCGTTTGATCTATCTGCTGTGGTACAGGACCCCTCGGGCCATTTTGTGATGATCTGGGACGCGCTGAGGGCAGAGACAGTGGCCATTCTAGCGATATATTCCCCGCCGGGGTTGGGGGAGGGTCTACTGAGGGAAGTGACGGCCCTGATGGAACAACAGCAAGCAGAGGTGTGGATTGTGGGGGGGGATTTTAACGATGTTATGTGCAACACACTTGACCGGATCCACATCCGCAGCCGGAACCCAGACCGTCGTACGCGGCTGGCGACCTTCGCATCAGCGCTTGGTCTGAGTGACGTGTGGAGAGAACTCCACCCTACAGATCAGGGATTCTCCTTCCACTCGGGGGTCCATGCATCCTTATCCAGTTTGGATTACCTCTTCCTCCCGGCCCCAGAAGCATATAGGGTTATATCGGCAGATTTCCATCCCCGGGGCATATCAGACCACTCCCCCCTGAGGTGATGCTCCGTACAGATCGTCCCTTGCCGCCCAAAACATGGCGGCTAAATGGCTACTACCTGGGCCTCCCCGAGTTCGTGGAGCACATCACGGACAAATCCAATGAATTCTTTGAGATCAATACAGGCTCGGTAGAGGACCCTGTGATATTATGGGAGGCACACAAGACAGTGCTTAGGGGGGAAATAACAGCCTGGATCTGTAACCAAAAGAAGGAACATCACAGGAGGGTGACAGAGGCGGAGGAGAAAGTAAAGAAATGGGAAACCAGATATATATCCTACGCTTCCCCGGAAATGCACCACTCCCTCCTGAAGGCTAGAGCATCACTCTATAACACAGCGCTTGATAACCATGGGCAGGCGCACTGGGAATCAAAGACGAGAATTTATGAGCACGGGGACAAAGCCGGCAAACTATTGGCATGGCTGGAAAGACGGGAGGAGGGGCATAGACATGTCAGACAGATCACCGATGGCGCGAACGGGCCAACCCAAACAGACCCAGAAATAGCGGAGGGCTTTGCCAAATTCTACAGTACGCTTTATGCCGCCCCAACGGTCCCCACAGATGCTACCCTCCTTGATGAGATCGTGCTTCCGCAATTATCAGAATTGCAGAAAACTCAATTAGACAGGGAATTAGATGAAACCGAAATAGCGGAAGCCATGACCCAGCTACAATCCGGGAAGACCCCCGGCCCAAACGGCTTCCCGGCCGAGACCTGGAAGAAATTGGGCAGCAATAAGATGGCCGCCCCCCTTCGGGATCTATTCCTCGCTGCTAAAGAACAGGGCACCCTCCCACTGGATCTACGGACTGCCACCATAGTGGTAATTCCCAAAAAAGGCAAACCCCCCTGATCAGTGCACATCGTATAGACCGATATCGCTTCTAAACAGCGAAACAAAAGTCCTTGCCAAAGTACTGGCCAACAGGCTCCAAGGGGTAATATCCTCACTGGTCCATCAAGAACAATGCGGCTTCATGCCGCAAAGATCGACCAGAATGAACCTACGCCGATTACACCTGCTTTTGGAAGAGGCCCCGACCCTAAACACTCCACTCGCACTCCTCGCAATAGATTTCGAGAAAGCGTTTGATTCCGTGGTGTGGGCTAGCCTTTGGGCAACAATGAGGCGCATTGGCTTCGGCGAAACGTTCCTTAGCTGGAGACAACTCCTATACGAAACCCCACTAACTACAGTTAGGGTGAACGGCTGGACCTCCGGGACCTTCCCGCTGGGCAGAGGCACCCGGCAGGGCTGTCCTCTGTCTCCCTTCCTCTTCGCCCTAGCAATCGAACCACTGGCCCGATGGCTCCGACAGGTCGCCACGTGGTCTGGATTCCGTTGGCCAAATGGAAGGGAGGATAAGCTTTCCCTTTATGCAGACAACCTATTACTCTACCTGAGTAACCCAGGCCAAGCATGCCCATGTGTATTGGTGTCCCACACCTGAAGTCCTACTACTGGGCCAGCCAACTAAACATTGTCATTGACCTCCTCCATGGGAACCGTGACCTACCACACATCAGAGCAGAACTAACCTTCAGGCAAGATACCCCACCACTCGAAACGATGTATCAACGCCTATCCAGACCCCCCGCACAGACAATGTCCTCTCACATCGCAATCGTCTGGCGGCAGGCACACAAGCACATAGGCTGGGGGAATAAGATTACCATGGCACAACCACTATGGAATAACCACATGCTGACGGAAGTGTGGAAGCTGCCCGCCTGGACCCGGTGGGTGAGGGCCGGAATAACCACAATAGGAAATATCTTAACAGAGGGCTCTATTCTTTCGTTTGAAATGCTCCAGTAGGAATATGGTATTTCGGCAGCAGAACACTACCATTACACACAATTATCACACGCACTTAGTGGCCACAGGCAAGCACTTGCTGATGCCCCAGACTACACACCCCTGGAACGCAACTTACTTCCACAACATATTCCCACCAAGGTGACCACCACCCTATACAAAGCTATTAATGCATTCGCTACCCCAGAGCTGACCAGCCTCAAAGCCAGATGGGAGTGGGATGTCGGGGACATTGAGCCTGAGGACTGGATCCATGTTCTCATGCATCCACCTGAAATCTCTATAGACTCCAGAATAAGACTGGTACAGCTAAAGATACTACATAGGGTATACTACCCCCGAGTGGCCCTTTTTGTGGTTGGGGAAGGGCAACGGATCCAAACTGTTTGAAATGCTGGGGGGACTGCCCTAAAATCAAGACATTCTGTACACAATGCTTACAAATTTTGGCAAGAGCACTGGGCCGCACGATAGAACTGCGACCCGCAATAATGTTACTGGGGGCCCCAGATGAGAACATCTCAAACAAATGAGAGGGCATTCTTCTCTCCACAGCAATGGGCCTGATAAAACATGACATTGCGCAGAAATGGGGAGCCCCGGAGTGCCCGACAGCGGCTCAGTGGTCCAACGAAATGGACATCTGCTCGGCGAAAGAACTCAAAATTTATACAGCACGTGGATGCCCGGCAAAGGCCACAAAAATCTGGGGAATGTGGGAAGAGTGTGACCTGAGATCACTCTGAGGGATGGGAGAGCGGGAAGCACAGGAGCACAACATGGACATGGCAAAGAACTTATTGCTGGACAGGTGATGTACAGAGTGGCAAGAGACGGACAGATCGACGATCGACCCGGCAAAAGGGGGACAAGAGGGTGGGGGAACAGTTGGTATGTTGTATGAATGTTCAAAAACTTTCAATAAAATTATGTTATTAATAAAAGAAGGATGAGTACAGAGGGAATGTTAGAGTCCAGGTTGGAGAGCAGATCTTTGGATATTCAGGAGAGCAGTTTCAGTGCTTCTGGCCGCTCTAAAGCCAGACTGGTGGTCATGCAGACAACCAATAGAATCTGAATGAAGGTTAAGCTGAGAGATGGCCAGCTTTTCCAGGAGTTTGCCCAGGAACGGAGTAAGAGAGATTGGGCGATAGTTAGCTGGACAGGAAGGATCAGCTGTGGGTTTCTTGAGAAGAGGATGCACAAGGGAGTGCTTCAGAGGGGAGGGGAAGGAACCAGAGGCAAAGGAGCAGTTGCCAAAATTGCCAAGGTCCGGGTCGAGGGTGTCAACGTGGTCGTTGATGGTTTTAGAGGAACAGGGATGAACCTGTTTTGGCAAGACTTTCATAGATCAGACTTGTCTAGCGACCTCATCAGGGGAAAAAAAGGAAAGGAAGGAGGGTGGAGGGTGTGTTAGAGGGAGTCAGCAAGAGTACAGACTGAGAAGGAATAGGTGGGGGAGGGGAGGAGAGGGTGGACAAGATGTCCTGGGTTTCTGAGATAAAGTGAGAGGCAAGGGCATTGCAGAGAGCCTGGGACGCAAGAGGAGGGGTAGAGACTGCAGCAGGGTTTGCAAGCTCCTTGCAGATTTTAAAGAGTTCGGCCGAGTTGTTAGATGCCGCAGAGACACAGGCTTGGATGTGGAGTCTCTTCTTGGTGCGGACAGAGAATCAGAATTGGCTTTGGAGCAGGTGACAGTCCAGTTTGTCAGAGGATAAACAAGAAGCCCTCCATTTCCCCTCAGCCACCCTACACTTACGTTTAAGTGTAGCTAAGTCAGAGTCATACCAGGAATTGCATTTGGCTTTGGACTTCAAGCGGATCCTTATGACAGGGGCAAGAGCATCAAGAGTATCAGCGATAGAAGAGTAGAGAAGGGACAGGATTGTGTCCGGGTGCGAGTGGGCCAGAGGAGGAGGGGGGGAGAAGGTGGCAGCGAAAGCCTCAACTGACACACGATTCACAGGTCGGATGTCCGAGAAGGTAGGTGGCAGTGTTGGGGTGGGCTTGGCTTGGGGGGAAGAGAGTGAGAGATGAGAGGAGAGGTGGTAGTGGTCACTCCAGGAGAGGGGAGTGGAGAGAGGGATAGATAGGGGGAGGCTACAGGAGATCAAGGCATCAAGTGTGTGTCCTGCAGAGTAGGTCGGGCCAGAAGGGAGGATAGAGAGAGAGAGGGAATCACAGAGGCCACGAAAGAGCAGAGATAAGGGACAGGGAGAATCGAGGTGGATGTTGAGGTCGCCAAGGAGGAGGAGTTTTGTGGTTGAGGCCAGGAGGGAGGAAGAGAGTTCAGCCCCATCAGAGAGAAAAGAGGTGATTTGCCCAGGGAGACGGTAGAGAGTAGCAACAGTAAGAGAGTGGCTAGGAGAGATTGAGAGCCTGCATACAAGGCATTCAAAAGAGGAGTAAATCTGAGTGGGAATGATAGTGGCAGGAATCCACTCAGGAAAGATCAGGGCCATGCCACCTCCAGGCTGAGTGGATCTGGGTGCGAAGAGAATCTTGCAGCCATCAGGGAGGAGAGTGTCAAAGCTTGTGACAGAGCTGTCCGTGAACCATGTCTCCGTAACACCAGGGACATCGAGGTCCAGTTCTTCAAGGAGGTGGCAGATGTCAGAGGAGTGTTTGACAGCAGAGCGAGAGTTGTGAGTGGCAAGATGAAGAAGGTTGCCGGCCTTAAAGACCTTCTGGGGAGGGGTACAAATCAGAGGTACGCCCTGCTGAGTTGTGGAGGTAGCCTGAAGAGTGGCAGAGGAGGAGGAAAAAGTGGGTAAGGTAGCCAAGGAGTGAGAGGAGGGGACAGCCGGAGATGAGAGGAAGTTGATGAGGCGAGGGAAACGCCTATTGAAGAGAAGGAGATTGGCCTGAGGACCTTGGACCATGACAGTGCCATTTAGGTAAACATTAAGGATGACTCTGGAGGAGTCGGAAGAAGCCATGAGGACATCCCAACGAGTGCCACCATTTATGGGAGAAGAGGAGATAGGACAGAGCACAGAAATCATATGGGGGTCCATAGATCTGGCGAAGGAACAACTATGAGGATATAAGTGAGGGTCTGTCTGGAAGTGGCGCTGGAATAGGTATCAGCGATAGGGAGACCAGGGTTGAAGGCCAAGATATCCTTTTTAAACTTCTTCTTTCCACACTTAGTGAGAAGGGAAGGATAGTTGATAGAGAAGCAGTTGGAGTAGATGGGAGAAAGAGAAATCCTATCCTTCCTTCTGCTGATCCTTCTCTTCCTACGGCATATCCTCCTTTTCCTCCTAATGATCTGTTTTACCTCCTGCCTGCCCTTCTCTTCCACCTAACCGCTCTCTCTTCCATCTGCCTATCCTCTTCTTCCTGCTACTGATCCTTCTCTAACTGCTGCCTATCCTCCTCTTTCTCCTGCCTACCTTCCTCTTTTCCTAACTAGTCTATGTTTTCCACCTGCCTATCATCTTCTTCGTTCTGCTGATCCATCGATATCTGCTATCTATCCTCTTCCCCCCAACAATTCTTTCTCTTCCTTTCTCTCAAAACCATGCCTTACCCTCCAAATTCTTCTCTCTGAAAATCCTATCCCATACTCTCCTCTTCCCATCCTTATCCTCCCTACACATCTTAAATGAGACACTGGTAATTCCTAAAACCATCATCCTCTCTATGCAAACCTCATCTACCCCATTTGTCTCCTTCAGGTAACTTCATTTTCTTTCTTCCTGGCTAAACTCATTCAGAGACTCTGGAAAACCCTCCTTCCTCAAGGAGCACCTTATCTCCCATCACCCCAAACTCGATGTGATGATCATCATGGAAATGTGGAATCCTTCTCTCAATACTGACACTCTGAAGATGGAAGTGGGCATGTGCTAGTCCAGGGGTCTGCAACCTGCGGCTGTCCACATCTTTTGGACTATGACTGCCATGAGTCCTCATCATTGACTATGCTGGCTAGGTTAGATGGGAGTTGTAGTTTAAAACATCTAAAGAGCCAAATGTTGCAGACCCATTTGCTAGTTTATAGCAGTTATCGTACCATTATACTCTTAAGAGCACCAGCCCATACTGGCTGAGCGACTCAATCCACGACCACAGACTACTCAGAGCAAAGACTCAAAATCTACACACTTCAAGAAGCACATCCCACCCCACCCGTATGTCCTCAGGTTGTCCTCAGACAAGGGTAGTTTACTCTCAAGGGGACTTCTGATGAAAGCTTTGGGCGTTCCGGATTAGGGGAACGTCATGATTTTCAGGCGCAACTCCATTCAGGGCAGATGACTGTGGTTAACTTGATTTTATTTGAAGGTGTGCACTTTAATAAATTAAGTAATCTTTTATAACACACTTAATACTGGAGACCAGTCTCTTAGTGGGGGGACTGGGATGCGAACCTGTGTTGTCGGTTGCCCTCTGGGCTATTCTCCCGGCATTTAAGGCATCTGAAAGTAGCAAGGCGGCCAGAAGATTTCACCAGCAGCCTGACAACACCTCTTTCCTCTTGATGGATGGGCTTTTCCAAATAGTGGGGACTGACACAAAAGGTATTCTTGGACTTAAGCTAAAAGAAATAAAAAAAAATACGAATATACAAGAGAAATTCAAGGGTAAGCATATTCTGTCAGAACCCTATATGCTAATTATCTTCAAACTCCTCTTCTCTCCGATGCTCCCATTTCTGACAGACCATTAGATAGAAGGAGAGCGCCATATCAAATGTTGCTCTCTTTCTGGTTTCCATTATAGATTTCTTTATTCAAAAAGCATGTGTTATATCTTTGGCAAAACATAAAACCACTTTCCCACTATTTTCATAAAGGAGTAACCTATATGGGTTCATAGTGAAAGGTTTGAATACAAAAGGATCGAATGCAATACTTTCGAACCAAAAGGATCTAAAAAAAAGAATTTGAGATCCCGTTTTTTTTTTTTGGGGGGGGGGGGGTCCCCCTAAACCCCTGTTTTTTTGGGGAAATACCACTCATTTTTCCCATACGAAACAAAAAAAAAACATTAAAAAAAGGCATTTGAACATTTTTTTTCGATCCTTTTGTTTCGAACATATTGCATTTTGAAACTTTGTATTCGTAACTTTGACTGGACACCACTTATATGCCATGGCTCCCCACCCACCCTGCACCCTTTAAAAGGGGAATATAAGCATCCTGCATACCCAGCACACACCAGCGTACAATGATCTTGAGATCTTTGTACATGCTGTGACATCGACACAAAGGCTCTTCAACATTTCTTACATCAGTCACAGTGAGTTATCAATGTCTAGGTCACCGAGAGGGGGGTAACAGTTGCTGACTTGAAATGTGATTCTTAAAAACTGATTGTCTACTAAACTTGAACCCCCACACAATACTCCTCAGTGGGCTTGATGTGAGCTTTGTGTTGGACTATCCCATGGTCACAAATTCCTCACTGATCCCCTCTTCCTCAGGCTTCCAGGTTTGCCTGTGTCCTCTGGTTTCAGTCTCCAGACTCTGATCGCTCGCCCTGTGCCTGCTCATTATTTGTCTGTGTTTGATGTTTTTACCTGTAAGGTAAAATTCTGCAAGGTTGTATCCTCTCCAATATTCAATATAAAATTTCATTTTATATGATATGATAGGATACAAGTCATTTATAACGCGCCTGCACATATGTGCCTGTCAGAGTGTCCAGTGGATTATACAGTGTTCTTTGGACAGGGATGTTGGAGTTTGTTTTCTGGCTTTGTGTTTGCTCGTTTTTGTCAATGGTTTGCTTCATAATTTGTTTTAAGGTGGTAGGACCGAACGTCGCTATCTTCAACATGTGTCCGGAACATCATGGCTTTTTTATGTCTAATAAGAGTGGGTATCAGCCCAGCCCTGCTCTGGATGCGTTGTTGAATGTGTTTGTGTATATTAAGAGCTTCAATACAAGTGTTCCAGTGTGTGTGAACACAGTGGTAATGCAACAGGAATTCCATTACCACCGCTTTACCATTGAATTACCGTACCACTGTACCCCAGGTTTGGCGATGAGATTGATAATTTATCGCCAATAAAACAATGGAGGTAAATCCTCCACATTACTGCCAAAAATCATTACAATCTGTGGAATTACTGCCAGCAGAATTGCCGCTGGCGCTAATTCTGGCCAAATCCCCATGGAGTCGTACGGACTCTGAAAATGGGGATTAACACAACCAGTTGTCATCCCACTGCAAATCCGGGGGACCAAGTGGTGGTAACGGTAATCGAGTTTGCCGATAATTCTGTGGATTTTCAGCCGCATAACCACCAGACACGTATTAAGGCCCTGTCTTTGTGTCAGCTTCCAGAAGAGGAGGGGTGATAGTAGAGGCATGATTTGCGTCCTCCCAAGGTCTTGATTGTGGGCTGGTTCTGAGACCAAAATTCCACATGGGAGAATTCCCTAATCAATGTTATTGCAAGTCTTATAGATGCTTTCAGTCGAAGAAGTTTGGATTTTATGGCATAGATTTGTAATCCCATCCTCACTGAGCTATGTTATGATGCAATTCAAGCCAGAAACCCTCTTCAAAGATTACACACCTTGTGTTATTTAGATACATTTTCTATTAAGGGTGGTGAGGTTCAAGAAGTAACAAGAGCTGTGCATACGAACAGCGGTTCAGAGTAGGATTTTATATAAGGATGTACAAGCCACTCCATACCAAACTCACAACTATCCTAACCATGGATCTGTTGAGTGATCTGAACAGCTTGGACCTAAAACTCAAAATGATTAACATTATTCAAACCTTGATTCGACCGGCTGAAATAGATGAAAGCATCAGCTTGCTCAACCTGGATTCATATTTAGCAACTCTTTCTGCATTTCCTCTGCTTCTTTTGAATTTTCTTACATATCATATTAAATGTATAGGAGGTCTTTGTTCAGATCCAATTAAACTGAATCTCATATGAACCAATAGTTGAGTATAGTTCGATTTGGATCAAACCAACTTGAAAATCAAGCTTGGAGAATTAGGTATTTAGTCGTCGTCTCAAATGCCCTCCCCAGTCAGCAATTTATGAGTTCAGTGGGATTAAATTGAGCCACAGCATTATTTGAATGTTGCAAACCTTGATTCAAATCACGTTTGCAGAACCCTTCTACGTATATCTACATTCGAAGCCTTCACATTATACCATTCAAAGTATGCACATACAATCATTATTAGACGGTCACCTGAGCCTACACTATGTTTATTAACATTATGCATTAACACTTAGGTTAAGGTAGATGTAGGAGCCAATTAAAAGGAAGGGGGTAGTGTTTAAAATCAAGGGTTGGATGCACAGTGGCATGCACACATCATCCACACATGGTGACACCTACACAAGCCATTCTACCTGTCCCCGGAGTAAAACTCATGTCGCCCATCTCACAGGGAACACGTCTCACAGGGAACACCAACTCTCTACTTCTACTAGGTTCTGACTAGAAGAAGGACCAGACCTGGTTCAAGCATTCTCTGTGGCCTCAACCTACAACTCTGCACCTTCTTCAGAACCCGCTCATCCTCATGTACCAGGTGTCGCCCAAAGAGTGCCACCTGTACCTTCTGCACTGGCACCCAGCCTTCACTCAATTGTTCAGAGCAGCTACAAAGACAAAGGCCAAAAGTGTCCTTTGTGAGGTGCTGGTTTGTGTACTGTGACACAAAGACTACAGCTCTGCAGAAGTACAGGGGTGAGTAGTGATTTCTAAACTCTCTCAGGTCCACATTACGTCTAGCAAAGCAATGATCGCAACCATAACAGAGACATGTGCACAGCCAGAACGGCATAGCGCATTCCCCTCTTTAAGGTAGCATGGGTTGAGGGCAGGTTCTTCTCTGCAAGAGGGTGTGAGCCAGCAAGGCAGCATCCGAAACAACAATACCAAAATAAAAGAAATCTCCAACCAAGGTTCTATTAAAAGTAGGTTATTTAATTAACCTTAAAATACAAACGCACTATTAACCACACTAGTCCGACTGAGTCCAATGACGTTCTGCCGTTCAACAGTGGCAGGTAGACGATGCCAAGTCCGCAACTTGAAAATTGATGTTATAGGTATGAAAAGCATATAATGTCAAAGGCAGCGCCTTGTGACATGCAGTGGTTTAAAATGACTTGACAGCAGCACCCCAGATACTGACTGAGACGAGAGAGAGAGAGAGAGAGAGAGAAAGAGAGAGAGAGAGAGAGAGAGAGAGAGAGAGAGAGAGAGAGAGAGAGAGAGAGAGAGAAGAGAGACGAGAGAGAGCAGAGAGCTGCTGTGGGATGTTATCCCAGACATGATAATGAATGTAAAGGGATTTAATAGAGACACACCTAACCAGCTTAGGGCCATCACGGCACTAAAGGTAGAGGAGCTGCGAGTAAGCGACAGAGGGGTAGCATTCCATAGCCAGGCGCTGCTACTGAAAATGAGCGGCCACCGACACAAGCAAGCTTAAAAAAGGGAACCCGAATCCTAAGAGAGGCAGCGGAATGCAGGCAAAGAGAAGGAATGCAGGCAAGGAGATGGAATACAGAGGCAAAATGTAGCCTGAATATCTTCGGCCTCTACCGTAAAATGCTTGATGGGCCACACACAGGGCCTTGAATTTGATTCACTTGGCCACTAAAGAAGAGAGATAGGATGGAATTTGACAGAAAGGAAGAGTCCAGATTAGGTTTTTTCAGAAGAGAAGGAACAAGAGCCTGGTTAAGAGAAGTCAAAATGTGAGCTGAGGAAAAAGAAGAGTTAACCGCTGCCGTAAGTAGGCGAGAGATACAAGGGCAGATATCCTACATCTCATACACTGACTAGACCAAAGAGAGAGAGAGGTCAAAGAGCCTGCTGCGGCCACATCTTGGACACTGGCTGAGACCCGACCATAGAGAGATAGAGGGAGAGCAGAGAGTCTGTGGGTGCTGTATCCCAGACACTGGCTGAAATGAGACCAAAAGAGATTGAAACAAGAGAGACTGTGGGCGTCATCTTAGATACTGGATTAGACCAGATCATAGACAGAAGGGGAGCAGAGAGCCTGCGGGGGGGCTAAATCTCAAACACTGTTTGAGAATGTTTGAAATATTGATTGATTGATTGAAATATGTTCAGAATGCACACCTAGCATGCCTGTTTTTATCTACGTGCGGATGGAAACAAGAAAAGAAACTGAGGCCAAGGAATAAGAACTCTTTAAAGAATTTAACAAAGGACTTGCGTTTTTATCTTATTCCGAAAGACAGAGAAAGTCTGATAAACCCAAAGCTTAGGTGGTAAGAAATTCCAGCTTTTCAGCAGAGCTATAGAAAATCTCCTATTCTCCCTAGATCTGAATCTAGCAGAGGGAATAATAGGGAGGTAAATTGGGCCCCTACCAAAAAATAAATGCCAGAATTACAGGCACCAGCATTACTGGTGCTGGTACTTCAGGCATATTTATAATTATAATCCCCTCCTTAGAGTCGGATTGGACTCGATGGAATGGGGATTTACTGCCATTGCCGGCTCCTAAAATATCCTGCCTATACCGGGAAATCAGGCACTGATAACTGCAAGGGCAGTTTGCCAGTATCCCACCGGAATTACCAGTGGGATACCGGCAACATGTGATAAGGCCATTGGGCCTCATTATAAGTTTGCCGGTCTGGAAACAAGGGTGCCGGTAAGCTCACTGACACCCTTTTTCCGGACCGGCAAACTACAAGTCTGCCTGCCAGGCTGCTGTGCCCGACAGGTCTGACCCTGCCAGGCACAGCTGTCACAGTAGGCACACATTTCACAGGAGCACCAGCAAAGAGTGCTCACTCCCAAAGAGTCCCATAGGACTATGGGAATGAGGATTTACAAATATACTGACGCCTGACTTCCTGACCGCCGGACTCGGAATGAGCCGGGGCACTGGGAAGTCAGGCACCGGTAAATTATTCAGAGTCCGGCAGCAACCCGCAGGTAGCACTGGCAGGGTTACCGCCAGACATGGAATGAGGCCCATTGTCTGTAAAACACTACCTTCCCAATACCACATATTTCTGGAGTTTAATCTCAAATATGCTTGTCAAATAAACTAAAAGATTCTTGACTTAGTCAACATGGGACAGAGGGAGGTCAAATAAAATGGAGGATTCGGGAAAATAGAGAGGTCTTTCTATACAGTTTTAGGGCTAAGCAACACTATTTTCGTGTTAGGGGGATTCAATTTCAAGCCATCATGAATCATTCAATTCTGAGCCTTTGCCATAGAAGTGATTAATTAGTCCCAACACTCAGATAGCTTTGTAATTATTGTAGTTAAGATCACTGCACCAGTAGGCAGGTAAGTCTTTAAGAATGCTTTATTCAGGTTTGTTCATTACGTCCTTAAGATATTACATGCAAGACCCACCGGTGTCCACCACCCAGGTCCCATCTCTCCAATCGACACTCTCTCTGGAACCCTGTGTTAGTTCATAATGTGCACATTCCACTCATGGCACCACAAATTTGCACTGACATCATTTTGCAGCCCAGACACGCACACATAAAGCAGATACAACAATTCTAGAACGGACATTAGTGCCATTGGCATAAGAATGAAAGCAGCTGGAGGTTTGACTACAAGGCCATCAGAGGTTGAATATAAATGCTAAACAGTAAAAGGGACAAAAGGGGAAGCTTGTGGTAACCCTGCAGGGTACATGTTGGGTGCTTCAACAGAACATGCCAAGCCTTACCTTCCGAGATCTATCATTCTTCTGAGATTTAAACCAATCCAGAATATTACGAGGCTGGGCTGCGACTGAAGACGTGTAAAAAGGGACACTATGGTCAACTATGTTGACAGCCGCAGAGAGACCCAACATGAGCACGACCAAGATGATACCATCATTTGCGGTCAACAAAATATCATCTCAGAGTGTTAGAAGTCCCATGCCGGGGGCAGAAACCAGATGGATATACATCCAGCAGACCAGAAGATTCCACAAATATTGATAGCTGTGCTCTAAACATCTTCTCCAGCAGCTCAGAGATCCATGGCAAGCCAGCGATCGGCTGATAATCTGCACCAGAGTAGGGTCTTACAATGGATTTTTTAATAGTTGTATGTTTGAATTGAAAGGGGACTATAGCTTGTACAAGGGATACATTAATCACACTGGACACTGCTGGAGCAAGGCTGTCTGCATGATGACAAGTAATAAATGCCAGTAAGGCATTTTCCTCCGTACACGTGGGATTCAAAGTTTGAAGAAGGATATGAATTAAATCTTCAGCAATAAGAAGAATCTGAAAAGAATGAATCTGGGGGAAGAGGCGTCACCTCTGGAAGGGCAAAACGTTGTGCCGACTAACCTCAATGTTGGTTTCATACTTTTATTTCTTCCAAAAAGAAATCAGTAACATTCGCAGCCTGAAAGCAGGGGTCAAGGACATATGCAAGACATCCAGGATAGTCAAAAAAGAGATGATTTAAACAGTTATTCAGTTTATAAGTACCCACATTAATGTGGTTAGAAAATGTCAGGATAATTGGAGCAATGCATGATTTCAGTAACTAAACTAATCCGCATGGTTAATACGAAAAGATAACAAAGAAAATACATCTGCAGTGTTAACTTAAATACAACCCATTAATAACAAATAGGCTGCGCTTTGGGAGAAAGATAATTGCTTCCAGAAGATGCATTTTCTACAGACAGAGCAAAAAGGAAGAGGGCTAAGATTCTGAGACCAGCAGTAAGGTAAGGGTTAACAATTGCAGGCAAGTAAAAAGGGATTTTACAATGTGCAGTGCGTAGTGGAGTTTCATGACGTTGCAAGTTAAGGAAGAGCAAGGATGTATCACAGATGAAATATTGAAGATTATGAAGTTTATATCTTGGTGTTAGGGAGAATGTTCATTTAAGTGCTAAAATCCTCCCACCTTAGAGACCCCCAGCTCTTTTACTGGACTTAGGAATTCGTTTTTTTTTTGTTTTTTGTTTTTTTTCTAGTTGAAATACAACTTTTACAAAGAATTTCAGCAATTAAAACAATAGGTTGCCACATGACTTACATACTGGATTATACAAATCTTTAAATAAGGCATGCTTAGACCACTAAGTCATACTAAGAACAAATGTTTCTCTTTAAAATGTATCTAATCACATAGACATCATTAAAACATTTACAATCTGCTTTTTTTAAGAATTAAAGTTTTCTAAGGTATCTAACCAGGTCCAAGTTCAGAGATAACTTCTGTGCATCAAGTATCAGTGCCCATAATACATTCACTGAGAGATAGTAGTAGTCCGGCAAATGTTGGTATAGATATTCTGTTCGGATTTCTTTCAAGGCGGAACATGTCACCACTATATGCTTTAGCATCTCTCTCTGATCTTGCTTCATACAATATCTACAGGTTGCATCAATTTTTTCTGAGAATCGTGCTACTAAAAGAGACTTATTAAGGCATAGATCGAATCTAATTCCCATAATGGCTCTAAAAGATTTGTCCGGAAACCTAATCAGGTATTTGGGAACATCATTGAGTTTTTTGTGAGGGAAGTTGCCATTCTTGTTTACCCCATACTTTAAGCACTGTTCTCTAGTATTGATCCAGTCATATGCCCACCATTTAGATTTTGCTTTTGTTTGATTGGTAATCAGCAAATCTAATCTTATAGCTGTTAGTTGCATGGGTTCTACACAGTATTTTCCCCAGATAGTGAGGGGTTTACTTGAGTCTAGTGCACCATCTACAGCTGCAAGCAAGGATGCTTGATACCTCCCTTTGGTTTTGCATTTAGCGTACAATATCATAGCATTCCATTTTACGACGGCGCTTAATGATAGTAACCCTAATTCATATCTCACGACTGCAATCGGAAATGATTTGGGTATAGGAAGTAAAGCTTTCCAAAAGTATCCTTCAAGGAGGGGCCAAGCTGGTTGTGTCTCAAATGGCCTTGTATGGGCCCCATATGTTAACACCGGGACCGCTATACTTTTATAATAGTTGATAATCTGTAGATATGAATATTTACCATACTTAGCATGCAATAGTTTGGATTGGGATGCTAAGGCCTGGGCCTTGTGTTTAAGGTCATTATGGTAAGGGGCTTCAATTTTGGAATGACTAACTAGCTGGCCCATGTATTTGTATTCATGAGCGAGTGCTAATCTCACCCCATTCACCATCCAGTTAAATGCTCATTTGAACTTCTTAGTATTACACTGCCATTTCATGATATCGCATTTGGACACGTTTTCTCCCAATTAATGGCTATCAGCATAGTGAGATACATTTAGCATTTTTGTAATTGTCTTTTGAAGACCTACTGGTGTACCAGTAGAATAATGACCAGATCATCCACATAAACAGAGGTGGGTAAGCCGATGTCCTCCAGCTTCAGGGAAAGGCTTGTGATGTCTGCCGATTCATCTCCCTATGTAGAAATTAAAAAGCGTGGCTGCAAAATATACATCCCTGTTTTAACCACGGTTTGTGGCGATCGGGGAGGATAATAGGGCTTGCTGAGTTAATTTAATCTGGATGGAGGTTTCCAAATAGTACTGTTGTATCGTTTGTAGTATATCATTCGGGCAGCCAGCTTGGTCTAATTTTAACCACAGGATTTTCCGAGATATTGAGTCGAAGACTACTTTGAAATCTATGAATGCTAGATAAAGTGGTTTGAGTTTGTTTTTTCAAAACAGCTAATAAGATTTACGGCAGTTCCCAGTTCCGGTACAAAACCTGATTGATGGGGGTCAGTTAGTTCTGCAGTTATCAGCCACTTGTTAAGCTCTTTTAATATGATCCTGGCATACAGCTTTCCCGGAACATCGAGTAATGCTAGAGGACGATAATTCGCTGCTAACTGTCGATCCCCTTTCTTGTAAACCAGGACTATTATGGAACATTTCCATGAAGCTGGAATGAAACCCGTAATTTTGATCCTATTGAATATCAGCCCATTTTACCGGATTTTCCTTGAGGGCAGCATTGGAAAGCCCGACAGGCCCGAGGGCACGAGAGGTGCTCAATTTTTTAATTAAGAGTTTGATATCCAATAGGTCAAATTTCGGGTCAGTCTGTCTTGGTGGTAGCAGCATAGCCAAAGATGTATAATTTCAATCAGTATATATAAGACTATAATAAGCTATCCAGTCAGCTACAGAAACTGAATTCAACATTAGACCACCACATGACTTTGACGCTTGATTTAGTAATCTCCAGATTGCAACACTTGATTTTTTAGTAAGTGCTGTCAACATTGATTCATGTTCAGCCTGCTTGCTCATTGCTCTATGATGATGAACAAAGTTTTGATACTTAGTGCGCAATTTTATGATAAGATGATGCAAATTTTCAAAAGGCAACGATTTTTGTAGCCTGATATCTCTTAATAGCTCTTTTTATGCCTTTTCAAGAATTGGATCATAACAATGTTTATGTTGATGTTGTGCTCTATCTCCTACCTTTTAACCTGTGTGGTAAATATGGAGTAAGTGAGTATGCAATCTGTCTCTATGATTTTAAAGTCTAACACAAGAGGTAATGCAGGAGATGATAGAAATGCATAATCTATTATAGCAGCAGAATTACCTGTTCTCCATGTTGGATTTGGAGGGCTATCAGCATTGCACAATCCATTTAACACTCCCAGATTACGTTCTTCCATTATTTTATTTATTTATTTATTTATTGTTTTGGCTATAGAAAAAATACATTTTTCCAACCTTTCAACATTACATTTCATATCTGTATTATTATTTCTTTTAAAAAGGAACTTTAAAAGAGATAATAAAAAGACAAAAACATTTATTCACTTCCAAAAAGTAAGAGAAAATAATAATTAACGTTCGTAATATATTATCATATACATACAAAATTAAAATTAAAAGAATTGCTTAGACGAACAATTCTACTACAGTGATCTGATTCAACAGTCAGTTACCAATAGCAGTCAAAAGCAGAATACTTCATTTTGCAGTCTAGATGTGACATTCTATGAGTTTAACATGTTGACAGAAAGTTAATTACTGCATATTGTAGAGGACTTTTTGCTCAATATGGAACAGTGTATACCATAATTGTTCATGCGCATCACATTGGTATGACGCTTCAAAGAAAGGGTTTAAACAATTACATCTTAAGTCTAGCAAGTGCGCACACTCGATCAGTAAATGGCGCAGAGTCTCCGGCTGATGTTGACAGAACCGAAATTGCCGTAGGGCTGGCCGATACTAACAAGTACTGGGCGGTATGACAATATTTTTTCAGTTCAAATGAATTCTCCTGGAATTGTTTGTATCGTGCACATTGGACATATGTCTGATTCCAGTCGTATTGCCACATATTTTCTTTGGCTTTACAGGGATTATTAATTAACAGATCTGTGGATATGTCAGCATCGTTAAGCAGCTTTAACGCTGTATGCCTCCATGTTCTTATAAAGTCGTCATGGGTTTCTTCTGCAACATACCTTGCCATAAGTCGAGCTAGGCCATTTTGCAGTTCGCCCATTATGAATTTCCGATACAGAGAGCACCATAGCACTCTGCAGGATTTTCAAACTTAGGTGGCCTCGCCACTGTGTACCTGATACACCTTACTGTGTTCACCGTGTTCCGAATTTGTGGTAAACTAGGGTTTTTTCTCCCTCTGCGGGATTTTCAAACTTAGGTGGCCTCTCCACTGTGTACCTGATATGCTTACTATGTTCTGAATTTGTGGTAACTAACGCCTGCCGCTCTCTTCCTGTCCGCTTGCGCTTGTCCTGTCTTCCCCACCCACTCCCTCCTATTCTATGGTGCTCTCTATCTCACCAATCTTTTCTAACTGCTTCTCCATTGACTATCCTGCTCTCCTCACTAAATCTGGTAGGAAAAAGTTTAAAAAGGACATCCTGGTCTCCAACCCAGGCCTCCCTATCGCTGACACCTACACTAGTGCCTCCTCCAAGGAAACTCTCACTGACATCCTCTTTTTCGTGCCTTCTCCTGACCTATGGACCCTTCATATGGTCTCTGTGCTCTCTCCTTTCTCCTCTTCTCCCATTAATGGTGGCACCCGTTGGGATGTCCTCTTGGCTTCCTTCCACTCCTCTAAGGCCATCATTAATGTCTATGCTAATGGGACCGTCTTGGTCCAAGGCCCTCAGGCCAACCTTCACCTCTTCGATAGACGCTTCCCACGCCTCATCAACTTCCTTTCCTCTCCTGCTGTGCCCCCTCCTCTGTCCTCGACTAACTTGCCTCTTCCCTTCCTCCCCACCCCCTCTCGTGCTCCTTCACCTCCGCAGGGCGTACCTCTGATCTGTACCCCTCCCCGGAAGTCCTTCAAAGATGGCAAACTTCTCCACATTGCCATCTTAACTCTCGCTCTGCCGTCAAACATTCTCTGATATCTGCCGCCTTCTTGAGGAACTTGACCTTGACGTACTCGGTCTCACTGAGACATGGTTCACGGCCAGCTCTGTCACCAGCTTTGACACACTCCTACCCGACGGTTACAAGATCCTCTCTGTGCCCAGGCCCAACCGTGCGGGGGGAGGTGTGGCCTTATCTTCCCTGAGTGGATTCCTGCCACTGTTACTCCCATGCAGACCTACTCCTCTTTTGAATGTCTTGTCTGCCGACTCTCTCTCTCTCCTAGCCATTCCCTTACCGTGGCTACTATCTATCGGCCACCTGGTCAAATTTCCTCCTTCCTCTCCGAGTGGGCGGACCTCTCCTCCTCACTCCTGTCCTCAACCACTCAACTCCTCTTTCTTGGAGACTTCAACATCCACCTGGATGCCTCCTGTCCCCCCTCTGGACTCTTTCGCAACCTCTGCGACTCTCTCTCACTCTCTATTCTCCCGTCTGGGCCGACTCATTCTGCAGGGCACACTCTTGATGCCCTGATCTCCTCTGACCTTCCCCTCTCTGTCCCTCTCTCCACTCCTCTCTCCTGGAGTGATCACTTTCTCCTCTCCTCCCACCTCACCCTCCCTACCCCACAGGCAAAGCCACCCCCATCACTGCCACCTTCCTTCTCGGTCATCCGACCCATGAAGCGCGTGTCAGTTGAGGCTTTCGCTGCCACCTTCTTGCCCCCTCCTCCCCCTTCGGCTGACTCCCACCCTGACACAGCCCTCTCCACTCTCCACTCTGCTATATCTGATACTCTTGATATCCT
The DNA here is from genome assembly GCA_002915635.3 of Ambystoma mexicanum. NCBI lineage: Eukaryota > Metazoa > Chordata > Amphibia > Caudata > Ambystomatidae > Ambystoma > Ambystoma mexicanum. Next base: position 507,680,063 of record CM030323.1, read on the forward strand.
TGCCCCTGTCATGAGAATCCGCCTGAAGCCCAAAGCCAAATGTAACTCCTGGTATGACTCGGATCTCGTCACCCTTAAACGCAAGTGCAGGGTGGCAGAGAGGAAATGGCGTGCTTCATGTTCATCCTCTGACAAACTGGCCTGCCGCCTGCTCCAAAGGCAATACCGGCTCTCCGTTCTCACCAAGAAGAGAGCCCTTATCCAAGCCCGCATCTCTGCGGCATCTAACAATTCGGCCGAACTCTTTAAAATCTGCAAGGAGCTGGCCAACCCTGCTGCAGTCTCTACCTCTCCTGTCCCCTCCCAGGCCCTCTGCACGGCACTGGCCTCTCACTTCATTTCAAAAACTCAGGACATCCTGTCCTCACTCTGCAGCCACCCCTCCTCTCTCCTTCTCTTCCTTTCCCCTTTTTTCTGCTGATGAGGTTTCAAGACAAGTCCGATCTGTGAAAGTCTTGTCAAAACAGGTCCACCCCTGTTCCTCCAAAACTATCAAGGACCACATTGACTCCTTCGCTCCTGCCCTTGCTGACTTCTGCAATCACTCCTTCGCCTCTGGAGTCTTCCTATCCCCTCTCAAGCACTCCCTTGTGCACCCCTTCTTAAGAAACCTCTTCCGACCCTTCCTGCCCAGCTAACTATCGCCCAATCTCTATCACTCCCTTCCTGGGCAAGCTCCTGGAGAAACTGGCCATCTCCCAGCTTAATCTCCATGCTGAATGTGTTGGTAAGTCTCATGACCATCAGTCTGGCTTCAGAGCTGCCAGAAGCACGGAAACTGCTCTCCTGAACATCCGTGAGGACCTGCTCTCGAACCTTTACTCTAACATTCCATGTGTTCTCATTTTGCTTGATCTCTCTTCTGCCTTTGATACTGTCAACCATACCATCCTGCTCAACCGTCTCCGTGATAACCCTCGGTATCATGGTCAGGCTCTGACGTGGCTGACCTCTTTCCTCTCAAATCGACCCTCCCAGGTCCAACTGGGGTCTTTCCTTCTTGACATCTTCTTCTCTACCTGTGGTGTCCCCAGGGATCTAACCTCTCTCCCTGGCTGTTCAACCAGTATCTGGCACTTCTCGCCCACCACATCGCCGCTCTCTGCCCCTACTTTCAGTGCTATGCGGATGATACCCAACTCATTTCAGGCTACCCTCGGCCTCCTCTTCTCCTTCCCTCATCTCTGACTGTCTTTCTGCTATCCAGGAATGGTGTGCCGCCAATGACCTCTGCCTTAATGCCAGTAAGACTGAGATTCTACTCATCGGCACTCCCACTCCCTCCTTCCCTGCTGCTCTCTGGCCGGCCTCTCTGGGCCCTCTTCCTGCTCCTACCTGCAAGGCAAAAAACCTTGGGTCATCTTCGACTCCACACTCTCCTTCTCTCCTCACATATCCGACGTATCTAAGAAGTCACACTACCAGCTACACCTCCTCAGAGGTATCCTTCCTTTCCTCTCCTTCCCCCAGAAGCTCACTGTCTCTAGAGCCCTGGTTCTCTCTAAGCTGGACTACTGTAACAGCCTCTATCTTAATCTGCCCGCCTCTACTCTCCGCCCTTTGCAACTCATCCAGAACAGGACTGCAAGACTTGTCCTTGGCCTCAAGCCCAGGACCGTATCTCTCCAGGACTGAAATCACTACACTGGCTCCCAGTGACTGCGAGATCAAGTTCAAAACCCTCTGCATTGTCCACAAGGCCGTCTGGGGCCTTGGGCCAAAATACCTTCAACTCTCTCTTCCTAAATATCTTCCTTCTCGAGCTCTTCGCTCATCCGCCTCTGACTCCCTCAGGGTCAGCCGCTTCTCCAAACAACAAGTTGGGGGCAGATCTCTTTCCACTGCAGGGGCCTCCCTCTGGAACAGCCTTCCTACCTCCCTGTAACTTGAGGAGAACCACCTCCGGTTCCGGAAGCACCTTAAAACCTTCCTCTTTGCCTCCGCTTTCTCTCCCCCTCTCCCCTGCTACTACTACTGAAACTGCACTGAATCTGCAACTGGGCCATTCACCGTTCTCGGCCCAGCCACTCTCCCCTGCACTGCCTCCATGGCAACCCCTGCACTACGGGACTGTGTCTGTATCCATACAGCCCCCTTCCAGCACTTGTCTGCACTTACCTCGCACTTGCCACCAGCTGGCCCTTGTTATTTATCCTGTATGCTGTATGCTAATAACCCTGTACTGCACTTTCCCCTCTCCCTTTCCCCCATGCACTTTTCCCTTCCCCTCTACCCTTGCACTTGCGCGATCTGAATGACACCTGGCCTAGTAAGATCGTTGTCTGTCTCCCCTTGTTCCCCCCCCTGCCTCGTCGCGCCTTGAAACACTTGTGTATAGGCGCGTTACAAATGCCTTATCATATCATATCTGCCATGCAGGGGATATTAGTCCCCAACTCA
>CM030323.1:507682482-507719508 GCA_002915635.3 Ambystoma mexicanum
AAAAGGGGTAGAAAGACAAAGGTTATAAGAATCAACACATAGTTACTTTCATAGCAGGGCAAATAGTTTCAGTTCACTACAAGATGCAATTCAGTTCAATAGGCCTGGCCAAAGTCAATGGTTCAGAGTCTTGGATAGGATAGCACAGTTCTGGTAGTAAACGGTTAAGTCTTTGCTATTGTTCTTGGAAGTACTTTGCAAGAAAAAGAGTTATATGTCGGGTTAGGAGCGAACAAGTCTTCAAAGTTGGGAAAGTTTCACAAACTTTCACTGCGGCAAATAGGATTTCTCTACCGCATCTGCACAGTACCTTATGGATGAAGAAAAGCTGTAGCTGAGGCAGTTGTTCCTGGCAGTTCCTGCAGATCTCGCTATGCCTGAGCCTCAGTCGTGGGGACAAGAAGGAAGATGTCAGGAGGTTCCTGCACCGCCCAGGGAAGAAGCCACCAGCTTGGCAAAATGTCGGTTTAAGGTGTGAGTGCCTTAAAGTCCACAATCTGGTATCTTTCTCACTGGCTATCCGGTTTTTAACAGCACTCTGATGAAAATTCGACCAGTATGGAGATGGTTTCCAGGTGGCTTGCAAGTTGGTTGTTCCCACCAGCTCAAGGGAAGAAGTCGTCCTTGAATTGCTTCTCTGTCGAGGGAGTTTCAGGCAATTCGGACCTGCAGCAGGGCTTCACCGGCAAACCAACGGTCCAGGAGTTGCAGCAGTCATCTTCCTTCAGCCCGTCTTCGGTTCTTTCGTTCCAGTGGTCGACTCTGCCTTCCAAGTCCCAGTGAGCTTCTTTTAAACAGTTTTCTCCCATTCATTCCAGCCTAGCTATCACTCACCCAGCAGGATGGCTGTCCTTGCTGGACAGTCAGCCAGCCAATCATGCCAGAGTGCATTCAGGTCTCCTAGGAGACTAAGCACAGGGAGCTTTGGGCACCTCCCTCACATCCTGTCCACCCCAGACACTCAGGCGCCAGAGGAGGGCTTCAGCACTGAAGCCTGCCAAAGGCGAACGAACAAAGGCACCAAACCTGGTGTGGCACACAGAGATAAACACTAGAAGGACCTTTCTAAAAAGAAATGGCGAAAAAAAGATTACCAGAGCCTGTTTTTACAGATGAGTCTTGGGCGCAATATTGAAAAACATGGCTGACCCGATGTTTAGCTACCAGTGTTCGCGTCCGGAAAAATCATGGTAGTTTGTACTAAAACCACTGCCACCAGCCAAGGGTAAAATTTGACTGCTGTATGAGTGTTTAGACCCAGAGGATGCTAGGCAACCCCTCCAGCTCTCTATAGAAAGATAGTGTGTGCTGGGTCTATGAATTTAAAGAGACTAGTAAAGTCAATTTAACTTTACATTCATTGGGAGACAGTAGTCAGTCCCAGAAAAGGTATTTAAACCTTGGGAAGTCTGAAAGAAAAAGATGATGCCAATGGAGTTGTCTAAAACTCCATATCCAAAGAACACAAAAGTAAAACACACTAAAAATTAAAGGTTCAAAGTCCCAAAATATAGCAAAAGAGCTTGAGGGCTCCAAGATAGAGGGAATTAGCACTTGGGTGAGAATTCTCCCTAACAGCGGCCACGGGGTGGAAAACAAAATCAGACCGCACCCTCCATTCTGTTTGTGTTATCTCATGCACCACTCTGGCCAAGACCTGTATCCCGTATACAAACATGTCCATGTTATTGGGAACCACAGGAACCGCTATTTCATTTGCTATTGTGTTAATCAACAACATTGCCCATAGGGGGCATGTTCCCGGAGTCGAGCACACTATGCCCCTTTCTGTAAAAGAGATGGTCATATTGAGTTTACTAAGGAGGTCTCTCCCTAGCAGGTTTATCGACGAGTCTTTGTGATAGTGTAGGGGTGCTCGCAGTGTTTTCCGTCCTACCGTTATATCAAAATCTTTAGTGTATGGAACCGTGACTACTGCCCCAGAGAATTACTGTGTTTCCAAATTTTTCCTGACAGCGGAAACCGGCCTTCCATTAGGCATGAGTTTTCCGCCACCGAGTCCACCAGGAAGATGAACTGTCTGTATCCTATCTCCGCCCCCACCGGTGGTTCCTCGTCTGGACGTAGGGTAGTTGATAATACTGGACATGCAAGTGCTCTCTGTGGGCTGTCCTAGTCTAGGTGTGTTTTTGTCCCTAGAAAAGAGAAAACATTTTCCCCAACCATGACTGTTCCTCGGAACGGTGCTGGTGCGCCATTGGCTGTGGCGGCGAAAGGGTTACTGTGCATGTTCCCCATCGGAGTTTGGCGTGTTACTCGCTGCTGTGTTCCCTGTGGTGGTGCTGCGTGGTGGTGCTCCTGTGTGTAATGAGACAACCTGTTCCCCTTGTCTGTATCCTCCCACAGGTAGTATATAGGACTGCCGGGTGGGGGTGGCCGTGCTGCTGTTCATTATTGAACCCTTGTGTGTGTTGGTAATATGCCATGGGACGGGTGGCCAACCTTCCACATGACCAACATTCTCCCTGTCCTCCTCCTCGGGTCCTTGTCCACCGTACCCCCCCTCTGTCCCCGTACCCACCTCTTCCTCTTCCAGATCTTCCTTGCCACTGTGGCCATCAGTACTGTTCCTCTCCAGCCATTGTTCTTGCCCGCCCGCTGCCCAGGTGGCTGCCATCCGAGCCTGTATTCCTATTGGCCCCTCCTCCCCGTCTCCCGGGCTGTCTGCGGGGAGTGCGGCTGCTATTGCTGCGACATTCACCAACTTATTTTGTACAAGCTTCGTCCCGTCTGCCAATCTTTTCTTTGCAATTTCTTTCTCCCTTTCTTTGATCCTCCTACAGTGGTGTACTATAATGCTTTGTATTTCTGGCGAAACCCTTGGCTTCTATCCCACCAATTTTATCTAAAGCCTTCTGTGCCTCCATCGGAGGCCTCTCTTGATTATAAAGTAAAAGAAGGAAGTTGATTGGTCCCAGGCCGTGCACGTCTCTGCCCTCCACATATTCTGCACCCGAAGATAGCCCATAGGAGTGTGGGCAGAGTGTGTTTGGACCTGAGAGGAGCTGCAGCTGATTTTATTTTCTCTGTGTTATTTTGCTGTTGGAATTCTCTCTTCCCTTTCCATTGAAAGACGATCTTGCCGGCCTGTGAACAGCTGTGAAGAGGTAAGCGCCTTTTCCTCTTGTTAATAGAGATGCCTGGTAAAGTGACCCCCACAACGAGGCATTATAATTTACGCAAGGGGAAGCCATATGGTAAGGACTTTAGCTATCTGCAAGAAAATAAAGACGCACTTATTAAACTGGATAAAGTGAGTGTTTCTCTTCACGTGAATATGGACACCGAGCCGCCTCGATTAGCTAAATCTTCACGCTCAATCTCATCTGCCAAAATTACTGACTTTTTTAAAATTGATAATGCATCTTTAAAAAATGTTGATACACTAGATCCTCTACCCTCTGGTAAAGAAACTGTTACCCTGAGCTCAGATTTACCTCCACAGTCTTCGACTGTGGTTGTTAATGTTCATCCGCCCAACATAGGATCAATGGAAATTCCCTCCCCGCGACCTATGCCAGATGTCATTGATGATAATTCATTATTAGAACTTTGTTACTGCCTGTGCGGTACTAATAGGGAAACTGCTGAGGCTGAAGTTGCAATGGCTGAACATATGTGTGATAAATCATTAGCACTTACACTTGATGTCACTGCTGAAAACAATCACCACCCTCCCCGACCATCTAGCACTCCGTCTCTGCTTCCGTTATCAGGTATCTCAAGTTACCAGCTTCCGCACCAAAATGAACGAGTGGAAATAATTGATATCTCCAATGGGTGTGCGACTGAACCAGTTAAAACAAAAGTGCAAACAACAAATGAAAATAACTTGTTCCCTAAAATTGGCCGCCTTCACTTTGCTCTTAAAATCTTAATTAAACTCATGGATCAAACTTATTACCAAACGCAAAAAAATGGTAAACTGCTCGAATCTCTAATGCAGTCAAAAATGGAAGCCCGGCAGAGCACTGATGACAATTTGATTCAAAACCCCACAATGGAAATGGCTACTGTACCTGCTCCTACTGCCTTGCCTATACCAAGTATAGAACCTAACAACTCTTACAACATATCGAAGTCCCTTAATGTACATCCTCCACGTAAACAAAGAAAACAGCTAGCCAGACTTGGTAAACGCAAAGTGATGTTACCGATTGCTGAACACTGTGTTGATGAAACATCGGATAATGATCATTTGCCCTTGAATTCTACTATTGCAATAAAGGTGAATAATAAAATTAGAACAAAACGTCTTCCAAACGTGAAAACAGAAAGAAGAAAAGGCAATCGGTCCAACACGGCACTTTATCCAGCTGGTTAATTTCTGAAAGTCATTCAGAGACGAAGGAACCCAAAGTTAAGGAAGATTCTGACTCCAATGACACCTTGACAGATGAAGCTGAGGCTTGTGGCCACCCTGACACATCAAAGTCAATTATTAGTAATTCTGTTGGTGAGGCAGTCGACTCGTGAACAGAAGAACTAAAAACTAATCAAGAGTTACTTGACAACAGAGTAGTCATTATTAGTGAACGGCCGGATAAGTGTACTAAGCATCCCCTGAATAGAATGCGCATACTTGAAATATTTACCAAGATCCCTGCCCTTAGAATACTTAAGTCTTGTGACTTTGAATTTGCGCAGCCAGCTAAGCGCAGGTTTGGCGCAGCTTCTAGACTTCATTGTATAGTTCCTGCAACTGTGTCACTTATTTGCACACAGGAGGATTCCATAAACTTTCTTGGGTATGAACTGGATATTCCATTTCCTGAAATACCGATGTCCAATTCATGTGTACATTGTAGAACGATGACACCGAAGCAAAACTCTCATACTCCTGCTGGCCCAGTGAACGACATGGAAAATCAAGCAGGCTGGAAATGGCTAAAGAATCTGTTGGGAAAGCTTGAGGGCCCTGAACCATGTTGGAAGCAATATCATGGAATAAAAGAGGCCATGATTATCTATTGAAAACTGGTGGTTCCCTTGGATCATTAATTCCTATATTTCTGCTCCAGGAAACATGGCTCATGTATGATTTTTGTATAGACTCCCACCATATCTTTCAGCGTCATGCAAAAAAGGGACTCAAAGGGCGCCCATATGGTGGCCTTATAATTGCAGTTTCCCAAGATTTCTACGCTAATTAATTTTCTACAGTAACTGCCAATTAATGGGTACTAGCTGTTGAAGTTAAGGCTAAAATGGGCAGAAATACTCCTAACATGTTATTTGTTAACATTTATGATGCTCCGTCCTCAGCTTGCACGAATACTATCCACGACAGCCTTGTTGAACTTTTATCCAGTTGGCTGATGATTAGTGGAAATGAGATAGTTATAATTGGGGGCGACCTCAATGTGGATTGTGGGACCTCGACAATGAAGATGACCTTTAATAATATTTCTCAAACTAATGTTATGTATAAAAGCAAGCGTAATGACACAGGGCGTTCTTGGTCTAATTTCTTCCTAGATTGGGAGTTATGGCCATAGAATGGCAGGACCATAAGTGATACTCCAGGAAAATGTAACTGGTCCAGCAGCAATAAGTCTGCAACATTAGATTATTGGTGTGGTAATATTCCTGCTCTCTCCTATATCAGCGATTTTGCAGTATGTACCTCTGTCTACAGTGATCATGTCCCCGTTCAATTTAAACTTAATCTTTCCATCTCCAGCCTTTCTGACCGTGGTCCTACTAACCTTGGTATATCTAATTCCAGTACTCGTATAAAATAGAATGGTGCTAAGATTAGAAAGCTAATCAAAAGAATTTTAATGTCGCTTTCTATCAATGACTTACTTAATGGTAATGATATTGAACAAATTATCAAACAATGGACCACGGAACTAGCAGTTGCACCTGAGCTCCCCATTATAGCTAATGGGAAACATTTTCACACTATGTATGACAGGGACTTGGTGTTAGTGAGGCGTCTTCATCGCCGTGAATTGCAAGCATTAAAGAGGTTACCTATTTGTTGGGATGAATAATGCATATAGTGGCTGGTACAAACGTAACCGTAAAGGTAAACTGAATATGAAATGGCAAATACTGATTAATAACATGCAAAAGGGCAGCTATAGCTTAATTTGAATAAGATTAAGTCGAATGATTTGTCCCGGCCACTTAATGCAATTGGTGAATATATATGGGCTGATTTCTTGGCTGAGACTATGTTTGATGCTGCTATTCTTGAACCAACTTTGAATTCTGAGGGACCTTGGCCCCTTAAATTTAATAGAAAAGATATTATGCGCATTGTTGTTAAACTTAATAACTCTAGGGCCCCTGGCCCCAACTGCCTTGCTTCCTGTGTAGTCAAACATGACCCCATCACCTGGTCTAATATTTTGCTATATTAAAAGGTATGCTAGGAAAAGTCTATCACTGACTGCGGTCCAAGTCTATAATGATACCCGTGCATAAGGCAGGCTCGAGTCAACTACCGATAAATTATCGTATTTTATCGATACTTGACACTACAAGTAAACTCTTTGCCTCTATTGTACTGTCAAACTTGCAATCTTGGGCTGACGGCAACCAAATTCTCCACCCATTGCAAATTGGCTCCGGATGTTCCACTATTGACAGCATCCGTCTTCTTGACGCTATTATGACTAAGGCTAAACTTAAATCCAATTCATCAATATATGTAACCTATGTTGATTTTAGTAGTGCCTTTCGCTGGGTCAACCGCAATAAATTATGGGAAATATTGCACCGCTTTCAATGCCCTCAATGGTTGTTGGAAATTATAGTCAAATTTCACCAAAATAATACAGTTTGCGTCAGCCTTGATAACGAGGGCAGGCTAACTAAACCCATTAAAATAAATAGAGGAGTTAAACAGGATTGTTTGCTAGCGGCTCTGCTCTTTAACATTTACACTGCACCATTAATAAAATGACTTGAGAGTCGGGCTCATTTGCCTGCAAGGTTCGCCAAGATTAAGATTACTGCATTATTGTATGCAGACGACCTAGTGGTGGTTGATCACACAATAGCCGGTATGAAAGCCATATTAGAGGAGCTTGATGTGTTTGCAATTGAACATGGCATGACAATCAATTTGAAAAAAACCAAAACCATGTGCATTTCGTCCAAGAAAGTGAATAGACCCATTATGAATATCAGCTGGGGTGTGATTGATTACACCGAGGCAGCCCTACAGATAAGGTGTATATCAGCCACTTTTACACACTAGAAAATGGCAAATATTCCCAAAAAATAAAAATTGAGAGTAAAAATACTCCCAACAAAAAACAGGATAAAGACATGTAGAATCTTGCACCCCTGCTTTCACCCTCACTGCTCCATGGATACGTTTGGACAAGTGGTGCACGTGGTACCACAGGAAGAAACTCCTATTTGAATGGCTTATTTGGAAGAAATAAACCTGCATCTTTTAATGTGCATGTATAACTATGTGCAAATTAATAAGTATTACAAAAACAATTCAATTTTTCAGTTAAATCATATTTTGACTCACTTATAAATACTCTCATTGGGAATTGGACTTACATGTTTACGCTCAAAAAATCTTTTTACTACCAACTTTAAAAAATAGGGAGTAAAATACTCCCAATTCCAAATCTTATCTGGAACACTGCACCGAGGTCTACAAATATCTTGGAGTGGAAATGGACAGTAAACAAGGATACCTCTCCTTAATAGAGTCTAGGATTAAGAAAGCCAGACTAATTACACTTATGACTCGCAAACATTTAGCACAATATGCTGGCTTTTCTCTTAAGGGTATCCTAATGTTATATCGACAATGGTTTGTTCCTGCGGTGACATACGGCTTAGAGGCTCTTACAATTGAAAACCTTTTATGGTTGGACAAAATAGAAAGTTATTTTTGGCGTTCCATATTTGGCCTTCCCTCGTCGTGCCCTATGCAATATATAAGAGGTGAGTTTGGTTTAACATCTCTCACAAGCCTTGGTGATTCTTCAGAGAGATCTCGTGCCCCTCAGGGCTTTGTGTCATCCTCCAGTGAGTTGCTCTGTGATATTGGTCAAAATGTTATAACTTTAAGACCGGGAACTGTCTCTATAAATTCTTACGATGCCATGTGCAGAAAGTCTTATTTAAGAAAGAACTGGTCAATTGAGCGATAAATCTGTGGCAGATACAAGGGAATAAAAAAGTCATTTAAGAAGAAATCCTGTATGAAAGACTGGGAAGCCACTATCAATCACCTAAATGACCTTAAAAATTATTCTTTCCTTGAAGGTATTGTGTATAGCTACTGTACCCCGCAGCTGTATTTGTTAAAGTGTCCTAGTCCTGATGTACGGAGATTTCGACTTTTGATGCGTACTAACCAATTACCTGTAAGAGCCACTCATGGTTCACAATGGAAACTTGCTCATGATCAACGGATGTGTCGTATCTGTAAAGTGGCTTGCACATCAGAGACAGTGCAAAATGTGCTTTCATTAAGTCCAAAATTGGAGGCCCTTTACAGGGCTCGTTACTGTCGTTATTATCACCACTGTGAATGGGTAGCGTCTACCCACTTCTGGAACATGTGTCTTAATTCTTCCGCTGAAGTTTTGATTATCGTATTATACAATGTTTGGACTGTCGTAAAGCGTTTGTTTGAGTCCTTTAGTGGCAAATGATATGTAAACAATGGCAAATGGGTAGTAATGTTTGTAATCATTTATTCTAACTACAATGAAGTGATTAATTGAAAAAAACCACATGTCTTAACATGAAAATCGTAGGAATTTTCAGCTTATATTAATTAGAAGTCTTGTATATTAGTACTGATATGTATATTTATATATGAATTTTATCATTTTTTTCTTCTGTTGTTAATGACTGTAAATCTACATTTGTATGTAGTGTTGTTAAAAGTTCTTCATGTACTAAAATACAACAATAAATATATAAGAATGAACTGCATCTGCATCGTCCCCGGTGTGAATTGCATCACTGAGTGTAAATTGGGGGTGTCAGGGAAGGCTCTCCGCAGTGCATCCCACACCTGTGCTCTCGCGTTATTAAATAACACCCCATCATGGTGGTCACAATCTGTTGTCACTCCCGGGAACCCCACCTTCACCCACACTCCGTTTGCTTGATCACCCACTGTGGACACTAACAAGCTCTTGACATCTTGATTGCTAGCGGACCCCTGCAGTGTTTTTCTCAAAAGCATATATCCCATTTACTTGCACCTCCAGAGAGCAGGGCTAGTGTCTTCAACAAGTTAGCTGTATCCATTAGTGCCCAAGGTACATAGTGAGGCCTACCCACCCCTTTATGAATGAGAAGCATCTGCAAGTTTGACCTCCGCCTTCCTTTACCTACCTTTGTTACACTTTTCTTTGCCAGTGCTATTCTGCCTACCCTTTTTCTCCTTCCTCATCCTCTTCCCTCGGCAGCGTCCAACGTGGCAGTTGCATAGGCCCTGCCCTTGCTCCTTCCTCATACTCATCAAGATCGCTCCAACACTCCTGTTCCGTGTCAGATGTCACACTACCTTGTCCCGTACTCACCTGCTCGTCTTCTCGCTCTACTCGTATTACCTTAATGGGCTCACTATCAATGCGGAAGGTGAAGTCCCCTGACTTCCACTCATCCTCTGCTATACCGGAGGAGGCTTTCGATGGCCAGGGTGGAGGGGTCTGCCCACCCCCAGGCAAATGTTAGGTGCTCTCACACAGTGTTCTTAGTTGGGATAACTCTGCCTGTGTAGTGGTCATCTGTGTTTCTAAATCCCGGGTGAGGCGTCCTAGGTGTACTGGAGGTGCACATGTTGGACCATACATACCTTTAGGATCCTAAGGGGGAGAGGGGGCTACTGCTGGCATGGTGGGTGCACTTGGTTGGGGCAAATACAGTGGGTTGCAATAGCCTTCAGCAGGTTTAGTTAACAACGGGTACAACCTTTTAGGCTCCTCTCCCTTGCTCTTTTCTTCCCCTACTTCCTCCTGGGTAGTGGCTATAACAGGCTGCGATTCTTTTTCTTTGTTATTTAAGGGAGGCATTTCTTCTAACATCCTCCAAAGATCTAGTATCTCCCTTCTATTTTGGAGCTGCTTTCCCTTGTATTTGGCCATTAAGTATGTCGCTACTAGATCCAATAAAAAATGCAGAGGGGGATCATGTCAAGCTGAACTCCACATTAAATTAGATAATATTCAAAATACTTATAATGAATGGCCATGGGCAGGCTGAATCAGATCACAATTGAAAAAAACAATAAATCACAATTGAAAAAAAATATTTAAATAGGACACATTTTATTGATAAAAAATACATAAAAACATATTAAAACAAAAAAGCTAACCCGTAATGCATATTGGGTTTCCATAGTTAAGAGAAAGCAATATGAATAATTTTCTTGTGCATCTCACATGTAAGTTCAATATCTGAATAACACACAAAGACAGATCTGGGAGGACAGAACTTCAACCAAGTGAAGGGGATCACGCGGGAGAAGGCTGTCCCTAAATAGAACTTTCACAAATGTGTATGAGAAATGCTTAATCAATTGTTTCATTGGGCCTCATTCAGAGTAGGGCTTTAAGGGATACCGGGCACTGGTAAGGAGACTGCTGCCGGTAATCCCTTACCGCCCTACTACAAGGTCCGTTAGCGGGTCCCTCCAGTAACGCCTGGTCTGACCAGGCGTTATGGACGTGACCCGCAAAGGGACCAGGGTGCAAATAATGGGCTTGACATGCGCGAGCCCGTTATTTGCACCCTCCCCATTCCCATTGAGCCCTATGGGGGCTCAGTGGGAATGGGGAATGGTATTTTCAATGGGGACTTACCGGTCCCGCAAAGGTAAGGACTACACAGGTAAGTCCCCATTGCACTAGACCGGTGCCAGACCCGTTATTGGTGGCAGTCATGGCACAAACAGCGCCATGACTACCACCAATCTCGGAATGAGGCCCATAGTCTCACATTATAGAACTGAGCAACCTCATTAGGTAGAGTGCTACTAGATCCAATACCCTCTTATCGAACGACCCTCCTTCCGGCCATTTCTGAGACGATCCTTCCCCCTTAATGTCAGTCATGAATTGGTCATGATATTTTTTTATTTTCTCACTGTAAAAGGGGAGGTGTTGGCTAACATGCTGGAATGGTGTACAGGGCCGGTGCAGACAGACAGACAGGCAGACTGTCATATTGGCGGCCCCCGACCTCCACTCCACTCCAGATCCTAACCGTTCTCAACCAACCGTCCTCATTATTCCATATTTTAGTAACAGCTAGGCTGAGTGAATGGGGGTTTTCTGCATAAAAGCAGGGCTTTGGGGACTGGAACTTCAGAAGTCGCCACAGGACCTAAGAATCCGACGAGGGAGAAGCTGAGCCAACCTGCTACGACGACACCACCGGTGGAGCCCTGCTGAACTGTCTCACCACTTTTCCCAACAACAGAGGAGATCTCCAGCCCGGAGAGTCTTCTTCCTTCGACTGGTGGGGATAACCAGTCAGCTTCCTGGATAACCAGTCAGCTTCCTTTTTCGCTTCCTGGAAAATCTCGTGGCCGCCTTGCCTGTGCCAAGCACCCCGGCAACCGGGATACCACGTTTTACCACTACCGCGAATCAAAGGGTAGTACCTTTAACCAGAAAACTCAGCGGCTGGTTTCTTCCCTGGCAGTGCAACGACCTTCATCTTTCCTCCACGTCGAGATCTTCTCTTCCTCTGGACGACGCCGCGACTTGCACCCGCTGCCAGGAACAACTGCCCCCGCTGGAGGATCCTTTCCACATAAGGTACCGTGTTCCGCCTGGCTTCCCTTGCAACCGACTCTACGGGGTAGATTTAGCACCCGGCTTTCGACCCTGTGTTAGCCTGGGACACCCTGTCTAAACTTTTCTGAGCCTAACTAAAATCTTTCTGAACTCCCTGCAAGACTTTTTAAGCCTGTTGTCATTGTGTGATCTTGGTTGCATTTGTGCCCTGCTCTCTCCAAGAGTGGGCCCGGCCTATGACTTTGGCTCACAAGTAACTTTTGACTTTCCTGCCTTGCTTAAGAGTTCCTAAGTATTAGTGTTGGTGTATTTTCCTACATTCTGCCTTTTTCCCTCCCTTGTTCGTTAACTTATTGGAGTGCCATCTATAGTTAAGCGCTCACCTCTGTCTGGAAATAAGTGGTTTTAACTAAGACTTGTCTGATAAGGAATAAGGAGTGTATATATAATAATAGTAACTGTGTTTAGAGTGAATTACAATAATAGTGCTGGAGTGTTTCAATAAGTGTGTTTTAAATAAATAATTATATACCTTGATACCAAAGCTCTGGTCATTTGTTTGCTTGTGCTATTGTAATCTGAGTGCCTATTGTGTATACTTTGCATACTGCCTAACTCTTCTTGAGGGAAGTCTGACTGCTCAGCCACAGCTACCAGGTAAATCTGGGTGGTACAGACTGCTACCAAGTGGGTTTACTGCCAACACCTGTAGTCCTAAATCTTTTGCAGTGGTCCCCAAGGGAACTGCACAGGTTTCTGCATAACAATAATCAATTGGGCAGCAGGATCCTTGTTTCTTGGTTCTGAGTTTTACATGTCTCACTGTCTATTCCCGGATTCCTCCTTGACAACATCCGAAAGCACACCAACAGACCAGCAAGGCCCACTCATGGTTTCAAACGTCATTCAGGTTCCTAGGGCCTATCAGGAATACACTGATGTGGTTTCAACTGCTATAGTCTAGGCTGTACCCCTCACAGACCTGAAGAATGCGCTATAGATACAGAACCGTCAGCAGTGATTCCCTTAGGGAGGATGTTTCATTCTATCCGAACGGGGAAAAAAGGCCCCTTAGAGAATACTTGGATACCAAACCTTGAAAATGGCAAACATAAGACCATCTAAATCTCCAGCTGGAGCTTCGTTGTTTTTTGTTCCCAAGAAAGACAGGAAAGAGCTTAGACCTTGTCTCGATTATCGTGGATTGAATCAGTGCACCCTCAAGGACCTCTATCCCTTGCCCTTAATCTCTGATATCCTGGAAGCAGTGAGAGGAGCTGTAATCTTCACGAAGTTGGATCTCAGGGGTGCCTACCATCTGATCCGTATCAGCGAAGGAGACGAATCGAAAACAGTCGTTAGAACACCCTTTGGTCACTTTGAGTACTTGGTCATGCCCTTCGGGCTTGCAAATGCCCCCGCAGTCTTCCAACGCTTCATGGATAGGGTGTTTTCTGACATGTTGTTCCTCTTCGTCATCGTTTACCTGTACGATATCTTGAATTACTCCAAGGATCCTCAAATGCATGAAGAGCATGTAAAGGCAGTTTTGCAACGGCTACGTGAACACAAACTCCTAGCTAAACCAGAGAAATGCCCTTTTCATGCCACTTCTGTTCATTATCTAGGATTTGTCCTTAGTCCAGAACGAATAGGAATGGACCATTCAAAGGTAAAAGCTATACTATTTTGGCCTGTTCCCACTTCTGTGAAACATATTCAATCCTTCCTGGGGCTTGCCAATTTCTATCGGAAATTCATACCATCCTTTTCTGAGATAGTTCAACCGATCATTACATCATTGAAAAAAGACACCCCCTTCCTCTGGACCCCAGCCCAGGACAAGGCATTCCAACGATTAAAAACAGAGTTTACTCAAGCCCCTATCGTTGCTCAACCCGATATTAATCGACCATTCCTAGTGGAGACGGATGCCTCTAACTACGCCATAGGAGCAGTGTTAAATCAAAAATTCAAGGGTAAATTAGAGCGCCCCATTGCTTACCTCTCACAAACCCTGACTTCCAGTGAGACTCATTACTCCGTCTTGGAAAAGGAACTGTTGGTCATCCGTCAAGCCTTCACCGAATGGCGGCATCTACTTCAGGGAGCTAAACATCCTGTCCAGGTCCGTACAGACCATCGAAATCTTCAAGTTCTTCAATCTATGGAATGTAGGAATAGCCGTCAAGCCCGTTGGGCCTTCTTCTTTGCCCAGTACCAGTTCCACATCCATCATGTCCCCGGATCACAGAACATAATTGCTAACGCTCTATCTCAACGTCCTGATTACGATACTCTTGAAGATCGGGCCTACCCAAAGATGTTTCCCCACACAATTTATGTAGCTCAAGCAGTCAGTCTCCTGGAAGACATTCGAATGCAAACCCAGTCCTCTGAAATCTGGAAAGAATTCACAGGAAAGAATCGATGGGGTCTAAAAACTAGAGACGGATATTTGTTCAAGTACAATACCCTGGTCATTCCCACACAGAGACTGCAACTACGAATTATTAACCTCTGTCATGACACACTTCACTCCGGGCATCGTGGTGTCACCAACACCCTTCGTCTCGTACAAAGACAATTTTGGTGGCACAAAATGAAAACTGACATTCAACGGGACATTCAAACCTGCGCAGTCTGCAATCAAAACAAACATGATAACAAGAAACCGGCAGGTCTCCTACTTCAACCTACACTACCTTCTAGGCCCTGGGAGTTAATTGCTACGGACTTTATCATGGAATTACCACCATCTAGAGGCTATACAACAATCATGGTCACCATTGATTTATTCACCCATTTTACACCATTGTACAAATTGCCATCTTCCTCAGAACTCGCTGGCATTTTCCTGGAACATATATTTCGCCTTCATGGACTCCCTTTCAAGATCATATCAAATCGAGGACCTCAATACATCTCTCAGTTCTGGAAACATCTATGTCGTATTCTCGGAATCCAACGTGCTCTCTCATCGGGTTATCACCCACAGACTAACAGAGCTACGAAACGTGTGAACCAGACCCTGGAACAATACCTTTGTTGTTTCGCCACCAAGGTACAGGACGACTGGTCACTCCTTATACCCGTGGATGAATTTGCTTGCAACAACTCTGATCATTCGGCAGTCAAGACCAGCCCTTTTTATTGCAGCCATGGATTCCACCCGTCAGTTCTACATTCCATTCTCCCACATCCCAAACCTGTACCAACAGTTGACTCCTGGTTTGAAACTCTCATCAATGTTCACAAGGAAGCCAAAGAACATTTAGAAAAGGCCCGGACTCACGCTAAACATTATGCGTATACCAAAAGAAGACCAGGGCCTTCTTATGCCGTCGGTGATCAGGTCTGGCTGTTCTCGAAACTACTGCCTCTACATTTACGACCAAACAAACTAGCCCCCCGTTACTATGGACCCTTTTCCATAAAGGAAATCATAAACCCAGTCTCATTCCGGCTCAAGTTACCAGACTCCTGGAAGAAGATTCATCCAGTTTTTCACACTTCCTTATTAAAACCTTAAATCCAATCCTCCTGGAAATCCTGCAGACCTAACCCCGTGGTTGTGGACAATCAGCTGGAATATGAAGTATCCAGAATATGTGACTCCAGGTATAAACAGGATCAACTTCAATATTTGGTCGAGTGGAAAGGATATCCTCCGAGTGAAAGAACCTGGGAACCACTTTCTAATCTGAATACCCCTCGATTGCTCAGAATGTATCATCTCATACACCTGGGCAAACCTGGTGGAACAAGTTTTCGGAGGAGGCATGCTGTCATGGTCCACAGAACGCGCCCCTTTTGGACTTCCTGGTCCTTGTCACAACGGGGCTTGCACTCTTTGATACTCCCAACATGGCCGTCTAACGTGGTACGCCTTGCAACAGCTTCCATGTCGGACGTAGCACATTCTACAAATAGACCACGCCCCCACGGCTTCGCGCATCTCAACGCTATCGCTGGTAGTGACTAGACGTGTGCTCCGTAGTTCGATGAAGTATTCTCCTGTCCTTGGTTCCCGGACCCTCTAATTTCCCAATTCATTCCTCCCTCATCTCTTTACCTTGTTTCCCTGATTTCGTGCACCTCCTTCGTGTACACTTCCTCGCTTCCTGGACGTCCTGAGCATCCGAGTATCCTGGAACGCTGAATGCACGCTGGAGTCAGAGGAGACTCGTGCGGGTTTGTATAAAACCCGATCCGTGCACAAGAAGACTTCCTCCAAGAATCCTGCAAGGAGCGATCTCAGGTGAGAAGGGGGGAATTCCGTGACTGGGACCCACAGAAACAGCTTAAGAAGCGTATGCCTTTTAACTACTGGTCACCCGTAGTTGGAGGCGGCCTTCATGGGGGGTGCCCTGGATCTCGCCGCACGACACAGGGGTTCTTCTCGGAGCAATCACTTTGTCGGGGTCACCAAGTGAAGGTGTTCATTCCCCAAAATACAAATACAAGCTCAGAAAAAAAGGACACACCCCAGTAGGGAATGAGACAAAGAGAAAGATTGCAAGTTAAGTAAAAGTTTATAAGGTAAAATTATGCACGCAGATGACTTTGCTGCTCTGAGAGCGCTCGGCCAACAATACAGAAACAACTTATCTTTATACACTCATTTGGTCATCAGTGACTAATTGTGCAAGGGATGAATAGTACAAGTCCATTGGTGCGTTGTAACAATACTATATAGTCCATATGGTTTTTTATGGGCCAGAGAGTACTCTGGGCCAAAAACGCACAATGGATTCACTGGGTATGTCGGGCTTTCCATCTCTGTATGCCACTTTTTCCTCCATCTCTCTCTCTGGGTTTCTCTCTCCCCGTCTTCCTTGTCGGGAGGGAGCTTCCATCAGCAGTAGGGAAAAGGGGAGCTTTCTTTGCTCTCAAGCCGTCTCTTACACCTGCTAGCCGCCAGCGGTTCTCTGCGAGCAGGTCTCTGTCTCAGATCTATTACAGCCTCTTGTCACAGCGAGCTGCACGGATCGTGTCTCCTGCTCTCTCACGTCCCTCTTCGTACGGCTTCTCGGCGTGCACCAGTTTGCTTCCTTGGCTTCTCTTTCCTTCTGTGCTCACCAACATCTGCACCTGAGGGAGCTATTTATCCCCTCCCAGCCTTACCCAGGAGTAGGTCATTTTCATTCCACCTTTGATTACGGTACTCAATGTCCATCTTCCTCGTCCCAGTACTAGAGCGGTTTTTCATCCACTTCTTCATCTCAGTAACAAAGTGGTGTGCTGAACTTCTATTGTGAAGGGGAGGCTACGGAAAAGGTCTACAATAGTTTATTAAGGCTAGGGGAAGGTTAGGTTGTTATTTAATAGGGAGATGGGGATACCATGTCTCTCATGTAGGCACCCCACTTCCAATTCCCAAGGACCATCCACCCAGGTGATCCTCCCTCGCTTTTCCACCCCCAGGGTCGGGATCCATGAACAATGGCCCTCCCCTGACCCCCTGAGCAGAAGATACAGGGGGAGTAGAAGTAAGGATGCCCTCAGGTTTCTCATAGTGTAGACATTTATCATACAATAAAACAATTCTGTATTTACACATGTTTATTTTAAAACATAAATATGTATTTCTTGCTATTTATTTCTACTATTTCTTTTGTAAATGTATATACAGATAATATTATTGTGAAAATGCTTTAGATATATTTGGCACAAACAGGAACAGTCTAAGCAGTGTTCTATTTATAATTCAGATTTCGTCTTTTACGAAAGTACTACAAAGGAAAGCTTCACAAGTAGTGATATTATGCATGCGTAGCTGTTGACTGTTTTAATCAATGTGCTCATTTTTATGAACAATTCAAAAATGCTAATATCACATATGTAGAAATGTAAAAGTGGTCAAAATATGGGCAAATTCCTGACCGTGATCTTATGTCTGATGTCATTAGTTAAATAATCATCAATGTTATATATGATGCTATCAGCGATGTGGTCATAGGCTGTGCAACATGGGGTGCGCAGTTATGGTGGTTTCGCTGAATTTCAGGGGTTTTGTTGCATTAAGATCTCACTATAACATCCCTACAACTTGCGTGTTTTCCTTGAATTTGAAAGGTTTTGTTACAATGTATTTCTCACCTTAACGGCCCTGCAACTAGCTTTTATTTCCATGAATTTCAAGGTTTCTTCCACAGATTTTGTCTGCACAGGGCCAGTGGCCACGGCCTAGGGCCGTGTTCACTCTATATTTTAGAACACTACCAGACTACTAGCCATGGCCCTTAGCCTTGGGCAGTGGGCAAAGTCTTTGGCTGTACACACTGTCTATTTTAAAACACAACCACGACACTAGCCATCAGCCGTGCCCACTGTCCAAGTTAGAACACTATCAGACCATGAGCCATGGCCTTCGTCCATGGCTGGTCGACATGGATAATCTATATTTGAAAACCCTTGCAATGCAATGCACAAAGACGTTCATCAGTCACAAACTCTATTAGAAACTGATCCTTTTTGCAACTACAGAAGCAACAGAAAGCAAATTGATATATTCTTCTCAATTAAGTATGGATAGCACAGATTGATTGGCTCCATTCCAAATGATGCCCACATAATATCATGCCACGCATAATTAAGGGCTTCCCAATATTTTCAGAGACAGTCTTTTGTAAATTTGCCAAAACGATAGGAATATTAAAATGCTGGGACTTTTTCATTGAGGGGGAATTTCTTACCATCCAGACATTTAGGGAATGGGGAGGAACGACCTCACTGGATCTCTTGTATACACGGCCGAGAGACACCAATACGGTGGTGTACGTAAGGGATTTATAAAGGTGATGTGCCATCATTCTCACACTCCTCAAATAGTGGGCCTCACTTGAACTAATTGATAATTGCTGATGGGAGAGCAGATGGTTGGTGTAGACTTTGGAGAGTATGGTAGTTTCTGTTGGTGATATTGCTCCCCAGGCTAGCAGACACAAGTGGAGGACTTGTCTAGCAATCTCAGAAGAGTAACAGTGGCATGTTTGCCAGCAAAGTAAGAGAGTTTCTATACATTATTGACATAATCTTATATATTTAAAATGCGACCAACCATATTATCATGTTCCTAAGCTCCTCGGTCGAATAGTTTTGGAATACAAGGCTAGTTATGTCAGCCGTTGTTGACGCTGTGCAGGGTACCCTGAGTAAATGGCCCACCAGCATCAGTTCGACCTAGTCCCGCTGAGGGATGGATGTCCTCCTTGACTTCCCATATTACCCCCTACTTACTCAAACTCTTTTGGCTTATATAAAATTGAACAGTTTTCCCCTGCAAAGTAATGATTCACGGTTTATAGTCAAAAAGTCGAAAACTTATTTTCGAATAGCAAAAATGTCGAAAAAAAAATGTCGAATGTAAAAAAGTCGAAAACACATACATATAATAGGAAAAGTCATAATTTCGAAAAAAAAATGTCGAAAAAAAAATCGAAACCCCAAAACACTTTTTTTTTTTTTACAACAAAATACTAACATTTTTTATGGGGGGGGGTCCACCCCAACGCCCCATCCCAAACCCCTACCCCAACCCCCCTCCTCCCCATCCCCCACCCCGATAGATATACCTTTAATTATTTAAAAAAAATCTTTCATATAATATTAAATAATTAATTAATTATTAAAAACAAACATCCCAAAAACCCCTACCCCAACCCCCCCCCCCCTCCTCCCCATCACCTTCCACCCCCCATGGACTATACTTTATTATTTAAAAAAAAGTTTAATAAATATTTATTATTAACACATAAAATGGAAAAAAATCGAAAAAATTTGACTTTGTTGTTTTTCGACATTTTTATTTTCGAATAAATATTTTCGACATTTTGACTTTCGAAAATATTGTATTCGAAAATATGACTGGACACCATGATTCACCACACAGATGCCATGAAGTGTAAAGTTAGCAGTTAAACTGACAGTCAGTCCCATATTCCAAAAGAAGTCGCAGGCTTTTTCAGTCAGTCAGTTTCTTTATTTGGTTAGTACAGCTGTGAAAGATACTGATAAAGGCATAGATATCTCACCTTTAAACCAATTCAAACTATCAATAAATCAGTACAATAGATCATTTAAAAGTTGTAACAGTCATAATAATACATCAGACTCAGGAGTTCTTTTCCTAATTCTCATTACACATTGTAAAAATTAAATAAACTTCCCAGGGCACGGCAGGATCTAAAAAAGTTGAAGATGAAAGACAGGTGGTGTTGTGTGAACTATGTGGATGCAAATTCCTTTTCATAGGCTCTTTACTCTTCCTGTCACAAGATCTTATTGTGACATTATTCCTAGAATAGACTAATGATTTCCTTCATACCATATGAGTGGACTTTAATATAACCATTAATGTGTTATTAGTGTTATGCTCTTACTGTTGAATTCACTTCCGAGACTAACTGCATAATTTGATTGAGGCATGGAAGCTGCAGAGGCAGCCATTTTGTGAGAGGTACCAGAGGTGCCTTTTGGTTCCGACAATTCAGGCTAAGAGATCAAGCAGGTATGTATAGAAAGTTACAGTCATGTATGGGATGGAAAGTGACAGTTCTGATCATCATTCAGGTGGGAGATTTCACGTGAGACATCTGTCAATGAAGGACTTGTCAGTGGTTCTCAAATGAGCTGGATAAGGGAAGGAGGCTCATCTAACAGACTGGACCATTAATCCTTGCTTTTGAAGGGTCTTCTTTAGGTTTCTCTTTCGATTAAGTGGAGATAATATGTAAATGTGGCGGTCCTGTGGGTGGGTTGTGGTGGTTGTGGGATTGTTCTGTTAGAGTGGCAAGTTGAACCAAGTCCAAAGAACTGTAAAAGTGTTAAGGGGAGACCAGCTTCAGAGGAAACTGGCACCACATGGGTGCTAACTTGAGAGGCTCTGGTCGATCCCGTCTGGGTGAAACTACAGATACCATAAGGTGTACGAGAGCCGCCAAGTTAGGTGAAAGTGGCCATAGAGGAGGTCAAGCAAAATCCCTCTACAGTCATAAGCCTTTCACCTAAGCAATGGTAAGAAAGCAAGGGAAGTGAAGCCCACAAATCATTGAATGCAAAGTGAATGTGAAGTTGGCAAGAGTGAATCCGGAAGAGGGATGCTCAGGAAGAGGCAGCAAAGTCTAAGATCCCAAGAAACAGTATATTGACAAAACTGAACCCTGCCAAGGGATGTCCACTGGAACTGTTTAAAAAGACATTGGGTCTCATTACAAGGTTGGCGCTCTGATAATAATGATACCGGTAATGCAATACTGGCATCCATTACCGGACCGATGTATTACAACCCTACGACAGTCATCGCGGATCAGCCGTTAATAGTAAACAGCTGTGTACCCAACTGCCACAGGTCCACACAATCAACACAGGTGGAGGCAATGGAGCCTGGCTCTGCACAAAAGAAGCACACCCACACATCACACCCCTTCCAAGACCAAAATTATTCCACTTGCAGTTGCGATACTGGAGCTGGAAGACATGCCTGCACTGCTACTCCAGGAGCAGGCAGTACACCAGGGATTACAGAGGAGACGAAGGAGGAGAAGGTGGGTGAGACCACCCCAGCAAATCCCACCAGTGCAGGCAGTGGTTCCCCACAGGCAGCCACCAATCCCTCGCATGAGGGCCAGTCCATTCAACTTAACCCCAGCACAGATCCACACCCTGTACCGCCTGGACAGGGATACCATCACCACCATAGTGGATCTAATACATGAAGACTTGGTCAGCCTGATCAACATCCGCACCCCATGCCCCCTCTGCTGAAGGTGGCATTTGTGCTCCACTTCCTGACCACAGGCACCTACCAGAACACAGTGGGCCAGCTGCATGGCAACTCACAACAATGTGTCTCCGATGTGCTAAACCAAGTGTTCAATGCATTCCTAAAGCATGCAAGGGCCCACATATACCTACCACGGACAGAACAGGAGGTGAATGACACCAAAACAGCATTTCATGCACTGGCAGGCATGCCCAATGTCATTGGTGCCCTCAACTGCATCCACGTGGAGTTGGTAGTCCTGCATGCGGTGGAGGTGGTGTACCGCAATCAGAAGCTATACAACTCCATCAATGTGCAGATGGTGTGTGATGCCAGCAAGATGATAACACATTGCTGTGCCAGATTCCCAGGATCCACACATGATGCAATGGTGCTGCAGAACTCCTCGCTAGCCCGCTGATAGTGACTGGCTGCTGGTTGTCTGCCCTCTGGCCATGGGAGTGTCGTCAATGGGGTGTCGGACACGTCCATGCTGGCAAACACTGTGCCCATAATCATACAACTAAGATGAATGACAGAGAAAATGAAGGCCGACATATTCGGGCCGCACACCAATGTGTAAATGTCATACAATCAGCGCACACCCCTGAATTTGTCCACTGGGCATCATCTGACCGTACCCACAGCACCACAATGCACCATCATGCAGTCACAAAGCTGAATACACATGACCGCATCGAAGCACCTCGCAGGTCATGCGTCCATGAGTGCGCAATATGAATTCCCCCTCAGGGGAAATCCCCTGCCACACAACCCTCACATGTGAGTACATCATGGACCTTGTCACTACATCTGGGTGGTTGGTGATTCCAGTGTCAAGGCCCCTAAGTTGTGTACGTCACCAAGACCAGCACCATGGAGTGCCAAGTTGTCTACAGGGCAGATAGTTGCGCCAGATGTGAAGTCAATAGCTGCCATTCATGATATACTGCATACCAGCATGAACAATGCACAGGCTGAGCACAAATGGAATTGAAGAAATACCCGTACACATACCTTATTGTGCTCCCATGCAGGTGATGCTGGCTATCCCCTGAAGCCATGGCTCCTCACCCCTGTCAGGAATCCGCAGAACAGGCACGAAGAGGACTTCAATCGTGCCCATACACACACTCGTGTGGTCGTAGAGCAGACCCTTGGCCTGTTGAAGGCACGGTTTCGCTGCCTCAGCGGGTCAGGTGACGCATTCATTTACGGTCCTAAGAAGGTGGGCAAGATCATCATGGTATGTGCCATGCTGCCCAACATGTGCATCCGGCGGAACCTTCCTCTGCCACCTGACAAGGACCAGCCACCACCAGGTGAAGAAGAAGATGAGGAAGGAGAAGATGTTGCACATTGGCTAGGCCGCGATGCACATGAGGGACGTGCTGTTTGCCATTCAGTGATAGACCATAGTTTCTGATGCACTGGGATGCAGAGTGTGATATGGATGTGGGACCCTGGGCACTGTGACAGGGGGAATATGGGCACTGGGTTTGGGGATGAATTTGCACTGGACACTGTCATGCAATAAATGTACACATGCTGAAGAAGCAATGTCCAGTCATGGGAATTTTTTTCACAATGGGTGTATTGAACAGATGTTATTTACAACATGAATGTACCTTCCACCCCCCACACGCCACACACCCTCTCCCACCTCTCCGTACCCCCAACAGCCCCACACACACCCTCCCACCTCCACCCACCCCCAACAGCCCCACACACCCTCTTCTACATCTCCCACCCACCAACAGCCCTACACACCCCTTCCCACCTCCCCCACCCCCCAACAGCCCCACACATTCGCTACCCCTGCCCCCAGCAGCCCCACACACCCCTCCCCCTCCCCATCCCCAACACCCGCAGACAACAAGAGCACAACATGTGTCTAGATGCACTTCCAGGCAACACGTGCCATGTACCTCTGCTACTACTGCCCACTTCCCGATGGAGGGGTTGCATGTCTGTGCACCGCATGCTGTGCAGGGACCTGTGCACGGGGCTCGTCTAAGTTGAGCTGGCAGGCGTGGTAGTGGAGGAAGTGGATGGATGTGGCTCGGTTGCCACAAGACACCGCAGCTCCATGGTGTTGGCCACCCTCTCCATCATCTGGGCCACTGTTGCAAAGCCCTGATGGACCCGCTAAACCGCTAGAAATTTTCATTTACGGCCTTGATGATGGCCTCAGTGTTCTCCCTCATCGCCCGGCGTGTTGCCTCACCATCGGCAACATATTGCTTTACAAGAGCATGCATGGACCCTTGACGGCCCTCCATCCTCGACAAATGTCCCTCAGGGTCCCGTATTGTGGGGGAAGTGGACGTTTCCATGGCTGGTGTGGATGTGCGCAGGACAGGCTGTCCTCTGGTGGAGATCAATCCCCTGGCTGCCCTGGCCTTCAGGCTCATGCTGAGGGGTGCCCTGTGGTGTGTCCTGTGGGCTGGGCATATGTCCACCATCCCCCAACATGCTGCCTCCTTCATGGGTGACCTCCTCATGCCCCTCGTCCTCATCGGCACTATGTTGTGCGGATGCAGCAACCTCCCCAACTGAACTTGTGGCTGCCGACTGTGTGCCATCATGGTCGCTTCCCACAGATGTGGCCTCATCCTGTGTGATGTGTGTCTCCAGGGGGGCAGGGGCAGGTGTTTTTTGGACCGGTGTTGGGGGCTGTGCAGCCAGTTGGCCACTGGTGTGTGCCTTGTGAGCCCCTTGGCTCATCCCTGTGGCCCTGGACGTGGATGGCCTGGTGCCATCGTCCTGATCCCTGGACCTCTTGGGTGGTGTCCTGGGCTGTGGCGCTGCATGATCCTCATCGCTGTCTGCATCAGTGCCTGTGGGGGACGGCGAGGGGCAGGGTGTTAGTGATGGGAGTACTTGCTTCATGCATGCATTGGTGTTTATGCAGATTGGGCCTTGTGGTTCGTTGCATGCTTGTTGGCGTGGTGGACAGGGTGCTTGCAAGATTGTGGGGGGGTAGTATTGGCATCCCTCAGGTGGAGTCATGTTTTCCATGGTGTCTGCTTTGAGGCCAACAGGTGTGTTGAGGGTTGCATGCTGTGTGAAATGTGATTTTTGTTTGTGTATTGGGTATAGGAACCACATGCAGCATGCATGTTGATGTGACAGTGGTGGGTCCAGCTTCTCGACAGGGATGTGTGTATGTGTGTATGATGGGCCAATCATCAGGTTAATATTTTTTGGCCTGCATTTTGATTTGGATGTCAGGTGTTTGTGGGGACTTGTGTGGTGCACAAAGGGTCACTCACCTTCATCGGCCAAAGATGGAACTCCAAACTCCACTTCACTATCTCCTTCAATGTCCTCCATGTCGATGGTGGAGCTACAGGTCTCTTCCCACCTCGAAATCTTTATGGGGGAGTTTGGACCGCTGCCTGTTTCCAGCCCCTGGCTGCGTTTGGCCGATAGGATATTTCGGACTCGCAGGCGCAGGTTCGTCCCATCGCTTCCTGCAGTCCTTTACTGACTGTGCGGTGGTTCCAAACGCACTCACCTTTCTGGCAGTCTCCTCCCATATTCTTTTCTTCAGTAGCTGTGCTAGACGGTGCAGGTCTGCACTGAAAACCCACATCTGCCTGCTCCACTGAAGTATCAGCAAGCATATTTAGCTCATTGTCATTGAAACGTGGTTTTCGCATATGTGCTGTGCCTTTCTTGGTGACTTTCGACATTGTCCACCAGTAGGGGTTGGGAAGTTGGCTGCTCAGGTCATGTCTGCGGAGGATTGCAATGGATTGTGTTTTTTAAGATGGCCGCTGGTGTGTTTCCTGTTCCGGCGCGATGACGTTGCTTCCGGTGCCGGTAGTGACGGTACCGGTAGTTATGGGATCATTATTTAGGATACCAATGGGGCCAGAGATGGTTTTAGCAGATTCCTTGATGCCACTATTGGGTGGGTGGGGGTATTTTACCGTCAAGCTGGTGCATCCATTACCGGCATGCAATGACACGCATGCACGCAGACTCGTATTCGTACGTTATTTGTGGTGTGAGTAAAGCACAGACACTTTCATAGCAGCATGCCGGAAATGACGGTTTATTACTGCCTATCTCTTAATGAGGCCCATTGTACAAAAACGATAGAGGAAGATTGTTGAAAACCATAGTGAACCAGGTTGGGGGGAGGCTAACAGTCGAGAGGGTTCTGAACCGGAAAGAGGGAGATAAAGGGGTGAAGCCATCACCCAAAATCGAGAAGGCATAGTGAACCCGGTGGAGGGAGGCTGAAGATTTGAGAAGGGTCTACACCCATGGGATGGGGACCCACGGTGGAGACTTATCACACAAATACAGGGAAGAAACCCTTGTGAAAGAACTTTTTGGTTTGATACTTTTGAAGCTTTCAGGCTTTCAGTTCCAGGAGGCAAAACCACTGAATGCCTTGATATTTATAGGAACTGTTTTGAAGGGTTCGAGCACGAAACAGGGAGATCCAGGGGTGAAGCCATCACCCAATGTGAACCGTGGAAATGAACTTTCATTTTGTGAAAAGGAACTTTGCGTTTGTTTTGTTGTTTGACAGGATGCCACTAGTACTGCCTTATTTTTATTTCATGGTCGATGCATGCTTTCATCTTAGATTTAGGTTTATATTAGGCATTTTTCCAACCTGCGTACAGTTTAATAAAGACCCTTGAACTGTCATCACTTGTGTCTGTCTTTACTGTTTACCTATTGTGCATTAACAAGTAGCAGAACTGATAGCAGTGACATGTGCATGCAAATTGGCAGAAGAACTGAGCATTAACATACATACTAACTCCCCTTGTGCGTTTGGTGTTGAACAGGATTTTGGCCAATCGTGTAATCAAAGAGATTCTCTTATGTTTTCAGGTTGCCCAATTATAAGACACAGCTATGTATCTGACCTTTTAGAACCTGATATGTACCCAATTGGTTTGCAATTGTGAAGTGTGCTGCACACCAACTAGTTAATGATATGATTGCGCATGGGACCACATGTGCTAAGAAGGTGACTGTTTCCGCCTTGCATGCTGAATATGTTTTGAGAATAAAGAGTAAGGTACAAACTCCTCCATTTAGGACACTGGAGGAACTATCAAACATGTGCTTGGGGTTTGGCCTGTACATCTAAAATGGAGTCTTGGTGATTTCAAAATGGTGTTTATAGTATGTTACAGTACGGGTTCGTGTGGCCTTATGTGTCGATCAGCAGCCATCCTGCCTCCCGGGCCAGGTGCATGGGGGGCCGCTGACGAGCCAAGAGCCTCACAGAGGTGGGGATGTGGGGGAGGGGGTCCTACAGACCTGTCCTCCATACATTTCCCCCCTTTCGTTACTTAAGTAAGCCATGGAAGCACAGTTCGTATGAAATTTCTTTTTGCAATTTAAATGATTTTTCTATGGTGGTCACCCAGGTCAGCTTTGTGATGTGTTCCTTCCACACTGGTGTACAGGTTTTCTCGATCCATTGTAGTTTTTCTCCCGGCAGTCCTTACTTAAGTAACGAATACTGTAACTCGCCCAGCCTCTGGTGTTCTTTCTCATTAGCAACTGCTTCATCCCACGCCGGCGTACCCTTTATTGACATCCAGGCTCTTAAATACCCCTCAGAGACTCTCTCCCCTCCTAGCATATTCGTCAGGTGTGCAGGTCATATATATACATCCCCCATCTCCTTCCAAGTCCACCCATACTTCTGTGTACCATTCCCGTCCTCTGGGCTCCTTTATTGTGGTATGATATAACCTGTCCACTATGTCCCCAATCTTAGTATAATGGCACCATTCTGTACTTGGGCTCAGGGTCCTCACTTGTTTGTACTTGTGCTACTTGCATGATCTGCGCTGCTCCTCTAGTGTTGCCCATTGTCACCATCATCATTGCGCCATTTATCGCTGCATTTGCGCAGCATTGAAGACCCAACTGGCACACACAAAAAGTCAGGAGTAAAAATACCACGATGGGCGTCAACATTTTTACTGTCAGCCCCAGCCAGGAAGGTACGCAAGAAAAAATGTTGTCGAACCAGGTGCTGGCATCTGTTCCCCCTTCGTTCCTCATTCGTTGCCCCAGGTTGTGCTCCGCTGCAATAACATGTGATAACGTTCCATTGTCCGCATCTTCAGAAGGTACAAATGGGCAGCATGCGCTCTCCGATTTTTCGTCAAACACCTCCATCCATCACCGGTAACAGGTCTAAGACATACTTGTTCTGCATGGTCATTAACCATAGGGCCCTTAGCTCCACCTTGATCACATTGAACCCTTCTTCAGTGTCGTTGGCCAGCTGGATCAGCTCCCAGCGTGTGATCTGGAGCCATTTTGCGTTGGCTTGCGCCTGGATACTCGGGATAAGGAAGGCGAAGAACGTCTCAGCAGCATTAAACAACCAGCACTTGTCAGGAATCTGTGCCAGCAGATCTGAGGAGGCTTTGGATATGTAGTTGAATGATCTCTGCCGCAACGATATCACCTCTTGCGCATTTCCCAAGGACGGGGCATACAATGGCGGTTCTCCTGTTGGTTGTATATTTTATTCGCGATGGGCATCTGGCGCTCCTTTTCCTCCATAAATGTGGCTCTCCGGGATCACCATCAACGCCGAATGCAATGTTGACCGAGTGCAGGTGCCCCTCTAGGACTGTGGGAGGTGCAAGTACGCCTGTTTACCCCAGACCCAGTAAGTGTCCATGAGTGCTGCTGTCCCTTTTTTCATGTCTGGGATAATGGGTGTCCGATTGCTGTTCTTGTTTGCACCCATGATGTTTTTCCCCTCGGAAGCACAGTTCGTATGAAATTTCTTTTTGCAATTTAAATGGTTTTTCTATGGCGGTCACCCAGGTAAGCTTTGTGATGTGTTCCTTCCACACTGGTGTACAGGTTTTCCCGATCCATTGTAGTTTTTCTCCCGGCAGTCCTCGTAGCGCTTCAGCTTTACATGATATTACTTCATCTTTCCACTTATTGCCCAAAAACAATGTCCCTTTGATCACGAAACAAGGTTCTTTTAAACATATCACTCCTTTAGCTCTTGAATAGCAAGTTTTTTCATTTTGCAGCATTTCAAAAGATACATTGTGTGCCTGGAAGGTGTTCTTAATCCTGCACAGAGTGAGATGAAGGAGACACAGGGCATCTGCAAGAGGGAGTTCTTTAGGTATAAAGACCTAAGTTGTGCCTGAGGTGTGGGGGATCAGGGAACAGACATAACAACTCTCGTTGGTTGTCTGTTTTGCAGTAGAGATCATGTCTGCATACCATTTGTTTGACTGATGTGGATGTCTAGGGTCTTCTATTGCGTCTGGGCCCAGGCCAGAATATTCATCATATTTCTTCCTCCCCACCTCCTTCTTCTACTGCTTTTAAGGTGGCTTCTTGCTTCCCTTGCTGCTTCTGACATCACCCTTTCTTTCCCCACCCCCCCCTTTTCCCATTCATCATATAGGCCAAAACCTTTCTGCCATCTCTGCATTCTCTTTCTTTCCAACTCGCGAGGGGGCCGGTTTCTGCGGGTGGGTTAACTTCTGGGGTGGGTATTGTGGCAGTAGTGTCATACAACCATGATATGACAGAAGGGTTACAATTATTTAAACCATAGACATTGTATTCTGAGATATTTGAGGGGGGAGCCTGAAGTTGTTATCATTTGGGGGCTGCACATGAGTAGGGTCTGTATCATATCCCCATATAAACTGAAACCCATCCCATATCAAGTAGGCCCCCTCCTTAACCATTTTGGTTCCATTCCCCATATTGGTTCCATTCCTTCCCCCCTCATTCATCTCGATAGAGATGATTGCGATGAACTAGTAGGCGACAAAACCAAAAATCATGGTAAAAAATAGAACAGTGCACACAAACAATCCACAATCATACGAACATCTGCATAAATAAAAGACATCATTTACATTTCTAACTGCTCTAATATTATTTGTTGCGTGCTGCCCATTTGTGTCCATGGTTATTCCTATATGTTAAAACATAAAAGTGCATTAAGCATACTCAAGCAGTTATATTTATCATTTTTATGATAGAATGAAAGAGGCGAGAGAGAGAGGAGTGGGAGGGAGAGAGAGAGAGAGAAAAAGATAGAGGAGTGGGAGGGAGAGAGAGAGAGATAGAGAAAGAGAGAGTTTTCAATATTTGCAGTTCAATGTTATCTATGCTTTTTCTCTCTCAGAAAATAATTTATTTCAGTACATTTTTTTTATATCATGCATCATCCTGTACCCATATAGGACATAGATGTTTTTGGTTCTGTCTTTCTATTGTGACACTTCTGCGATGCTTTGTACTTCTTCCTCTTATTCTTCTCTAACATTATCATAGGCTTTTCGTACGTCTGTTAAATATATCCAATATATCAGGCCCTTTACTTTTACCGCTGTCAGTGTGCAATACACTATCTCATATGGGCCATGAAATCTTGGGGCATTCCACCTATGCACAAAGCTCCTTACGTACACCATCTCACCTGGCATTAGCTGGCCTTGCGGGTTTTCTTCTATAAATTGTACTGCCTCATTTCCCTCCTTGATGTGTAAATGGTGGTGCAAGCTATCTTGATATCATGCGGGCTGCTTTGGTGAGT
This sequence comes from Ambystoma mexicanum, assembly GCA_002915635.3. Classification (NCBI taxonomy): domain Eukaryota; kingdom Metazoa; phylum Chordata; class Amphibia; order Caudata; family Ambystomatidae; genus Ambystoma; species Ambystoma mexicanum. The sequence continues at coordinate 507,712,592 of CM030323.1, forward strand.
TTTGTCAGATAGCCATTAAATTCTTCTCCTAACATCGTGGCGCTTTTGTGGGCATCTGAATGCCTGCGGAGTGGGAAGTGTGCTGTGTGCATGCGCCTTCCAGTCACTATTTCGTGGGGTGACAGATGGTGGTTCTTGCTGGGTTGATTTCTCAATTCGAACAAGGCCAAAGGCAGACAGTGCACCCAATTTCTTTTAAGGGAAAAGCACAATTTTGATAGCCTCAGCTTCAGGAGGCCGTTGATCTTCTCAACTATTCCATTGCTTTGCGGATGATAAATCGAGCACAGTTTGTTTAATTCCTAGCAGAGCTGAAACTTCTTTGAAGAGGCCGTTGACAAAATGCGTGCCACTGTCCGAGCGAATCACATCGCAAATTCCCCAGCGTGGGAACACTTCGCTCACTAAGAACTTTGCAGTGCACTTGGCATCTGGACGTGCACAGGGCCCTGCTTCGACCCACCTGGAAAACTACCACTATCATGTATCGTGCACCATTACATCTTTCTCCCATATCTGCATAATCAATATGCAGCTCTCTGAAGGGACCTGTTGGTTTTGGTATTGTCCCCCGCAGTGTCCTCAATGTCATTCCTGAATTGTATATCTGGCATGTTGTACATTCCATTGCCAATTTTGATATCTGTTCCTGTAACCCTGGGACAAACCAATCTTGTATTTCTGCAGCAATATGTTGCTTTTCATTGTGTGCGGGAAAGTGTAGTTGTTGGAGTGCTATTTATAAGAGTTTGACTGGCATTACCACTTTTCCTGTGTTATTTTGACACCATAAAAGATCAGTTGCTGACTGGCTACATTCCCTCTTTTCCCACAGCTGTTTCTCTTCTTCACTTGTTCCCTCCTGTAACTCCAGTATTAGTTACGGGCATGGCATTATAGCCATCCGGGATGTCTTCCTCTACCTGTTTGTGCACTAAGTACTCACTGGCAATTCTTTCACTAGATAAGAGGCTTCCTTAGCTGCAGCGTCCGCCGCCGTGTTTCCCAAAGAGATAACATCTGTGTTGGTGGTGTGGGCTTGGCACCTCACTATGGCTACCATGGTGGGGTCCTTCAGTGCTTCAATAAGGTCTTTGAGGAGTTCTGCATGTTGTACAGGTGACCTTATCAGCCCTGTGGAACCCTCTCCGTCCCCACCTTGCCAGCCCGCCATGTACGGTAGTGGTCATGTATGCTGAGTCTGTGTAGATTGTGGCTGCACACCTTTTTGCTGCATGTAATGCTTGAGTGTGATGAGTTCTGCTGCTTGAGCTGAGTAATGGGCAGGTAGGAGCTGCAGTACTATCACTTCGTACTCACCTTCTTCCATCCTTACGACAGCTATTCCTACATGCTTTTCACCTGTGTCTGGGTTTATTGATGCTGATCCATCTATAAAGAATACTTCTCCTTTATTTAATGCGTTTTCATTCACCACAGTGCTTTCTCCCTCTTCCCCCTTGTATGTAGCACAGTCGTGCGCCTGCATGTCTTCCAATGTGCATGGTTCTGTGATGAATCTTGCGGGGTTCACTGTTTTACATCTTACTATGTGTATGTTTGCACTAGACAGAATTATCTCGTAGGCAGTGACTCTTTGCATTGTGAATGTGCTTTTTGATCTTTCCAAGATAGCAAACAGGGACTGTTCCACAAATAGTGTCACGGAGCACCCCATCACTATGGTTGCACTTTTTTCAATGGTGAACGCTGCAGCTGCGAGAGATTGCTCGCAGGTGAAGTGTCCTTGCATTACTAACTACAAACGCTCCACCATAGGAGGCAACAGCTTCCCAGTGAAAGTGGCTAAACTGTGCAACTCGCTACCACCCAATCTCAGAATGAATCTACCCTACCAAAACTTCCGAGCCAAGATTATGTCTTGGCTGAAGTCGAATGCTCTCTAAACACACTGAGCCCTAGATCTGCTTCTCCCTTCTGCCATTTGGACATACTGTACTCACATTTGTTAACTGTATATATGTATATATTCCCTGCTTTTATTATTATTGTTTATATGTTACGTATAGATTTTTATTGTCTGCAACTAAGCTTTGCAAATTCCCTGTTAACTGCTGCGCCTTGTTACCCTAAGGTTATTCCGGTGCATTACAAATAATAAACAAACAAACAAACAATAAGCGAGGGGCTTGTGTCCCAGGGATGTCTTTTGTGTTAGTACTGCTGTCATGAGGGTCCCCTTACAGTGGGAGAACAGGTAGAACTAGCTCTCGTAATCTGGGTTCGCAAGCACGCGTGCGCTTGAGATCAGTTCCTTGAGTGACGTGAACGCATCACTTAGCTCTGCGGACCATTGTATTTTTGTGTTCTCTCGTTGGGCCTCCTTGAGTGCCTGCAATAATGGTCTTGTATATGCTGCGTAATCTAATATCCATGATCTGTGTCATGATGCCTGCCCCCGGAAGACCAGACCAGGCCCAACAGCCCCGGAAGCAGGCATCATGCCACTTGGAGCATGTCCAAAAGCCCCAGTTAGGGGCTGTTTGGGTACAGTCCTGGCACCTATGGCGCCAGGCTCATGAAGATAAAGTCAGTCCTAGGCGCGACAGGAGCGCCAGGCCCATTATTGATAACTTACCTGAAGCAGACCATGCTGCATACTCACCTGAGGCAGACACCATGCTGCGTGAAGACTCAAGCCAAATGAGGCTTAGGAGGGACTATATTTTACTGAAGGGACTATTTTGTTACTTGGGTGCGGCTGTGGAAGAATACTTACCTGGATCTTCTTCCAAGGCTATTTAAACCACGCCCGGACAGCCACACGTGCTTCGCGTTATTCTGCTTGCTGCAGTGTAACACTGACCGTGTTTTCAGCAGCTCCAGTCTTCAGCCACACCCGCTTCAGTCCTGGGACTCCTGAAACAAGAAGACAAAAAAGGATAAAGGTTAGAAAAGGAGTTTTAACTTAAATCCTTACCTGAATCCTGATCCTTTTCGCACCGGAACTGAAAGACAGGAAGTCTTTGAAGCATTGCTTCGCATTCCTACGGCGCCGCGCTGAACTCACCTGCCTTGGCGGTACTTCAGCATTCCATCACGCTCTCTCCATCTCACGGCGGCGCCCTCCGACACCTAAGGAGACAAAGACAGGCAACGGTGAGCAAGGGGATCTCTCTAAGGCCATACAAGCTACCCCCAAGGACTTACCTGATTTACCACGGGGAGGTACTCACCTCATTTCGGAGTCAGCGCAGTCAACTCTGCTTCATCGCCCTACCACGGCCCCCTAAGGGGAGAAAGCAAGGACACTACCAGTTACCCCCACAAAACTTACCTGATTTACCACGGGGGTCTCACCTCATCTCGGGTCGGCACAGTCAACTCTGCTTCATCGCTGTACCCCGGCCCCTAAGGGGAAAAACACAATAGACTTAACCTGAATCTTACCGAGTGACATTTGGAAATCTTCGAGTGGATTAATCGGCAACCTGCAAGGAATCGGACAGAGTGAAGAGCAGACATTTGAACTCTTTATGAACAATTGGACTTTAGAGTCAATACTGGAACTCACCAATTCCTCTACGCCAGTGAAGTAACTGCGTCATCAACGCGCCCTGCGGACGACGCAGGATGGAGAGCTCATCCTTCCAAACCATCAGGTGAGACTAAGGAGGGGACATCAAGAGTGATCAGTGGGAAGACAACGGGAGTGGGGAAGGTGGGTTGACACTCAATTCCACGGGTTGGTTAATTCCTCTTCTCCTTTGCAGAAGAATATTCTTGCGAGCCAGACAAACTAGCTGAGCGGGCCAGCTCCAGTCAGTCATCTCGGCGCTACAACGTCACGCTGTGTGGAAATATCAGCGGCCCCAGTCGACGGTCGACGGCCCCGTGGTGGAATCTGCAGGTGATCTAATAACAATCCGCAGTAAATTACACATGGCTGAGGAATTTTTGCATTTCCTTTACTGTTTTTGGTCTCCCACTGCTGTAATGGCAGCTACTCTGTCTGGTATTATTTTCTTGCCATCCTGTGAATCAGTTGTCCCAGGTACAACACCTCTCGTTGGCAGTACTGCAGTTTCCCTCTGTCAACTTTGTAACCCTTTGTGGCCAACAATGTCAAGAGAGCAATGGAGTCTTTTCTGCATTCTTCCTCATTTTTTGCGCAGATGAGTAAATCATCTACGTATTGAATAATCGCACTCTCTGCTGTCATATTCCTAAATCTTCATGTAGATGCGATTGAATATGCTGGGGCTTTCGCAGTATCCCTGGGGTAACCTGAAGTGCTCGTATCTTTTCCCCCCAATGTAAATGCTGTTAAATATCTGCACTCTTCTGCAAGTGGTATTGAGAAAAAGGCATTTTTCAAATCCACTACTGTGAAATGTGACACATTTTTTGGGATGCTGCACAGGATGGATGCCGGATTAGGGACCAAGGGAATTCTTTTTGGATGACGTCATTGAGGGGGTAGGTCTTGGATCATCCTCCATGCCCCACCTTTTGCTTTTTTGATCGGGTAAATACAAGTGTTACATGGCGAGTTTGAGGGCACTATTATTCCTTGAGCCAGTAATGCAGCAATCGTCTCTTTTATCCCTTCTTCTGCTTCCCGGGACAGGGGGTACTGTTTTACCCGGGGTAATATGGCTCCAGGTTTGAGTTTTATTTTAACTGGTGTGACCCCATGCAGTAGTCCCACATCATGAGGGCCTGTGTTCACAGGTTACTGGGCACTGCTTTCATGTCATCATCGAAGAAGGAAAGAGAGGCTCCTACCACTGCCATTAGCTGCACAGGCACTTGTCTCTCCTGTATCATGATATCACAAGGTATCGCTATTTCCATTATTATTTCACCATCACTTTCTGAGTCTGAGAAAAGGTCCTCATCTGATAGATCGCGCAATGCAATGTCGGCATTGATGCACAATACTGTGCGCCATTCACAGCCGTGTATGTCCATTGCAATGACGGCTATTCTTTTGGCTGAGATCTGAACTGCAAGCAGATTTAGTGACATCACGGTCCCGGGTACGATCTCTGGGCATGCTAATGGTCGGAAGATGAACTCCGCGGGTATTCTCCATTCTAGATTTTTCAACTCTGGGACCACCCGTGCCAATGTTTTAGCCCTTGAATGAACATATCAGGGTCCACCGGTATGCGCGCACTTCTGGTGCTGTTGCTCGTGCATGCACCACCAGCATTACGCGCATAGGGCAGATCCCTGGAGTTGAACAAACTATCCCTCTTCTTGTGAAGGAGATAGTCATATTAAGCTTACTGAGAAGGTCCCTTCCCAAGTAAGTTATCGGGGACTGTTCGTAGTACAGTAGGGGTGCCCTCACTGTCTTACCCCCCACGGTGACATCTAAATCTTCTGTGTAAGGAACTTCGACAACAGCCCCAGAGAACCCTGCGTCTCCAATTTACGATTAGATAGCGGAAACCGGCCTTCACGTAAACATGATTTTTCAGCTCCGAGTCCACCATAAATATGAACTGTTTATTCCCTATCTGCGCCCTATCAATGGTTCCTCTGCTGCATTGTAGGTCGTAGATAGTACAGGACACGCAAGTGCTCCCTGTGGGCTGTCCTATGCTGGATGTCTCTGTGTTCCCCCTTGACTGAAAGACATTACCTGATACCACTGCCACTCCACCGTATGGTGCAGGTGCACCGTTAGCTGTTGTGGCGAAAGGGTTCCCTGTGTGTATTGCATATGCTCGCGGCTTTGTGGATGCTGTTGTACATTATGAGGTGGTTCTCTTCGTTGTCTCTACATACCCTGCTCTTGTTGCCCTTGTGCCCCTCCATGGGTAATCCATATGGGCTTCCCGGGTGTGGGTGACCATATGGTTGATCGTCTTGGTACATGTTATTTGGTCTGCTTCTGCATTCTCGTGAGAAGTGTCCCCACCTCCACAATTCCAACATTTCCCTTCCTCCTCTAGGTCCTTGCCCTCCATACCGCCATTTCCCCATACCCTTGACCACCCCTCTGCGTCCTCTGTACCCACCTCGTCCTCTGCGGGGCCCACCTTGCCACTGCGGTCCTCCTACTGCTCCTGTCCATTCCACTGTGTCTGCCGTTGCCTGCCCAATTTGCTGCCATCCTCCCTTGTATCGCTACCAGTCCCCCTCCTCCTCTGCCTCCCTATCTTGGGGGAGTGCTGCTACAGCTGCAGCGACCTTCACCAGTTTCGTTTGTACTAACTTCGCCTCGTCTGCCAACCTTTTTGTGCAATTTCTTTCTCTCTTCTCTTTATTCTTTTGCAGTGGTGAACTATTATGCTTTGAATTTCTGGCCACCCCTTTCGCTTCAATCCCTGCTATTTTGTCGAGTGCTTTCTGCACTTCTTTTGGGAGCCTCTCTTTATTATAAAGTAGAATAGGGACGTTGACTGGTCCCAGGCCGTACCCGTCTCGGCTCTCCACATCTCCTGCACCCGAAAGAAATCCATAGCATCCTCCCCATCATTCATTGTGCATTGCATCACTGACTGTAAATCTGGTGTGTCTGGAAATGTTTCTCTCAATGCATCCCATACTCTTGCACGCACTGTGTTAAAGAAGCTCCATCATGGCGGTCACAATCCAATGTTACTCCCGGAAACCAGCCTTTTGCCCACACTCTGTCTGCCTGGTCACCACTGCCGATACCAGAAGCTCTTAACATCACCTACCGCTAATGGCACTCCCGCGGTATGCTTCTCAAATGCATATATCCACTTACTTGCCCCTCCTGATAGCGGGGCAAGGACTTTAACAAATTTGCTTTGTCCATCTGGGCCCAGGTATGTAATTTGGCCTCCCACCTCCCTATGTATCAATGGGAGTTGTAGTTTGCTCTTGTCATTTTGCCTGTACTCACCTTCAATCCTTTCCTCCCTAATCGTGGCCATTCTTCCCATTCTATTCCTTAACCTCCCTGTCCACTCCTC
>CM030323.1:507719528-507750099 GCA_002915635.3 Ambystoma mexicanum
TAGTATATTTGCCATTAGATCTTAAAGAAAATGTAGAAAATCTAGGAGTACAAGACCAATAGATCAATCTTTGATTGTACTAGTTAATGGTGTACCAACAAAGACAAAAAATTGGCAACAACTAGTCGACTTAAACAAAGTTAGACAAGCCTACAATATCTAAAGAAAACAATGAATACTACAAAGATATAAACATAGAGGAAACTTTAAGAGAAACCACCAAATAATTCAAGATTCACCAGCAACTGGCCAATTTGAATGTGTAGATCTGTTACTGCAGCCAATATTTAGACCAGTATACAATTCACCCACTACACTCCAAAGACACCATTGAAGATGCATTAGAAACATATCAAATGCATCAAGCCAAAGGATCCCCAATGAGCATATGGGAAAAGTGTAGAAGCATGTTCTTTTCCTCTACTCTTTCCTACAGGAAAAGGAGGAAGATATGATGAAAGCTCCACACAAATTAGTGCATCAGAATATCGCTTTTAAAATGTATTCTGAAGACCCCAGATTCAGACAAAATGTAGAATACATTTTCCACCTCCAGTTCAAAAGTGAACTAGCAACTCTGTTATGGAGTTGCACACACATTAAAAACAGGCTCTAATTTTTTTAAACATGTTCCCTACCCAACTGCTTAAAAAAATAAAAGACAAAGATGAACGTTTGCAGTCAAGTATCACAAATCTTTTGGCAAACATGCCTGGTACAAAAGAATACTGGTTTCAACGTCATGCTGATATACGTTGTATGCTAAGGAACCTAGGCCCACCACATGGTTTGTTACTTTAAGTTTGTGCAGAGTATGCATGGGATGACTTGCATGACTTCTTGCGCACTGCAAACCAAAATAAAGATTCATAGATCTAAAAACACCAAGAGAATTCTGTTCTGTTGACCCTGTCAATGTATTAAGGTACTTTCACCATCGCTTCATTGCCATGCTGCACTTCATCTGCAATAAAATTACCCCTCTGCTCAGAGAAGTCCAACACTTCTTTTGGAGAAAATAATATCAATCCAGAGGAGCACCACATAGCCACATGCTTTTGTGGATAAAAGGTTATCCCATATGTGGCCAGGACAGTGATGCCACTGTTTTACAGTTTATTGAAAAATACATTACCTGTGACATCCCTTCAGAAACCACAGATAGTGACCTACATACACAAATCTTACGCTTCCAAAAACATAATTTGGCAAATACTGCTGACTGTAGATATAAAAACAAAGGAAATACTATACCAAATGTCCGCTTTGGCTTCCCTAGACCAGTTTTGCAAAAAGGACAAGTAAATAGCTTGATGTCTTCTGTTAGACACAGTGTAAAAGGCAAATCCCCTAAAAAATCATACATTAAAAACATGAAATACCAAGTACATCAATGATTACAATGCAATCATTGCTCTTTGTGGAATGCAAACATAGACATACAATACATTGCCAGACAATTCCACTGCAGTTGCAAGATATGTCACAGCCTATCTCACCAAAGCTGAGAAAACAGAGCTAAAAGACTCTGGGATGACATATCATCTGACAAAACACTATCACAAAATTGTTACAGCTTTGGTATAAAAAATGCTCTCCATAGAGAATGTGGTGCTACGAAGCTGCAGACCGTTTAACAGGTACATCCTTATATGGCAAATCTGAACACATTGTCTGGCTAAACCTTGGTCCAGCTTCATCCCGAAAAGAGTACTAAAATCCTACCAAGAGATAGAAACAATAGCCACAAATGATCCAACAGCCAGGACATTTAAAAACAATTGTACTGACACATACTACCCAAACAGAAGTAGCTGCTTTTGGAAAACATGTGCCTGTATGACATAGCCCAAAACTACTCCTACAAAAACAATGTCACACCAATGAGACAACTGGCAAATATTCAGTCTCAACTTGTGAAGGAAGCCTAGTGAAACTCACAAACCAGTCTAATTATCATTTAAATCTCCACAACATAGAGAACTGTATTACATGGCCCTACTCCACTTTTTAAACCTTGGAGAAAAGAAAAATTATTAGTGACTATGGACTCATTTGAAGCTGCATTCAAAGCAAATGAAAGCAGTATAACAAATTCAATTTCAAACAATACAAACAAATGTTGGACAATGAACCCCACAAGAGGAAGAAATTGAAGCTCAACTAGATAAATACTCTCTGAGGGCATCTAACCTTCCCTTACAGGAAGCCAAGAACCACTTGGAGAACCACTCATTCTAAATGAAGCAGAAATAGCCATGACTGAGGTAGAAAATACCATGTATCAATATAACAATCTGAAGAAGACTTGTCAGTGCTCAAATCACAGCTAAATGATGAACAACTCACCATTTATCTAGAATCACTGAAGAAATTGAACATGGTTTTAAACATGAAACTAAAAACTTGTAGCTGTAAAAATTATAAACCTTTGCTCCTGTATGTAAGTGGTGAAGCTGGTTCTGGTAAAACATTCTTAATTAAAAATAATCAGCACATTTCTACAAACTTAACAAACAACCTTTCGGCTGTTGTAACAGCCCCCACAGGTTTAGCTGCCTACAACATAGGAGGTGTAACTTTACACCGACTACTGCTCCCTCTCAGTAGAACACCAAAACAAATTAGAATACTACAAATTATCAGCAGAAGCTGCTACTGAAGTACGCAGAATTCTGAAACAAATGAAAGTGCTCCTAATAGATGAAGTAAGCATGGTTTCCAACCTCATGTTGGCTTTAATTCACCTCAGAATGCAAGAAGTCCTAAAACCAGACTACGAGAACTGTTTGGAGGAAAACATGTTATTGTTTTCGGAAACCTCCTACAGTTAACACCAGTAAAAGGTCAACCTATTTTCAAACATTAGGACACAAACAATGCTTGAAACACATGCGACAGCATTGGAAATTTAAATCTCTGGCAACATTTTCACTACAGAGAACTAATTCAAAAATGCGTCAGTCTGCAACCTCACTATGCTAACATTTGAAAAAACATTAGAACTGGTCTGCTTACTAAAGATGCAAAATCCATCTTAAATAGTAGACTAATCCATTAGCTATATGGGTAAAACACATCTGCTCCTGATGTTCATGGAACAATTCAACTCAAAAATTATAAAATGCATGTCCTTAATGGCTCCAGGATTATACTCAGGTTGTCATGTTTCCAGTGCAGATGCTTACCCACAAGACCACAAGCACTTTTTTCTTATTGGGATGTTTCTTATTGGGATTTTGTTTTCCAGGGAATATTTCACAACAGATTGCTGGGTTTAAAAGGTGAGCACCTTTTTATATTTTGCGAGCGTATTTATTGAAACATTTCCTCTCTCATGATATTTTCTTCAAAATTTCAATGCTATATTTTCTTGTGCACAATTCTTCTAAGGGGAAGGTCAAATTAACTACATTTGTATATTTCACTTTAAGATAGATTTTCAGTTACTGTGCCTATATTCATGGGTGCCAGCTTCTGATTTCCGCTTTGGGGCAAAAGTATATGGGCAGATGTTATTCTGGCTGCCGGTAATTTTTTCCCTTTACTGTTCTGCTTAAATGCGGTTAGTTGGGGTTGTGCGATGTATCACAACAGTCACCAAGAGATTGGCTATATAACGAGGGCTTGTACCCGCTGTCTTAACCAAAGTGTGTGATTCCTAGGCAATTTTTTAATCTCGCTGCAACGGCTGTGGCCACTAACCTTGACCGAAGGCGGATCAAATGCCGTGGTAGTGGTCTGGTTGTGTTCTAGATATACAGTTGACAGCTCTTATGCTGTGGCCACTGGACATGTGCTAGAAGATCTATGTAATAAGAAATCCCTTGTAATTAAGATACAAACTTTATTTTCTGCAGGGACGTAAGTGGTGAGCATACATTGTTTTAACACAACTGTTGAATTCAAGGAAAAATCTTTTGTTACATGGACGTTAACAGGTGATTAATACCCAACAAAACCCCTGAAATCCAACTAAGCACCTTAACTTGTGTCCCTGTTGCCACAGCTGATAACGTAAGGATGACATCACTGATGACATTGCTGAGGACATCACTAGTGACTTCACTAATGAAATATTTATGACATACACAAAGTCATATATTAAACCTTTGATACTATTTAAAGATTACTTATATTGTAAAGTATGTGTTTATTTTTCAATTTTAACCGTTGTAATCACTTACAAAAGATGCACAGAAAGAATATACATCTATGAACATGTTTTTCAGCAAATGTTGAATTTTATATCTCATTTTTCATTTCACATATATATATTAAGGTAATAATCACATATTGCCATACCACATTTATAGAAATCTTAAAATATCTTAATTATTATATTATGTTATTGTTACTGTGCATTTGTATAGCGCCTTTTTACCTTTGTAAGATTCCAAAGCGATGTGAGTTGAACTCCCTCTGGGACTGCAGTCTAGGTTAGTGGAGAGAGTAATGTAGTAAAAGGTGCTTGGGTGCATTCGGAATGTATACATAGTTTTTCCTTGTTTTAAAGCACTTCTTGTGTTATTTAGGAAATGATACATGTTGTAAAGGCATCACAAAGCAAGACACAGACAGCAGACTTACAGTTCAAACAAAATATATTTATTCACTTCAATGGCAGGATGGTAGAGACCTAACTTGTGAAGGTGTTCATTCCCCAAAATACGAATCCAAACTCAGAATAAAAGACATACCCACTAGGAATGAGACAGGAGAAAGATTGCCAGTTAAGTAAAGTTTATAAAGTAAAATGATGCATGTAGAGGACTCTGCTACTCTGAGAGCGCTCTGCCAACAAAACAGAAACACTGTGGCCCTCATTACGACCCTGGCGGAAAGCAACTGACCTGACCGCCATAGCGTAAATAGCGTTTCCGCCATTGCACGACGGAGTAAAGTGCGGCTAATTCTGGCCCATCGGGCACGAGCACTACGCCATGGCGGAAGTGCAAAGTCCGCGATGGCGGAAATGTCCCCAAAACGCCCCTCACCGCCGTCGTACGGCGACCTAGGTGCAATTCCGCCACCATCATAGCGGTCACCGTAATGAGCGGCAATCGGAAATACGGTGACCGTAAATATACGGAAACGGAAGCAAAAACATGGTCCCGGAACGGGAAACAGCACGCCGTACACCTATAAAATCAGAATTTCCACACACCATTAAAAATACTACCCTGAGACACATCCCAACCCGTCATCCACCCTAGTGAAACAAGAAAAATGGGAAAAGTAGCGAAAAAAGCGTGCGACCGCAAGCGGCAGGTCCACTTCTCCCGTGAGGAACTCACGGTGCTCACAGAGACCCTCCAGGAGAATGCTGCCGCTCGTCTTCTCCACGCAAATGACCAGGACGGCACTTGCGAACAAGAAGGCCATATGGGCCCTGGTGGCACAGCGGGTAAGTGCGGTGGGGACCGCACCCCGCAACCCACAGCAATGCAGAAAGCGATGGGACGACTTGCGGATACGCGTACGGAGCATACTATCCGCCAACCGTAACATTGCCACAGCTACCGGGGAGGATCGGAATCACCCATCAAGTTGACCCCCTGGGAAGAAATCTGTGCCTCCACCATCGGAATGGAGAGCATAGAGGGAGTCGGAGGATGGAGAAAGGAGTGCAGACATCCGAAGAATCAGGTAGGTGGCCAAATAAAACAATGCTAAATCCACAATGTCCAATCATGTGAAGTACCATGTGTCCACATAGTGCAACAGAAACACATGTCCAGGAGAACGTCCACATACATTGGCCTGATAGCGCACATTAAAAGTCAATTAAATACATAAATAATTAAAATCCTAAAAACACCCTCTACACGTGCAGCAGGCACCCCTAACTGCAGGCTGCAAAACAACTGCACCCTCAATCCACACAAAATGAAACCACCTCCAAGGCCCTGACCCAAATCACCCTCAGGTACCACCCCAATGCATGTGATACATTGCCATTCCAATTTCCACAGACCCATTAATAACGCTCGCCCTCCTTTACTCCACCACAGGGTCCGATTCAAACGACGAGCTCCAGGACACCCCTACCAGCACACCTGCAAAGAGGGCCAAGACCAACGGCCAAAGACCCTCCACCTCAGCTGCACGCATCAAGACACGGCAGCAGCACAAATCAAGTGGCAGCACACAGGAGGGGACTTCAACAGGCACCCCAGCAGCCAGCATGCCCACAACAGCACCACCACAGGCCCCCCAATGGATCCACAAGGCACTGCTTCTGGTGGCAGCAGCACCATAGGTGACACTGCATTAATGGCAGCATGCTCCGACACAGAAAACGGGGATGTCGAATGTAGATCCATCCATGACCTGTCTCAATCCCCCTGTTTGTTCATCCCGTACACCATGAGGATACCACGCAGGGGCACCCACAAAGACGACGACTGGCCATCCCCCACAAGCCCTGTGTCAAGGCAACATGAGGTGATCAGCCCCTCTGTGACACCACCGCAAATGGCCATGGCCCAGCAGAGGCAACAGTCCCTCGACCAGGTGATCGTGCAACAGCAGCAACTGGCCACGCTCCTCAAGGACCATGCTGATGAATGTGGGGGTACTAAGGCAGCCATAGAAACATCTACTGAGACACTAAGGGCACAAATGGAGAGAAGCACCGAGAGCCTGAGAGTACAAATGGAGAGAAGCACCGAGAGCCTGAGAGTACAAATGGAGAGAAGCACCGAGAGCCTGAGGGGGGAACTGCATGCGACGTCCAAAGACGTATGTGCTGAACTTGCCGCTGTGCGCCGTGTGCTCACTGAGCTCTCACAAACCCTTAGGGACATGCATGGACGTGAGCAGGCAGAGACATCATCCGTTGCAAGTTCCGTCCAGGGCAGCCCCCAACGTAGATCTGGGAGGAACCTGCGCTCCACAGGCAGGGGTGCCCCTGATACCCGCAGAGGGGGCTTGCAATAGCGACTGCCCACTGACAATGAGCATCTTTGGACACTGGTGTTCGGGGGGGAGGTAGGAGGGTGGAGGGTGTGTTGGGCTTACTTGGGTGGCGGGTCGATGGGGTGTGTAACATAATTTCACATATGCTATAAACATTTCACAATCATCCAATGAGATGTGTGGACATTGATCTTTGTGTACGAGGCCATTATAGGCGTACAGTCCATATTGTGCATGTTCCAGACACACACAGTGCCACAAGTCCCGTGTCCATGTATCAGCCACCAGGCGTGAGTGCTAGAAGCATGAATCTATGATAATCTGACGAATTTCACGGCCCTCCTGTGCCTCGCGGACTCCTTGAGGTGCTGCCACATCCCCACCCTCATCATGACCATCTTCAGGTGCTTGCAGTTCTGCGTCAGGGGCATGGGCACATTTCTACGTACGCACATGTTGTGTAGCATGACACATGCCATGACCATCTTTGCAACCTTCTCATGGCTGTACAGGAGTGCCCCGCCAGACCTGCTGAGGCAGCGGAAACGAGCCTTCAGTAGGCCGAATGCCTGTTCATGACTACACGGGTACGTGAGTGGGCATGGTTGTAGTCCTCCTCATGCTGGTTCTGTGGGTTCCGGATTGGTGTAAGGAGCCATCTCTTCAGTGGATACCGGCATCACCTGTATGTGGACAATAAAGGAATTTTAGGAATGCCATTGCTACGTACGCACCCCCCCCTTCCTGCCAGGTCATTGCCGCATCACATACCCCACATTATCATGCATGAAATGAGACTCACCGAGTAGCCAGGATCTGTTCCCTGCGTGTCGCTCCATGTAGCGTGGTATTGTAGAGTTCCTCAAGACCATAGAATCATGGGTTGATCCAGGGAATCGGGCACAACAATGTGTAATGATCCTGTTGGAGTCACACACCATTTGTACATTAAGAGAATGAAATTGTTTTCGGTTGCGGTACTGGCCTCCATGGCATGTGGGACAACCAATTCCACATGGGTGCAGTCGATGGCACCAATGCAACCCGGTATGCCGCAAGTGCATGGAATCCCACTTTGTGTTCGTAATTTCCTGCTCCGAGCGTGGTAGAGAGATGTAGTCGTCTGCGTGCTTCAGGAGGCATCGAGCACTTGCAATAGTGTCCGTGAGAACAGTGGCTGTGAAATGCCATGCAACTGTCCGACTGTGTGCTGGTAGGTGCCTGTGGCCAGGAAGTGGAGTACAGACACCACCTTCAGTAGGGTGGGATGGCGGTTGGGCTATCTATCATGCTGACAAGGTCAGCCTGTGTCATGTCCACAATGGCGGTTATGGTGTCCCGGTCCAAACGGTAGAGGGTGTGGATCTGCTCATCAGTGAGGTTGAACGGATGTGCTCGGAGGCGTGGGATTGCGGGCTGCCTGCGTGGTGGTAGTGGCTGTGCTGGTGGCCTTGCTGGCCCTGCCTTGCCCTCCTCCTCCTCCTGCGTCTCCTCTGTGCGGCCGGTTGTTGTAGTAGTTGGTGTTCGTCTTCTTCTTGAAGTTGGAGTACTTGCAGTGCTATCAGGTCCCCCAGGGCCAACATCGCTAGTCCTGCCGGTAGCATTTCTGAGTGGGTGTGGTTGTGGGAGGGGTGTGGGTGTGCAATTTATGTGTTTTCAGGCTGTATAGCCTCCACCTGTGGTGATTCATTCCACCTGTGCAAGCTGCAATCCCCTTGGGCGAGCACGTCCCGCACACAACGCTGCAATTCGACGCATGGCATCTTGCTATTACAATCATGTATTTATCCCGATGGCAGTGAATATTGGTTCATATGTTCATTCTGCTATGGTCCATTGTTTCACATACTATCTTTGCAGTCGCGAACAAACTTGTGAAGGGTCAGTGGAATGTAGTACTCGATTAACGGTGGACCCTCATGCAGCACTGTACCGCGTTCACCGACGGGCGGGCGTCCCATTTGTGAGTGAAGCCAGTTGCCATTTTCACACACTGCCGCACTACATGGATGAATTTGTGATTTCAAGCGGTCACAGATGCCTTTTCGACGTGATGTTGCAAATGAGGAATTCGAAGGACAGCGCTTTCGGTTTTCAGCTAGCGGCGAGGAGACGCCCACAGGTCTGACTGCAGATATAACGTTCTATTGTTTAATGTCCTTGGGACAGGGGCCATGGCGAGAATGCAATGATTGATATGAATAGTATGGATGCGCAATAGCGTAGTGGACGATAAGGCAGGACGTTCCCAATACATGTTACTTCACAACACTAGAATTCCGGCCTGGAGCACAGTGGATTTTGCAGACTGCATTACGCACAGACTCAATGGAAATTTCACATGTTATGTGAGTAAATAATCAGGCGTTTTCATACCGGGATGAGGAATGATGTATGGATGCATGGACAGATGATTTAATAGAGAGTTTGCCATGTACATGGCTTTTTGGAATCTATCCACTTCCCCTGCGCTATGTGATGCAGGGCTGCCATAGTGGGACCATCGTCTATCTGCCCTTGTTGAACCCTCCCTGTCTCGACGCGCCTTCAAACACTTGTGTCTATGCACGTTACTAATCCCATCTAATGGATTCTGTTTTAACAGACGCATGCACACAAACACTCGTTTGTAATAGTGTTTTCACCTCGATTTATATAGTTATGATTCGCAAGTGATTTTGGGTGGGAATAATCCTTTTGAGTGGGCTAGCATGCATATGGCTGTGGATTTAGTGTGATCATTGAAGTGAGTAATTCAAATGAAGTTCTGATGCCCATACTATTCTTTTTCATTTCATTGGTGACAGGTATCTCCTCCCCTTTTGCCGCTGCCATCTGTATGCCACTCCTGCAGATGGCTTTTACTCCCGACACCTGCTGCTTCGTGTTAATCAGTGGAGCACCATTACGATCTTATGGGACGATCGCCAATGGCCCACATGCCCTTACGCAGTACTAGTGGCTAGGAGCAACATTTCGACCTTTCAGCTGGACTAGTGCCTACCTAATGGGACGGCCCTGCGGTTCTAGGCGCTTCCATGTTGCCTTTTTGAACGTGAATGTAGCCCCTGTGTACCATGAAGGAACAGGGCGTCACACAAGAAGAAGCTGGTCATTTATTGCGGATGCAGCCCACAATAATGAAATATATTTTGGAGTTCATGACCTAATAGCTGTATGGGCCTGGTGATTTTGTTGTGCATTAAATTTTGATTATGATATTGACCGTGTAGCGTTATTCTTTGCAAGTAATGTAGCATATTCCTATTTGTGGAGCGATGTATTGTGAGAAGATCTGCATTGGGTTCCGGCTTCTGAGTATAGTTGCGTGGTACTGTACTGGCCGCGTTTGCCTACGAAGCCCAGTAAGGTCAGGGATAGGGGCTGCCATTATGACTGTTTTAATGATGTCATGCTCAGGGGCGGGGGATTAGCTTTTGTGTAACAGATGCCGGTCAGCCAGGTGGATTGGTGGAATGATGTGATTATCAGAATATGGCTGGTCACAGGTGCCTGTGTTTGCGTGCGTTTCTTGGAGGGAGACTGAGGTCATGTCCATTGGAATAGCTTCTGTATTCGTGCCATCTGTGCCCTGCAGCTCCCATTGGCCCTCTTGAGATGAGCCTGGCTGCTCAGTCACTCTGCCAACTTGTGTGGTACATGCTTATGCTGATGGTTGGTTTGTTTACTGGCAGGAGTACAGGGCTGGTGCAGTCTCACTCAGGATACTGCTTTGAATGTTGCCTTACACTGGTGTCAAGCGATGGGGGCCTGTTTTTGTTTGTCTCATTTTCAGTTCATGTTGCTGTACTTGAACCTTCACATGCCTGTGCTGCATCAGTACGGCAATGGTGCCATGGCAAATATGGATGGCCACTCACAAGGCACTTGGAGCCCCTACATTCATTTGTTCGTTGGCATGCATGGGTGACTTGTACATTTCACTGGTTGCATTGTGTGACTTCATTCAACCTACGAGGAGTTGTGCAATGTGGCCAGGGAGTGGTGTACAGGCACTCAGTAGGGCCTTTTACGGTTGGTTCGCGATGCCGTACTTCTCACTATGGCGGAATGGTACTTTCCGCCATGCTTGATGGCGTTAGGTACATGTCCGCTAGGGTCAGAATTCATGGCGTGCGCGTACTTGGTGCAGTTAGCGTTGGCGTTCACTACGGTGTCGCTAATGGCATCGTACTTTATGGTGACGGGTCATAATCGCACCGAGCGCTATTCGATGGCGGTATTGCATTTCCGCCATCGTTTTTCGATTTCCGCCAGGGTCGTAATGAGGGCCTGTATCTTTATACAGACATTTTGTAATCAGTGACAAATTGAGTAAGGGATGAATAGTACGAGTCCACTGGTGCGCTGTAACAATACTGTATAGTCCATAGGGGGTGGAGCAACTTGATTGGTTGGTGCAGGGCTGTTGCTTCTCGCAGCACGTGGGTCAGCTGGGCTCATCTGGGTGGGGTGGAGGTCAGGCTGGATCAGCAATGTGTGGTTACTCTAACTAATCTAAACCACACAGTAATCGTTGACATGTTATAACTAATATAACACATAAAACTTATCCCAGAATGCAGGGTTGCCTGTTGTGAGCAAATACAAACACATTCTTAACTTAGGCCTTTGTGGGACACAGGCGTAGTGGTCCTTTTTTCCAGGTGGCTTATCTAAGGGTTTCGATCAGAGATTTATTTGCCCTAGTGCCTCATGTTCAAACGATGGAATTGATAGGTTTCAACCCATGGGAAATACATGAGCCTTTCTTGGCCCTCTTCCTGCTCACACCTGCAAGGCTAAAAACCTAGGGGTCATCTTCGACTCCCCACTCTCCTTCTTTCCTCACCTCTCTGACTTTTCTAAGAAGTCATACTACCAGCTGCACCTCCTCAGAGGTATTCTTCCTTTCCTCTCCTTCTCCCAGAAGGTCACTGTCTCCAGAGCTCTGGTTCTCTCTAGGCTGGACTATTGTAACAGCCTCTTTCTAAATCTGCCTGCTTCTACTCTCCACCCTCTGCAATTTATCCAGAACAGGACTACGAGACTTGTCCTTGGCCTCAAGCCCAGGGATCGCATCTCTCCAGGACTGAAATCTCTGCACTGGCTCCCAGTGGCTGCGAGGATTAAGTTCAAAACCCTCGGCATCTTTCACAAGGCCTTCTGGGGCTTGGGGCCTCAATACCTTCAACTCTCTCTTCCTAAATATCTTCCTTCTCGAGCTCTTCACTCATCCGCCTCTAACTCCCTCAGGGTCAGTCGCTTCTCCAAGCAACGAGTTGGTGGTAGATCTCTTTCTTCGGCTGGTGCCTCCCTCTGGAACTGCCTCCCTGCCTCTCTTAAACTTGAGGAGAACCATCTCCGTTTCCGGAAGCACATCAAAACCTTTCTCTTAGATTCTGCCTTTTCTCCTCCTCTCCTCTGCTGACCTCCTAGCTGTAACCAGAACTGCACTGGCTACCTGGACACTCTCTGTTCTCAGGCCCAGGTCCTTCCTGCACCAGCGTCACACACCTGCACTGCCCACCTTGCAACCCCCGCACTTGGGGACTGTTTCTGTATCCCTACAGTCCCCCTGCCAGCCCTTGACACCTGATGCCCGCACTTACCCATGCACTTGCTGCATGTTGGCCGTTTATTTACTTATTGTTATCATCTTTCCCATGTACTGCACTGTCCCTGCCCCCTTTGCACACACTTGTGCGATCTGAATGACACCTGGCCTAGTAGGATCATTGTCCGTCCTCCCTTTGTTCCCTTCCCCTGACTCATCGTGCCTTGAAACACTTGTGTATAGGCACGTTATGAATGCCATATCATATCATATCATGATCATGCAAGATTAGTTATATAAGGGCAATTTAGGGTGGTCAGTGGGGAAGGGTCTCACCAACTGTTACATGAAAGAAGAGTAGAGGGGCGAAAGGTTGTGCAGGCAATATTCCTAAAGGTCGGGTCAGATGAGCAGGAGCAGGCTTGTGGAGTCGAATGAATACACAAGTCAAGCTTCGCCCTGGTCACACACAGGGCAGTGAGCTCAGAGGAAGAGGAAGAATACAGTTCTTTGTTTGTAACAATTTACGCCTGGGCTTCCATGACAACAGGACTAGCGCAGAGCAGACAGGGGAGGAGGTGGTGGGGGCTGTTGTAGCTGGCTGTGCGTGGCACTGGGTGATGGGAAATGGCTTTTTATAGATCATTTTGTGGCCTAATATACAAAATGGAGTCTGCTGTGGCACAAAATGGAGTCTTAGTGTATCGTCCCATGGCTTCTTCCCACTGTTGTCAGTGAAAGACAAGACGGACGTATCCCCATGATGGGATGAGCAAATAGACTTATTATTTTCCCCCCTTTCGTTACTCCTAAAGTAATGAATAACCTTGGTTGTTAGTACGCCTACATTCTTCCGCCTCCATTAGCGCTTCATCCTATGCGGGAGTCCCCTTTATTGGTATCCAGGCCCTGCACAGAGATCCTAAACTTGACCCCTTCTTGCATATTCACAGGGGTACAGGTAATGTATATGCATCAACCATCTCCCTCCAAATCTAGCCAGACTTCTTTATATCATTCTAGTTCCCGGTGCTCTTTAATTATTGTGTGCCACAAATTATCCACCCTGTCCCCTGTGTTGTACACTGCTGTCATGCAGAATTTAGGTTCCTTATTATCCCCCGTTTGCACTTGTTCGTCTCTTACATCATGGGGCACTTTTGTTGGGCCACCCATTGT
Source organism: Ambystoma mexicanum (assembly GCA_002915635.3). Taxonomy (NCBI): domain Eukaryota; kingdom Metazoa; phylum Chordata; class Amphibia; order Caudata; family Ambystomatidae; genus Ambystoma; species Ambystoma mexicanum. The sequence goes on from CM030323.1 coordinate 507,733,186, forward strand.
CACCATCATCATTGCACTACTAGGCATTGATTTTGCACAGAATCGAACCCCTACCTGGCACACACAAAAAATCAGTAGCAAAAATACTATGATGGGCACCAGTAGCTTGATTGCAGTGCCGAACCAGGATGGTACCCAGTCAAAAAACTGTGTCGAACCAGTCACTTGATTGTATGCGCCCCTTCTTCTTCATGCTTTTCCCGAGGTTGTGGACCACCTTTATCACGTGTGATAGTGTCCCATTGTCAGCATCTGCAGAAGGCACGAATGTGCAACATGCACTCCCGATTTTTCAGCAAATACTGCCTTCCATTGCTGTTAGCAGGTCTAGCACATAGCTGTTCTGCATGGTCATCAACCGCAGGGCTCTGAGTTCCACCTTGATGACGTTGAACCCTTCTTCAGCGTCGTTGGCTAACTGGATCAGTTCCCAGTGCACAATTTGCAATCACTTGGCGTTTGCTTGTCCTTGGATGCTTGATATGAGTGATGCAAAAAATGTCTCTGCCGAGTTGAAGAGTGTAAACTGGTCCAGTATCTGTGCCAAAAGTTCAGAAGAGTCTTTAGAAATGTAATTTGATACCCTTCTTTTGCGTGACACTCTGTCTTGCAGCTTATCCTCCGACAGCACATCATATGAGGGGGGGTTCTTCGGTTGTTGACAGGGGTGCTGGAAGCATTCTGATGGGCACCCTCTCCCCCTGGACATGACTCTCCGGAATCACCATCAGGGCCGAATGCAGTGTGGCTAGGGCACAAGCACCTCTCCATGGCGGTGGGAGGTGCAAGTACGCCTGTTTGCCGCATACCCAGTAATTGTCCATTAGTGCAGCTGTTCCTTTCTTCATGTCGGGGAGGATGAGCGTTTTGTTGCAATGTTTGCCCCAATGGACACCTTCCCTTCTCCGTGGAAGCAAAGTTCATATTGCACTTCACGTTGGATCTTCATTAGGTTTTCAAGAGCTGTTACCCATGTCAGTTTGGCAATGTGCTGAGACCAGAACTGAGTCCATGTTTTCTTGACCCATTGAAATTTTTATTCAGACAGTCCCTGCAGTGCTTCTGCTTTGCATATCACTGTTGCCTCTTGACATTTGTTTTCTGCGCACATTGTCCCCTTTATAACAAAAAATGGTTTCTTCACACAGAGGACTCCTTGGGGCTTGCTGTAACAGGTCTTCTCATTTTGGATAAGTTATAATTCTACAGTGTGTGCCTGGAAGGTACTTCAAATTCTACACAGTGGTAGATGAATAAGACATTGGGCATCCACTATAGGGGTCTCCTGGGGTATTAGAACTTTAGGCATTCCTGATGTGTGTGATATCAAGGAGCACACATAGCAACTCTCGTTAGTTGCTTGTTTACCCATGGTGCTCATGTCAGAGTACCACTTATTGGACTGATCTGTGTGGCGGGGGTCTTCCACTGCATCCAACCCCATGCCATGATACGAATCATATTGTTGCTGTTCTGCTCCCCTTTTCTTTCTACTCCTCCCCCCTAGGCCATTATGTAATTTCATTAATGTTTGATAACAGATAGGAAAAATGGCTAAATTCATTTTTTCGTTCTTTCCATGATCATATAGCCTATTCTATGAGGTAGGATGGGTGCATGGGGTGGGTGCCTGAGAACTAAAGTGCATGTAATCGCTGCTTGAGGTAGGGTTAAAGATTGTCTGTGTGTAACCATTTGGCAGCATTACTACATCAGAAATCAGATTATCTTCATTGTCGGCATACAGTACATTTCCATCAGTGTCCATTATTGACTGCTTAACCAGTGAGACTTTCATCGTGTGATTTTTGTGCAGGGAGGTAAGGTTTGAGGAGACATTGTGGGCCAAAATTAATTTCAACCCATCCCATACAAGTGAGTACCCTCTTGCACCAGTTTTTATCCCCTGCCTGCTTTTTTACCTTCTAAAATAAAAATAAATCGACTAATACAGTCCTAAACACAATAAAATAGTCGAGAACACGATGGCCATGAAATAAAGGGCTCAATCGTAGGAGTAAGCTCTAGTAGCACTAACATTTCCCCTTTTGCTATCTACGTTTGTGGTGTTGTCATTGAGGGCCTCGTTTCTGTCATGTTTGTACCTATAGAATGAAATACAAGAGGTTAAGTGCACTGTTAATTATGCAAAACATACTTTTTTTTATATTAAGAGAGAGAGATAGAGATAGAGGGAAGTGAGGGAGAAAGAGGTAGAGTAGAGAGAGGAAGAGAGAGAGAGAGAGAGAGAGAGAGAGAGAGAGAGAAGAGAGGAGAGAGAGAGAGAGAGAGAAAATGAGCATGTAATTCAAATAATCACTTTTTTTATCCACTTCATTAATGTACTCACTGTACATATATTTACACATTTACATATTGCTGGTAGCTTCTAGTTTTTTTCTCCTTTTACTCAGTCCCATCAGGGTACAGCTGCCTGTCGTTCATTTGGCTCTTCCTGTTCTGGTACTACACTGTCATGTGTTTTCTGACATCTGAGAGGTGTATCCAATATTTCAGGCCCTTGACTTTCACCGCAGAAGGGGAACAGTACACAACCTCGTAAAGGCTGTGAAATCTTGGAGAATTCCACCTTGATTTCCTCCCCCAAAATTGTGGCCATTCTATGAGCATCTGATGCTCACTTATAGGGGACAATAGAGTCTGAATGTGCCTTACTGTCACTATTTCGTGCAGTGACAAGTGGTGGTCTTTACTAGATTGTGTTCGTAATTGAAACAGCGCTAGGGGCAAACAATACATCCAATTATTTTTGAGTGTATGATATAGCTTTGACAATCTGCTTTTAAGGAGGTTGTTGATTTTCTCGACCATCCCGTTCGCTTGCAGGAGGTAAATGGAACATAACTTGTGTTTTATCCCTAATAGGGATATTACTTCCTTAAAGAGGTCATTTGCAAAGCGAGTTCCATTGTGGGAGCATATGACATCACAAATGTCCCATCGTGGAAACACTTCTCTCACCAAAAATGTTGCCGCACATTGCGCATATGGGTGGGCACAGGGTCCTCCTTCCACCCAGCGGGAAAAGGGGTAGACCAGCACTATTAAGTATCTTGCCCCATTGCACCTTTTTCCCATGTATGCATAATCAATGTCCAGTTCACAGAAATGTCCGACCGGGCGGGGCAGTGTTCCTCGTAGCGTCCTGAGCATCATTCCAGAATTGTAAGTTTGACATGTTACACACTCAACTGTCATTTTAGCGAGATACTCCTGTAATTTTGGGACAAACCAATCTTCCTGGATGTCTGTGGCTATGTGTTGCTTTGCTATGTGTACTGGTGACTGTAACTGTTGGAATGCTAGTTGCAATAATTCTACAGGCATTACTACCTTTCCTGTACTCTCTTGGCGCCAAAGGCGATCTGTGGATGACTGTGTGCAACCTCTTTTTCACCACATTTCTTGTTCCTCAAGGGGCGCCCTTTTTTGCAGGTTGAATACTTGGGTTATGGGCAGGGAGTTATATCCCTCTTACTTTTCCTCTTGGGCATTAACTTTTAGCATATATTCTGTTGTGTGAAGCTTTTGAAAATAGGCTGCTTGTTTTCCCTAGTGAGATTGCGTCATTGTTATTAGTATGGGCTTGGCATTTTACCAAAGCTACTACTGATGGTTCTGCTAGTGCCTCTATTATCTGCTCTACTGAAACCTCTCCTCCTCCACGTGGACAACCCGGCATGTACTGCTGTTGTTACTAATGCCGAGTCTGAGTAGCTTGTTACCCTGCTTCCCTTTGCTGCATGCAGCGCTTCAATTAATGCTATGAATTCTGCAGCTTGTGCTGAATAATGCATTGGCAATCTTTTTTGCACGAGATGGAGGTGGTGAGTGTGGATTTGGATCGTTCGAGAAATACAAAACAGTGTTCAACAGAAAGTGTTACTGAGCATCCCATTACTACTTGTGTACAAGCGCAATAGAAATAAAATATCAATATCAATATCAATGCTATGGTGGCGTTTTTTTCAATTGCAAAGGCGGCGGATGCGAGAGCTTGTTCGCACGCAAAATGTCCCTGCATCACAGAGTCTAAAGTGCTGCTGTAGTATGCTAATGGCTTGTGCCCTAATGATACAGCAGTCATGAGTGTTCCGTTGCAGTGCGAGAACAAGTAGAATTCTCAATATTAATCTGGGGTCGCTAAAACTGGTGCTGTGCAAATAAGCTCCTTTAGTGTGTTGAAGGCAGTGTTTACCTCTTGTATGCATGTGATAGCTGTGTTTTTTTTGTGCTTGCTTTAGTGCTTGTAGTGGGGGCCTTGTGTACGCTGCATAGTCGAGTATCCATGCTCGGCAATAGTTTCATATGCCGAGAAACATCTGCATGTCTTTCTCTGTGTGGGGCATGATTGTCGCGCGTACTACTGCTGCTCTGTCTGGAAGTAAGCACTTGCCGTCCTTTGATATTAGCTGTCCCAGATACAGTACTTCAGCTAGGTAGTACTGCAACTTCCATTTGCCTACCTTGTACCCTTTATGAGCCAACAAATTTAGTAATGTGATTGAATCTGCTCTTCACTGTTCCTCACTCTCACCACAAACCAAAAGGTCGTCTACGTATTGTATCACTGTGCTCTTAACATCAATATTGCCAAGTTCTTCATGCAATATCCTGTTAAAAATACTTGGACTTTCACAGTATCCCTGAGGTAATCTGCAATGTTTGTATCTTTTCCCCCCTAGGGTAAATACAGTCAGGTATTGTGAGCTTGGGTCCAGTGGTACCAAGAAAAACGCATTTTTCAAGTCTACCACTGTGAAGCACGTGGCTGATTTTGGGATGGTGCACAAAATGGATGCAGGATTTGGGACAAAGGGAAACTCCTTCTGTATGACATCATTAGGTGGGTGTAAGTCCTGTATCATCCTCCAAGCCCCGCCTTTGCTTTCTTAATTGGATAAATTGCAGTATTGCAAGGGAATTTGATGGCAGGAGATATTGTTTTGCCCGGGTTAGCACCGCACCAGGCTTGAGTTTAATCTTTTGCTGGTGTTACCTCTTGTAAGAGCCCTACGTCGTGGAGTGTTAGTGTTCCATATTTTTGGGTACCTGTTGCATGTCTTCATTGAAAAATCGATGGTAGTTGCACTGACAATGGCCATGAGGGTGTTCATCACTCGTCTGTTTTGAACCATTATGTCACAGGGCATGCATATCTCCATTATTATCTCCCCGTCAGTGTCATTATCAGTGAACAGCTCCTCGTCTGTTAGGTCGTGCAGCGCTATGTTTGGATGTATGCATAATATGCTTCGCCACTCACATCCTTCTGTTTCCAGACCTATTATCACAATACCATTAGCTGACACTTGTACTCCCTGCAAATCTAGGGAGAGGATGGTACCTGGTAGTATTCATGGGGCGGCTGTTAGGCAGAATTACATGCAGTACCCTTTGGGAACACTACACACAATTAAGACTACAGGTGTAAGCACAATCTCACCTTTGGTACAAGCCTGTAATACACAGTTATGTGATAGCAGTGGCTGAGCAGCCAGGCTTAACTCAAGAGGGATGTGAGCAGTACAAGATGTTACACAAAGGACTTGCAATCACAGTAGTTCAAACAAACACTTACTCAAGGTTTCTTGGTAAAAGAAAATACATTTATTTACACATTTAGTTAGAGAACATTCCATTAGTAATAAGCAGCTCAATATCACACTATCATACACTACAGTACTCAACCAATACGTTTCTAAACAAGTTAGGCTCCCCTGAAGTGGGAGCAAAATGGCACTTCAGTAACTTTCAAAAGGGGTAGAAAGACAAAGGTTATAAGAATCAACACACAATTACTTTCATAGGCAGGGCAAATAGTTTCAGTTCACTGCAAGAGGCAATTAAATTCAATAGGCCTGGGCCAAAGTCAATGGTTCAGAGTCTTGAATAGGATAGCACAGTTCTGGTAGTAATGTTACGCTCACCTGGTATCCACGGGGACGCCACCCAGCCGCTGGTTGGATTATTTGCACTCTCGAACCCTCTCCTGGTTGGTAAGGCCTCTGGTTAAAGATGGGTCTGCAATATAGGAGAGCTGGATTCAATACCAGATTGTCTTTGTTTTCCCACCTCCCTTGGCCTCAACTCCTTCCTCCCCCTTGGGCCTTCTCCTCACCTTAATATTGTAAAAGGCGGATTCTCTGTCCGCCCCTCGTGCCAGGGGCGCGTAGATGTGTGGTGCGAGCAGCGGCAAAGTTACTTCACTGGTATAATCCCCCCTGTTTGAATCCAGGCCTGCTGCGACTACGTAGGTTTGCTTCTTTACAGTTTTTATATGCAGTTCTTATGTTCCTCTTAATTCGAATAATAATGTCTTGCTTCTTTCCTTTTAGGTATGGAAAGGTATTTTGGTGTTGTCATGCAGTTTGAAGATGAGCATGGGCCGGTAGGCGAAAGCGCGGTGTGCACGATGCTGTCCGGTGAGTAATGCGCAATGCGCAGCGCTGTTTCGCCTTTTATATTGCTAACCTGTCTTTTCTCTCCTTGCAGGTCGTGATGTTCCTTGCCGAGCACCGTAATGTTCCAGCGATGATACTGACCAGGAGATGACTACCCAGGTAAGAATTGTGTGGCTTTCTTCGATCGGGAGGAAACGTGAGTAAACGTTTACTAATGCTGTCTTTCTTTCTCCTCTTTCCAGGTTATGGTATTCCAGGATGCATGCAGTGCCGGATGATGGAGTTCGTACCTTAAGGTGAGTGGAACTAAAGTCGACGATGGATTGAAGACATGATACTGTTCCAGGTAAGTTTCGTGGTGTTCTTTCTCTCTCTGCAGGTCCTTGGTTTCAGGTAAGCTGGCATCAAAGAACTGGACACGGTGAGCGTTACGCTGCCCACAGCAGAATAATGCGAAGCATGCTCTGCTGTTTGGGTGCGGTTTAAATAGTCTCAGATAAAGTAGTCCAGGTAAAATAGTCCCAGGCCTGCCACACCCAAAGTAGTCCAGAAGACTAGACCGCATAGCTCAGTTCCTTGTAACTGAGCTATGTGTGTGCCTCCATGTTGGCTGAACCCCACAAAGTTAAATAGTCCCCAGTAAATAATCTCATTGTAATGTTGGTCTTCATGATGGTTATGAGCCTGGCGCCAAAGGCACCAGGACTGACTCCAAGAGAGTCTTGGATGAGGTTTTAAGGCCTTTGACCTGGCCCTAACTGGAAGGCTGACTTGCCAGTGAGGGCCAGGGATAAGGGTCATGACAGTAAACGGTTAAGTCTTTGCCAATGTTCTTGGAAGTATTTTGCAAGAAAAAGTTATATGTCGGGTTAGGAGCAAACAAGACTCCAAAGTTGGGAAAGTTTCACAAACTTTCACCGCGTTAAAGAGGATTTCTCTACCGCATCTGCACAGTACATTAGGGATGAAGAAAAGCTGTAGCTGAGGCAGTTGTTACTGGCACTTCCTGCAGATCTTGCTGTTACTGAGCCTCAGTCGTGGGGACCAAACCTTGCAGATTAATGCCCTCAGAGCCGCACTAGGAATCCCAGGAAGAGAGCACATATCAGACATCAGAAGACAATCTAACTGGCTCTCTACAGCGGACAAAATTAAACTTAAAACAGTATCACTAACATTCAAAAGTATCAATGACTTAGCCCCCAAATGCCTAACAGAAAGATTCAAAAGATGAACTTCTAATAGACCCACCCGAGAAGCTTACACCAACCAACTAGCTGTACCCCCATTTAAATTGAGCACAGCCGGAGGCAACAGCTTCCCTGTCAAAGCGTCCCAGCTGTGGAACTCACTCCCACCTTCCTTAAGGTCTGACCAATCCTATCCACACTTCAGACTCAACTGCATTAAAGGGCTGAAAGAAAATGACCTATAACTGACTGACACTAGGACTACTCACGTCTAACCCACCTGCTAACCTGCAAATGAACGTACACCGACATGCCCCATACACATTTGTGTACAAATACCTGTGTATATAACCTTGTATATCGTCATCTTTTTGCTGCCAGTGCACCATGTAATCATTTGGAATGTGTAACTGTAACCTGTAAGCTTAAAGTTTTCTTGAACACGCGCCCGGTTACCTCCGGATCTGGTGCACGCTACAAATAAAATAAACAAACAAACAAGAGGGAGGACGTCGGGAGGTTCCTGCACCACCCAGGGAAGAAGCCACCTGCTTGGCAAAATGTCGGTTTAAGGTGTGAGTGCCTTAATGTCCAAAATCTGGAATCCTTCTCACTGGCTATCCGGTTTTCAACAGCACTCTGATGAAAATTCGACCAGTATGGGTGGCTTGCGAGTTGGTTGTTCCCACCAGCTCAAGGGAAGAAGTCGTCCTTGAAGGGCTTCTCTGTCGAGGGAGTTTAAGGCAATTTGAACCTGCAGCAGGGCTTCACTGGGGAAACCAACGGTCCAGGAGTTGCATCATTCGTCTTCCTTCAGCTCATCTTCGGTTCTTTCATTCCAGTGGTCGACTCTTCCTTGCAAGTCCCAGAGACCTGCTTTTAAACAGTTTTCTCCCTTTCATTATAGCCTAGCTGTCACTCACCCAGCAGGGTGGCTGTCCTTGCCGGACAGTCAGCCAGCCAATCACTCTAGAGTGCATTCAGGTCTCCTAGGAGACTAAGAACAGGGAGTTTCGGGCACCTCCCTCACATCCTGTCCACCCCAGACACTCAGATGCCAGAGGAGGGCTTCAGCATTGACGCCCACCAAAGGCCAACGAACAAAGGGATCAAACCTGGTTTGGCGTGCAGAGATAAACACTAGAAGGACCTTTCAAGAAACAACTTGTATAGGCGCGCTTTAAATGCCATATCATATCATTTCATATCAATGGCAAGAAAGATGACCGGAGTCTGTTTTTACAGAGAGGTCTTGGGCACCATATTGAAAAACATGGCTGACCCGATTTTTAGCTACCGGTGTTCGCGGTCGGGAAAAATCATGGTAGTTTGTTCTAAAACCACTGCCACCAGCCGTTTCATGAGGAAAGGGTAGCTATTGACTGCTACATGAGTGTTTAGACCCAGGGGATGCTAGGCAACCCCTCCAGTACTCTATAAAGACAGTGTGTGCTGGGTCAATGAATTTAAAGAGACTAGTAAAGTCAATTTAACTTTACATTCACTGTGAGACCGTAGTCAGTCGCAGAAAAGGTATTTAAACCTTGGAAAGTCTGAAAGACATCCCTGTGCCACTGCACTGAGGGTGCTGTGTGACACAAAAAAAAGATGACTATGGAGTTGTCTAAAACTCCATATCCAAAGAACACAAAAGTAAAACATACTAAAAATGAAAAGTTAAAAGTCCCAAAATATAGCAAAAGAGCTGGAGGGCTCTAAGGTAGACGGAATTAGCACTTGGGTGAGAATTCTCCCTAACACTCGTCACCCCCAGACTAAGGGACAGGAGGATCTAATCCCGACCAGGATGGATCTCCTGTTGCAAGTTGGTTAAATGGCCTGTGGAATACACCAGCAACCTTTTGTAACCCTTGCTACAACACTTTTTATCAGAGGTTTTCATTTGTAAGCTATATGACCTACAAACCTGTTGTGGTACATCTCTCTTATTTAAGATATAGGGGATCTGATCTAACAGTCCCTCAGAAGTTGTGACAACCTCTGAACCTACAATAGGCTTTTACAAGCGGTCCTTAGAAAGGAATCCCTTAGATCTAGAGGGGCCTCTATGGTTCCCCACCACCTCTCTCTCAGGAGCAGGTTGGGTCTCAGGCATCTTGGTTGGAGGGGCTGTGGTCAAGCAAGGTACATGCTTCCACTTCCTCTGAGATCCCAGTTTACCTGGCTTAGAAGTTTCCCTCCTAACACGAGGATTTGCACTGGAGTCTTCAGTAGAAAATTAGTGGGACCCTTGGGTGCCTTAGCAACATCCTCGGGCTTGAAAAAGCTTTAATCCAGAATTGTCCTGCTGGCCCCAGTGTCTCTCATGGCAGGGGTGTCCTGGCCATTTACAAGAACACTGTCCATATAATACCCTCTAGAGTTCTCTGGAATGGAGTCATACACACCCATTTTCTGTTTCTTACCCAAACCCATGGACTCTGCAGATACAGTGGCTTGAAGACCCAAGGGTTCTTCAGCAAATATTTCAAAGTGAGCACTAGCCATTTGCACTTCTTCCTCTGGGGAGAAGGCTAAGCAGGCAGTGCCGACCCCTGCAGGTTTACCCTTGCATCTGGGATCTCCCTTCACATGGTCAGTTGACCCACAGACATAGCATTTACCATATGCTCTCTGGAATGGGGGGTTTTGGCTGACCTCCCTCTGGTTGGACACCAGAGGATTCACTAAACCTAACAGGTTTCCCATGGGGTCTAGCCTTCTGTTGTTTGGGGCCTCTTATGGTTGGTTGGAATTAGAGCTATCTGTATTCTCACCTTTGTGCTGCTTCCCCTCATCCTTTTTATGAGTGGCCCCAGAATCCTTATGGGTGGCCCTGTTGGCTACCCATGTGTCAGCTGCTCTTGCCAACCTTTTGGGATCATTCTCATTTGAGTTACCCAAGTGCTGTGTCAGCTCAGGAGAGCAGGCATCATAGATAGATTCTAACATGAACAGATGTCTCATACCTTCAAAAGTATTAACTCTGTAACCCTTAACCCAACCATCTACGTTTTTCTAACATTCACACACCCCAGGTCGCCCAAGGGGTACCATCATGCTTTTTGAGGGTTCTAAACCTCTTAAGATACTGGGAATGAGTTTTCCCAAACTTAGCTATCAAAGCTAGTTTCACATTTTCATACTCCATCCTGTCTATTTCCCCCCACCTCCATTACAGCATCAGTTGCAACCTGGGGTAGCCTAGACAAAAGCCAAGGAATCAGCTGATTCCCTGTAATTTCCTGAATCCCATAGTTATACTCAAAAGCAGCCAACCAATCCAAAATATCAAGCTTAACTTCATACATACTTACTGCATCTTTGGGCATACAAAGCCTCTTAGGACTGGAAAGCCTAGAAGATTGTGGGAGAGAACCATTCTCAAGAAACCAGTTCTTCATTTCAAGAGCATGTTGTAATTCCATTTCCCTTAGTTTAAGTCCTTAATGTTTACTTTCAGTTTGTGCTTGGAGCCTTTTGAATTCTAACCAAAGTCTCATCCTCTCAAGAGAGGCAAACTCTGGACTCAGTACTGGACCCGGTATGGTCCCTCTGGCTAAAGGTTGAGGCCTAAGAGCAGGTTGAGGTAAAGTCAGGCTGTTGTGATTTACCTATTCTGTATATCGGCTATTACCTATTGTGTGTGTATGTGTGAGTCTGGAATGTCAGGTATGGAGTGTTCCAAGTGGAATGTTATGATGTGAGTGTGGTTCCTGATGTGTCAGTTGGAAACTAAAGCTGGGCACAGGGGGACCAGTGGATGTTTCTTTTCCCTATGAACCTGTCTTCAATATAACCTTATGTACTTACCTGTATACCTCGAACATACTAAAGCTACCTAAGTCAACTAAAGCTCCTGAGTGATTATTTAACTCTCAAACTCACATTCTAACAGAGGTCTACATCTCGAGATTCCTCTGCCTCATCTAACTCCTCAATAACATTTGAGTTAGACTCTGAAACATTATCATCCTCCTCATCATTTTCCACATTTTCATCAGAAGTAGGGGCAGCAGACCTATTTCTTTGACTTTGACAGTCCAACAATGTTTCTATCAACTCATTCTTTTTGCCTTTAACAGTGAGGTTCCTACCTTTACACATTTCTCTCAGTTGATCAACTGTTAAAATTACTATGGTCTCCTGTCTGTAGCTATGCATATTAGGCATGACAAAATAATTGCTTCTTTAGTGGTGCTTAGCCTTGTGAAGATTATTTGAACTAAAGTAAGAGCAGCCCTCTCAATGTAACAACTATACTTTATCCTCACCACTTGCCACCAGTGTTAGGCAGAATTACATGCAGTACCCTTTGGGAACACTACACACAATTAACACTACAGGTGTAAGCACAATCTCACCTTTGGTACAAGCATGTACTACACAGTTATGTGGTAGCAGTGGCTGAGCAGCCAGACTTATCTCACAAGGGATGTGAGCAGTACAAGATGTTACACAAAGGACTTGCAATCACAGTAGTTCAAACAAACACTTACTCAAGGTTTCTTGGTAAAAGAATATACATTTATTTACACATTTAGTTAGAAAACATTCCACTAGTAATAAGCAGCTCAATATCACACTATCATACACTACAGTACTCAACCAATACGTTTCTAAACAAGTTAGGCTCCCCTGAAGTGGGAGCAAAATGGCACTTCAGTAACTTTCAAAAGGGGTAGAAAGACAAAGGTTATAAGAATCAACACATAGTTACTTTCATAGGCAGGGCAAATAGTTTCAGTTCACTACAAGATGCAATTCAGTTCAATAGGCCTGGGCCAAAGTCAATGGTTCAGAGTCTTGGATAGGATAGCACAGTTCTGGTAGTAAACGGTTAAGTCTTTGCTATTGTTCTTGGAAGTACTTTGCAAGAAAAAGAGTTATATGTCGGGTTAGGAGCGAACAAGTCTTCAAAGTTGGGAAAGTTTCACAAACTTTCACTGCGGCAAATAGGATTTCTCTACCGCATCTGCACAGTACCTTATGGATGAAGAAAAGCTGTAGCTGAGGCAGTTGTTCCTGGCAGTTCCTGCAGATCTCGCTATGCCTGAGCCTCAGTCGTGGGGACAAGAAGGAAGATGTCAGGAGGTTCCTGCACCGCCCAGGGAAGAAGCCACCAGCTTGGCAAAATGTCGGTTTAAGGTGTGAGTGCCTTAAAGTCCACAATCTGGTATCTTTCTCACTGGCTATCCGGTTTTTAACAGCACTCTGATGAAAATCGACCAGTATGGAGATGGTTTCCAGGTGGCTTGCAAGTTGGTTGTTCCCACCAGCTCAAGGGAAGAAGTCGTCCTTGAATTGCTTCTCTGTCGAGGGAGTTTCAGGCAATTCGGACCTGCAGCAGGGCTTCACCGGGCAAACCAACGGTCCAGGAGTTGCAGCAGTCATCTTCCTTCAGCCCGTCTTCGGTTCTTTCGTTCCAGTGGTCGACTCTGCCTTCCAAGTCCCAGTGAGCTTCTTTTAAACAGTTTTCTCCCATTCATTCCAGCCTAGCTATCACTCACCCAGCAGGATGGCTGTCCTTGCTGGACAGTCAGCCAGCCAATCATGCCAGAGTGCATTCAGGTCTCCTAGGAGACTAAGCACAGGGAGCTTTGGGCACCTCCCTCACATCCTGTCCACCCCAGACACTCAGGCGCCAGAGGAGGGCTTCAGCACTGAAGCCTGCCAAAGGCGAACGAACAAAGGCACCAAACCTGGTGTGGCACACAGAGATAAACACTAGAAGGACCTTTCTAAAAAGAAATGGCGAAAAAAGATTACCAGAGCCTGTTTTTACAGATGAGTCTTGGGCGCAATATTGAAAAACATGGCTGACCCGATGTTTAGCTACCAGTGTTCGCGGTCGGGAAAAATCATGGTAGTTTGTACTAAAACCACTGCCACCAGCCATTTGACTGCTGTATGAGTGTTTAGACCCAGAGGATGCTAGGCAACCCCTCCAGCTCTCTATAGAAAGATAGTGTGTGCTGGGTCTATGAATTTAAAGAGACTAGTAAAGTCAATTTAACTTTACATTCATTGGGAGACAGTAGTCAGTCCCAGAAAAGGTATTTAAACCTTGGGAAGTCTGAAAGAAAAAGATGATGCCAATGGAGTTGTCTAAAAACTCCATATCCAAAGAACACAAAAGTAAAACACACTAAAAATTAAAGGTTCAAAGTCCCAAAATATAGCAAAAGAGCTTGAGGGCTCCAAGATAGAGGGAATTAGCACTTGGGTGAGAATTCTCCCTAACAGCGGCCACGGGGTGGAAAACAAAATCAGACCGCACCCTCCATTCTGTTTGTGTTATCTCATGCACCACTCTGGCCAAGACCTGTATCCCGTATACAAAACATGTCCATGTTATTGGGAACCACAGGAACCGCCTATTTCATTTGCTATTGTGTTAATCAACAACATTGCCCATAGGGGGCATGTTCCCGGAGTCGAGCACACTATGCCCCTTTCTGTAAAAGAGATGGTCATATTGAGTTTACTAAGGAGGTCTCTCCCTAGCAGGTTTATCGACGAGTCTTTGTGATAGTGTAGGGGTGCTCGCAGTGTTTTCCGTCCTACCGTTATATCAAAATCTTTAGTGTATGGAACCGTGACTACTGCCCCAGAGAATTACTGTGTTTCCAAATTTTTTCCTGACAGCGGAAACCGGCCTTCCATTAGGCATGAGTTTTCCGCCACCGAGTCCACCAGGAAGATGAACTGTCTGTATCCTATCTCCGCCCCCACCGGTGGTTCCTCGTCTGGACGTAGGGTAGTTGATAATACTGGACATGCAAGTGCTCTCTGTGGGCTGTCCTAGTCTAGGTGTGTTTTTGTCCCTAGAAAAGAGAAAACATTTTCCCCAACCATGACTGTTCCTCGGAACGGTGCTGGTGCGCCATTGGCTGTGGCGGCGAAAGGGTTACTGTGCATGTTCCCCATCGGAGTTTGGCGTGTTACTCGCTGCTGTGTTCCCTGTGGTGGTGCTGCGTGGTGGTGCTCCTGTGTGTAATGAGACAACCTGTTCCCCTTGTCTGTATCCTCCCACAGGTAGTATATAGGGACTGCCGGGGTGGGGGTGGCCGTGCTGCTGTTCATTATTGAACCCTTGTGTGTGTTGGTAATATGCCATGGGACGGGTGGCCAACCTTCCACATGACCAACATTCTCCCTGTCCTCCTCCTCGGGGTCCTTGTCCACCGTACCCCCCCTCTGTCCCCGGTACCCACCTCTTCCTCTTCCAGATCTTCCTTGCCACTGTGGCCATCAGTACTGTTCCTCTCCAGCCCATTGTTCTTGCCCGCCCGCTGCCCAGGTGGCTGCCATCCGAGCCTGTATTCCTATTGGCCCCTCCTCCCCGTCTCCCGGGCTGTCTGCGGGGAGTGCGGCTGCTATTGCTGCGACATTCACCAACTTATTTTGTACAAGCTTCGTCCCGTCTGCCAATCTTTTCTTTGCAATTTCTTTCTCCCTTTCTTTGATCCTCCTACAGTGGTGTACTATAATGCTTTGTATTTCTGGCGAAACCTTGGCTTCTATCCCACCAATTTTATCTAAAGCCTTCTGTGCCTCCATCGGGAGGCCTCTCTTGATTATAAAGTAAAAGAAGGAAGTTTGATTGGTCCCAGGCCGTGCACGTCTCTGCCCTCCACATATTCTGCACCGAAGATAGCCCATAGGAGTGTGGGCAGAGTGTGTTTGGACCTGAGAGGAGCTGCAGCTGATTTTATTTTTCTCTGTGTTATTTTGCTGTTGGAATTCTCTCTTCCCTTTCCATTGAAAGACGATCTTGCCGGCCTGTGAACAGCTGTGAAGAGGTAAGCGCCTTTTCCTCTTGTTAATAGAGATGCCTGGTAAAGTGACCCCCACAACGAGGCATTATAATTTACGCAAGGGGAAGCCATATGGTAAGGACTTTAGCTATCTGCAAGAAAATAAAGACGCACTTATTAAACTGGATAAAGTGAGTGTTTCTCTTCACGTGAATATGGACACCGAGCCGCCTCGATTAGCTAAATCTTCACGCTCAATCTCATCTGCCAAAATTACTGACTTTTTTTAAAATTGATAATGCATCTTTAAAAAATGTTGATACACTAGATCCTCTACCCTCTTGGTAAAGAAACTGTTACCCTGAGCTCAGATTTACCTCCACAGTCTTCGACTGTGGTTGTTAATGTTCATCCGCCCAACATAGGATCAATGGAAATTCCCTCCCCGCGACCTATGCCAGATGTCATTGATGATAATTCATTATTAGAACTTTGTTACTGCCTGTGCGGTACTAATAGGGAAACTGCTGAGGCTGAAGTTGCAATGGCTGAACATATGTGTGATAAATCATTAGCACTTACACTTGATGTCACTGCTGAAAACAATCACCACCCTCCCCGACCATCTAGCACTCCGTCTCTGCTTCCGTTATCAGGTATCTCAAGTTACCAGCTTCCGCACCAAAATGAACGAGTGGAAATAATTGATATCTCCAATGGGTGTGCGACTGAACCAGTTAAAACAAAAGTGCAAACAACAAATGAAAATAACTTGTTCCCTAAAATTGGCCGCCTTCACTTTGCTCTTAAAATCTTAATTAAACTCATGATCAAACTTATTACCAAACGCAAAAAAATGGTAAACTGCTCGAATCTCTAATGCAGTCAAAAATGGAAGCCCGGCAGAGCACTGATGACAATTTGATTCAAAACCCCACAATGAAATGGCTACTGTACCTGCTCCTACTGCCTTGCCTATACCAAGTATAGAACCTAACAACTCTTACAACATATCGAAGTCCCTTAATGTACATCCTCCACGTAAACAAAGAAAACAGCTAGCCAGACTTGGTAAACGCAAAGTGATGTTACCGATTGCTGAACACTGTGTTGATGAAACATCGGATAATGATCATTTGCCCTTGAATTCTACTATTGCAATAAAGGTGAATAATAAAATTAGAACAAAACGTCTTCCAAACGTGAAAACAGAAAGAAGAAAAGGCAATCGGTCCAACACGGCACTTTATCCAGCTGGTTAATTTCTGAAAGTCATTCAGAGACGAAGGAACCCAAAGTTAAGGAAGATTCTGACTCCAATGACACCTTGACAGATGAAGCTGAGGCTTGTGGCCACCCTGACACATCAAAGTCAATTATTAGTAATTCTGTTGGTGAGGCAGTCGACTCGTGAACAGAAGAACTAAAAACTAATCAAGAGTTACTTGACAACAGAGTAGTCATTATTAGTGAACGGCCGGATAAGTGTACTAAGCATCCCTGAATAGAATGCGCATACTTGAAATATTTACCAAGATC
>CM030323.1:507750119-507823685 GCA_002915635.3 Ambystoma mexicanum
GCCAGCATCCCTCTGTCCCGCTCCATGCCAGCATCCCCTCTGTCCCTGCTCCATGCCAGCATCCCTCTGTCCCGCTCCATGCCAGCATCCCCTCTGTCCCCCTCCATGCCAGCATCCCCTCTGTCCCGCTCCATGCCAGCATCCCCTCTGTCTCGCTCCATGCCAGCATCCCCTCTGTCCCCGCTCCATGCCTGCATCCCTCTGTCCCCGCTCCATGCCAGCATCCCCTCTGTCCCTGCTCCATGCCAGCATCCCCTCTTCCCTGCTCCATGCCAGCATCCCCTCTGTCCCTGCTCCATGCCAGCATCCCTCTGTCCCGCTCCATGCCAGCATCCCCTCTGTCCCCGCTCCATGCCAGCATCCCCTGTCTCCTCTCCATGCCTGCATCCCCTCTGTCCCCTCTCATGCCAGCATCCCCTCTGTCCCCGCTCCATGCCAGCATCCCTCTGTCCCGCTCCATGCCAGCATCCCCTCTGTCCCTGCTCCATGCCAGCATCCCCTCTGTCCCTGCTCCATGCCAGCATCCCCTCTGTCCCTGCTCCATGCCAGCATCCCCTCTGTCCTCCGCTCATGCCAGCATCCCTCTGTCCCCGCTCCATGCCAGCATCCCTCTGTCCCTGCTCCATGCCAGCATCCCCTCTTCCTCACTCCATGCCAGCATCCCCTCTGTCCCGCTCCATGCCAGCATCCCCTCTGTCCTGCTCCATGCCAGCATCCCCTCTGTCCCTTCTCCATGCCAGCAACCCCCATTTCCCCACGCCTGCATCCCCTCTGTCCCCGCTCCATGCCAGCATTCCCTCTGTCCCTGATCCATGCCAGCACCCCTCTGTCCCACTCCATGCCAGCATCCCCTCTGTCCCCACTCCATGCCAGCATCCCCTCTTCCCCCTCCATGCCAGCATCCCCTCTGTCCCCACTCCATGCCAGCATCCCCTTCTGTCCCTGCTCCATGCCAGCATCCCCTCTGTCCCGCTCCATGCCAGCATCCCCTCTGTCCCCGCTCCATGCCAGCATCCCCTCTGTCCCACTCCATGCCAGCATCCCCTCTTCCCCACTCCATGCCAGCATCCCCTCTTGTCCCCACTCCATGCTGCATCCCCTCTGTCCCCGCCATGCCTGCATCCCTCTGTCCCACTCCATGCCAGCATCCCCTCTGTCCCGCTCCATACCTGCATCCCCTCTGTCTCCGCTCCATGCCAGCATCCCCTCTGTCCCCGCTCTATACCTGCATCCCCTCTGTCCCCGCTCCATGCCAGCATCCCCTCTGTCCCTGCTCCATGCCAGCATCCCCTCTGTCCCTGCTCCATGCCAGCATCCCCTCTGTCCCCGCTCCATGCCAGCATCCCCTCTGTCCCGCTCCATGCCAGCATCATCTTTCCCGGCTCCATGCCAGCATCTGTCTCCCCTCCATGCCAGCATCTCCTCTTTGCCTACTCCAAGCCATCATACCCTCCGTCTCTGCTCCATGACAGAATACCCTCTGTCTCTGCTCCATACCTGCATCCCCTCTGCTGCCGCTCCATGCAGGCAATCCCTCTTTCATCACTCCAGGCCGGCATCCCCTATGTTCGCACTCCATGCCAGCAAACCCTCTTTCCCCACACCTGCATCCCCTCTGTCCCTACTCCATGCCAGCATCCCCTCTGTCCCCACTCCATGCCAGCATTTCCTCTGTCCCCGCTCCATCCTAGAATCCGCTCTGTCCCCACTCCATGCCAGCATCACCTTTGTCTCCGCTCCATGCCAGCATCCCTCTGTTCCGGCTCCATGCCAGTATCCCTTCTGTCCCTGCTCATGCCAGCATCCCTCTGTCCCTACTCCATGCCAGCATCCCTCTGTCCCTCTCCATGCCAGCATCCCTCTGTCCCCCTCCATGCCAGCATTCCCCTCTGTCCCCGCTCCATGCCAGCATCCCTCTGTCCCCACTCCATGCCAGCATCCCCTTTGTCCCCACTCCATGCCAGCATCACCTTTGTCTCCGCTCCATGCCAGCATCCCCTCTGTCTCGCTCCATGCCAGCATCCCCTCTGTCCCGCTCCATGCCAGCATCCCCTCTGTCCCGCTCCATGCCAGCATCCCCTCTGTCCCCGCTCCATGCCAGCATCCCCTCTGTCCCAGCTCCATGCCAGCATCCCCTCTGTCCCCGCTCCATGCCAGCATCCCCTCTGTCCCCGCTCCATGCCAGCATCCCCTCTGTCCCGCTCCATGCCAGCATCCCCTCTGTCTCCGCTCCATGCCAGCATCCCTCTGTCCCCGCTCCATGCCAGCATCCCCTGTCTCCTCTCCATGCCAGCATCCCCTCTGTCCCCTCTCTATGCCAGCATCCCCTCTGTCCCCGCTCCATGCCAGCATCCCCTCTGTCCCCGCTCCATGCCAGCATCCCCTCTGTCCTGCTCCATGCCAGCATCCCTCTGTCCCTGCTCCATGCCAGCATCCCCTCTGTCCCTACTCCATGCCAGCATCCCAGGTGTCCCACTCCATGCCAGCATCCCCTCTGTCCCGACTCATGCCAGCATCCCCTCTGTCCCCGCTCCATGCCAGCATCCCCTGTCTCCTCTCCATGCCAGCATCCCCTGTCTCCTCTCCATGCCAGCATCCCCTCTGTCCCTGCTCCATGCCAGCATCCCCTCTGTTCCTGCTCCATGCCAGCATCCCCTCTGTTCCTGCTCCATGCCAGCATCCCTCTGTCCCGCTCCATGCCAGCATCCCCTCTGTCCCCTCCATGCCAGCATCCCCTCTGTCCCACTCCATGCCAGCATCCCTCTGTCCCTGTCCATGCCAGCATCCCCTCTGTCCCGCTCCATGCCAGCATCCCCTCTCTCCTCTCCATGCCAGCATCCCTCTTCCCACTCCATGCCAGCATCCCTCTGTCCCCCTCCATGCCAGCATCCCCTCTGTCCCACTCCATGCCAGCATCCCCTCTGTCCCCGCTCCATGCCAGCATCCCCCTCTGTCCCACTCCATGCCAGCATCCCTCTGTCCCCACTCATGCCAGCATCCCCTCTGTTCCACTCCATGCAGCATCCCTCTGTCCCACTCCATGCCAGCATCCCCTCTGTCCCTGCTCCATGCCTAGCATCCCCTCTGTCCCCTCCATGCCTGCATCCCCTCTGTCCCCGCTCCATGCCATCATCCCTCTGTCTCCCACTCCATGCCAGCATCCCCTCTGTCCCCGCTCTATACCTGCATCCCCTCTGTCCCTGCTCCATGCCAGCATCCCCTCTGTCCCTGCTCCATGCCTGCATCCCCTCCGTCCCTGCTCCATGCCTGCATCCCCTCTGTCCCCGCTCCATGCCAGCATCCCCTCTGTCCCGCTCCATGCCAGCATCATCTTTCCCGGCTCCATGCCAGCATCTGTCTCCCCTCCATGCCAGCATCTCCTCTTTGTCCTACTCCATGCCATCATCCCTCCGTCTCTGCTCCATGACCAGATCCCTCTGTCCTGCTCCATACCTGCATCCCCTCTGCTCCGCTCCATGCAGGCACTCCTCTTTCTCACTCCATGCCAGCATCCCCTCTGTTCCCTCTCCATGCCAGCATCCCTCTTTCCCCACTCCATGCAGCATCCCTCTGTCCCCACTCCATGCCAGCATCCCCTCTGTCCCACTCCATGCCAGCATCCCCTCTGTCCCCGCTCCATCCAGCATCCCCTCTGTCCCCACTCCATGCCAGCATCCCCTTGTCTCCGCTCCATGCCAGCATCCCTTCTGTCTCCTCCATGCCAGCATCCCTCTGTCCCCGCTCCATGCCAGCATCCCCTCTGTCCCCGCTCCATGCCAGCATCCCCTCTGTCCCCGCTCCATGCCAGCATCCCTCTGTCCCGCTCCATGCAGCATCCCTCTGTCCCCGCTCCATGCCAGCATCCCTCTGTCCCACTCCATGCCAGCATCCCCTCTGTCCCTGCTCCATGCCAGCATCCCCTCTGTCCCTGCTCCATGCCAGCATCCCCTCTGTCCCCGCTCCATGCCAGCATCCCCTCTGTCTCGCTCCATGCCAGCATCCCTCTGTCCCGCTCCATGCCAGCATCCCCTCTGTCCCGCTCCATGCCAGCATCCCCTCTGTCCCAGCTCCATGCCAGCATCCCTCTGTCCCGACTCCATGCCAGCATCCCTCTGTCCCACTCCATGCCTGCATCCCTCTGTCCCTGCTCCATGCCAGCATCCCCTCTGTCCCGCTCCATGCCAGCATCCCTCTGTCCCCGCTCCATGCAGCATCCCTCTGTCCCGCTCCATGCCTGCATCCCCTCTGTCCCCGCTCCATGCCAGCATCCCCTCTGTCCCCTCCATGCCAGCATCCCCTCTGTCCCGCTCCATGCCAGCATCCCTCTGTCCCCGCTCCATGCCAGCATCCCCTGCTGTCCCTGCTCCATGCCAGCATCCCTCTGTCCCGCTCCATGCCTGCATCCCCTCTGTCCCCACTCCATGCCAGCATCCCCTCTATCCCCACTCCATGCCTGCATGCCCTCTATCCCCACTCCATGCCAGCATCCCCTCTGTCCCTGCTCCATGCCAGCATCCCCTCTGTCCCCGCTCCATGCCAGCATCCCTCTGTCCCCTACTCATGCCAGCATCCCTCTGTTCCCGCTCTATGCAGCATCCCTCTGTCCCCACTCCATGCCAGCATCCCCTCTGTCCCGCTCCATGCCTGCATCCCTCTGTCCCCCTCCATGCCTGCATCCCTCTGTCCCGCTCCATGCCAGCATCCCCTCTGTCCCTGCTCCATGCCAGCATCCCTCTGTCCCGCTCCATGCCAGCATCCCTCTGTCCCTGCTCCATGCCAGCATCCCCTCTGTCCCGCTCCATGCCAGCATCCCTCTGTCCGCTCCATGCCAGCATCTCCTCTGTCCCCGCTCCATGCCAGCATCCCCTCTGTCCCGCTCCATGCCAGCATCCCCTCTGTCCCTGCTCCATGCCAGCATCCCCTCTGTCCCGGCTCCATGCCAGCATCCCCTCTGTCCCTGCTCCATGCCAGCATCCCCTCTGTCCCGCTCCATGCCAGCATCCCCTCTGTCCCCGCTCCATGCCAGCATCCCCTCTGTCCTCTGCTCCATGCCAGCATCCCTCTGTCCCGCTCCATGCCAGCATCCCCTCTGTCCCGCTCCATGCCAGCATCCCTGTCCCCTCTCCATGCCAGCATCCCTCTGTCCCTCTCCATGCCAGCATCCCCTCTGTCCCCGCTCTATACCTGCATCCCCTCTGTCTCTGCTCATGCCAGCATCCCTCTGTCCCCGCTCTATACCTGCATCCCCTCTGTCCCGCTCCATGCCAGCATCCCCTCTGTCCCTGCTCCATGCCAGCATTCCCCTCCTGTCCCTGCTCCATGCCTGCATCCCTCTGTCCCTGCTCCATGCCAGCATCCCCTCTGTCCCCGCTCCATGCCAGCATCACTCTGTCCCGGCTCCATGCCAGCATCTGTCTCCCCTCCATGCCAGCATCTCCTCTTTGCCTACTCCAAGCCATCATTACCCTCCGTCTCTGCTCCATGCCAGAATCCCTCTGTCTCTGCTCCATACCTGCATCCCTCTGCTGCCGCTCCATGCAGGCACTCCCTCTTTCTCACTCCAGCCGGCATCCCCTATGTTCGCACTCCCATGCCAGCAAACCCCTCTTTCCCCACACCTAGCATCCCCTCTGTCCCCACTCCATGCCAGCATTCCTCTGTCCCGCTCCATGCCAGCATCCCTCTGTCCCTCCATGCCAGCATCCCCTCTGTCCCCGCTCCATGCCAGCATCCCTCTGTCCCTCTCCATGCCAGCATCCCCTCTGTCCCGCTCCATGCCAGCATCCCCTCTGTCCCGCTCTCATGCCAGCATCCCCTCTGTCCCCGCTCCATGCCAGCATCCCTCTGTCCCTGCTCCATGCCAGCATCCCCTCTGTCCCCGCTCCATGCCAGCATCCCTCTGTCCCCGCTCCATGCCAGCATCCCCTCTGTCCCCGCTCCATGCCAGCATCCCTCTGTCCCCGCTCCATGCCAGCATCCCCTCTGTCCCTGCTCCATGCCAGCATCCCCTCTGTCCCGCTCCATGCCAGCATCCCCTCTGTCCTGCTCCATGCAGCATCCCTCTGTCTCCTGCTCCATGCCAGCATCCCCTCTGTCCCCGCTCCATGCCAGCATCCCCTCTGTCCCGCTCCATCCAGCATCCCCTCTGTCCCTCTCCATGCCAGCTCCCCTCTGTCCCGCTCCATGCCAGCATCCCTCTGTCCCGCTCCATGCCAGCATCCCCTCTGTCCCCGCTCCATGCCAGCATCCCCTCTGTCCCTCTCCATGCCAGCATCCCCTCTGTCCCGCTCCATGCCAGCATCCCCTCTGTCCCCGCTCCATGCCAGCATCCCCTCTGTCCCGCTCCATGCCAGCATCCCCTCTGTCCCCGCTCCATGCCAGCATCCCCTCTGTCCCTGCTCCATGCCAGCATCCCCTCTGTCCCGCTCCATGCCAGCATCCCCTCTGTCCCCGCTCCATGCCAGCATCCCCTCTGTCCCGCTCCATGCCAGCATCCCCTCTGTCCCCGCTCCATGCCAGCATCCCCTCTGTCCCCGCTCCATGCCAGCATCCCTCTGTCCCTCTCCATGCCAGCATCCCCTCTGTCCCGCTCCATGCCAGCATCCCCTCTGTCCCGCTCCATGCCAGCATCCCCTCTGTCCCGCTCCATGCCAGCATCCCCTCTGTCCCTGCTCCATGCCAGCATCCCCTCTGTCTCCTGCTCCATGCCAGCATCCCCTCTGTCCCCGCTCCATGCCAGCATCCCTCTGTCCCCGCTCCATGCCAGCATCCCCTCTGTCCCTGCTCCATGCCAGCATCCCCTCTGTCTCTGCTCCATGCCAGCATCCCCTCTGTCCCCGCTCCATGCCAGCATCCCTCTGTCCCGCTCCATGCCAGCATCTGCTCTGTCCCCGCTCCATGCCAGCATCTCCTCTGTCCTGCTCCATGCCATGCATCCCTCTGTCTCTGCTCCATGCCAGATCCCCTCTGTCCCTGCTCCATGCCTGCATCCCCTCTGCCGCCCTCCATGCCAGCATCCCCTCTGTCCCGCTCCATGCCAGCATCCCTCTGTTCGCACTCCATGCCAGCATCCTCTTTCCCCACACCTTGCATCCCCTCTGTCCCCACTCCATGCCAGCATCCCTCTGTCCCCGCTCCATGCCAGCATCCCCTCTGTCCCTGCTCCATGCCAGCATCCCTCTGTCCCGCTCCATGCCAGCATCCCCTCTCCGCTCCATCCCGCTCCTCTGTCCCGCTCCATGCCAGCATCCCCTTGTCCCCGCTCCATGCCAGCATCCCCTCTGTCCCCTCCATGCCAGCATCCCCTCTGTCCCCGCTCCATGCCTGCATCCCCTCTGTCCCCTGCTCATGCCAGCATCCCCTCTGTCCCCGCTCATGCCAGCATCCCCTCTGTCCCTGCTCCATGCCAGCATCCCCTCTGTCCCCGCTCCATGCCAGCATCCCCTCTGTCCCTGCTCCATGCCAGCATCCCTCTGTCTCCTGCTCCATGCCTGCATCCCCTCTGTCCCTGCTCCAATGCCAGCATCCTCTTTCCCGCTCCATGCCAGCATCCTCTCTCCCCTCCATGCCAGCATCTCCTCTTTCCTCTCCATGCCATCATCCCTCCTCTCCTGCTCCATGCCAGCATCCCTCTGTCCTGCTCCATGCCAGCATCCCTCTGCTGCCGCTCCATGCAGCATCCCTCTTTCCTCAGCTCCATGCCGCATCCCCTATGTTCGCCACTCCATGCCAGCAACCCTCTTTCCCCACACCTGCATCCCCTCTGTCCCCACTCCATGCCAGCATCCCCTCTGTCCCCACTCCATGCCAGCATCCCCTCTGTCCCACTCCATGCCAGCATCCCTCTGTCCCCGCTCCATGCCAGCATCCCTCTGTCCCGCTCCATGCCAGCATCCCCTCTGTCCCCACTCCATGCCAGCATCACCTTTGTCTCCGCTCCATGCCAGCATCCCTTCTGTTCGGCTCCATGCCAGCATCCCCTCTTTCCCCCCATCCTGCATCCCCTCTGTCCCCACTCCATGCCAGCATCCCCTCTGTCCCCACTCCATGCCAGCATCTCCTCTGTCCCCGCTCCATCCTAGAATCCGCTCTGTCCCCACTCCATGCCAGCATCCCCTTTGTCCCCACTCCATGCCAGCATCACCTCTGTCGCCGCTCCATGCCAGCATCCTCTCTATCCCCACTCAATGCATGTATCCCTTCTGGCCCCACTCCATGCCTCCATCTCCTCTGTCCCTGCTCCATGCCTGCATCCCCTGTCTGTGCTCCATGCCTGCATCCCCTCTGTGCCTGCTCCATGCCTGCATCCCATCTCTACCTTCTCCAAGCATGCATCCAATCTGTCCCCGCTCCATGCCTGCATCCCTTTTGTCCCAGCTCCATGCCAGCATCCCTTTTGTCCCAGCTCCATGCCAGCATCCCTTTTGTCCCTGCTCCATGCCTGCATTCCCTCTGTCCTCGCTCAATGCCTGCATCCTCTCTGTCCCCACTCCATGCCTGCATCACCTCTGTCCCCACTCCATGACCGCATCACCTCTGTCGCCACTCCATGCATATCTCCCCTCTGTTGTCATGCCTTGCATACTTTCCCCCTTCCTTCATATGTGCCCCCACCTAACCTTCTCCTGCAGATGTCCTCATTATTCCGACTCGGTTTGTGTGTCCTGTCTGATTCCCTTATGCTTTTATCCCCACTATTACCACTAGATGCATATATCATCTCCATTTAGGTATACCTTCTGTCCCCACTCCATGCTTGCAGCCCATCTACCCCCATGTGTGCCCATCCCATCTGCACCCTCCATGTTTGTATCATCTCAGTGCCCACAGCATGAGTTTATCCCATGTGCCCTCTCCCTTTGTGAGTACGTTCTGTGCCCACTCCCTGCTTGTATCACCCTTTAATCTCTTCCTACATGTATCCCATGTGTCTCAATTTCATTCACGTAAGTCCTATGCCTCACCCATGTTTGTATCCAATGTGTCCCTGCTCCCTGTCCCTGACCTCTGCATGCAGGTGTCCCCTGTGTCCCCACTCTATCTCTGCCTGTATAAACTCTGCCCCATCTGCATGTATGTATGTCATCTCTCCACACACCCGCTGTCTGTGTGTAGCCCCCACACATGCATGTATCCCCTCTGTCCCCACTCACGTAATTTATACATTGTCCGGTCTCATGCATGTATCCCCTTGGTCCTGATCCCATGTGTGTATCCTCTACCCCCAATCCCTGCTTGTATCCTCTGTCCTCTCCGACTGTAAACTGGTGTCCCCACTCAATGCGTGCTTCTGCTTTGACACACCCCATGTGTGCATATTCTTTTTTCCCCATGGATGCATGCATCCCCTCTCCCTGCATGTTTCCCCTCAGTCCCTACTCCATGTATGTGTCCCTTTAGAACCACTCTCTGCAGGTTTCCCCTCTGTCCTAACTCTGTGAATCCCCTCTATCAGCACTCCCTGCGTGTTTCCCCTCTGTCCACACTCCATGAATATGTCCCTCTATCACGGTCCCTGTGTTTCCTCTCCTTCCTCACGCTCTGTGCTCATCCCCAGTGTCCTCACTCCATGAATGTAAGCCCTCTATCAGCACTCCCTGTGTGTTTCCCCTCTGCCCCTACTCCATGCATCTATCCCCTCTATAACCACTCCCTGCGTGTTTCCCCTGTCACCACTCCATGCATGTATCCCCTCTATCACCACTCCCTGTGTGTTTTGTTCTCTCCCTCACTGTCTGCCAATCATCCCTTGTCCCCACTCCATGCCATGTATCCCCTTTATCATCTCTCCCTGCGTGCATTCCCTTTGTCCCCACTCTCATGACTATGTATAACAACTGCTCTATCCTGCACCCCTGAATAATTCTTCCTTTCCTCTCCTTCCCCCAGAAGCTTCACTGTCTCTAGAGCTCTGGTTCTCTCTAGGCTGAACTACTGCAACAGCCTCTTTCTAAATCTGCCTGCTTCTACTCTCCCCCTCTGCAACTCATCCAGAACAGGACTGCGAGACTTGTCCTTGGCCTCAAGCCCTGGGATCGTATCTCTCCAGCCTGAAATCTCTTCATTGGCTCCCAGTGGCTGCAAGGATTAAATTCAAGACCCTTTGCATTTCCACAGGGCTTTCTGGGGCCTGGGTCTACAATACCTTCAACTCTATCTTCCTAAATATCTTCCTACTCAAGCTTTTCGCTCCTCCACCTCCAACTCTCTCAGGGTTAGTCGCTTCTCCAAGCAACAGGTTGGGGTAGATCTCTTTTCGCGTATGCAGCCTCCCTCTGGAACAGCCTCCCTGCCTCTCTGATACTTGAGGGGAACCATCTTCGGTTCCGGAAGCACCTCAAGACCTTCCTCTTTGCTTCTGCCTTCTCTCTTCCTCTCCTCTGCTGATTCTGTCTGCTCCGGCACTGGCACCTGGTTACCCTCTGATTTTGGACCCAGGTCCCTGCCCACCCTGCCACACACCCGCACTGCCTCCTGGCAACCCTTGCACTTGGGTCTGTGTCTGTAACTCTACACCTCCCTTACCTGCACTTACCAGACACCCCTTGTCTGTGCTTTAACTTTGCACTTGCCAACTTGCTGGCTGCACTACCAGTTGTCGCCTGTCCCTTGCACTTTCCCCTTCCCTGTCCCCTGCACTTGCGATCTTAATGTCACTGGCCTAGTAAGATGTTGTTTGTCCTCCTGTTCCTCCCTTGCCTCGTTGCCTCTGAAACAGTTGTGTATAGGTGTGATACAAATAAATATATCATAACATGCATCCCTCTATCACCGTGCCTGCGTGCTATCCCCTGTTCCACTCCATGCATGCATCCCCTCTATCACCTCCATGCATGTTTCCCTAGTCCCCCACTCCATGCATGTATTCCCCTCTATCTCACTCCTGCACTTTCCCAGTCCCCACTCCATGCATGATCCCTCTATCACACTCCCTGCATGTTTCTCCTTCCCCACTCATGCATCCCCTCATCACCACTCCTGCATTGTTCCCCTGTCCCACTCATTGCATCCCCTCTATCACCACTCCCTGCATTGTTTCCCTGTCCCACTCACTATTCCCCTCTATCACCACTCCCTGCATGTTTCCCCTCTCCCCACTCATGCATCCCCTCTATCACCACTCCCTGCATGTTTCCCCTGTCCCCACTCATGCATCCCCTCTATCACCACTCCCTGCATGTTTCCCCAGTCCCCACTCCATGCATGCATCCCCTCTATCACCACTCCCTGTGTGGTTCCTCTACTCCCTCACTGTCTGCGCTCATCCCCAGTGTCCTCACTCAATGAATGTAAACCCTCTATCTCCACTCCCTGCATGTTTCCCCTCTGTCCCCACACCATGCATGTGTGCCTCTATAACCACTCCTTGCATATTTCCCCTCTGTCCTAACTCCATGCATCCCCTCTGTCAGCACTCCCTGCATGTTTCCCCTCTGTCCTAACTCCATGCATCCCCTCTATAAGCACTCCCTACATGTTTCCCCTCTGTCCTAACTCTGCGTGCATCCCCTCTATCAGCACTCCCTGCCGTGTTTCCCTCCCTCCCTACTCCATGTATTGTGTTCCCTCTATAACACTCCCTGCATGTTTCCCCTCTGTCCTAACTCCGTGCATCCCCTCTATTCAGCACTCCCTGCATGTTTCCCCTATAACACACTCCCTGCAGGTTTCCCTTCTGTCCTACTCTGCTGCATTCCTCTCTAATCCGCACTCCTTGCATGTTTCCCTCTGATCACACCCCTGCATGTTTCCCTCTATCACACTCCCTGCATGCTTCCTCCTCTGTCCCTAACTCCATGCATCTCCCTCTATACAGCACTCCTGCATGTTTCCCCTCTGTCCTTACTCCCTGCATGCATTCCCTCTATCATCACTCCCTGCATGTTTCCCCTCTGTCACTCACTCCCTGCATGCTTTCCCTTCTAACCATCCTTGCATGTTTCCCCTCTGTCCCTACTCCATGCATGTTTCCCCTCTTTCTATCACTCCTTGCATGCTTCCCCTCTGTCCTACTCATGCATGCATTCCTCTATCATTCACTCCCTGCATGCTTCCCCTCTGTCCCTACTCCATGCATGCTTTCCCTATTATGCCACTCTCTGCATGTTTCCCCTCTGGCCTAACTCCATGCATCCCCTCTATCAGCACTCCCTGCATGCTTTCCTTTGTCTCCTCTACTCCATGTGTGTCCCTTTATAGCACTCTCTGCAGGTTTCCCTTCTGGCCTACCCGTGCATCCCTCTATCAGCTCTCCCTGCATGTTTCCCTTATCACCGCCTCCTTGCATGCTTTCCCCTCTTCCCTACCTCATGCGTGCATCCCCTCTATCAGCACTCCCTGCATGCTTTCCCCTCTGTCACTACTCCATGCATGTATTCCCTCTATCACCACTCCTTGCATGCTTCCCCTCTGTCCCTACTCCATGCATGCATTCCTCTATAAGCATCCTTGCATGCTTCCCCTCTGTCCTTACTCTGATGTGTCCCCTCTATCAGCACTCCCTGCATGTTTCCCTCTGTCCTAACTCCATGCATCCCCTCTATTCACCACCCCTGCATGCTTCCCCTCTGTCCCTACTCCTGCATGCTTTCCCTCTATCCTAACTCCTTGCATGCTTCCCCTCTGTCTGCACCCCCTGCATTTTCCCCTTAATCTATCACTCCCTGCATGCTTTCCCTCTGTCCCTTCTTCATGATGCTTCCCTCTATACCACTCCTTGCATGTTTCCCCTCTGTCCTAACTCCGTGCATCCCCTCTATCACATTCCCTGCATGCTTCCCCTCTGTCTACTTCGTGCTTCCCTCTGTCAGCACTCCCTGCATGTTTCCCCTCTATCCACCACTCCCTGCATGCTTCCCCTTATCACCACTCCCTGCAGCTTACCCTCTAACACCACTCCTTGCAGTTTTCCCCTCTGTCCTAATCCTATGCTTCCCTCTATCACGCATTCCTTGCATGTTTCCCCTCTGTCCTAACTCCGTGCATCCCCTCTATCAGCACTCCCTGCATGTTTCCCCTCTGTCCTAACTCCGTTCATCCCCTCTATCAGCACTCCCTTCATGTTTCCCCTCTATCACCACCCCCTGCATGTTTCCCCTCTTTCACCACTCCCTGCAGGTTTCCCCTCTGTCCCCACTCCATGCAGGTTTCTTCACCTCTCTCACTCTCTGCATATAGCCCCAGTGTCCTCACTCCATGAATGTAAACCCTCTATCACCACTCCCTGTGTGTTTCTCCTCTGTTCCCACTCCATGCAGGTTTCTTCTCTCTCACTCTCTGCAGGCATCCCTAGTGTCCTCACTCCATGAATGTCACCACTCCCTGCATGTTTCCCCTCTATCACCACCCCCTGCATGTTTCCTTCAATCCCCATAACCCGTGCATCCGTCCATTTTGGACCCATTACATAGCAAATAACTCATTCCTCCCCCCGCCGCCCACCACCCAGAAATGTGTAGAATGAGTTTTGCTTTGTTTTTTGGCATAAAAAGGCTGCAGATTTATTTTCCACAATATAAGAAAACCACACTGCACACATTAGTGGAAATAACTCAGAAGATAAGATGCGGCGACTGCTCCGTGTCCAAATCACCTGCTTCCCCCTTTTTTGGTAGAGAGTCCAGCATAGGCCCAACTCTCCCAACCCTTGCGTCCAAGCCTCTCCTGCCCCTGCAGGTGTTCCTGGGTGGGGAGAGTGCCGTTTCCTTGGGGGAAGCTGAGCCCTTGTTGTTCCCCCCAGACGCCCCTGCCGTTTAGGCTCCCAAGGGGCGCTGGTCTGAGAAGAGCGAAGACCCTTCCGGCTTTCTCCTGGCTCATCCGGAGTCTGTCTCATGTGTTTGGTTGCCCAAACACCGCCACGTCACAGGTGGGTTACCGCCCACCATGGCTCCTCCCTGCTTCCCTCCTTACATTTCTCGGATTTTTGTGCAAAGGTTCCAGTAGAATAGCTCCAACCCCAGTGGTACCAATTGTACCCCATCTTTTAGAAAATACTCTGGAGACTTTAAATTAATCAAACCGTGCCTGGTCTGGCCAAAGCCCCTACCCCTGCAGAACTTTGCCATTGCACCATTTAGCTTTCGTCTGGACCTCTCCACGGCTGTGTGATTATCCGCGCCCCTCTTTCTGGTCTTGGAATTATCTCTGACCAAATGATATCCGTATCTCCCAGTTGACTTGCCAACTCCTGTAGAGAGACCATCATTAGCCGCATCAGAGCCCCCCTTCCCAGGTTTGTTAGATCATTACCTCCCAAGTGTATGACCAACACATCCGGCTTTTGCTGTTTCCCTAGCAATCTGCGCACCTGCCTCTGCAGCTGTGCCCATTTCATCCCCGGCACCCTGTGGCCACTCAATTTGAAAATTGCCATCTGTCAATTCTTCCTGTTCCGCCAGCCAGCTTGCCCCAGCCCTTGACACAATGAGTGTCCAACTACCCAGACCGCTCTCTTTTTCCTCCGGGCTGCTGCTGGTGGGGAGAAAAAGGTGGCATGTCAATTTATATTTTTTCCGGTCTGATATACCTCTTAAAACACCCAGACCTCCATCTACCAATCTGCTTGATTGCTCCTTCCCCCAGGCCCATGTCTGCGTCCGACATGGCTGCCCCAATCCGAAATGAGTGTCTCCCGAATACTCCCTTTGTCTCCCCAATTCCTCCCGTGCCATTTCCATAACCCTTCTGAATTGGAAGCGGCTTAGAGCTGTCCCATTTTGATGAATGAGCAGCAGAGCTTCCCCTCCCGAGGGGGGTCTCAGCCTGAGGGAACCTGCCATCGCCCTGACCGGGCATATTGCGCTGCCCATGATGGGTTGAAGGGTCACTGTGCACCGTTTGCCTTCTTGGTCAGTTTTTGATCTCCTTACCCATAGCGCCAGCTGGCTATTTGAACAGTGCACATCTTTAAACTGTAAAAACCCCTTCCCCTTTGCGTCTTTGTTTTCTGGCACCAGTTCACTGACCCTGAAGGCCCCAAAAAACGCCAGGTTAAAAGCTGCTTTAAACAGTGCTACTTCAAAACCCCCATGGCACACTACCTCCAAGCATGCTACTATCTTTTGGAGCTTGCCAATGTCAATGGGCCTTTTTTCGTCGCTTTTAGGCATTCCTTGTTTGGACCAACCCTTCATGGCCATGATGATGTAGTGCTCCTTTGTAGGGTCACTCTTCCCTTCTAGCTTGTAATAATGGGCGATCGCCACCAGGTGGTAAGCCATCCATGACCTGTTTTTCACCATCCCAAACCCACAAAGACTCTCACTGGTAGATCTTGCTGCTTTTCTGTCAATACCACCTGCTTGAATGTCAAGTACCGCTCCCAGTATGCCTTGTATCTAATCAGGGAACACAGATTGCCCCAATCATGTCCCACCACTGTGTTTCGAACGGGGCCATCACCTTGTCTGCTCCCGGACAACTCCCACGGAATTTCTCTCACTGCAAATGAGAGAGAGCATCAGCGGCCGTGTTCTGCACCCCGGGTATGTGTCTTGCTCGCACCTCAATGTTGTATTGCAGCATGCATTTGTTGAGCTCCCTTAACAGGCGCAATACCCTTGTGTTGCTGGCAGAACCTTGATTTATGATCTGGACTACCGCTAGGTTGTCGGACCAAAGCATGACTTTGATGTTTCTTAGCTGCTCCCCCATAATCTGAAAGCTACCACAATAGGAAAGAGTTCCAACAACGTGATATCTCTGGTGACCCCTTGCTGATGCCACTCCTTCGGCCATGCCATCCCGCACCATTTGGTGTCCAAGATTGCCCCAAACCCCAGTGCCCCAGATGCATCTGTGAACAACTTAGACCTGTCCTTGGTGCTCCAATCCCCTCTCCACATCCGAAACCCATTGAATTTGTCCAAGAATGTGTCCCACATGGCCAGGTCCTCCCGTACCTCTGCCCCCAACCGCACATGCTGGTTTGCGTGCTGTAACCCCACCGTTTTTATCTCAACACTCCTTGCAAACAATTTGCCCACTGGGATGACTTTCCCTGCGAAATTCAGGTTACCCGCCAGCGCCTGGAGTTCTCTCAGAGTTGCCTTGTTCCTACCCCTTAGACTTTTGATGGTTTCTTTCAGTTTTTCTACCTTCTCCTGGGGGAGCCTGCACTCCCCCTTTGCTGTGTCAATTTTGATCCCCAAGAAGGTCAGACAGGTCACCGGTCCTACCGTTTTCTCCCCCGCTAGCGGGACCCCCATCGTCCTCATCAGTCTCTGGAATGCCTCCGTGAGGGCCCCACACTCGCTGGACCCCTTCTTACCGACAAACAGAAAGTCATCCAGGTAGTGTACCACTGACCCTTCCTGACACTCCTGTTTCACCGCAAACTCTAGGAAAGTGCTAAAAGCCTCAAAATATGTGCAAGAGATGGCGCACCTCATAGGTAAACATTTATCAAAGTAATACAAATCCTGCACCTTGAACCCAAACAAATGTTGGCTTTCCTTGTGAATGGGCAACAACCGGAATGCCGATTCTATTTCCACCTTCCCCATCCGAGCTCCCTTCCCGGCAGCCCTTACCACTTCCACCGCATCTTCAAAGAATGAGTATTGTACCCTGCATAGTTCTTCGCTAATCCCGTCATTGACTGATTCCCCTTCGGGAAAGGAAAGGTGGTGAATCAGCCGATACTGCCCTCGCTCTTTCTTGGGTACCAGCCCTAAAGGGGATATTACCAGATTGGCCAATGGTGGATTTTTTAATGGGCCCGCCACCCTGCCCAGCTTGACCTCCTTGGCAACTTTCGCTGCTACAACCTCCGGCATTGCTAGTGCTGACCGCAGGTTGACTGCCTCCGTCCCCTTCTTTACCTCTGCGCACGGGACTTTAAACCCCCATCTGAAGCCTTCCCATAATAGTCTAGCATCCTCACAGTTATGATAAATATTTAACCGCGGAGTCATAGCCTGTAGTTTGACCGGGTGTAACGCTCACCTGGTATCCAAGGGGACGTCACTCAGCCTGTTCTGACCTCTTACGACCTCGAACCCTTCCCTGGAGTCTACTCGACTGGAGACTGGGCCTGAAACACAGGATTGGTAGAGTTTAACTCCCTATTGTCTCTGTGTGCTTGAACCCCTTCTTCCCAGGGTCCAACCCTTCCCTTTAATCCACAGCTCACCTTGTTTTCTTGGAAAGTGTGCTCTCCGTCCTGCTTTCAACGCAGGGGTGCGTTGATTGTTGCAGGCTTGTTGCTGCCTAGTTACTTCACTGGCAAGAGTCCGACAGGTAAGTATAATGAGTCTTTTGAACAGTTCTCTAACTTTGTTCCTTTCCTTCCTTAGATGATGGCCGGCGGTCCGGGGATGGCGACGTGCTGCTGAGATGAGTAGCGCTGAAGGTGAGTGAGAGTGCGATGCGCGATGCGACCCTTTCGTATTTGTATTGAACTGAGTTCTTTTTCTGTGTCTTTTAGGTGCCGCAAGGTTTTCAGCGTGGATGCCGGTTATGAAGAAGAAATGCGTTGAGTAAGTGCGGTATGCAGCGCCTCTAGATGTTCCCACGCTAACCTGGAGTGTCTTTTCCCTCTTGCAGATGGATGAGAAGTTCCAGAGACAGAGTTCTGTCATGATGCCTACCTCCAAGGAGCCAGGTCCAACCCAGCAACCCCAGAGGCAGGCATCATTCCCCCCAGGGAAGTGCCAGCAGGCCCAAGCTGGGGCCCTTTGGACACAGTCTTGGCGCCTTAGGCGCCAGGCTCATGTTGGACCCCTGTCCTGGCGCCTTAGGCGCCAGGCTCATAAAGCTAGACATGTGTTCAAGTGTTTTAATGTGCACTTACCTGATGCAGACCATGCTGCTACATCCAGGCCCTCTTGAGGCCTGAATGGAACTACTTTACCTGTGGGACTACTTTCCACCTGGGTGTGGTCGGGGAAGGATACATACCTGATCGGTGGAAGGATACATACCTGGAACTTCTTCCAAAGCTATTTAAACCACGCCCGATCAGCAACTCACGCTTCGCGTTGTTCTGCTCCTCGCAGCTGGACGCTCACCATGTCAGCTCCTGCATCTGGACTTCAGCCACGCCTGTCAGCATCCTGGGTCGCCTGCAAGGGAGATAAGAGAGAATTGGAGAGAAAGAAGACCTTACCTGCAAAAGCTGCATCACAGAGACATCACACCGACGATCCTGAAAGGAAGACTCATTTTTAAAAGCATTTCGCTTCGATCGCTGCAGCGCTGCATTTCACTCACCTTTCCTGGGCGCCTCCATCTTCAGCAGCGATCATCCGGATCCGCACCCACTTCCCAGAGCCTAGAGAGAAAAAGACAAGAAAACAAGGTGAGAGAAGGAAAGGAATAGGAAAAGCTCAGTTTCCTTCTAAGACTTACCTGTTGGGTCATTCCCATTTCATTTCGGGTCCAGTCGCTTCCTGGCATTCCGGACCGGCCCCTATGGGAAAAAAAGACAAAGACATTGAATGAGCGAAATGCAAAGACATTACCTGAGCGCTCATCCAGAACTTACCTGTCATTTACTGGAACTGCACGTTTCACTTCGGGTCGGCGCCATATCTCCGGCATTCCGAACCCTGGCCCTAAGGGGAAAAGACATAAGCATTAGCGCTTGCTGCAATAAGACAATGAACATTATTATTAAGCTTGAACTTTGAATTTGCAACAGAACTTCTTACAGCGCCTCACCTGAATAGTCAAGCTTACTTTGAACTCCCATCAAACCTCAATCCAGTGAAGTAACTGGGTTTCAACGCGCCCCTGCATCAGAAGCAGGATGGGAACTCATCCTTCCAGACCCTAAGGTGAGACTTCACAGGGAATCGTGGTAGGGTATCGTGGAGGTTGGAGGGGAGTGGGAGGCTTGAGCATATATTCCGTCAGTAGGTAATACTCCCTTTTCACGCACAGGGGAATATTCCTGCGAGCCAGAAAAGCCAGAGTAGAGGGCCCTTCCTGTCCATCTTCAGAGTCCTGCGCTTCACCATTGAAGAAGCATCAGCACTCGAAGCCAGACCTGCGCCTCCGTGGGAATCAGGTGAGCGTGACAGAACGCGAAGCCTACCCACAATTTCCCACCCGGGCGCTATGGAGACTTCCGAGACTGACCAGCTGGCCCCAGCTTTTGGGGAATTACGGGCAGAGGTGCACTCAGCCCGCCAGGAGACTAACGCTCTCAAAAGAGAACTGATCCTATCCAAGGAAAGAACAGATGACCTGGCCAAAAAGGTTATTGCAGGCCCAGGCAGGGCAAACTCCTTTACCTAATTCCGGAGGTACTTCCACATCAATGGGTTTGAATAACCCGGTACAAATCAATCTACCTGGACACATGCCTTGGCCCCGCCTGAACGTTTTGCGGGGGATCCCAAGAAATATGCCGTCTTTATGAACCAATGTCGTTTACACTTTCTATGCAGACCCGGAGGCCTTCCCTAACGACCAGACCAAGGTAGCCTTTATACTATCTTACCTCAGTGGCAGTGCTGCCGATTGGTCTATTCCATTGGTAAATCAGGATGATCCCATTCTCCAGGATTTTCAGGGCTTCCAGGCCAGCATGGAAAGATTGTTTGCTCGACACTCTCAAGGACAGGCCCTTGATAACGAACTGCTATCCTTACGACAAGGTAATCAGGATCTCCTGTCCTACGTTGCCACCTTTAATAGACTGGTTGTGGAAACTGGATGGCCAGAAAACAAAAGGATCACATTGTTTCATCGAGGCCTGCGCGGAGAGCTTAAGGATGTTCTAGCTCAGATAGTAAATCCACCCCAGGTCTGCGCAGACTACATAGACTTGGTGGTTCAACTTGATCACAGACTTCAAAATAGAAAAGCAGATCGGTTCAAGTACGAAACCGAGTACCGATCAAAACCCACGCTAACTCCAAGAGTACCGACGTATCTGAACCTATGCAAATCGGGGTGTTAAAGGACCATTAACGCAGAAGAACGAGAGAGAAGGCGGCAAATGCAACTTTGTCTGTATTGCGGGACTTCCGGTCACTTTCTTCGAAATTGTCCAGTTAAACCACCTAAGAAGGTGTTGGAGCACTGATAACGATTTATTGACACCTGATTCGGGAAACGACCTAGCCCGACAAGCGTAGGGGTCCGCTTGCCGAGCTTGAAAACAAACTCTTTGACCTCGCATTTTGTCATGCCAATGGTGCTCGTGGACCCAAAACAGCCTCAGCAGTTGCATGCTATAAAAGCATACATCGACAGTGGAGCTATTGGAAATTACATAGACCGTGAATTGGCTTCCAGGATTAAGCTCCCTCTCCGCCCGAAAGTAACCCAAGATGTCATTACTACAGTAGATGGAACCGAAATAGCCTCAGGGCCTGTAACGCATTCCACTGTTGAAATGACACTGGTGGGTCAGGATGGACATCGGGAAGCAATCGTGTTTGATGTGATCAAGGCCCCACAATTTCAAGTAATTCTTGGAATTCCTTGGTTAGAAACACATAATCCCAGAATTGACTGGCGAGCAAAGAAGATAAGTTTTCCTGATTGTGAACCAACTTGTTATCCAAGAAATCCAGCTATGGGTCTAGCCTCAGCAACTTCCACCCTGTACAGCTACCGTCAGAATACCAAGAATTCCAAGACGTTTTTCAGAAAGAACAGGCTAACACGTTACCTCCCCATCGGTCTTATGATTGCCAAATCGATCTGGTACCCAATGCTCAACTACCTTGTAGTAGGATTTATGCTCTTACGGAACCTGAGAACCTGCATTTGCGTCAGTATTTAGATCAGTACCTAGCCAATGGTTTTATTCGCCGTCCAAGTCTCCTGTCTCTTCAGCTCTGTTCTTCGTGCCGAAAAAAGAGGGCGACCTTAGAACGTGTATAGACTATCGCGCCCTAAATCAAATAACGATTAAGAATCGTTATCCTCTGCCCCTGATCCCTGAGCTTATCGACCAGGTGAAAGACGCTTGTGTGTACACCAAGTTAGATCTCCGAGGAGCTTATCACCTGGTGCGTATAAAAGAAGGCGACGAATGGAAGACTGCATTCCGCACCAAATTTGGGCTCTTTGAATATCAGGTGATGCCCTTCGGTTTGTGCAATGCACCTGCCGCCTTTCAGTACTTTATGAATGATGTTCTTCGGGAACTTATCGATGTCTGTGTCATTGTTTATATTGACGACATCCTGGTGTACTCTTCTTCAGAATCCGATCACAGAAAACATGTTAGGGCAGTTCTTGAGAAATTGCGCCAGCACAGACTATTTGCAAAGCTCGAAAATGCGTTTTTCATACCACAGAAGTTGAGTTTCTCGGATTCATCCTGACACCTCAAGGAGTCCGAATGGACTCGCGAAAGGTGGAGCCATCCTCAAATGGCCATCTCCTAGCTCGGTGAAGGGAGTTCAGAGCATGCTCGGCTTTGCCAATTTCTATCGAAGATTCATCCGGAATTTTCCCGAACAGTCCAACCCATCACAGCTCTCCTAAAGAAAAACAAACGCTTTGAATGGACTCTTGAGGCCGAACAAGCCTTTCAGGACCTGAAAACCAAATTCACCTCTGCACCTGTATTGAAGCACCCGCACCCAGATCTCCCTTACATTGTGGAAACTGACGTATCCAGTTCGGCCATGGGAGCTGTCCTGTCGCAAAGAGACCCAGAAACTAACCAATCTACACCCTGTGGCCTTTTGGTCCAGGAAATTTTCTCCTCCTGAAATCAACTACGCAATTACCGACAAGGAGTTACTGGCTATTAAATCTGCTTTCAAGGCTTGGCGTCACTACCTTCTCGGGCAAGACACACCATCACCGTAATTACAGACCACAGAAATTTACAGTATTTAAAGACGGCCAAAGCTCAATCTTCACGACAACTCCGATGGGCTCTATTCTTTGCGGAATTTGATTTTGTAATTACCTATCGCCCTGGCTGCAAGAATGGTAAAGCGGACGCCTTATCCCGGATTGGCATGGAAGAACCCAATTCGAGTTAGAACCTGTGCCAATCATACCTGAACAAAGAATCTTAGGCCTAACTTCATTGCAAACTATTGAGGACATCCAAACGCAAGTAAAACAACTTCTAGACTCTTCAGCCTTACTGGAATGGAGTCAAAAGGGTCCTCATTACACCGTTAAGGATGATTTACCCTACTTCCAGGAGCGGTTGTTTCTGCCAAGTAAAGAATTGCAAGAACTTGTTATTGCCCATCATCATGAATCATTAATGGAAGGACACCCTGGTATCGCTAAAACGGAGGAAAAAATCAAACGCCACTTCTGGTGGCCTTCTTGGAGAAAAGACATAAAGGGCCTCATTCCGAGTATGGCGGTAAGGGATAGCGGCCACCGGTAACGAGACCGGTGGCGGTAATCCCTTACCGCCATACTCCGAGTTCCCTCTGCGCCCTCGCCCTTAACGCCTGCTTTGAGCAGGTGTTAAAGTCGAGGCGCAAAGGGGCCTCCAAGCCAATAACGGTGACCGTAATGAACGGTCACCGTTATTTGCATCTTCCCCATTCCCATTGAGCCCTATGGGGCTCATTTGGGAATGGGGAAGAGCCTTGGTGAATGGGGAATTACCGCCCGCCAACCTTGGAATGGGGCGGTGATTCCGCCATCCACCAAGGCGCTGCCGGTCCGGGTACGGCGTCAACCAAGGCGTTAATAGCGCCATTGGTTAGCGCCGTACTCGGAATGAGGCCCAATGTCTTTTGTTTTGTCTTGCGGAATTTGCGCCCAAAACAAGGGTCAAAAGAAAAGGCCAGCCGGCCTACTTCAACCCTTGGATATTCCACCGGCACCATGGCACACCTTGTCAATGGACTTTATAACTGACCTGCCTCCTTGTGCTGGTTACAACACTATCCTTGTAATTGTGGATCTATTCTCCAAAATGGCCCACTTTATCCCTTTAAAAGGTTTGCCTTCAGCTTCCACCTTGGCCAAGGAATTTCTGGAGAATATAGTTTGCATACATGGTTTTCCTTCCATATTAGTCTCGGATCGTGGAAGTCAATTTATCTCCCATTTTTGGAAGAAGTGTTGCCAACTAGCACAAATAGATGTGCGGTTATCCACCAGCCACCACCCCCAGACCGACGGACAAACCGAGAGAACCAATCAGACTCTCGAGCAATATCTTCGGTGCATGTTACACCAATCCGAGTTAAATTGGAAAGACATCCTTTGGATCGCAGAATATGCATACAACAATTCAGTGCATTCTGGAACCGGACAAACTCCTTTTTATACTTTGTATGGTCACCATCCTCGGACCTCTGACCTAGATCCACCTCTGACCCTGGAAATGCCCGCAGTAAATCATCTGCATTCCACAATAACCCGAGCCTTCAAAGAAGCTGCAACTCATTTACAGCAAGCCAAGAAAAAGTATAAAGAAAACGCTGATTTGCACCGAAGTAAAACTCCTCCTTACCAAGTAGGAGACCAGGTATGGCTAGCAACGAAACATTTACCCTCAAGGGCCCGCAAACCTTCAATCCAGATTCATAGGACCTTATCCCATCAAGGCTATAATCAATCCCTGTGCCTTTAAACTGGATTTACCATCCAACATGCGTATTCATCCAGTTTTTCATGCATCACTTTTGAAGCCAGTACAACCAGGACCCGACTGTCCAAGCCTCCAGACCAGTTCAAATTGAAGGGGAATTAGAATTCGAAGTTAAAGACATTTTAGACTCCAAGGTGTTAAAGTCGAAACTCTTCTATCTTGTTGACTGGAAGGGATATGGACCTCAGGAGAGATCGTGGGAGCCTAGTAACCATGTTCACGCACCTCGATTAGTACAAAGGTTTCCACCGGAGATTTCCGAACAAGCCAAAACCCCGGAGGGAAGAACCTTGGGGGGGCCTTGAGGGGGGTACTGTCATGATGCCTACCTCCAAGGAGCCAGGTCCGACCCAGCAACCCCAGAGGCAGGCATCATTCCCCCAGGGAAGTGCCAGCGGGCCCAAGCTGGGCCCTTTGGACGCAGTCCTGGCGCCTTAGGCGCCAGGCTCATGTTGGACCCCTGTCCTGGCGCCTTAGGCGCCAGGCTCATAAAGCTAGACATGTGTTCAAGTGTTTTAATGTGCACTTACCTGATGCAGACCATGCTGCTACATCCAGGCCCTCTTGAGGCCTGAATGGAACTACTTTACCTGTGGGACTACTTTCCACCTGGGTGTGGTCGGGGAAGGATACATACCTGATCGGTGGAAGGATACATACTGGAACTTCTTCCAAAGCTATTTAAACCACGCCCGATCAGCAACTCACGCTTCGCGTTGTTCTGCTCCTCGCAGCTGGACGCTCACCGTGTCAGCTCCTGCATCTGGACTTCAGCCACGCCTGTCAGCATCCTGGGTCGCCTGCAAAGGGAGATAAGAGAGAATTGGGGAGAAAGAAGACCTTACCTGCTAAAGCTGCATCACGGAGACATCACACGACGATCCTGAAAGGGAAGACATCATTTTAAAAGCATTTCGCTTCGATCGCTGCAGCGCTGCATTTCACTCACCTTTCCTGGGCGCTCCATCTTCAGCAGCGATCATCCGGAT
The DNA here is from genome assembly GCA_002915635.3 of Ambystoma mexicanum. Lineage (NCBI taxonomy): Eukaryota > Metazoa > Chordata > Amphibia > Caudata > Ambystomatidae > Ambystoma > Ambystoma mexicanum. Next base: position 507,774,648 of record CM030323.1, read on the forward strand.
CCGCACCACTTCCAAGAGCCTAGAGAGAAAAGACAAGAAAACAAGGTGAGAGAAGGAAGGAATAGGAAAAGCTCAGTTTCCTTCTAAGACTTACCTGTTGGGTCATTCCCATTTCATTTCGGGTCCTGCCGCTTCCTGGCATTTCCGGACCCCGGCCCCAATGGGGAAAAAAGACAAAGACATTGAATGAGCGAATGCAAAGACATTACCTGAACGCTCATCCAGAACTTACCTTCATTTACTGGAACTGCACGTTTCCACTTCGGGTCGGCGCCATATCTCCGGCATTCCGAACCCCGGCCCCTAAGGGGAAAAAGACATAAGCATTAGCGCTTGCTGCAATAAGACAATGGGCCTCATTACGACCCTGGCGGTAAGGGGTTTACGCCAGCGTTAGCTGCGCCGACCCCTTACCGCCAATTACGAGGTCCCCTAGCGCCATGGTGCTTTTAACACCTGCTTTTAGCAGGTGCTAAAATCCATGGCGCTAAGGGACCATGGAGTTAATTACGCCACCGTAATTTACGGTTGGCGTAATTAACGCCCTTCCCACTCCCATTTATGCCTATGGGGCAAAAATGGGAATGGGGAAGGGTAAATGGGGGATTGGGGACTTACCGCCCGCCAAGGTCGGAATGGGGCGGTAAGTCCGCAACCACCATGGCGTAAACTTATGTTTACGCCTTGGTGGTTAAAGGTCACGGCCCAGGCGGTAACTTACCGCCTGGGTCGTAATGAGGCCCAGATGAACATTATTATTAAGCTTGAACTTTTGAACTTGCAACAGAACTCTTACAGCGCCTCACCTGAATAGTCAGCTTATTTTGAACTCCATCAACCTCAATCCAGTGAAGTTAACTGGGTTTCAACGCGCCCCTGCATCAGAAGCCAGGATGGAGAACTCATCCTTCCAGACCCTAAGGTTAGACTTCACGGGGAATCGTGGAAGGGTATCGTGAGGCTTGGAAGGGAGTGGGAGGCTGAGCATTATTACCTCAGTAGGTAATACTCCCTTTTCACGCACAGGGAATATTCCTGCGAGCCAAAAAGCCAGAGTAGAGGGGCCCTTCCTGTCCATCTTCAGAGTCCTGCGCTTCACCATTGAAGAAGCATCAGCACTCGAAGCCAGACCTGCGCCTCCGTGGGAATCAGGTGAGCGTGACAGTTCCCCCAGAGAGGCTGGGATTCAGGTAAGCGTTTGGAAGCTTGTACAGTCTTTAAAAATAAGCAAAGATTTGCTGAATGCTTACTAATGCCTTTCTTCTGTTCTTTTTCCCTTTTCCTTAGGAAGCGGGCGTTGCCGGGATGAGATGACACCGCCGAAGATGCCCGCCAGAACAGAGGAGCATGAATGATGGGCAGAAGCGCCGCAAGTAAGGCTGTTCCTAACGGTGTTCTTGTTCTTGCAGGAGCTGAGCGCAGAAGAAAGATGCAGGCCTACTGGAGACCAATCAAACCCCGGTGAGTGTCACGTGCAGGTGCAGAATCACAAGTCATGTTTCTCAGCCAGGGCGTAGCATAAATAGTCTCTGGGTATCCCAGGTGTCTCTGGGCTGAACCACACCAAAAGACAAGAGCTGCACATGCAGTCTGGGAACCAAATATGTCGGGGCATCCATCTTGTCCCCATCAATGCACTACAAGTCCAATCCCAATGTTATCCTATGGGAGTGAGTGAGTCTGGTGCCACAAGCGCCAAGGGTGACTCCGGTGGGTCTTTGGGGGATGGAGAGGCCCTTGAGGGCCATGTAGGTGATCGTGGCCTGGCTCCAGCCTGACATCTTGGAGGGCTGGGACATGCAGGGGCAGGAATCATGACAGCACTCCCCCGAGGCCCCTCTCAAGGTGCTCTTCTGTCTGTCCTGGTTTGTTTGGATGTTTTGATGAAATCGTCTAAGCAAGCGTGGTGCATGGATTACTCACAGGCTCCCATGTCCTGTCTTGTGGACCATTACCCCTTCCAGTCTACTAAGTAGTATAATTTGGATCTGACGTACTTTGAATGCAGGTGTCCTTGACTTTGAATTCTGTTCTCCCTGCGACTACTACTGGCTGCGGTGGCGTTGCTACCGGTCTCAGGTTGACAGGTTTAAGGAGGACACGTGGAACACAGGATGAATCTGCATGTGTTTGACGGCAAAGCTAGTGTGACCGCCACAGGATTTATCACGGAGGTAACGGTGAATGGACCCAGGTATCTTGGACGGAAAGTTCGGGTTCCTTTAATGGACACGTGTTTAGACGCCAGCCAGACTTTGTCTCCCACTCGGTAGTTGGGAGCCTTTGCTCGGTGTTGATCAGCAAACTTCTTTTGGCAATTATTAGCTTGAAGTAGGTGTTCAGCTGTCCTTTTAAAGGTTTGAGAAATGGTTTTGTGCAAGGTTTGACTGCTGGCATTTCCAGGTTTGTAGGAACGTTCCAACTCAGAAGTACGTGTGGTGCCTGCCATTACATGGTATAAAAGGGTGTCTGCCCAGTGCTGGTGTGTAGGGAATTATTATAAGCATATTCAGCTATCCATAATAGGTCGAGCCAGCTTCCTTCAGCTTGGTGTAACATGCAACGCAGATACTGCTCGCACATCTGATGTGTCCTCTCAGTTTTGACCATCGGTTTGGGATGGTGTCTGGTGGATAGCCGGGATGTCGATCTGTGCCATAGAGCAGCATTTTCTCCAAGAGTTAGAATACGAATTGAGTACCTTGGTCTGAGACTAAAACTGAAGGAAAACCCATGGAGCCGTACGATGCCTTCAAGAAATACCTTTGCGAGAGTGGAAGCATTTGGGAGCGCCCCTTAAGAGGATGAAATGTGCCATTTTGAAAATAGTCCATGACCACAAGAATATGTTAACCCTTGACTGGATGGTAAGTCAGTAATAAAATCGAGGGACAACGTGTGCCAGGGTGCTGATTGGATTTCCAGTGGTTGTAATAGAGCCCAGCTGGTTTCTGCTTGATGACTTGGTTTGAGCACACACTCCACAAGATAGGATGAAATTGGATAATGTCTTTTCGCCACGTGGGCCACCAATAATTTTGTTTGACCTTGGCTAGGGTTTTTAGCGATTCCAGGGGTGGCCTCAATCAAGAGAATCATCAACGACATGACTTGTTCTCGTAGTTCTTGGTTTGGTAAGAGTAAACGATTCCTGAAGTAGGGCAGTGATCTTTTATCATGTAATGTTCTCCCTTGTGCACTCCACGCTTGCTATTGCTCCGGACTCATTCAGGTTTTGGATTTCTTCATGTAATTCTTTTGAGTTATGGTTGCTTGTGATTCTAGGAGCTTGTCACTCGGGATGATTGCTATTGGGTCAGGGGTCTGATACCTTTGCTCTTCCCCCCCCTTACGGGAAAGGGCATCGGCCGTCCCGGTTTTTCACCCCTTGTCGAAATGTAATCACGTAGTCATATTCACAGCAAAAAAGAAGCCCAACGTAGTTTTGTCGTGAGGTTTGGGGCCTTTGCCGTTTTTTAGGTACTGGAGGTTTCCGGTGGTCAGTATTACGGTGATTGTGTGTCTGCGCCCAAGAGGTAATGACGCCATGGCCCTAAAGGCTGACCTTAATGGCCAGGAGTTCTTTTGTCTGTGATGATAGCGTAATGAGTTCAGGGGTGTGAATTACGCGACCAGAAGGCAACAGGGTGTAACTGCCCCGTTTTGGGCGTCCTTTTGTGAAAGTACGGCTCCTATAGCCATGCGTTGAGGCATCTCTGTTTCACCAGGTATGGGAGATCAGGCGAGGGGTGGCGTAAAGATTGGGCAGATGTGAATCTTGCTTTGATTCCTGGAAAGCCTTCCTCGGCTTCTGTTATCCACTGAACTTTTGGTTGCTTTTTCCTTAGCAATGACGTGATGGGATGCGCGATTTGCGAAAAAAATCCTGGGATTGAACCCGCGGTTAGAAGTTTGCAAAACCCAGCATACTTTGAACCCCCTTGAATGAATTTGGGGTGGCCAGTTTCAGGATAGCATCTACCTTGTGTACATCCATTCGGATTCCATTCGGGCTGAGAATAAAGACCCCAGGAATTCCACCTCGGACATGTGGAATGAGCACTTTTTCGAGCTTGCGTAAAGCTGGTGTTGGCAGAGTTTCTCAATATGGATGGACGTGTTTACATGGTCTGCTTTGATGCAGAATATACTAGAATATCGTCGATGTACACTGGAGCACAGACATCAATCAATTCCCGTAGGACATCGTTCATGAAGTATTGAAAATGCTGCAGGCGCGTAGCAAAGGCCAAAGGGCATTACTTGATATTTCGTACAAGCCGTATTTGTGCGAAAAGCATTTTCCATTCGTCCCCCTGTTTTACGCGAACAAGGTGATATGCCCCACTCAGGTCTAGTTTGTGTAGATTTGGCATCTTTGACTTGATCAAGCAATTTCAGGATCAGTGGCAGGGGGGTAAGCGTTTTTTTACGGTAATCTGGTTCAGTGCACAATAGTCGATGCACGTTCTCAAGTCCCCCTCCTTTTTCGGTACGAAGAATAGAGGACTGGCTGCTGGAGACTTCGAGGGACGGATGAACCCGTTGGCCAGCGTATTGGTCAAGATAGGCCTTCAGGTGCTGGTTTTCTGGTTCTGTGAGTGCGTTAATTCGGCCACAAGGGATTTGTGCGCCCTCAGGTCGATTTGGCAATCGTATGGTCTATGCCGGTGGCAGGTATTAGCTTGTTCTTTCTGAAGACATCTTGAAAGTCCTGGTATTCAGTTGGTAGTGTTGCCATTGCCACAGTAGCAAGCGTGGAGGTTCTGGTGTCTATTAGTTGTTCTCTTTGGCGATAACATTGTGTGGCGCAAGTGCTCGGGAAAGGCCAATTCTTTTGCCTCGACAATCGATTCGAGGTTGTGAAGCTACCAACCATGGCATTCCCCAAATCAGCCGAAACTGTGGTGCCTTAATGAGGTCGAAAACGATAGATTCTTGGTGTCCATTCCTGGCACAGAAGGTTAAAGCTGCAGTGCATTGGGATACTGGACCAGAAGCTATTTCCGTGCCGTCGACAGTGGTAACAGTGTCGGTGGTTGATTTTAGGGGCTAACAGAAGCCCCATTTTTGCCGCAAGATCCTGGTCGATGTAATTTCCCAATGGCCTCCACTGTCAATATGTACGCTCTTACTGCGTGCATCCGAGATGGTTGTTGTTGATTGATCAAGACCACAGATAGTGCAAATGGGAGGTCTGTAGTTCACTTTCTTTGCTCGACAAGTGGACCCCTACACTTGCCGGCTGGGGAGTTTTCCGATTCCTTGATGGTATCTTCTTGTCCGTGGCCCCTACCATCCTCCTCTGTGGCTTTCACAGGGCACTCTTTAAGGAAATGACCTGACTTCCACAGTACAGACATAACTGCTGCTGTCTCCTTTTATCCCCTTTCCGCTTTAGTCAAGGGGATCTGACCCCCCCCCGATTGCATTGGTTCTCCTGAACCTTCCGTTGTGCGGGCAATATAGTCCTTTGAACGCACATACATAGGGCGAGGGTCCGGTCTGGTTCGATCTGCTCTTCGGTCCTGCAACCTATGATCCAGTTGAACAACAAGGTCAATGAATTCTGAGCAGTCTTTCGGGGGGTTAACTACTTGTGCGAGAACATCCTTGAGCTCCCCCCGCAACCCCTGATGAAATACCGTGGTCTCTTCTCCACTGGCCATTCTGCTTCAACTACGAGTCTATTGACCATGGCTATGTATGTTAATAGGTCTTGATTCCCTTGGCGTAGGGACAGAAGTTTGTTGTCTAATGCCTGCCCATGAGTACGACAGGCCAACAGCTTTTCCATCTCCTGCTGAAAGCCCCTGAAGTCATGCAGCAAAGGATCGTCTTGGGCCACAAAGGGTACAGACCAGTCTGCGGCGCTACCACTCAGGTAGGATAGCACAAAAGCGACCTGTGATCGGTCATTCGGAAAGGGCCCTGGTCTACAAAGGAAGTGCAGGCGGCACTGGTTCATGAACGTTGAAATCCCCCGTAAATCTTTCGGGCGGGCCAAGGGAACTGCCCCCAAGAAGGTTTATCTGAACGGGATTGGCTGATGGTGCTGGCATCGAGGGCACGCTTCCCCGCAATGGTGCATGCTCCTGCTTGTGACTGAGAAGTTGCCGGCTTAAATCATCAGTGCGTTTCTTTTGACTACTATTAGCTCTCTCCTCGGGTGTTGGTTCTCCTGCCTGGCTGCATGTACTTCGGAACGTAGCTGCCCCAACATGTGGGCTAACTGGTCAGTTTTCTGACGTTTCCATGACGCCCAGGTGGATTTTTGATAGTGAGGCTTTGTGTTCTGTAACGCTCACCCTGGTATCCACGGGGGACGTCACTCAGCCTGTTCTGACCTCTTACGACTCGAACCCTTCCTGGTGTCTACTCGACTGGAGACTGGGCCTGAAACACAGGATTGGTACAGTTTAACTCCCTATTGTCTCTGTGTGCTTGACCCCTTCTTCCCCAGGGTCCAAACCTTCCCTTTGATCCACAGCTCACCTTGTTTTCTTGGAAAGTGCGCTCTTCGTCCTGCTTTCAGCGCAGGGGTGCGTTGATTGATGCGGGCTCGTTGCTGCCTAGTTACTTAACTGGCAAGAGTCCGACAGGTAAGTATAATTAGTCTTTTGAACAGTTCTCTAACTTCGTTCCTTTCCTTCTTTAGATGATGGCCGGCGTCTGGGGATGGCGACGTGCTGCTGAGATGAGTAGTGCTGAAGGTGAGTGAGAGCGCGATGCGACCCTTTCGTATTTGTATTGAACTGAGTTCTTTTTCTGTGTCTTTTAGGTGCCGTGATGTTTTCAGCGTGGATGCCGGTTATGAAGAAGAAATGCGGTGAGTAAGCACGGTATGTGGCGCCTCTAGATGTTTCCACACTAACCTGGAGTGTCTTTTCCCTCTTGCAGATGGATGAGAAGTTCCGGAGACAGAGTTCCCCCAGAGCGGCTGGGATTCAGGTAAGCGTTTGATGCTCGTACAGTCTTTAAAAATAAGCGAAGATTAAGGCTGTTCCTAACAGTGTTCTTTTTCTTGCAGGAGCTGAGCACAGAAGAAAGATGCAGGCCTACTAGAGACCGATCCGAACACGGTGAGTGTTACACTGCAGGTGCAGAAAACACAAAGCATGTTTCTCAGCCTGGGCGTGCCTTAAATAATCTCTGGGTATCCCAGGTGTCTCTGGGCTGAATGAACCACACCCGAAAGACTAGACTGCACATGCAGTACTGGGAACCAAAATATGTGGGGGCATCCATCTTGTCCCCATCAATGCACTAAAAGTCCAATCCCCAATGTTATCCTATGGGAGTGAGTGAGTCTGGTGCTACAAGCACCAGGTCTGACTCCAAGTGGGTCTTTGGAGGGATGGAGAGGCCCTTGAGGGCCATGTAGGTGATCGTGGCCTGGCTCCAGCCTGACATCTTGGAGGGCTGGGGACATGAGGGGCAGGAATCATGACACCGGGGTTGGCAGCCCCTTTTTAATCACACTTTTACACAACTGCTGTTGACTTGACCTTGACAAACTGCTCTTAACCTCATTCCCTCTTGACCTTCTCATTTGCTTTGGGGCTGCTCTTACGTTTCCCTTCGTTGGCAGAGGAGTTGCGATCCTTGGCCCTCCCCCCACGGGGGTGCTTAAAGCGGCATGTTTTGCCAAAGGGGAAACCCTCATCTGAATTGACCCTCATGCATTCAGCTTGCTCCCCCTGGTAGCTGGCTCTGCTGTTCCAGGAGGAGTACCCGCAAAAGGACGACCTCCCCATCTGGTGTATCCCCCCTGCCCGTCTCCTGCTGGAATCAGTTTGTCCAAGAACCCTCCCACATCCATTTCATCCCAAGACAAAACTGGCCAAACTTGCATTTTCAAACGAAATACCCGATCATATTGCAACCAACCTTCTCCCCTGTGTTTCAAGTACAGGTCATGAATGTACTGTTCATAAGCTAACATGGACAAGGCATCCTGCGGATATTTCTCTATCATAATGGATGTGTATACTTTGAATGCCTTTAACCAATTGTGCCTCTGTCTTGGGTTGCTCCTTATCCCTCTTCTCCTTCTCTTTCTCTGATACTTCCTTTAACCCATTTCCCAGATGTTCCATTCCCATAAAATCCAAAATCTCAATAAATTCTTTCCTCCATACCCTCTCCTTAATGGCTCCTGATATGTGCCATGATAAGGAATTCACTGCCACCCTGACTGGCCAAAGCCCGGCATAGCTCTCCCGTACCATGTCATCATGGGTCCCCACGCCCCCTCCTGTCTAATATTGGCATTGGGACCCGAGAGCAGACCTGGTCCCGACACCCCTTGGCCCCACCATGGTGGTGTTTGAGCGGTCCCTGCAGTTGCTGCTCCTTCTTGGGCTGCGGGACGGGGCCCACCTATGGGGTTTGCGCTAGCCCCCGCAGTGGCCTGTTGACCCTGTGTGGACTGGGCCGGGTTGCCCGGACTCCAGGAGCTCATGCTGGTTACTGCATTGGCAACTTGCCCCTGTGCCTGCTGCGCGGCCCCTCCTGGAAATGCTGAGTTAAGCCATGCCCCAGACCACTGGCTTATCTCCATTGGCACCCCATTGCTGTTAACTTACCCCTGTGCCTGCTGAGCCACCCCTCCTAGAAATGCTGAGTTAAGCCATGCCCCAGACCACTGGCTTATCTCCATTGGCACCCCATTGCTGTTAGGATTCCGTGCATGATATTCCCCTGAGCCCAACCCCCCTGGTCCCAGAGCTACCCCTCTCTGTTGAATTACTGCTGCCCCATTCCCCACATGATTAAAGGCATTTAAATTCCCACTTAGTACTTGTCCGTTACCCCCATTTCCCCATGCTTGCATACATTGCATTAGCATACCTTTAACTGCCTCCAAGGACGCTGGCCCGTCTTCCCTTGCAGCCACCGGTCTGGTTGCAGGCGTGCTGAGTGGGCCTTGATTCCTTGGTGGCTCCACAGGTACAGGCGCCGGGACAGCCACAATCTCCTGTGCTCTTCCCCTGTTCTTTGCCACAGCAGTCCTTGGTTTCTTGCCATTCGCTGCTTGCTCCTTGCTTGCCTTGGCTTTTTGTGTCATGGTCCTCTTTCTCTTCCCTGCATGTTCCTCTTCCAACCTTTCTTCCTCCTCCTGCTCCAGCTGTTCTTCGCTGTCTGGGTAGAGTAGCGGGGAGGCCGGCCCTTGGCTTGTTCCTGCTTGCTCCTCTACCCCTGGTCGTGGTATCATTGCCTCCATCCACTTGGGGCCGTGCTTTGCTGCTGCCAGTCTGGCCATGGCCATAAATGCCACCAAGTCCATTCTTGCTAACCACCTCTTTCTTGCACTTGCCACTTCACGTGGTCTCCTTCCTTCCCCTTTGTGTTCCAGTCACTTCTTGTGTGTCCTTTCAGTGCTTGCTGACCTGTCTGAAGCCTTTGGTTGCACAGTTCTAGTTTTGCACCTAGAACGGTTGCGCTCAGCGAACTCTGTCTATGTCTGCTGGGCCGTTCCTTCTGGCCTCTTACTACGGGTCGCGCCTCAGCAAACCCAGTCTGTGGCGGCCTGTCGTGGGAGGCGGGCTCCCTCGTCCTACTCTGCCGCGCTTCTGTGGTCAATGCGGTCTGTCGTGCTCACCCCCTCGTACCTTCTCCTCATTTTGGGTCAAAGGTTATATGGCTAGTGAGGCGGGCGTGCCGGGTCTGCTGTGTTGCGTATTCCTGCCCCCGGGATGGCCCCGCTCTCCGAGGATCCCTTCGCCGTACGTTCTCACCTTTTGAAGGCGCCCGGTCTTCCCCGCGCCTCCGACACCGACTCTTACAACTCCTGTTGTTGTGGCGCATCCCCGACCTGCCGATCCGCTGTGCTCATCTCCCGGCCTGCTCCGAGCTCCGACTCTGGATGCTGCTTCCTTGCTGCCTGGAGCCTCGCCGTCCCTCCTCCGCCTTCGGACACAGCCCGCATACCTTTGCTGTTGTCGGGCAGCTGACGCGACGCGCTGAAGATTCGGCGTGTAGACTTCCGCTGAATCCGACGTCCCGCTGCAGGTGCAGTCCCGCCAAAGTCCAACGGAGCTCCTCAAAACAGTCCTCTGCCATGAACGAAGTCCTTCCTCGAAAACGAAGTCCACTGCTGGCGGCGGGGCATCCCACTGCCAAGGCTAGAAGCTGCCTGCAGTGGGAACCCCGCTCGTTATAAAGTGGAAGCCCCTCCCCTTCCCATTGTTGCCATTCACGGGCTTTCCTCTGTTTTTGCCGCGCTGCTCCATTTCACAGGCTTTCCCTTGTTTTTCCGCGCTTCATGCGGGCACCTCCCCTTCAGTCTGGGGAGGGGGAGGACAGGAGGAGGACACCGCTCGGGTTATCAGGGTGCCTCCTCCATTTTGGGATTTCGTCATCGTCACTGTCACTCCCTGCGTGTTTCCCCTCTATCACCAACCCCTGCATGTTTCCTTCAATCCCCACTACCTGCGTGTTTCCCCTTTGTCCCCACTCCATGCATGTGTCTTTCTACAAGGTACGAGGGGGGTGAGCACCGACAGACCGCATTGACGGCGGAAGCACGGCAGAGTAGGACGAGGGAGCCCGCCTCCCACGACAGGTCGCCACAGACGGGGTTCGCTGAGGCGCGACCCGTAGTAAGAGGCCAGAAGGAATGGCCCAGCAGTCTTTCTATAACCACTCCCTGCGCATTTCCCCTCTGTCCCTACTCCATGCATGTGTCCCTCTATAACCACTCCCTGCGCGTTTCCCCTCTGTCCCTACTCCCTACATGTGTCGCCTCTATCGCCACTCTCTGTGGGTTTCCCCTCTGTCCCCACTCCCTACATGTTTCCTCTCCTCTCTCGCTGCCTGCGCTCATACAGTGTTCCCACTCCATGAATGCACACTCTCTGTTCCCACTTCTGCGTTACTCTCCTCTGTCCTCTTATTCCCAGTAGACATATTTCTCTTTCTTCATCATTTAATGTTTGCTTTTGTCTGAATAGATCCATGAAAGAACCTTGCATGTGTTTTGAAAGGCAAAGTAGGTACACGGTGGCTAATATATTAGCTTTTTGGGACCCACAGAATCGCATTGTCAGTTGTAATGTCTCTTTCCCGTTACATATAGTTGAAGGGACCTGTGCATTTTGTAATGTGATAGTAGAATTCTAACCATTGCCTACTTTGTAGGTCAAATATTAGAGTTGTCAATTCATGAAAATGCTAAGGGTGAGAGAAATGCCATTAGTGCACAGTGGCATAACAATCCAACACATGACCTTTGACCCTAAAATGATCACAGGAGGTATTAGCACAAGCCATTTGATACTGATGACATAGTAAAATAATACATACTTGCTAAAGCAGCCGAGAGGCGATTTCTGCATTATTTCAGGACATGCACAGCTTAACATTCCGTTACAGTTACCATATGTAAATCTAACATGTTTCGAAAATGCTCATATGTCCAGGTGCCGCTATCATGTGCCAATTGAAGTCTCAAATGGCTCATTTATGACATCATTGGCTGCCAGTAAATGTCTCACCTGCCTTGTAAAGCTACCATATTTAGGTTGCAACCTTCCATTTCCATTACTGACATTGTGCCTCATTACAGATTTGGTGGTATTTTGGCAGTTAATCTGCTGAAATACCACTAACAGTTACTGTGTCTTAGTCCGAAGGAATTCCCACCGGATTACAAGTGGTGCTAGGTGGTGTTAGTCCCCATTTATTGAAGCCCATAGGATTGCGGTTGAATTACTGGCCACAGTATATCTGCGGATTTGGCTTTTTTTTGGCAGTAAGTTGGAGGAATTAAGTCCAGCATTCTGCTGGAGGTTTGTCTTTCACCTTACCTCCAAACCTGTAGTTTGGCGGTGCAGTTTTGCCGTGGTAATGTAGAGGTAACTCTACTGCTACTGCATTTCGACCGTTTTTGGTCACACCGCCAAACTCACATTGAGGCCCATTGTCTGCCAAGTGTAATGTCAAGTGCCACAATAAATCACTTTTATACCAGTTAATGCCTGAAATGCATGGTGGTGTAATGATATGCTATGGGCGTGCTCACATGTCTGTGGTTCCATCATACATAACATAACTTAACATAACATAACATACGCTAAAAGCAACCTGAAATGGCAGAGTAAGGCCACTGTATGAGAGTTAATGCCTGATTTTGCTGGTGTAGTCCTCATATGCATGATGATGCCGCACAGGCAACAATCTTGTGCTTATGTGTTGAACCTCTTGGGCTTGTCAGACAGGCAGCCGGTTGACAAGATCCTCTGCTCTGCAGGAACTAGTGCAGCCATGCCGGCACAACCAGGCTGGGCCAAGCGTCTGCTGGGAGTCGCAGCACTGGGGGCTTTGTAAACGGACACAGGATTTTGGTGCTGGCAGATCCTTCCTTTTTTCCTGTCGCCCTTTGCGATCTTGACCTCCCTCTGATGCAAGCAAAGGTCTGGAAATATCCCACCACTCGTCCTTCCCTCTTAAAAGCCAATAGTGGAGGGTCAGGGGCCAGCTTTTCCAACGTACAAGGGGTGCAACGTACAGACTCTAAACATGTCTCTCAACGAGCCCCATTTCTTCCTGTTCCTGGTGGTGCTCTGGTGAGGTCTGATCCAGGAGTGCAGGAACGGTGCCTGTAGACCCAAATGAGAATCACAAATGCCAGCTAGTGCCACCAGTGACTTTCAAGGACATCCCTGCCAGATACAATACTCAATAATCAGCCACATACAGCTTACACTAAATTGTCGGGTATTACATTTTTGGAATAGCTACTATGATTTACTAACTCTGAAGTACTCATTGTGTCGAACTAGCAAGCATGAACAGTTGAGCAGGCCCTTCTGAGACAGATTACTGGTTGCAGTCTTACTTTCACTGAGTGCCTGTTTCTGTTCCAGCTGTGTAACCCATGCAGGATCGTCTAAGGCACACTATTACCCAAAAAGGGCATTTTCCAGGTCGGAGTGGATTTCACTGCCTTAAGTAATCGCCCAAGTAATCTGTCAATCTTGTATTTTCTTTTCTCCACTCAGGTTTTAAATCCCTTCTATTTGTTCCAAGCCGCTGCTGTGGGCCTCTGGATTGCTCTGGGATACTATGAAGTGCCCGGCGCCATTATCACCATGACGCTTGTTTCCGTCATCGTAACCACATATGACCTCCGACAGGTGAGTGTCATTCAGAAGGTGTGTGGAGAAACAATTGTGAGCTATGTGTGTGTGTGTCTGTGTGTGTGTGTGAGAGAGAGAGAGAGAGAATAGAGAGAGAGAAGAGAGAGAGAGAGAGAGGAGAGAGAGAGAGAGAGAGAGAGAGAGAGAGGAGAGAGAGAGAGAGAGAGAGAGAGAGAGAGAGAGAAAGAGAGAGAAGATGTGCGGTCGGTCTGGAGTCTAATTGATGCTGGATACCAATCCAGTGGGAGTTAAGGTGACACTAACACCCGGTTATGTGTCCCGAGGTCCTGTTGGTGGGCAGGTTTGTCGGTGTTTCTCCGCTAGGGGGGGTGCGTTCAAGGGCACCTAGAGCTGAAACAGCGACTAACTTGAAGATCTACAGTTTATACAAGTGGGCATAAAATAACAAGGCATGACTCAGCAAAGTGAGTTCCTGCCATGAAGCCTTTATTCACTATTTTACTTTCAAACATATTTGATGAGAGTTCAACAGAACCCACACAAATCCCAAGTAAAGTTCAACAATTGACTGAGACATATCCCAGAGCAGACTCTCTGCGCTCTCCCGCTCCCTTCTCTTTGTCTCTCTACTCTCTCTCTACTGTGCTCTATTTCCCCCCTCTCCCCCCTCTCTCTCTCTCTCTCTCTCTCAGCTCTCTCCCACTACCTGCTCTCTCCCCTCTCTCGCTCTACTCTGTCATCTGTCCCTCTCGCAGTCTTTCCCTCCTTCTTGCTCTCTATTTCTCCCTCCCCTCTTTCCTGCTCTCTTTTTCCCTGCCCTCTCTCCTTTATCTCCCCACCCTCTTTGCTCTGGTCCCAACAAGGATCTAGAAGGCAGCCCCCAGCAGGCTCTCTTCCCCCCCCCCTCGCTCTTTGGTCTGATCTCGTTTCGACTAATACGTTGACTACCCTCTTTCCTACTAACCCAAGAGGATTCCTGCTCTGATTATTGGAACGTTTGTCATGTTAATCGCCAACAACTTTGCAGAGCGAAAGCTCTACTAGCACTAGTCTCATAACCCATTACTTTCCCAATCATCTCATACAGCTCAAGAAGTAGTATCCAAAGCCATGAGAATGTTGCCCTTTGCTCAGTTACATCCATCTTTCACGAGAACAAGCAGGCCATTTCACAAGGTAACTCAGCCTACCGTTTGTAGGGGGTTTTTTTTCTTTATTTATATATGGTTCAATTACAAATGTAGAACCTTTACAAAAATTAAAATTGTCTATATAAAAGCAAATAAAAATACATACATTTACAATTATTTCATTTTGCCATATAAATTCAATTTCTTGTTAAATTTAACATCTATATGTCATAGTTAAGAAGTTCCTTTTCAATATGCCTGCATAAACTGGCCAATTCAAAGACAAGAGGTTTGTGCGTACTCTGCATCATGCGTGCCCAAAGAGATTGCAGACAGTCCTCAAAGTCGATGTTAACAAATTTCATCAGACGATTAGTACGCATATCTTTAAAATGGGGACACTCAAGAATTTGATGCTTTAAAGTTTCCTGAGGCTCATTGCATTCAGGAAAACTGCAGTTCATTTGTATGGCACCATTATTACTCCAATTTGCAATTCTTTCCTTGGTATGGTACAGGTTCATTCTAAACCGTATGTATGCATTTCTGGTATTATTACATGGGAATAATACTACATGTTCAAATCTCGGCAATCGTAGTTTAGTAAATGCGCCATCATTCCTGTACATTTTATAAGTCAATATCCTTTCTATCGTCAACCGCCAATCTTCTTCAGACCGTTTTCTTTTAGCATAAGCCGGTCGTCGATGTACATCTTCGATAGATATATTCAATGAGTTCAATAGCTGATCCATATTTGATTGACATTGACCAAAAGAGACCAAATTAGAAGAATCCTTCATTTCACACAAATCTTCATATAAAGAATTCTTTGGAGGAAAGCATATTTTTTCATATCTACATAATTGGCGCCATTTCCAGCGTCCGGATAAAGCCACAAGCCCAAACTCATGCCTAATCACTGCATTTGGAACTGACATAGGCAATTGCATAGTGCTTTTAATCATTGTCCCTTGAATACTATCCAGAATAGCACCCATGTCACATAAACAGATGTGAAGAAGGTAAAGGATAACATTTTCTATTTTCAACATTAGAAAATCTAACATTGGCATGAGAGAAAATTTGCAAGATTTTCGATAGATCATTTTTAGTTGAGATAACAGTGGACGGACCTTATCTCTAATTTGTTCCGTCCAAACCCTTTTAGAATTCTGTTTTTGAAGGTTATATCCTAAATAGATTGTGCTTGTGACACGTGGTATTTTAGTTTTTATAATCTCCCATTCAAAACGTTTACTATTCTGTTTAGTTCCAAATTTTATAATCACAGTTTTTGCTGGACTAGGGGTCAAGTTATGTGCAATTGCAAATCTCTCAAATAAAAGCAGTTTCTTTTGTAGTCCCGCCGGTGTAGGATCGAAGATAGCAATATCATCTGCAAATGCCATCCATTTCAGACGAAGGGATCCTACTTTCACTGAAAATAAATTATTGGATTCCCATTCTTTGTCTAAGTCTGCGAGGTAGAGGTTAAAGAATGTTGCTGCAAGATTACATCCTTGCTTAAGGCCAATTGAAGTTTTAATTGGTTCTGTAGTGCGTCCATCTGCTGAGATTTTAATTTTATATGAGGTATTAGTGTGAAGTTTGATGAACCAAAAGAGTAAAACAGATGGAATACACATGGTTCTCATTTTTTTCCACAGAAGATTTCGTATAACATTATCAAATGCAGATGACATGTCTATAATCGCTACATAGGCGGATTGTGCATTCCTTCCTCTAGTGCCCTCTATCATGTGAGCCATAATAGCAGCGTTCAAGGAAGAACTCATACCCCTCCTAAAGCCTGTTTGGAATCTTGAATACAGGTCATTATCTTCTATGAATTTTCCTAATTCATGTAAGAGAAGGATAGAGAACAATTTTGCATCAGTATCGATCAATGAGATGGGTCTATAATTCTGTGGAAGGGCAGGATTGCCCTTTTTAAAAATGGGAACAATGTTCACAGTGATCCATGTCGAAGGAATAGTCCCATTGTTAATAATTGATTCAAATTTAGTTTTTAAAATTACCGCCCAAAATTCAGGATCGGCTTTGTAAAGACACGGCGGAAGGCCATCTGGACCAGCAGATTTAGAGAAGGAGAGTTTCGATATTGCCCAATTAATGTCCTTCAAAGACCATACCAATCGAGCAATCTTTCTATAGCAATACTGGACGTTGGGAACTGCTGCAAATTGGCTAGGTAACCTATATTTATCTATTATGAAGCCTCGCCATTCTTGATCAGATATACAACTATGCTTGACCTGTGTGGTGCACTTGCCACCACTCCGCAGGGTGTGCCAGATCACACGAGTATCATGGGTTACTAAAGCTTTTATAAGGTTGCAGTTCTCCCTATTATAATTCAAAATGCGAGCATGCCTCAGATTTTGCTTATAAGACTTCAATATTTGTGAACGCTTATTTTGATATTGCAATGTTCCCAAAGAGATTATTTTAAGTTGTCTTAGTGCCTTGTTTCTTTCCCTTTTTAACAGGTTGCATGAAACATCAAACGGATGGCGATGTTCTGCCGTAGTATATTTTTTCCTAAAATGAGCAAGTGCTTTCTTAAGCAAATCTGTGAGGGTCTGAGTAGTGGACCTTGTATCATGGGTATTCAAATAGGTGAGAGCACATAGCTCAGTCGAAACATAGTTAACAAATTGCAGGCACAAGTTATGGTTCCATCGAACAGATATCAATGGACGATTGACCTCTACCAAAGCTAAAGCTGGTTCCAGGGCTAGTAGATCACATTCTATATTAAATGTACAAGAAATTCGAGCATGGTCGCTATCTGAAATTTGACTAGTTTGTAGGTGTGACGTAAAAGCAGTAAGCATCCTTGTGGTAAATATAAAGTGTATTCTAGATACCTTATTACCCTGTGACCAAGTATTCCGAGCTTTTTTATCTCCATTAGTTATAATATCCATGTCCCAGTCCCCCAGTCCCCCAGGAGCTCTCTGAATTTCTTTCCCCTTCTGGTCTTGTTTCGACTAATACGTTGACTACCCTCTTTCCTACTAACCCAAGAGGATTCCTGCTCTGATTATTGGAACGTTTGTCATGTTAATCGCCAACAACTTTGCAGAGCGAAAGCTCTACTAGCACTAGTCTCATAACCCATTACTTTCCCAATCATCTCATACAGCTCAAGAAGTAGTATCCAAAGCCATGAGAATGTTGCCCTTTGCTCAGTTACATCCATCTTTCACGAGAAAGAGCTCTCTGAATTTCTTTCCCCTTCGAGATGATAAGGCAGCGGACTCAATGATTCCATCTCTGCGTGGGACACTACAATCACAATTGAAATCCCCGCCCAATATAATTTCCACTGACTGATAGTTCTTAGTTATATTCAAAAGAGAGTCATCTAGCTCTTCCAATATTGCATCAATTTCCACTGCAACTGGATTCCAATATAACGATAGTATTAAAATACGTGGAACCGGGGCGTGGCTTGGAGCGCCACCGATGTGGCTGCTCCCCTGAGCCGCCGTGCGAAGCCCGCCGCTTCTGGGCCCTGATGCGCTCCGCGCCCGTATACGGAGCCAGCTGATCCAAGGACGTCGGAGACCTGAGGCCCACCGGCTGAAGCCGGGGACCACGACGATCAACGGAGACGAAGTTAGCCGCTCCGTTCACCGAGCCGGCCGCAGCGACGAATCTCCCAAGATGGCGGCCGTGCTCGTCTCCCCCGCCCTGGAGGGCGGTGAGAGCTTTCTGAGGCCGCATTCGGACGCGGCTCAGTTTCTCGAGCACCCGGGTCGCGGCGGAGCAACATCAGCCCCCCGGACCTCTCCTCCGGTGCTCTCCCTCGGCGACCCTTGCTTCCGACGCTACCAGCCCGAGCCTGCACCTGCCCGACGAGGGACGATACGGACGGTGCCCTTCAGGTAGGAGCTGCTGGGGGTGAGGTTCGCCGAGCCACGCAGAGAAATCCCTCCACAGCGCCTGAGGTGGGGCCGTGCCATCCACCGCCCCCCCCCCCCCTCCGCCCTCCAGCGGGCTCCTACCTCTCACCACCTAAGACCCAGAGATCCGGCCTCCATACGCCACACTCCTGGGGCGCCCCGGCCCACACCACCATCTGGAGCCCCCGCTCGGACCCGGACCCTCCCACTATCATCCCCACCGGGCGATTCAAGCCTGGGTCCTCGGAGGAGGAGCGGTCCTAGCTGGGTCACATCGAGGGACCCACAGCCGCAAGCCCCGAGAAGGGCCTGACCAACGCCGCCCACCTGGAGCCTCGACCTGGCCACACTCTCATCCCGGGCTGCCCCTGACGGGTAGGCCCCTTCGGCCTCGGAGGTGACCTGACTGCCTACACCTTGGGGCGACCCGCTCTGCTCTCTCTGGCCTAGTCTCAAGGGGGCGCACGTTACTCAATCCCCCCACCGGAACTTACGCCCCACATACCTGCCCACCATCAAGATTTGGAGAGTTCACCCCTCACTCGATCCACTACACACCGCCAAGCTTGGAATCAGCTCCCTTTTCTCAATCAAGAGCCTCGACGCTCATCCACAGGGTGGGCCGCATAAACCATCTCCCCACCCACGACTCACCAACATGTCGAGACAGTCGAAAGCTATCAAAATGTGGACATTGCCACCATGCTCACCGCTCCTGATAAGGGAAAGAAACCGGACTCAGTTACTCCCACCCCAGGGCTCTCCCAGGAGGGGTGACTCCCCAGCCACCAGAGGTGATCTGTTGGCGTTTATGGCAGACATCAAAGCCGAGTTTCGGTCCTGCATGTCGAACTTACCTCCAAATTGGAACAAACAGACCATAGGGTGACCGAAGTGGAGCAGAGACTGAGTGAGATCGAGGATCGCTCCAAGACCAAACAGCCGCCATGGGAGATATCCAGCAAACAGTAAGAGCCCTCCAGGACAAGTGCGAAATCCTCGAATACAAACAAGAGGACCTGAAAACAGAGCTCGTCGGAATAACCTCCGTATTAGGGGAGTTCCGTCCTCAGTCCCCGACCAAATCTTGCAGGATACATAGGAGACCTCTTTCAAATTCTCCTCCCGCATCTAGATAAATCCAACTGCTGCTGGATCGAACCCACAGACTTCGTCCGCGACGAGGAGTAGACTCCGACCAGCCCCCAGATGTCATAACGAGAGTACACTATTTCTCCACTAAAGAAGCTATCTCCGCCATCAGTCGGTCCGGAGATGAACTCTCCTTTCAAGGTCACCCGCTCCAAATTTATCAGGATCTCTCCTCTCAACCTACAGAAAAGAAGGGCTCTCCGACCTTTAACCTCTTCCTCCAAGAGCGTAAAGTCAAATACAGATGGCTTTTCCCACAGCCCTGCAATTTTCGTATAATGGCTCCCTCCGGAGAATATCCCCTTAGAAGATGCCGCTAAAATCATGCAGATATCTCCTCCCCCTGAGGAACCACTTCCCCAGACTTGGAAGCCTCGGGAAGCCCTACGTCAGCCCTCCCCCCCACCCAGACGTCCTCCATGGTCCAAGCCCCCCGAAACAGGAGAAGATAACCCGAGTCCGACGGCCCCGGATGCCTCCCGCACCTCCGGCGTCCGGACGCCCAACGTCCTTTCAGCTATATTCAGAAATAGTAACCGCCGCCCAACACAATCCCACGCTCGCCCAGCGCGGCGGGCTTCCTCCACGGCCTATGCCCCCTCCAAGATCCGCTCCATCTTAGAGCCCTTGGATGCAAACGTTATTTTGCCAGACACAAATGGCCCTGTTGGCCTGGGTGGGGTTACACCCACAATGTTTCCCACCCGCTAGTTAAAAAGTTGGCCTCCCGTTGGGGCCTCGGTTAAAACTGCAAGTGCGGTACAGTTCACCTCTCCACCCTCTTCACGATGGCAGCTGATGAACAACCTGGAGTCCCCCCTCCATCCCCTACGCATGGAACCCCTAGCTCCCGATCCCGGAACACCGGACGCTGAGATGCCTTTCTTGGAACGTTAATGGTCTCAACTCCCCCCCAAGCGCAAAATCGATTCTCCAGAAGCTACAAGATGAGGAGGCCGATGTGGTGTTCCTCCAAGAGACTCATCTCCTCCCGGCAGACTTGGCCGGCTTCGATCAGCATATATCCACACCAGTTCTTCGCCTCGGGAACTCCAAAAAAGGGGGCACAGCGATTATGTTCCGGAAAGACTTGCCCCCCAGACCCTGGACTCCATGATGTGCCCGGAGGGCCGCTTTGTGGCTGTCAAGTGCCTCCTGTTGGGGGACCTCTACACCTTGGTATCGGCATACGCACCCAACTCAGGACAGGCAACCTTCTATGACTCCTTGGGCTCCTCCCTCTCAAGCTTTGTGGAAGGCCAGACAATAATCGGTGGGGACTTCAATGGGGTCCCAGACCCCACTAAGGACAAATCTAACCCCCCCGCCCTTGGCGAATTCGGCCAGGCCCTCAGTCTGCTGCGGCTCTTCAGAACCTTAGAGGTGGTGGATACATGGCGGGTGCTTCACCCCACCGAGAAAGATTACTCCTTCTTTTCGGGCGTACACCGAACTTTCTCCAGAATCGACCTCCTTCTGGCTTCCCCTCAAACTCTCGCCCTCGCTAATGAGGTATCGATAGGCCAGCGAATCCTATCGGACCATGCCCCAATAATAATGGAACTGAGCATTCAGAACACCCACGCCAAGGCAACACGCAGATGGGCGCTCTACGACCCGATCCTCAATGATATGTCAATCAGAGACAACATAACCACCACCATCAAGAACTTCTTTGAGGAGAACCTAGCTGCGGACACCTCCCTGGCCAATAACTGGGATGCAATGAAAGCTGTAATTCGGGGAACGTTGATAAGCCCAAGGCGTGGCATACCACCGAAACCGGAAACAAATCCGTCTATCCCTGGAGGAGGACCTGCGAGCAGCTGAGGAAGCCAGAAGAAGAGTGGCTGGTCCCCAGAACACAGAGAGCGCTCCGCTCGGCCAGGAAGAAACTAGAGGCCCACTACGCAGAACACACTGCGCAACTCCTGGCGAAGACCAGACAATTCTACTATGCCAAAAGCAACAAGGCCAATAAGCTGCTGGTGGCCAAGCTAGCTAAAACAAGACGGACCAACACCATTATAGGGCTCAAGGACCCACAGGGGGTGATACACCACTCTGAACAGGCGAAATTACAACTAGCCTCAGAACCACCTAATCCAGGTCATGACAGCGCCTCCCGGGATCGATCAAAGCAGGAGGAATACCTACGGAACGCAGCCTTGACGCGTCTCCCAGACTCCACACGGGAGCAGTTGGAAGCCCAATAACAGCTGAAGAAGTTGACGAAGCCATCAAGGCCCTCAAATCACGGGCCCCGGGCCAGACGGATTCCCCCCGAGGTTCTATAAGATTTTTAAGCTCCAGCTCATCCCTCACATAGTGGCCCTGTTCAACTCTTTTAAGGTCTCGGGATCCGTGACCGCCACAATGCAGGAGTCGGTGACGGTTCTCCTTCCTAAGCCGGGGAAAGACCCGAGAGATCCGGCGTCATACAGACCCATCGCCTACTGAATATCGACGCCAACCTGTACTCGAAGATTTTAGCTAACCGCCTGGCACTCATCCTCCCGGATATAATCCACCCCGACCAAACAGGCTTCATTCTCTCACCGAGCGGCAGGGGACAACATCCGGCGGACTCTGAACCTAGTGAACATCGCCCACCGCAACTCCCAAGGCCTTGCCTAATGGCCCTGGACGCAACCAAAGCCTTCGACAGAGTCGATTGGTCCTATCTGGAATGCACTCTGGAAGCATTTGGGTTCGGCCCCACAGCCCGAGCCATGATCCTGGCGAACTATAAGCACCCTCGAAACCATCCTCAGGATCAATGGCATCCACTCAGCTCCGATACCTCTGTCTTGGGGACGAGACAGGGCTGCCCGCTGTCTCCCCTACTTCGCCCTCACAATGGAACCTTCGCCCAGAAGATCAGGTGCAAATGAGTCCATTAAGGGCCTTCAGGTGGGCTCCTCCCACCACAAGATCGCTCTCACTACGCGGACGATGTCCTATTGACACTCACCGAACCCAACACCTCAGCGAAACACGCTCTGGCCGAAATAAAGGAATTGGGGGAGGTCACCGGCTTCACTGTCAACTTCACCAAATCAGTGGCTTTAGGAGTCGGCCTCCGCCCAGAGGACAAGGAGGCGTTAACGGCTCTGTGCCCGATCGAATGGCGGGACCACTCGATCCCCTACCTAGGAGTTCTCATCCCAGCGAACCCAAAGGAGACCTATCAGGTGAACTTTCCCAAACTGACCAAGGAGCTGGAGGGGGACTTGAAACGCTGGTCCACGCAGGAGATCTCATTAATGGGCCGGATCACGGCCGTCAAGATGAACCTGCTTCCTAGGTTCCTCTAATGCCTGCTCATCTCTATCGGTGCCCTCCCAGCCCAGGCTCTCCATGACTTACAGAGGAAGATATCCAAATTCATATGGAAAGGCAAGAAGGCCAGGCCCCCCACAAAACCCTGATTGGCAACGCCAGGCTAGGAGGCCTGGGGGTCCCGGACCTGCAGGCCTATAGGACAGCGGCGCAACTGTCACATCTACACGCCTGGCAGACGAGCACAGCCCGCCCCAGATGGGTGGAACTGGAGCAGGCCCAGCTTCCGCTTCCCCTCCGGTTCCTCCCTCACATCCAACCCTCCCTCAGGGCACGCTGGAAGGACATCCTACTAACAACAAAGCGACCCTAAGCTCCTGGGATTGGGCTCTAAAGCAGAAGGGAATCCCGAGGGGCCGAAGCCCCCTTTCACCGATCTTTCACAACCCCGACTTCTCCCCGGGATCTCTCCCTCGCAACTTCCAGAATTGGATAGACGGAGGCCTGGAAACCCTGGGGCAGATGTACTCCGAAAACAGACCCGGACCTTCGAGCGGTGCAAGGAGACTTTTCGGCTTCAAGAAAGGGACAGATTCACATACTGCCAGCTCCGCCACTGGTGTTCGCACCCCCAGACCCTCCAGGCGGCAACTCGCCCCCCGACTCCATTGGAGCTAACTCTTGCGGACCTGCCGGCTAGAGGAAGAATCTCGGCTATATATAGACGTTTCCTGGGGGACTTCTTGGCGACAAAAACTCGATCTATGGCTCAGTGGGAGGCGGACCTAGGCCATCCGATCGATGACCAAGCTTGGGTAGACATATGGTCCCGCACCCACTCTTCCTCCACTTGTGTCACCAACAAGGAATGTGCATATAAACTCACCCTACGCTGGTACTACCCCCCTCTCAGACTCCACCACATGAACCACAAGTGGACCCCGCCTGCTGGAGAGGCTGCAGTCAACCAGGCTCCTACTTTCACATGTGGTGGACATGCCCCAAGATCCAGCAATTTTGGGCCAGGTGTCTCTCCACCATTGAACAAATCACCGGCTCCGCCCTCCCACTGGACCCTGAGACAATTCTGCTGGGGATCCCGGTCCCTGGAATTTACCCCCGCTCCGGCAACAGGGCTAAGCTCCTCACACAGTGCCTCCTGGCGGGCAAGACGGTTCTGGCCCGCTTCTGGAAGTCGCGCGGACGGCCCCTGCCTGGCCCACTGGTGGGGAAATTGTGGGACATCTTAATAGCGGAAAAGGTTACCGCTGCGAGAGCGGGTCCCTGCACCGCTTCCAGAATGTGTGGGCCCCAGTGCTGGACTATGATCAGCGATATCCCGCAATGACGTTCAAGCCAATCAACACCGCTGGGCCCTGAGAGACAAGGAGAATACGCATCAAGCGGGGGAGCTAAACTGAATCTCTGGCCCGGGAAAACCGGAATGAGGGGGGGAAAGGGACTCAAAACTAGAATCTTTTCTTTGCAATATCGTACTGCCACCCGATACTGTCTGTAACCTTTACTGCCTTGCTATAAATAAACATATTTAAAAAAAATACGTGGAACCATCTTCAATTGGGTTTCAACTAATACACCCATCAAACTCTGAGATTCCCATATCCATTTGATTTTAAATTAACGGAATTATCAATTGCGATTGCAAGTCCCCCACTCGGACGGCCCTGTTGAGACCTCTTAGCAGGCACAGAATATGTGGTGTAGACCAGACAAGGTCAGGATGTTCATCTGCATTGTTTCTTGTAGGATCAGAATAGTTGGATGATTCATGAATGATAGCGATGAATACCATGATTTAAGATGAGCAAAACCACATGTATTCCATGAAAGTACCATAAGAGGGATTTTGTCAGGGGGCTATGAGCTAACGGGCCGTTTAGGCGCCCCCACAATGGCATTAAACAATGGTTCTAGCCACGGCAAATCAGTTGACTTTGCCAACTGAGAAAATAAGGCCTGTAATTCGAGATCAGCTTTAGGCTTCGTTGCATTTGTAATCCCCTCATTTGTCAGTAAATTGGCGAATCTAGGATCTACATAAGCCAAAAAATCATCTGGAATTGATTCCAGTTCAAAAATAAATAGCCGGACTCCATGATTTGTCATCTCTTCCCTATTCGACCAGAGGAATTTTAAAATAGATTCTGAGCTAAGATAGCATACGGCTCTATAGTTATTTGTCTTATCTATGGATACTCTCAGAATATCCTCTGAGTGAATCATTCTTAATTGTGGAATGCGAGCAAAAAGAGCTAGGATGAAGGATCGATTAATGCGCGTCCCCTCCAAAACATTTGCATCCCCTTCCAAGCCGACCAAATAAAGTGTTTCATTCACTTTATTTGCCAATGTCTGATTGCTGCTTCCAGTTCGTAGTGAGGGCGAATTTATGCTCTGAGATGACATCGAATGAATGACTGGAGCAGAATAAATAGGCTTTTCTGAGATCGAATTACTCCCTCCATGGGCAAGACTCAAAATTTCCCGGGGGGCAGTCTCAGTGTTCACAATACTTCTATTTGTCAAGCATTGATACGATATGCGTTTCATTACGTCCTCCTCCACTGGTAAATAAGTTGACAACTGCTGTAATGTTTCTATGCTAAAAGTCCCTTCCTGGAGGGCTTTTTCCAGAATATTAAGTGGGTTGTTGGGTTTCCTAATAGGATCTATCTTAAAGTGATCAGGCAGAGCTCGGCTTGGGGCAGGGCCATGTATGGGAATACAATTATTGGCAAAAATATTTCTAGCGTTCTCCTTCTCAGAGGAGCTTTTCATATTAGAGTAGGGAGTGGATTCCTCCATCACATTCCGGCTTGGCAAAATTGCCTCGACATTATCATTTTTAACTGTCCAACTGTTAGATTCGAGTATTACAGCTGGAACTTCTGTAAATGCAACTTCCCCGTGCCATTTGTTGCATTAGGCGCATTCCCAATGTTACATATCTTTGTTATCGTTGGTAGGGTACCAGGTGCCTGGGAGCAAACAGTACTATATAGTTTTGCCATCTGCATATTTGTACCAGTTGTGGGTGTACCAGTAAGTTGTTCAGGTGAACTAACCTTCCTAGTCGTACAGCTTCTCCCCACAATTGGGAAGTAGCTGTTTAGGTTAGTTCTAATGTTAGTTATCGTAGCGGTTCTAATCCCTTTGCTCCCTGCTTCATTGATTCCTATTTCAGCAGTATCTGATACAGCATTACTTATAGAATCACTTGGTTTAGGGTCAAGTTTTGACTTTCCTATTGTTTTTTTACATGTAGTAGAAGGCAATACGGGCTTGTCCGTCCCCAGTGCTAATTCTTCTTTCACACTTGATATAGGTGTGAGTGTTTCTTGACTTTCCTTAGATAACTGCCGAACATCAATATTTTCCTCATCGGAGATAACTATTGCTCCCTCAGGGCCTATGATATTAAGTGGGTCAGATGTTTTTATTATCACATTCTTGTTCATCTTATCGCCTGGCTTTTTAGTCGTGGCTTCTTTTCTCCTCCTAAGAGATCTTTTTGTTGCTCTCAGGTTTGCTCTTTTTGCACGTCGTGACATAAAAGTCAGATTTTCTTCAACGTGGGAGTCATCCTTAGTTCCCTGATTTTCCCCATTGAGTGCTTGCACAAGTGCTGAGGGAGTATCCGGAGGATCAACCCTTTGAGGTATTGGTGCAAAATGCGTAAGAGATGATCAAGTTTAATGCCTCAACCGATGTTTTTAGTTCAGTAATCTCTTGGGAGCAATTGCATCTTTGACCATTGGGGGAAGGATCTGGTAGTGAAGTGGGCATTAATCCTATTTCATGATTAGACTGATTGCCTGATTGTACCAATAGCAAGGGATTCGCAGGATCATTAATAGAGCTAAGGTTTCAGCGGCAATAATGAATCCCTCAATCTTATCCATTTGAGAGCTAAGATGTTGTAATGTCACTTTTACATTTTTGAACTCTAGGTGGGTCAAATCATGTCCTTTGTCGAGTAGATCAAGTATCTTAATGATCACTGGAAATGTACACGGGGATTGCACATCCTTCTCATTAGAACGAGTATTTACTTCTGATAGATCAAGTTGCGTAGATCTAATAGGTGCATCAATCGATTCATGAGAATAGGATAGTCGCGGTGGTAACTCTTCATTGTTACTATTCTGATACAAATCCTTTTCATGAATGTTATCGAGGTTGTGCTTACCTATCGTGCATGCAGGTGGCCGACCATGCTTTTTGTAGGAGTGCATACTAACGGGGTCAATGTGCATATAGCTCGAGATATGTTTTCATCCAGAGCGATCATATTCGTCATAGTGGAGTCATGGAGCTCTTCAGAAGATTGATCCATCTGTAGAGATAATGCACAGTTTTCCTGCAACAGTGCACTGGACCGTCCTGATAAACTGGATTTCCTCTTATAACAGTGCACGGTTACAGGAGAGATGGCAGAGGGGGGATTTATTTCAGTGTCATGAATCATCACAGCATGCAATGCTGGAACAGACTGATGATTTTCATCTCCCATGCTAGTTAAAGTTCCTACATCCAATACAGGGGGTTCCATGTAAGAAGGTCGACTTCTACACACCATCGCATCGATACCAAGTGATGACGGTTGGGGTGCAATGGACAATGAGGCTAACTCATTGCATTTGTTGCGTAGACCCCCAGCCATAATTTCACTGATATTGAATGAACGTCCTTTAAACAAAGTAACCCTCTCTCATTGTACAATAGTCCCCCTATCTGTGTTTTGAGGTCAATTGAATTTGGTATGTAGTTAAACAATGATCTAATGTCTCACAGATTGGCTCGCTCCTTGAATAGCATCTATTTTTACTTAAATGAAAGCATCTGCTACAATTTAATAATACCAGCCCCCTGCGGTGCGCAGGGGGCTGGCTATTTGACACTTCCCAGAGGCAGGTCGGAAATTTCACGTGAGCACAAGCTCAGGTCTCTAAATGAAACAAAGGACGGATTTTAGTGAGCGTACAGAAGGGGGAGTGCCACAACCGAGACAGACTAGCAAGCTTGCACAATTCAAACCATTCAAACAATAACCGACATTAAAAAATGCTGATATAGCATATCCAAGTACTTTAAGTGTTCGTAAATGATTACTTTTCTTAAAGGTCCAAAGCACTCTGCTTCCCAATAGCGGTGCAGCATGAAAAACCGTCCTCCAGGCCAAATTTCGAGCGAAGTTCACAGAGCTCCTCAACAGCCAACAGTACTTCTGTACTTCGCAGGTGCACCGTAAAGGGTTTTAGATGTAATGGTTTGTTCTTATGTTCGAAACCCCTATTGTTGCTTTTTCATATTTCATTTTTTCAGGATCTTTTAATCTGGAAAATAAAGATCTTGCACTCCCCCAGAACGCTTTCTCTTACCTCATGGCGTAATTCTAGATTTTGAAATAGACACCAGTCAGCTCTATTAAAGGATAACCGGATACTGGTTCTTACTGGTTTAAATTAATGTATTAGTTCACAACGTCAGACATCATTGAAGTTATTTATGCATTATAAATCCACATTCAACTGGTTAAAACACATGAACTCTCCCCACTAGCATTTTTTGGCCTATCCCCATTTCAGCAATATCTGTGATTTCTAATTTGTCAATTATGTAAAATGTGATATCAAAGTCTTTGGATTTAGTTACTGGCAGCAGCATGTGATGGAATTCATGTAAGTGCAATCTGTGCTCGCTTTTCCGCTAGCCTGCAAGATTCTGATCATTAAAATGTCTCTTTTAAATGCAATACTTACATCTGAAGGCACTGAACCGTCTCACACATCTCAGTGCTGACATCTTATCAGAAAGAGGAGAATTTTTTTCAAGGACCCTCTGCAGTTTCAAAGTCACAGATACCCCGTGTGAACTGTTCCCTCCTGTGTTTGTTTTTTTAGCAGTCCTTGGCTGCTCCTCTCATTCAGAGGGCTTGCCATAAGTTACCAGTTCTCCTTCGCAGCAAAGGCCCGATTCCTTAGAACACAGGTAGCCAGTGCTTAATTTGTAAAAAAAAATAAGTGCCAGTGCCCAAGAATTAGCTCACTAATGCCGGCCCCGGCGGTGCCACGGCATGAGCCGCCCGGCTCAGTGCTAGATCGGCCCACGCCCACCACCAGCCCATCACACTGCTGCTGCTCCATGTCACATCTTTGGTGCTGCAGCAACTGCTGGCAAATACAGTGGGTCAATCCACACCTTCACCAGCTGCTCTGCAGACAGTTCAGGAAGACTCTTCAAAATCCTCCTGCCCTCATAACCCAAACAGTGCATAGGGTTGTAAGGGGTACACCGGTACACCGGTATAAATACCGTGCACACTTTCATTTAGTCATACTGTCATTTGCTTCATACGGTTTTACCGTGTTAGCGTTGCTGGCTAGCATTTTTTTTATTTCTTTGTCACATATCCACGAAGGCCGCAATGAGCACAGTGAGAGAAGCCACACTGTCTTCTGTCACACCCAAGCTCAAAGGCAGAGTATTTCCCAGCCTTATTTGTATGGCACTGCCTGGAGCCTTGCAGGTTTGTTTGTTTATTTTTAAAGAAAAAACAGGCTGCCTCTGTTACCCGGGACTCAAGGGGTTAACGCTCGGGAGCCCCCTCCGTTGGAAAGGCGGAGTCTGACTGTGCAAGGGGGTTATGGGGCACGTGCGCTGCGAATGCCACTTCCTTTTAGTTGTGAAAGAATAAAGAAGTTCCTCCTATCTCTCCGTGTGTGCGTCCTTCATTTGGCCTAGATCCCTAGGCAACATTTGGCGACGAGGATCTCTCCCGCGCACGGAGTCTCCTCCGACGGCAGTCCGCCTGTGGTGGCCGATCCAGCGAGCCTCCTCCTCCTGCTCCACCCTCCGCGCAGCACGGCACTCCGCCGAATCCGCCTTGTCGGACCTCCTCCGTCGGACCTCCGCGACGGCGACCCCGCCCGCGCAAGGACGGGCCTTCTCCCAGGGGCCATGAGCACCTCCAACCCGGGGTCCAGCCAAGGCTCGCCTCAACTGCCGCGGGCGGCGAAGTCGATTCAACTACGACTGCCCCCGCCGTTCACTATGACTCCGCAGGCCACCAAAGGCCAGATGGACCGACTGGATGGACGATTTTCGACACTTTGTGAGAGGATCCGGCGACGGGGACTCCCCAATATGAGGGACATTTTCCTTAACCTGGTAGGGGGAGAAAATAAAAACGGTCGTTAAGCCATTCCACCCGCAGACCAGGACACTTTCCCAGCTGATCGGCGCGCTGGACAAACTGCTTATTATCGAAGTCAATCGGGACTATGAAAGATACTTGTTCAATCAATGCACCCAACTCCCGCAAGAGACCGTCGACGAATTCATCACACGTCTACGGGTGAAAGGGGCGAACTGCCAATTTGATGCGTTCTCGTTAGAAGAAGCTATCCGGCTGAGGGTGATCGAAGGGTGCCTCTCCCCTGCACTCAAGAAACAGCTCCTCAAGAAACCGCTCACCATGCCCGAGGTCAGTGAAACTCGCCCGCATCCACGAGAGGGTGGATGCGCAGGCCTCGGCCATGGGTCACTCCAACAACGCGAAGGTGGCCTCAGGGGAATTTGTGGCCGCCATACTGCCCCCCGTCAAGGGCCCCAGCCGTATGGACCATCCACTGCCCCGCCGATGTCAACCCCGCGGCTGCAAAGACAGTGCTACCGCTGCGGGATGTCTTTCCCCCACTCAGGGTCCTGTCCAGCCCTGTCCCAGCGATGTACAACTGCGGAGAGAGAAGGACACTTTCACTCCGTCTGCAGGGAGGGCGTCCCATTCCACCGATGCGGCCCCAGGCGGCCCCAGAATGCCGTTCCGCCCGCAACCCCTGCAATACAGCCAGCCGAGACCATATCAACAGGGCCTCGGCCAGAGGCGTTACGTTCGTGCGATGGACGAATACCTAGCGGCAGGATATGCCCCTCCGTATGACCAGGCCGAACAGCCCAGACATTTCACGGATGAATACGACAACCCGCCTGCAGAATACAGGCCGGAAACCTCTGCCATGACGACCAGGCGGCGGCCTACTATGCGCCGCAGGACCACTACGACCAGGATGAGTTCGTAAACCTTATCCTCGACAACAAAGAGGGCCAGGGAGGCCCGCAGATCCCGCTCAAGATGGCCGAACTGCCAATTTCAGTTTATGAATTGACTCTGGGGCCACAGTGAACATCATTGGGCGAACAAGATACGTCAGAGATACCATGCCCGCCACAGCTCAGTCCGTCTCGCTCCAGAATTTCACAGTGGGGTGCCGCCACCCCGCTCCAAACGTTGGGTCAATTCACCAGTGCCTTCTCCTGAATGGGCGGCAAGTTGATGCGACCATTCACGTGATACGGTCCCTCGCCAAGAGCCGATGCCCTCCTTAGCTACCTCACGGCGTCGCACCTCGGACTGATTGAAATTCACGTGAATGTGGGTGACGTGATCACTGCCGCAGCGGCCAAACCCGGCAGGGGTACACGGAAGATGTGATTGCCTACATCAAAACTCAATCGCTCGTCTCACAGAAGACATCGCGGGGGCCTTCCCCAAGCTCTGCGTGGGGCTAGGAAAACTACGGGGACCCCCAATCCGGCTCCATATTGACCCCAACGTGCGTCCAGTGCCGCAGCATCCCAGAGGGTCGGATTTCCACCTTCAGGAGAGCAGTTTCGGAGGCGCTCCAGCAACTGCTCCGCGACGACATCATTGAGCCGGGCGACGGGTCCGACGCCGTGGGTGTCCCCCTTGTGGTGGTACCAAGGAAGGGGGCAAGATCCGTTTGTGCGTGGACATGCGGGTGGCCAACACGGCGATCCAACGGGAACGACACCCGGGACCATGTATTGAGGACATGATTGTGATGCTGAACAGTGCCCAAATGTTCTCTAAACTGGACTTAAATCAGGGATACCATCAGCTGGAGCTCCACCCTGACTCCCGGCCCATAACCACGTTTGCGACACACGATGGACTCTTTAGATACCGGAGGCTGAACTTTGGAATCTCATCTGCCGCTGAGATCTTCAGGAAACTATACGCCAGATCATCCGACCTATCAAAGGGGCCCTCAATTACAGTGACGATATTCTCGTCTTTGGATCGTCCAAGGAATCCATGACAGGGCTCTACACGACACCTGCGAGGCCCTTCAGGGTGCCGGCCTCACGCTAACATATCGAAATGCCGGTTCGGCAAAACAAAACTCAAGTTCTTTGGACATATCTTCTCCAAGGACGGCATGCTGCCTGACCCCGAGAAGGTCGAGACGATCACCAACCTCGCCGAGCCCCGACAAGTGGCGGATGTCCGTTCGTTCCTTGGCATGGCAGGATACTGCGCAAGGTACATCCCCCACTATGCCTCCATCACAGACCCACTGAGGAAACTGCTACAGAAGGAGTCGCCGTTTGAATGGACACAGGCCTGTCAACAGGCTTTTGCGGACATCAAGCAAGCTCTCGCCGAGGCCCATCGCCTCGCATATTTCAACCCACAGTGGCACACCGAGGTGGTAGTCGATGCCAGCCCCGTAGGCCTCGGCGCCATTCTGGCCCAAACCAGTGGCGCAGATGTTAACCCCAGACACGTGATTGCAATACGCGAGCGAGCGCTATCAACGCCTGAACTAGCCTACTCCCAGGCCGAGAAGGAGAGCTTGGCAGCGGTCTGGGCGTGTGAGCATTTTCATAACTTATAATCGGAAAGAAGTTTACGCTGATCACCGATCATCAGGCGCTTCTCTCATTGTTTGGGAACCCGCATACCAAGATGCCACCGAGGATTGAGAAGGTGGGGCATCCGCCTCCAGGAATACGATTACGATATCGTACATCGCCCGGGGGGCGACCTTAACCCCGCCGACTACCTCTCCCGACACCCAGTAGGGCCCCGCTGGCACGGAAGGGGACGTTGCGTATGTGCAATATGTGGCGGCTCAGGCGCTGCCCCGGCACTGTCACTCGAAAGGGTAGCGGCCGCGTCGGCAGCCGATCCGACGACAGCCCTGGCGATCAGCCTCACGACCGCCAACAAGTGGAAAGATCACCACAGAGCCACTCTAGCTCACCCGGGGGTGAACAAGCAAGAAATCGAACGGCTAGCCAGGGTCCATGGTGAACTGGCGGTAAAGGACGATAACATTCTGCTCAGAGGGTGTAGGATCGTCATCCCTGCCACACTCAGGAGCGAGGTGGTAGCATAGCTCATGAAGGTCACAGGGGAGCCGAGAACACAAAGAAGCAGCTCAGATGCCATGTGTGGTTCCCCTCCTGGACGCAGCTGTGGACGAGTGGGTGAGGAACTGCCACGCCTGTCAGTGCACAGCCCTGCAGAACATCCGCCCCCGCTCCAACACACTCAAATACCTGAGCACCCTTGGGAACGAGTAGCCATGGATTTTTACGGGCCCACTGAAGCGGCGACTATATTCTGCTCTTCGTGGATGAACACTCAAGATTTCCGATTGCCAAGAGAGTCAGCTCCACAGCGTTCTCTCAAGTTGCGGCAACGATAGAAGAGGTCTTCAGTGAGTGGGGATCCCCAAGTGGTCAAGTCCGACAACGGACCACCGTTCTGTGGGCACGAATTTGGACACTGGCAGAGCACCTGGGGTTCAGGCACATGAAGATCACACCACGCCACCCCCAGGCGAATGGAATGGCGGAGCGATTTATGGCATCGATTAAGAAGGCCATTCAGAGGGCACGGCTGGACGCCGTTGATACACACCAAGCCCTATGCCGCCTGTTAAGAGACTACAGAAACACTCCCATGAGGTCACAAACAAGACGCCTGCTGAGCTCATGTTTAGATATGAAGTGCGAACTCGCATCCCGAGGAGTACGGTGCAGGCTGAGCCGGCCGACCAAGATCTCCTCCAGAGAGATGCGGTGGCAAAAGAGAATGCGAGGCGTCGCCACCGATGCTCGAAGAGGAGCGGTACTGCCGGGCTCCAGGTGGGAGATGAAGTCCTGGTACAGCAGCCGGCAAGCAGGAAGACAGACCCGAGGTTTGCTCCAAGCCCCCTGAGGATTGTTGCCATGAAAGGCACGATGGTGACGGCGGAAGATGAGAACAGGACCGTCACCAGAAACTGTCAACAGTTCAGGCCATATGCAAGGAGAGAGGCCACGGAAGGAGCTCAAAGGGCACTCTCACCGGAACCACTAATGCAGAGGATGATGAGTGGTTTCCCCGGAAGGGACCCCCGGGATGTGGCCCCGAGTGAAGTAATTGAAGAGGAGCCCGATCTGGGGACTCGAGGTGAGAGGCCGAGACGGCTCATAAAGAAGCCGATGAGACTTGTTGAGGAGTGTTAAGTTATGTGTTGAGACACAGGTGTCAAGTTGATGTTTGGACATATTGTCCGGGGTAGTGTTACCCGGGACTCAAGGGGTTAACGCTCGGGAGCCCCCTCCGTTGGAAAGGCGGAGTCTGACTGTGCAAGGGGGTTATGGGGCACGTGCGCTGCGAATGCCACTTCCTTTTAGTTGTGAAAGAATAAAGAAGTTCCTCCTATCTCTCCGTGTGTGCGTCCTTCATTTGGGCCTAGATCCCTAGGCAACAGCCTCTGACAGTCCTTCCCAAGGGCAGCACTCACACTTCCCAGGGCCTCCAGACGTGCTGCAATACTGAGCCCTTTATGTAATTTGCACTTGTTTGCAAGGCCTGAGTGCTCAGAGACAGGATCACAGATGGTGGAGAGAATGGCTGCAAACCCCGTGTTTGTTCATGGAAAGGCAAGTTTAAATTAAAAGGGAGCATTTTTTTCTTTTGTTTTACTCTGTCAGTAATGCATTCACTATTGTCAAGTAAGACAGCAGAGACCGCAGGCCCGCTGCTTAGTAACCCCATCTATTTTGCCCCCCATCAGAACACTATAGCTTTCTCAGTGGCACCCGTTGGGGCTTTGCTTCTTGGGGTGCGCTGGCTGCAGTCTCTCTGATGTGGACACTGCGACTGGACTCTCTCCTAGGGGGCTGCCCATGCCTGGCGATTATAGCATGCATCCAGATTTGTAAGAGCAGCAGTCGATTAGGCTATGGTTAGGTGACCGCAGACCTAAGAGGAGTTTTTCCTGTCGAAAACTCACTGGATTCAGATAGGGGAGACTTACTGGACTCAAGCAGCCTCATTAAAAGGGGAGCTTCAGGGTGGGTTTGGGGCTTTAAGCTTTGTTGACACGTACACATGAATTGCCATGTCCATCTGTGTGAGCCTTTTACCTGGCATGTGTCTGCAGTTTTTTTTTTAATTTCTAGCGCTGCAAAGGCAACTTTTGTGTCATAGGTGACAAATACATGGGGGCAAAAGGGAAATGTGCCCCCCCCCGTTAACCTTAAACAGCGGGGGCAACAGTATCATTTTGCCCCGCACAGAGATTCTGCAACCCACTCTTGTAAATTGCTGGGCACAGCCAGTCTTTTGGTTCCTCTCATGCTCTGGTCAGGCTTGGTGAAGTGTTAACATGCATTATGCAAAATTAGCAAGTGCTGCCCACTTCAAAGTCAAAAGCCCACCTCATCATCACCTCAGCTCTGATTGGTGCTAGGAGGAGACAGGCCATGAGAAGTAGGGATTCAAAGGCAATTGCTACAAAGACAGCTCAGCAGGTTATGCGACTGTTGCTGAGATATGAAATCTTGTGTCTTTTTCCCCCAATTCCTGCTGTTAATGCGATGCAAAATGTGTGGTTTCGACCTGGAGAAGGGTACAGCTTCTAGCTTTGTTCGGTGTGGGAATTGCTGCCCCTTTGCAGAAATGAAAGCATGGTTCTGCACCCATGTTTGTAGCTTGCAGCAGACTCTTCAAATAGCTTGCAGTACTGGCCAGTTTTGCCAGTGACTCAGGTGCCTCGGGAATGGAGAGCGTGGATTCCAGCGGTTAGGGTGTTAATTACATGCAGTTTAAAGGTTCAAATTCCCACGACCGAGGATCAAGCACCTAATAAGTCATTACAATTCGACAGCATGGGGCATAACATGTGTCATTAGCGTTGCGCGACTACCTGATCCTCAAAACACACCCGACAGAAATAAACTGCTGGGTAAGATTATTACCTTCTGACAAAAACATTATGAATAATTCGCGCCTCGAAACACTTGTGTATAGGCGTGTTATAAATGCCATATCATATCATATCATATCAATACCAGTAGAAAAACACAGGCACGTGACCCCTTAAGACTGACATTATTCCAGAAAATAATGTAAGACTGCAAATTAAAGTATATATGTAAGCAATGTTATGGACAACTGTATACAGAAATGTGTGTTAAACTATCAATGCACAAATTGACGTTCATTAATCGCAGCTGTGGCTCAGGATTGAAGTGCGGTGCTGCAGAAAATGTTTTTGATGGGGAACAGCTGGAGGTTCAATCCATAGCTATAACACCTTACCGGAAAGTCCAAGCAGAAGACTCTCAGCACCATGCGAGATGTCGGCGAGCAGAAGACGGTGCACAGTCCTCCGGCTTCTTGATAACGGGGTCCATGCAGCGAAGAGCTCGGTCACTGTAATCCGAGCACACAGTGGGCAGAATAGCAGAGCTGCAGATCACTGATATGAGCGTAGGAATAGAGGCTCCCACAGCTTCTGAAGTGAAGATCAGCCCCGGGACAAGTCAGAACGAAGTTCTACATGTCCGGTCCTCAGTGGCAGTGACTCTGGGAGCCCCGTCCCCCACAATTGTTTCTGATAGAGAGTGCGGCCAGTGAGCTGGGCTGCCTCCTGACTGGCGCCATGCTGGCGGTGCGGCTGGCTGGAGCACTGACAGCAGAGCCTCCGCTAATGACCACATTCATCACAGAAAGTTAACACTTCATTGTTAACTTTCTTTGATAAATGCCCCCTTGCTCAGCAAGCCGTGATTAAGGGCAGCTGCAGAGAGAGCAGGTGCCGAAAAAACACTGCCGGCGTGGCACAAATTAAGCACTGCACTTAGCCTTTGCACCTCCTGGTTGATGCCATTCCAAGGCTCTGAACTCTAGGGTCTTCGCTCTGCTCCTGACTCATCAGGTTGTTTTTCTCCTCTCTTCGTTCATACAGTCTTTTCTTTGTCTCTGCACATCGGGGTTGCCCATCTGGTTGTCTCCCTCTTACTGCTTTTCTCTTCTCCCCCTCCTTACCACCTTTCTCTTCCTTTATACTGAATTCAGAATTGCTATATTTACTGACCAGTGAATTCAATGCTTCCAGGTCTTGCCCAGTGACGTGATGATGTTTGTTCGATCATTCCATTCAGAACAATGGGCCTTGTTACCCAATTGTTAGGTAAGAATTGGTGCAGTCACTCTGTGTGAGACTACACAACACTTATCTACTTGTTATTAGGTAACCCACTGTTTGGTATAGGTCTGTACTACACAAGTTGATAGAGTGACTGAGCAGCCAGGTCTATCTCAAGAGGGGTAACTGTGAACTCTAGAGCTGTACAAGCAAAATCTGTAAATAAAAGTAGGTGGTGTTGTATCTAGGGATCTGGATTACTCCAAAGATCAGTGATTTGGTGAAGGAAAACAATACGATTTGTGTAGCCTTCAGAAATGATTTGGAGTTTTGGGGTTTACTAAATCTTTCACTGTGAGGAAAGGTAAATGCGTTGAAAAAGGTCTCAACCCCTAATATCAACTATGTCTTGAGCATGATCCCATAAAATATAGACTCAAAATACTGGAATGAGCAGGACAGTCTACTTCAAGCTTTCCTCTGGGATAAGAAACCGCCCCGATTAAAGTTATGGAAGTTGCAATTACCATTGTAGAAGGGCGGACTAGGAGTACCAAACGTTAGAGCTTATCATCTTGCCTTAATGTGTGATTTTATGGTCAAATTCCTTGCACCTGCACCTGATGAATGAGTGCTTGCAGGGACAAGTTACAGTGGACCACTGACACCGAGAGCGATGTTAACCACAGAATCAAGAATGAGATGTGTGAAAGATCCATTGACTGTTTGTCTGAGAAATTCATGGAGAAAGTTGAATGCCCTGCTGAGGATGAATGCGTGTAAAGACCCTGGTGCATCAATATGGATGAATACAACCATTAAATTAGAAAGTAAAACTATATTTTGGCCTGAATGGTTTCTAGGGGGTGTCAGATGGATTAATGATCTCTTTAAGGAAGGGGAATGGATGACTGCTAGAGAATTACAACAGCATTTTAGTATTGAAAATGTCAGGGTCTCGGATTACAGGAAGCTAAGGAGTGCTATTGGTGTGATTGACTTGAAGGCCAGAATGAATCTTGATATATTCACATGAGAGTCAAAGGTTGGGGAAGACGGACTAGCTAGCTGAGTATACAAGTTGATTGTGAAGGAATATAAAGACAATGGGCCTCATTACGAGGTTGGAGGTAGCCTTGCCGGTTTTACTGGCAAGGCTACCCCTAAACTCGCATCCGGCTCCGGCACCCGCGAAAGGGGAATAACCAGGTCATTCCGACCTCAGCGGACCTGGTTATTCCCCTTGCACAGGTGCCGGTACCGGTACATCCCCATTCTCATTTGAGTCCCCATAGGGCTCAATGGGAATGGGGAGGCTGGCAGCAGCGGTACGGTTCATAACGGTACCGTTGCTACCATCAAGTTCAGCTCGCGGGTGCCGGTACGGCCACCTGGTCAGTTTCTTTCAATGTATTGAACCGGACAATTGTGAGATGTGAACCATGGGACTAGGTGGAAGATGGATGTTGTTTATACATAATTTATAAATATGTTCATAGTTATGTTGATTACATGTTATTGTTACTTAGATTGTTTAATGCTTAAATTGAAAATAAAGTTTAAAAAAAAACAAGTAACCAAGTAACACTAACACTGAAGGTTTCAGTTATAAATAGTTACTTATTTAATTAATATCAATTTTTAAAGAAGCATTCTTTAAAAAGGCAATTCGTTGTAACAATGTAAATATACTTTAACATTACTTTTCAGAATTGAAACAAGTTAAGGGATAATCTTTGGATATGCTTCTTACACAATTGCTACACCCTGAGGTGACATCAGTCACTAGGACAGTAATGGCATTTATATATCACACTAGAATACTTTATAGATTCTGAGGTTGCAGAAAGGAAAGAGGTTATGCAGGAAAAAAGGTTAGAACAGTTGGTCAGCAAATGTGAGGACAGCTGAATCGTCCAATGAAGTCTAGATAAGCCTTTCCCAGCAGTACCAGGCTCTTTTCGATTCAGCAGCACATCAGGGTTTCAGCGCTTAGGAAACAGCACTGATGCAGATCACAGATAACGGCTGCGCTTCCTTTGCTCCCTCTGTCCTGCTCTCTGGTGAGGAGACTCTGGATCTGGAGGGTCCTGCATCTGGAGGGTCCTTATGAGGCCCCTTGAGCTTCTAGCTAGATTCGTTACCGCAGCAGTCATTGCACTCGACTACGGGAACTCAACCCCTGGCATTGGGCTTCTGAAGCAACAGAGGCACAGCAGGTCTGGGATAGTGGTCCATTGGAGTTCATCTCTGGGTTACTTGGTCCCACTCACCCAAGGGGAGAAGTCGCTCCGTCCGGAGCTTCTCTGTTGAAGTGAAAAAGGAGGTCAGCACAGCAGCAGCACTTCACCAGGCAATTCAAAGGTCCTGGAGGTAGCATCAAGCTTCGTTCACCTTTTTTTTTTTTGTCGGGTGTTTCTCCAAGTGGTCGACTCTGCCTGTTGTCCCAAAACCCTCACCTTTTAAGCAGGCTTCTCCCATTCATGCACAGCCTAGGCTGTCAATCACACAGCAGGTCCGCCAGCCGGCCCATCAAGACTAGTTGCATTCAGGCATTCCTAGAGACAAAAGACAGGGGAGTTTCGGGCACCTCCCTCACATTCTGTCCTTCCAGACACACTGAGCCAGAGGCGGGCTTCAGATCTGAAGCACGCCAAAGGCAATACAAACAAAGGGCTCAACGCTGTCTTAACGCCAGAGTAAAACCCAAGAAAGACTTCAAACAGAAAATGGTGTAAAAAGAAGACATGGGCCATGTTGACAAAATGGTCACCCATGGGTGCTGTACTGCATCTGAGGGTTCAGCCTGTGGTAGAAAAGCGCAATGGTAGGGATAGGTAAACCACTGCCACCAGCCATTTAAAATAGTGAGGGTAACATAAACATGTTACATGAGAATGTAGGATAAGGGGCTACAAGGTAACCCCCGCACTCCACATAAGAGTGGTGTGTGCTGACCTACAACAGAGAAAAGTAAGTAAGTCAATTTCACTTTACTATTCTTGGAGACTGTAGTTTACCAAGAAAAGGTATTTAAACCTTAAGAGAAATCTAAAGGATTTCCCTGTGACACTGCACTGAAGGTGCTGTGTGTCACTATACAGAAAACAGATGCCTATGGAGACTCCAAAAACTGTGAAAACACAAACTCCAAATCAGGTACAAACACGCGAGAGAGTGAGAAAAAAGTTCCACTCACTCAGGAGTTAAAATCACTGTGCATTCGTGGGAGTGCTTCTGGAGTGCTGTGCAGCTGACAGTTGGCAGCCTCCAGACCTGAAGCAGCTCGGCAGATACCTACTTCATAGAATGTTGTAAGCCTTTTCATATATTCTTCTAGGATGGAAGCCTTTCTGCCGCGATTGTCTTCCCAGGATGTGAACTTGTTGAAGCGGTGTCACGTTCTGGAACTGACTCGCCTCCACCCTGGAAGCGGGAAGCATGGTGTCCAGTAAGTGACCAAAGAGGTCGAAATCTTTAGGCTCGGACATTAGGAGCTTCTCTCTATCTTCCCCCACGTGCCCTAGTAAAGATCAAGTCGCAAGTGGGGAAATCGAGCAAAGTACAGCCAGCCTGCTCAGTAGGCCTTTAGACAATGATTTGTGACGCAGACTTGCCTGCGCAACTTTCAAATTCCATGGCCCTGCCTAACGGCCTTTCTCATGCACCTGAGCCATCATGCAGTCTGCTTGAAGCACCGAAGCAACCGCTGCCATTCACAAGCTGCGTGTAGTGCATCCTGTGTATTCTCGGAAGCTACTATCATTCACTGTACTCGCAAGCGCTGACAGCCACACCTCTGCCCTCTGCGAGTGCGCGCGGGATCTTCTGCATTGCAAAGGAACGAGCATATGCTGTCCGCAGTGCAGAACAAGAAAATACCTGTTCTTTTGAAATAATCTGTTTATCATTGTCATCCGCGCAATGCTGTAAGTCCTCAAACAGAATCACCTCTTACGATGCTCCTATAACTAGTCAGCTCACCCGCTAGCTGTGAATGCTGTACGTGAAACCCGACCGGAAGTATATAGATCAGCGCATAGCTCAAATCTGTCCCAATCTCCCGTACTTTATCCTGATACCATTGCCTCCACGACCCATCTCTCCCACGTGACTAAGTTGTTGTTTGCACAGCCCACCCCGTCCATCATGTGGGATGGCAGCTTTGCAAGCTTCTAAAAATGGCACTCTACTTAATGCAATTAACAATAGCGTTCACATGCGGATACTCCTCTAAGAGTCTCTTGGCAAAAAACACAATGCCACCAGGAAACACTAGTAAAGATTTATCAGAAACTAGAAACTTTAATAGGAACGGTATCTCAGTGTCAAATATTTCCAAAATTCGATAATTTTTCATCTGCAGTGACACTGTTGAATATGCCCTCGATTGATGAAACCAATGACACAGCCCCCAGACCTGTGGTTTTTTTAAAGACAACACACCCGAGACTGCCAGCCCCAGTGGTGAACATGGGCATGGACAGCAACACTTTGATTTGCCCGTCTGTATGTATGGCAAATGACGTGAGGTTGGAGGGAAATCCAATATCACAGTTTACGGATGAAATACTGGTGAGTGACCCAGAGCCTGGAGACTGTTGCCCCAGAAATTTTATAAGTCTTTCAAAAACCCTGTAAAAGAAAGAAGGGGAAATCCAGATTAATTATCAATGCTAAAACTGTGCAAAATAGACTATTTCAACCAAAAAGAAAACAAGAAAACAAAGAAAACGTACCGCAAATTGCAAAACTTCTAAAGGTCACACTAAGGATTTTATGAATTCTCTTTCCACCCCACCACGGGTAAAGGATGTTGTTGTCAACGTTAATCATTGTAAGGATAATATTCAATGCCCAATAAATATAATTCCTTTTAATGGCTCGGCTTCAGCACCCACGCCTGATTGCCTAAATTATTCAACATATTCAATAACCATGATTCCTGATGATGGGAGGGAGGTTATCCCGAACACATCAGTGGCAGTGTGCACCGCCCTTGAACTAACTTTGGAGAATAGCGATAGTTTCCAAACTCTGGCGCAAAAGAGAAACATGATCCCAAACAATATCAAGTGGGTCCCGTCATTCTCGATTACTTTGAAACAGGACATAGCTAAAGAGCTTCATATGGCGATTGCACCCAAGCTTGAAGACATAGCTCACCCGGGAAGCCAAAACAATGCTAAACCACCATTTATCAATAAACCACATTTATCGATAAAGCATATTCCATAGAAGACCAGGACTTTATTACCCTTCAGATGTTAGACAGAAAAAGAAACGATCCATGCCCAAATAGAACTACAATATTAACAGTGTTCAGCGGGATAAAAACTGTGAACAGAGTAAAATCGCATGATATCCAATCTATACAATATTCAAAAACTTGAAAGTTGGACACTGAACATTAAAGTTACCTTGCTAATAGTAAGAGAGTGTATATGGAGAGAGAGATTCGAGATTTGGGAAATAAGGAATACAATTGTCAAACTCAAACAATTCAAATAGCTAAGCTCATAAGAGGTAGAAGTGTTAAGCACCCGGGAATGACTACTCACCCTAGATCAGTGAGCGATGTGAATGTCTCCCCAACATGGAAGGCAGAACAGGGAAACTCCAACAATAGCCCTTCTAATATACACCTGGAAGCAAATGAAATGGCAAGAAGATCACAAAAGGAGCCTCAGGTATCATGGGCTTGGTTTCGGAAGGCCTTGCAGCAGAAGCAAATAACCCACTCAAATCTCTAGAGCCAAATTAAAACCAAAGTTTCTGTCCTTAATATTGCAAGTTGGAACACAACTTTATTATTGGACCCAAAGCATCTCTTTTCATACGACATTATAATTCTGCAGGAAACTTGGATACTTAACCAACCAGTTTGGCCAAACCACGAAATCGCGTGGATCCCAGCCAGCAAACACCGGTTAGGTCATCCTATGGCAGGACTATTGGTGGCTCTTAAAAAAGAGATAAATGCTAACCTTACCCCAGGGTCATCGGCACACTCATGTCTACAGCTTGTCAAGCTAGTTTTAGAAAGTCCTAACTTTGAACTATCTAATAAGTTTGCCAGTTTTAATATGTATCGAAATCCAGCCTCCATAGAGGATGATGTATTCTTTAACAACATCATACTAATGCTTGACATGTTTGCAGGTGATCCTGAGTCGTATATCATCTTGATAGTCAGGGATTTGAATATGTCATGTTTTGAAGCAAAGGAAGGTAAAAATGAGTTTATAGCCAATAGAGGGAAAACGTTAATGGAGAACGCTACGTGAAGTACAAAGAAGTACTGTTTACTGTACACGGTACGCGGCGTGGTTGTGGGTCTGGGCTTGTTCAGCAAGTTGTAGAGGTAAATGTTGACTCACCTCTTTGTTGGTTGCTGTCAAATTGAGCTTGAAAGGCTCTGAGTTATATGCATGATTTTGAATCCGCATTTTTATTTAACATTAACAATTCATTTCTCTTCCATGCTGTTTTATTCCTTTTTATTTCCTTTTTTTTCTTTCCTTTTTTAAAATCAGCAAATGCTGAATACTGTCACAGTTTCTATTTTATAACATTATTGCTCATTTTTACTCTGCTTGTATATTTATTTATAATATTCACTCTTATTAGTATCTAAGAACGTATAAATGGCGGCAGGTTCTTATACTCTAAAGGCAGGCATGCCGCTTAATGCAAATGCGGAGGAGGAAGATCGACCTATGGCTTTGGAGACGAAAAAATTAATGTTGAGGCCTCCCAAAGCTAAAATAGGAGGTCTACAAAAAAGGAAAGAACGATCGATCTCCTCAGCCTCTGACATACGACAATTTTGCACTGGTGACATGCAATTCGTGAACCAAAAGTACAAAACTTTACCATCTCAGGCCTAAGTTGTCCAACAGTAACTAAATCTTTGACCTCAATGCCAAATATTGTGGCCAAGACCCCAAGCAATTTAACAACTAAACAGCGTGTCAGACTAACCCTTAGAGAGTCCAGCTAGAATTGGACTCAGTTATTGCTGTTATGCAATTCCTTTCTGAAACCATCTTACCTGTGGTTTCCGACATACCATGCTCGACTTTCGTAGCCACTAGTACTCAACTGCAGGTGTCCTTGGAACCTCCAAATGCACCAGCCATAGAGCGGTCAAAGAAACCTCTGATTTGACTATTCTCTCTGCCTGCAATAGCGATGAGCTGATCACTACTCAACAAGTGGCTCCTCAACGGACCACTGAACCATTGGTCGTCCAGTGCCACCTTGTACTGTCCTGCCAACAAAAGCTTTGTGCAGCGCACAGGCCATGATGTTGCGGGTGAGATAGATGAGGACATGATTAGTTTCATGAACTCCTCTAATACCACCTGTATAGATGCCAGTGAGGTCATGTATATTTGCTCCAACACGGCGATTTGACTCAGTTGGAACAAGACAGCACAGTCTCATCCCAAAAGGGAATATCTCCCAAACACACAACACCTCTTAATTTGGAAATCATGACAGCAGGAATGAAGACGCTGCCTAATGAACTATCCAAGTCACCAGCCATGTTTGATAAATCCCTGGGCTGCTCATCCAACAATTCGGTATCTTTTATTGCGCCTACTCCAAGGGGATCTAGATTTGATACCCAACCCGCTGACCATAATTTCTTTATTAATGGTCTGCGAGCTGGTCGCCCCTCTTTTCCAGAAGCGCCAGCCCTTAATAACACACTTAGTGCCATGAATACAGCCTTGATGACCATAGCAAGACTGTATGAAGTCCTGGAGACCAAAATGAATGATCAGGCGCAAATCTTGCAACAATTGTTAGGAAAAGAGGCCAGAGCTCCTGATGCAGCCCAATTGATTGGAGTGGCTTCTCTTCTC
This sequence comes from Ambystoma mexicanum, assembly GCA_002915635.3. Taxonomy (NCBI): domain Eukaryota; kingdom Metazoa; phylum Chordata; class Amphibia; order Caudata; family Ambystomatidae; genus Ambystoma; species Ambystoma mexicanum. The sequence continues at coordinate 507,819,379 of CM030323.1, forward strand.
CCGAAGTCTAGAACTTTTGAGGCTTGCAGTATAGCTTCGCAGACTGCTGCGTTGGTTGCCCAAACCTAATGTACATTGGTCAAGGATCGCTGCAAACCTCGAGGACAAAGGAACCATTGGAGGTCCGAAAAAATATCCCTCGTTGGCGTAACTAACATCCAGCCCTCCGAGCCAATAACCATCAATGAAACATCAGAAAATGTAATTTTCTTAGATAAAGTTCACGCGGAGGGTGAAACGCCAGAATTAAGACATTGACTCTGAACTCTGGTCTAAGAAATGTGAGAGGAATGGGTGAAGTGGGTCCATCAATTATTATAGATCAGTCTCATCTTAAAAAAGCTCAACCTTGGAGCAACATCTCACCCTGAAGTTGACCAATCCCTTTTCCTTGATGGGGAAGACAGTGATGGTGCATCTGGGAAAAAGGAAAAAACCTACGATGCCCATCAAACGTAAACCCTTGAAGCCCCCGCCAATGAAAAGGGCCTGTGTAAAACCCAGTGCTCTTGAGGTGATTAGATCACAGGGCCCAACTGTAACGCAAGTGAGCCAGTCCAACGTTATCCAAAATCCAATTGCGATCTGCCCCCAAGAGCATGAGCCCTTGGATTTGTTGGTGGCCTTATTACCTGACACTACGGCACAAGATATTACTTCATCGTCCCAAGAGGACCATCAACATGCAAATTTGCATACCAGCCCCTCATTGGAACAAATGCGTCAAGAAATTACGAAGACAATAGCTCTTCATCTTGCTCAAACCTCTGCACCACTTGCCCCAATTCTTCAGGAAGCTATGAAATCATTGACTAGCTCAATATTAAGTGTTAATGTCCCTCTGTCTCAGCCTATGCAGGCCCAAGTTAACTTAACCACTCATCCCTCTTTAGAAGAGGTTCGAGATGCAGGTGAAGGGGGCATTATCACAGCATTTTGCAGCATTGGCAGTGTCCCTTGTCATTAAAGAAAAAGATACGGCTGTTCAATTTATGGATAGCAAAGCCCAAGAGAACTTGATGAGGGAAACTTCCAATCGACAGGACTTGCATGAGGAAATTAGAGCTTCAATAGCTCAGTACAACTCCCAATCCAAAGACACCTTGGGATTTCCGGTAACGATGCAACAGCTCCCTGCATCAGTGCCGGACATATCTTATCAAGTACGATTTAAATCGTATGAGTGTTCTGAATGTCTGTGCTGAAATATCAACTCTTCAAGATCTGTCGAGCACAGACATTGACCTTGTGGAAATTCATCGATCATAATGACTTATCCAGGGTCAGATTATTCATGCGATCAGGAATTACATTGAATGCCCTCTGGCAAGCTAGAGCCGAGCTTTACAGCTTGGGATTTGTCATCACCCAAGACCTAGCTCAAGAGATGCCTATCTCCTCAGCCATGCCAGCATCGAGAACCTACCCCAACACCATGAACACCTCGCAACCCAACTATGCTAACATAGTTCTGATTTCCATCAACACAACTCATAACAATGCAAGTCAGATAAACACATTAAATTGATCTCCTGGAACACACGTGGTCACAGGACCTTCTTAAACACTCCAAATAAAGAACTAAATGTCTATGACATCATCATTCTCCAGGAGACCTGGCTTGTTGACAAACCCATTTGGGATTTGCACTGCATTGCTATGACCCCTGCTATTAAAAATATGTTTGGTTGTCCAATGGCAGGCCTTTTGATTGCTATAAAACAATCTTTGAATTTGCGCATGATCCCCTGCAAATCTCCGTCCCCGTACAATCAGGTACTTAAACTATCGAAGCTGAATATTACAACTGCGATTGTTAACATCTACTGGGGCAAACAGCAACTATCTCCAGAGCTATTTTTTGTGCACTTCTCCGATGTGCTTGACTCCCTAATTATGGATTCCACCATAAATTACACAATCATCCTGGGTGACTGAAATCTACATCTTCTTCCTTCCAAGCCTAAAAATCATCTGTGTCATGAGTCGCTGTGGATACAACTGATGAAGGACAGACATTTTATAATGCTAAATGGCTCCGTATATGGGGACATACCAGCAAAGGCAACATGGCACAGGGAATTGTTAACAGCACATCTGGATTATATATGTGTCATGATCTCTGCTTCCAAAAGGTCAGGGTTTTCCCAACTCCCTTGGAAGCAGATCCATAACCCAGGTTCCGAGTGCCAACCAGTCCCAATTGGGACCTTTTGGACCCAGTCCTGGCGCCAGTGGCACCAGGCTCATAAATATGCCCAGTCCCAGCGCTGGAAGCGCCGGGCTCATAATGCTTGGGTGGACTTACCTGCAGCAGACCATGCTGCTTACTTGCCTGCCAGTTGAGCCTCGGATCCTCTTCTGTTTGGAACTACTTTTCCTGTTGGGTGGGGCTGGAGCCACTCCCTAGATTCAGAACACTGGAACTCTTCTGGAAGGCAGGAACTCTTTTCTTACCAGGAACTCTTTTCTTACTTAGGCGTGGCTGTGGAAGGAGACACCTAAGTACTTACAGGAGGCTATTTAAACCACACCCGGTGGATGAATCTTGCTTTGCGTTATTCTGCAACCTCTGCAGCAGACGCTCATCGTGTCTTCTGCATCCGGTCCTGGGCTAAGGAAAAAGGCTTACCATCCTGAATCCAGTCTTCAGCAACACCTATAAAGACAAGAAGAACAGGTTAGCATTTCCGGCATCTGAAAGGCAAAGGCTTACCTACTCTTCGTGCGCTCCGGAGGTCTTCACACTGCATTCCGGCATCTGAAAGACAAAAGCTTACCATCTCTTCGCACGCTCCGGAGGCCTTCGGCGCTGCATCCCGCATCTGAAAGACAAAACAAGGTGCGTTTAAAGACATTGGGGAATTTAATACTCACGTGCCATTACTCCTTTCCACCTCTAATCCAGTGGGTATTCCGGCACCTGCAGCCGCTCCGAACTCGTACCTGCAAAATAAAAAGACAGTTAGAGCGCATTGTGAAGCAGGCAACAAGCGCTTACTTAGGTGCTTCTAGGCGCTTCTATTCATCACATGGGCTCCATCTTCAACTCACTTCAGCCCGTCATCCGCCATCGCCGGAACCCTGCAAAACAAGAGACATCATTACTAAAGACTTTAAAGACATTTGAATGACTCGAAACTTACGGTTCGTGCAGTAAACGACGGACAGCAGTCCTCTGAAGTCAAGAGGCCTGCGCTACCTATCCAGTGAAGAAACTGGTTACAGCACCCCTGCCCCGAGGCAGATGGAGAGCTCGGCATTCACTTACCTAAGGTGAGAGCGTTAACCTTTGGGGGTCTACAGGAGAGGAGAAGAGGAAAGAGATAGGGAGACACCCAATAACCCCAGTTCATTAACCCCATATTTTCTATCCTGCAGACATCTTACTCTACACGTCAGGCATACAGTGCACAGAGGTCCAGCCCAAAGAGCCAACCGGGTGCTACACATCACCTTTGCAGATACAGTAGTCGCCCAGTCAAGACCGGCGCCTCTGCGAGAATCAGGTGAGCGTTACAATATGCAAATATTGCCCTAGTGGATGTCGCAATCTCTTTGACAGTTTGTGAGACTGACTTAAGTGATCATAATCAACTATGTTTAACATGGAAGTGGTTGCAATGGTCCCACCCCACAAACCAAATGTTCAACATGATTTGCGGTCCATTGAGACTAACCAAGCAGGGAATGGCATCAAATGGACCGATCACCAGCTTATGCTGTTTAGTCAGGCCCTGGAAATTGAGCTAGGGACACTACATGACAAGGAAGGAGGATATTATATTTACTCCATGCAAATGTTTATCACAAGGGGGCCCACTGGACGCCAGTATGATGTTAGACATACACATGCTTTTGACCTGGAGCTTAAAACAAGGAAAGCCCAATTGCGCAGAGATGTACGACATCTATCACTTGATCTGTCAAAAAAGAATATTAATTTGATAAAGACTCTAAAACAACTTTATAAGAATTGGTGCCCGGCGCGACGCGCTGTGCAATATCAAAAAGACGGAGAACGAATGCTTAATGAGGCTGTTTTTGCGCCTCAAAGCGCTTTAAAAACCAATCCAATTCCAGAATCAACATGGGCTGAATACTATACTGGCCTCTATCGGTCCCTCTTTCCACAAGCTAAAGTAAATTGGGCAGTTCTAAAAATGAACTCACATTTTCATTTTGACATGGCTGATATCCTATACTGTATCTCCAAATTAAGCAGGTCTCGAGCAGCGGGCCCAGATGACATTCATAATTTGACAATAAGACAGCATTCCAATAAGATGGCAGACCATTTTATTTTA